>CM059432.1:22946802-23539302 GCA_030390025.1 Squalus acanthias | reverse complement strand
CCAGGTTTCTCCAGTCTTTCCTTAAAATGTGGAACAACTTTGTGACGGTTCTCTTCACTGCCTTCAGATTTGAATATTGCCTTTTATGTCTTGGTGACGACAAAGGGGGAATAGTATTTAAGATGAAGTTCATACAGTGCTACATTTTCAGGTTGTTTTACTCTAGATATTTTTGACTCTGTAGGTGAGCCCTCACATCCTTGAGATTGGTTTCACTTACTTGCTATCTCGGTAAAATAACAAAGCATGCCCAGAATACTCTTTTGCTCGATTGATTTGGCTAATGGTTCTATACCATGCCTCCATGGAACCCTTCTTGTCTTTGAAAGGAAGCAGAGTAACACGAACACGACACTTTATTTTAGGGTTTAAATGCCAAACAAATGTATTAAACAACAAACAAGCAAGCAAAAGGATAGCATATTTACAACAGCTGTTACACTATGCTCGTACAGTTGGAAATAATAACCAGCTGACAACTGTGGTGCTAAAACTATGAGTATGATTACATTTTTAAAAATCATTTCTCATCAATATTAAAGTTGTACAGCTTTTATAAATTCTCATCACATGTTCCAGTCAAACAACCGCTCGCCAAAGATTCCAGAACAAACTAATTGATTTGAAAGAAACAGGCTGATACGTCCCTCTGAAACAGTAAACAGAGGCAAGTGGAATTTCAGTAACTGTCTGTTAAATTCAAAAATCTACCAGACACAAAGAAAAAAAGAAAGACTTGCATTTATATAGCTTCTTTCACGATCACCAGCCATCTCAAAGAGCTTTACAGCCAACGAAGTACTTTTGGAGTGGAGTCACTGTTGTAATGTGGGAAACGCGGCAACCAATTTGCGCACAGCAAGCTCCCACAAACAGCAAAGAGATAATGACCAGATAATCTGTTTTTGTTATGTTGGTTGAGGGATAAGTATTGGCCCCAGGACACCGGGGAGAACTCCCCTGCTCTTCTTCGAAATAGTACCATGGGATCTTTTACGTCCACCTGAGAGAGCAGACGGGGCCTCGGTTTAACGTCTCATCCGAAAGACAACACCTCCGACAGTGCAGCACTCCCTCAGCAGTGCACTGGAGTGTCTGCCTAGATTTATGTGCTCAAGTCCCTGGAGTGGGACTTGAACCCACAACCTTCTGACTCAGAGGCAAGTGTGCTACCCACTGAGCCACAGCTGACACATATTTGAGTAAATCCCACAGATTTGTTTTTGAATTGAGGTACTGGGTTCCTTCCTCAAGCAAACTGGCAGGAGAGAAGCTGATTGTTAACATCTTAAGTGCTGTGACAGATTTAACGGAGCCAATACCAAGCTAAAAATGAGACAAAAGTGTTCCATTTTTGTCACACAGAGCAGCTTACAGCTTTAGTTTAAAAGAGAGGACAGAAGACAAGTACGTTATGCCACTTGACCATACCTTGTGGCCCATGTGATGAACCCAGCCTGCAACTTTTAACTTTCTTTGTCTCGTTGATCTGAGGTGATGCCTCAAGTATATATAGACATAGACATAGAAGATAGGAGCAGGAGTAGGCCATTCGGCCCCTCGAGCCTGCTCCGCCATTCGATGAGATCATGGCTGATCATCTAAACTCAGTACCCTGTACCTGCCTTCTCCCCATATCCCTTGATACCTTTAGCTTTAAGAAATATATCTAACTCATCCTTGAATATATTTAATGACTTCGCCTCAACTACCTTCTGTGGTAGAGAATTCCACATGTTCACCACTCTCTGGGTGAAGAAATTCTTCCTCAGTTCTGTCCTAAATGGTTTACCCGTTATCCGTAGATTATGACCCCTGGTTCTGGACTCTCCGACCATCGGGAACATTCTTCCTGCATCTAGTTTGTCCAGACCTGTCAGAATTTTATATGTTTCGATGAGATCCCCTCTCATTCTTCTATACTCCAGTGAGTATAAGCCCAATCGACCCAATCTCTCCTCATATGTCATTCCTGCCATCCCAGGTATCAGCCTTGTGAATCTTCGCTGAACTCCTTCCACGGCAAGAACATCCTTCCTCAGATAAGGCGACCAAAACTGCACACAGTACTCAAGGTGTGGTCTCACCAAGGCCCTGTACAACTGCAGCAGGACATCCCTGTTCCTGTACTCGAACCCTCTCGCTATGAAGGCCAACATACCATTTGCCTTCTTCACCGCTTGAAAATCTCACACTTCATATTTGTCCTATGTTGACAGCTCTTCAAAACAATGCGCAGCTGGTACAATATAATAAATAGTCAGTTGAGTGCAAAAGAAACACAATAAGGGGAAAGAAGAGAATAAAATACTGTCATCAAAGGTCATGCACCCTCAAAGAAAAAAGTACTTGGAAAGAGATTTTATCCGGTTCAGAAAAAGGACTGAGCATCAGCTATGGAAGCGACATACCTGATATTAATATAGATAGAAAACATTTACTAACATAAAATCACTTTTGTACAATGGCAGGTACAGCATTGCGGCAACTTACACAAGAAATCACTATTAAGGTTTCTTGCATATCCTGTGTTAGGAAATGGGAGTTTATTTTTGGTCATGAAGCTGGTAACAACATTTAAACCCATGACCATACAACCCTTCAAAAATGCAAAAAATGTGCATTTAAAATCTGTTCTGCATTTCAGAGTGAAATGGCAGCCCTAAATAATGACCTGTACAACAATCCACACCATGCTCCAGGACCGAAACAACAGAGTTATGTGCCATCATTTAAGAAAAATTGCTTAAACTTCAGTGATTTGTCCAGAGCCTTTCGAAACATTTCTTCTGGTGTTTTTTTTTTAATGGTTTTATCGACAGCTGATTTCTTCCTTGCATTACTCGCATAACGATTTCACAAAAAGGATTCCAAGCAACTGATTAATCTCATCAGACAGGAAGTAAATACCTCAGTAACCAGTAATTAAAAGTCGAAGAGTGGAGAAAATTGAGGGGGACAAAAAGCATGTCGAGATACTTTATAGAGTTGTTAATCGAGTGACCAAAAAAATTACTTTGTTAGTTGGCCTGAAAGTGGATGCAGTCACAAGGTTATTTTGCGACCATTCAACCAAGTTAAAGAGCAAATGAGTGACATAAAGATAGACTGTCATCACCATTCACCTTCACTGGATGCAACAAGCTCAGATGTTTGGATTCATCTCACATTCAGCTCCTGCTTTGTTTCTCTTACACCCATTGAAACCAGTTAGCCTACATAATACGCCTCCTGTTCGCCACAGCACAGGCAATCTAAATACAATAGCGAAATACTGCACAGGCAATCTAAATACAATAGCAAAATACTGCACAGGCAATCTAAACACAGTACTGCGGATGCTGGAAATCTGAAATAACAACAGAGTATACGGTATTCGATGCTCACGATGCGGTCTCCTCTACATTGGGGAGACCAAATGCCGATTGGGTGACCACTTTGCGGAACACCTCCGTTCAATCTGTAAGGGTGACCCCAAGCTTCCGGTCGCTTTAATTCTCCACTCCACTCCCACTCTGACCTCGGCCTCTTACACTGTTCCAATGAAGCTCAACGCAAGCTCGAGGAACAGCACCTCATCTTTCGATTAGGCACTTTGCAGCCTTCTAGACTCAACATTGAGTTCAACAATTTCAGACTATAACCCGTGCCCCCATTTTTTCAGGCCGCCGCTGTAGGTGATTCTGCCATCCTCCTCATTTGCAACATTTAATCTCTCCTGCCTCCACCCTAGCACAGACTGTCCTTTTAATTCCTTCCTCCCCTGCCCCGCCGCTGCACCTGCTTAAAACCTGTTACATCCCTAACCTTTTTCCAGTTCTGACGAAGGGTCACAGACCTGAAACGTTAACTCGGTTTCTCTCTCCACGGATGCTGCCTGGCCTGCTGAGTGTTTCCAGCATTTTCTGTTGTTATTACAGGCAATCTAAAGTTGTTTGCCTTCTCTGTAAATGATCCGTGGTTCAAAGAGACAAGATTCATAAAGGATAGTGACGGGACTTACACATATAGATGGTTCCTGTAACAATCCTTTTTAGGAAGTTGCTTTGAAATATAATCAGTTAAGATTTCCCTTGCCTTTCAAATACAGTTAATGACATTAGTGGTCAAAATTGGGAATTGAGATGAGAACATCTTGTGCAAAGACAAGGCACTTTGTGTGACTGGTGCTGCATAAACATAAGTCAGTTCTGATTTCTGTTGAAAAAGACAGTAATTGGCAGACAGGAGAGCATCTATTCACAATGAAGACCGTCTCTGTGGATCTCATTTTCTAATGAAAAATCTTCCTCATTGTTAAGAAAAAAAACTTCCGTTAACTAAATTCTCCCATTCTTTTATTCTTGTTTTCTCTATCTATTCCCTTTTTACTTTATTTCTTAATTCTCCTTTTTACTAAGCTACTTGATTTTGCTTTTTCCTTTCTTGACACTTTTTTTTCTTCAATAGTTTCCGCTTCTTTTATTCCTATTTAGTCTTTTTCTATTTATTTGTCATCCTTATGTCTTTCTTCATCTGTTTATTACCCATGTCATCTCCCAGTTTTCCTCTCGCTATATGCCATTTCCAAACTCGTCGTCTTCCAAGCCACCCTCATAGCCTCTTCAATGCCGGATTCTATCCTTTCCCTTCACTGCAGCTTTGCACTTTGCTATTTTCTGATTCTATCCCACCAGCTCTCTTCTCAGTCCTCCATCTCCTGGATCTATTCTGCCCCTCCATCTCACATATCAGCAAAACAGTAAAAGACTAAAGTTGCCAAGATGCAGAGTGCAAACCCTAAAACAAAATTGCTCGCAACAGAAGTGACTCATTTCCACCATTTTATACGCAAGTGGTTTAGATGAATGTTACATTGAGCCACAGGTTATGTGGAATATTGCAGCAATTTTTTAAACAATCTTCAGTCTGCCTCAGTGATCGCAATTAGAGTTCAACAGCAATCCATTTCTCTGAACTATGATGAAAGCTCGCAGGCACTGTACTGTAGCAATGAAAGAGATGCATTGTAATTATGCCAACAACAGCCTCTCTCAAGCTCTTGAGTATTAGCCTTCAAGGTTACAGTAAATCATGGGTATAGCAATGAAAATATTTTAGGGCAAGTCAGGAGGGTCTAGGTGACTGCTGCATAACAGCAGTAGCTCTATCAGATTGCATTATGTGTTTCCAAGTCTGCTGCAGCACAGGAATGAATACATAGAGGGTAATGGATATATCTTCATCACCTCTCCAAGCTCATCTCCATCATAAGACCCAGCTCTTGCTCCCTCAACCCCAATCCCAATAAGCTTCTGACAATCCAGATTCCCTTCCTGGCCCCCATGCTGGCTGACATTGTAAATGGGTCCCTCTCCTCAAGAACCATTGCCCCTCCTGCCCAGAACCACCATCATCATTCCCCTCCTCAAAAAACGACAATCAACTCCTCTGTTATTGCAAACTGCTGTCTCATCTCTAACCCGCTTTTCTTCTCCAAAGATCTTAACCGTGTTGTTGCCTCCCTAGTTATTGCCCATCTCTCCCATAACTCTGCTTAAATCTTTATAATCGGGTTCTCGCCTCTACCACAGCACTGAAATAGTCCTAACTGAAGTCACAAACAACATTTTCTGTGACAAGGATTATCCCTCTTTGCACTCCTCCACCTCTCTGCAGCTTTTGACATGGCCAAACACACCATCCCCCTCCAATGCCTCTCCTCCATTAACCAGCTCCACAGGATTGTCCTTACTTGGTTCTACCCATCCGATTGTAGCCAAAGCATTTCACCCTAACTCCTGACCTCACCCTACATCACCACCTTGGGAGTGCTCAAAGATCCATTTATGTTTCCCTCCTCTTCTCCTCCACATATTGGCCCGTGATGACATCATGCATAGACCCAGGGTGAGCTTCCGCATAGCTGTTGATGTCATTCAGCTCTACCTCTCCACCGCCAGAAACTCTACCCCCTTGACACTGACTCCAATTCCCTTCCTCTGCCACTGTTTCAGGCTGAACCAGACTGTCTATAACCTTGATATCTTATTTAACCTGAGCTGAACACCAACACCATATCCTCTCAATCACAGGGAGTGCCTACTGCCACCTCCGTAGCATTACCCGCCTCCACCCCTACCTTAGCTCATTTGCTACTAAAACCCTCATCCATGCATTTGTCACATTCATACTCAACTATTCAAATGTTCTCCTGACCAGCTGCCCATCTTGCATCCTTGGTAAACTTCAGCTCATCCAAGACTCTCCCATCCATATCCTATCTTGCACCAAGTTCTTCTTGCCCATCAAAGCTGCCCTGTATTGATTCCCGCAATCCCAATGCTTCATCCTAGTGTTTAAATCCCTTCATGGCCTCACCCCTTCCTATCTGTGCAACCTCCCGCAGCACTACCCCGAATTCTCTGATTCTCCGACAGCCCATTCCCTGCACGTCCCTCGCCTAAACACTGGCGGCCGCGCCATTAGCCACCTCAGTCCCGCACTCTGGAATTAATAATCCTGATATTGGTGCCTAAAATTGGAAAGTGTTGCATTATCCAGCACCAACTACCATATCATTTTGATGAGCACAAAAATTCTTAGGCAAAAGAAAAAAAATCATTTTTTTTCCATCGAGTCGTGAGTAAGACAAAAATTGATTAATTCATTCAAAATATAATTTCTTTACATTTTCATACTTCATGCACTATTTTTGGTTCAAAAGATCTGATAGAAGATCCTGTTACCAGACCATTTGGAGGTGGTTAAAAACTGTACAGTTGGCTAGCCCTCCGAAAATTTCATCCTTAAGGGACTGTACCCAGATTCTACTTGGCATCTCTGCACAGCAGTAGGGTTGTGACTGTGAAGTCTTTATGTGGCAGTAATGGGCACACACGTGCATCCAGCCAGTCCATGGAACGGCACAGGGTGCCCCGAAAATGTTTTTTTTTATCCCAAATTCTCTCGCGCTCTCCAAAAGGGACTCAACCTGCCCTAAAAATAAATGACAAGATCCTAGTTAGTATGGTTTGTTACCATACCGTATGATACAGTTACCACATGAGCCATCAGAGAACTTAATGTGCATAAATGTTTCCAACAAGTGTTTCCTCTTCACACATGTGTTGTGCGAGTTCACAGTGTTCCCCTAGCAATCACACTGCCATCAATGCACAGCAGATTAAACTGATCCAAATAAAGTAGTCCCAGTAACCAGTGACAGATAGTAGCCACACCTTCTGTGAACATCTAAAATTCACTACACACCACATCACCTTCCTTCAGTAGGGCCTACTCAATTTAAGCACTTGCATAAAAATTCATATTTATATTTCTCTCATGAACTTGTAATTGGTTAGGAGGGAGGACACAGTGAGTAGGGATAAAGGGAATGTTCTCCGATTGGTGGGATGCAACAAGTGGTGTTTCTCAAGGATTTGTGCTGGGGACTCAGTTTTTCATTCAGCTGATCTCAGCCAGGGTGCTGCTCGGGCTGCTGCATTTGCACTGGATACTTCTAGGCTGTGATGCCCCACAGTCAAATAGTCTGGTGACACATTATCTAGGCTCACAGATGAAGAATGAAGAACTTGCAAGGATACTGGATAATAGCTGGCACCCACAGAACTGTATCGCAGCATAAGTCAACATCTCCAAGGGAGAAGGGAGGATTTAGAAGAAAGGTATTTAAAAAATGTACACCGATTCTGCACTGCCAGCAGGGAGCTATAGTCAAAGGGAGGACACGTCTTGGATAGAGACACTACACTGTAGCGCCGATTCTCTGACCTTACTCTGAACATAATTACCACTCGGAGCACAGGATCGGTGAATTTACCCGATTGTATTCCCAGTGTTCAGCCTCTATTTCACTGCCAAGGTCAACCACATATCTCAGTTGTGAGTCAGGAGGTTACCTTCACCAGTGAGCTATAAATAGGTCTTTTTTTTTTAATTCGTTTATGGGACGTGGGCGTCGCTGACAATGCCAGCATTTATTGCCCATCCCTAATTGCCCTTGAGAAAGTGGTGGTGAGCCGCCTAATTGAACCACTGCAGTCCGTGTGGTGAAGGTACTCCCACAGTGCTGTTAGGGAGGAAGTTCCAGGATTTTGACCCAACGACGATGAAGGAACGGCGATATACTTCTAAGTCAGGATGGTGTGTGACTTGGAGGGGAACTTGGAGGTGGTGGTGTTCCCATGCGCCTGCTGCCCTTGTCCTTCGAGGTGGAAGAGGTCGCGGGTCTTATACACTTACTCACAATCCTCTTGTTTTGGTTTCCATGATTTGATTTGCACTCTGTCTTAACCTTGGGAAACGTATACGTGTCTTCCCTATAAGAGACTACCCGCCCACCCAATTGTCAATGTACTACAGGCACAAAATGCCATAACATAATCTCACTGCATTTCTCCAGCATAGAATCATTAAAAATTGGTCAAATTCAGACTAGCACAAATACAAACAACTGAGCTACCATAACACTCTGCCAGATATAAAGGTTAGGGGAGGAGATTGAAGAGGAAAAACATTAAAAGAGTGTAGTACTTGATAAAATGTTTCAACCAAAGATCAGAATTTAGATAAAATGGGTAAGTTGGAAACAATCCAAACAGCCTCATGATCATTCAGAGGATGTAAACGACATATGCTTACAAAAGGAGCATTGTATTACCCTCAGGGTTGCTTGGTACCACAGCATAATGGAAAGATTACGGACTTGCTCTTAGATAGCAACTTATTATCACATCTCAAACCTTCACACAGTGAATTGCTTTTGGAATGCAGCGTCTGTTGTTTTTTAGCAAACAAGGCTGCCATTCCATTCTGAAACAGCAACATCCTGGAAACAACAATGAGATAAATGACTTTGCTGGTATTGGATGAGGGAGCAATATTGGCTCGGACATTGGGAGAACTTTTCTTGCAGTAGTGACACAGGGTATATAACGTCCACCCAAACATGTGAGCAGATGTTTATCGAAGCTTAAACATCTTATTGAAGCACAGCATCTCTGACACTGGTACTCTGGCAATGCAGCACTCTGTCAGTAGTGCGGTAATTGTCCACTTAGTGTATGTGCTGAAGTGCGGGGCTTGAGACACCCAAGAAGTAAAATAATTACATACTAGGGCTGATTAGAGATGAAAAAGGAAATCTTTGGAAGGATGAAGCAATGGCGGAGTATTTTTCCTCGGTTTTCATGAAGAATGTTGTAATCAGAAAGGATGGAAGAGATGGAACAATTTGATGGGATAACCATAGATAAGGAAGGAATACTGAAGAAAGTGGTTGAACTTGAAAAAAGGACCCACTGGTCCATCGAGCCTGTCCAATACAGTTGTGCTCCAGACACTCCCTACCCACCCGGAGCCATGAAATCCCCTGGGAGAGGCAAAAAAATCATAAAAACCCAGGCCCATTAGCGGGAAAAAATCTGGAAAATTCATCTCCAACCCCTTTAAGCGATCAAAACTAGTCCAGCAGATCTTATTAACCCTGATTTATATTGCAGGGTACCTACCTCTTATAGAAGGTGATCTCTATCTCAGCCAGAAACAGATCCAGCTCTCTCTTGAGGGAATACAGCGAATCAAGGTTCCCTGCACAAGCCAGCAACCAGTTCCACAGGTCCACTATTTTCTGGGAAAAAAAGAATATCCAACCTAGCTCTTCCCTTAAGTAACTTGTAAGCATGACTCCAAGTAACTGTGACCATGATGCACGTCCCCATCTCATCCTTTTCGACCTGTCTATAGGCTTCAACACAGTTGACTACACCATCCTCCTCCAATACCTCTCCTCCGTTGCCCAAATGAGTGGGACTGCCCTCATCTGGTTCCATTCTTATCGCTCCAGTCATAGCCAGAGTCTCCTGCAATGGCTTCGCTCCCCACTCCCGCACCGTTACCTCTGGAGTCCCCCAAGGTTCAATAATTAGCCCACTCCTATTTCTCATTTATATGATGCCCCTCGACAACATCATCCAAAAACACGTCAGATTTCATACACGGACAACACCCAACTCTACCTCACCACCACCTGTATCGACCCTTTCACTGCCTATGATTTTTCACGTTGCTTGTCCGACAACCTGTATTAGATGAGCAGAAATTTCCTCCAATTAAACATTGGGAAGACCAAAGCCATTGGGTGAAAAATTGGGTATCGCCCATTTTGGGGCACTAATATCGGTCGGGCGCAAAGTTTAACTAATTATCGCCTCCAACTGCAAAATGCGCCTCTATCGCCCCTGGAGGTGATTTGAGCGCTAAATCAGGCACTACACACCTCTCTTAAGGCGCAAACGTCAGGGAACGAGGTGCTACCTCAGAACGCTACCGAAGCTCAGGCGCTGTCAGTTACCATGGAAGCCAGACAGACTGGCGCCGTCCAGTTCTTAAAGGGAAGAGGCCATCTTGCTGGCCAGCCACACCCTGCTCATTGCAGCCTTGAATCTCGGCCTGGAGAGACCTCTAAAGCAATTGTGTTGGAAGCACTAATGGATAGGCCCAGGGAAAGAGCTCGGTGCTTAGGAACCTCAAAAGTGGTGCTGAGGGCCAAAACTCCTTAGGACAGCGTTAAATCTTTCCAGACGTCTCTCTCCCTCTCTACCTGCGTGTACCAAAAATTTTGCCGACAAAAAAAGGCAGGAAGCACCCGCCGTTAAATAGCGCTCCCCCAGCCCCTTCCCGACTTGAAAACGTTCCCCTCTACCTGTCATTCCTAGCGGCAGGCGCTAAGGCAGAGGGCGTGACTCAATATCCGGTCTGGGGTGCTACCGGGGCGTTGCACGCTCGACTAACGTCACGATCTGCGGGCGCAGGAGATCGTGGCAGTAGTGTTTAGCGCCGCCGCAAAACAACTGGTCAGTTTCGCGAGCGGCGCTAAAATCGCCGTGCTCAGGTGCCAAGTTCCTAGCACCCCGTTAGCGCCCCCCGGAGGCGCTAAACAACCGAATGTTTCCCCCATTGTCTTCGGCCCCCGCCCTAGCCGCCAATTCCATCCATCTCCCTGGCCACTGTCTCAGGCTATCCCAGACTGTTCACAATTGACCCTGAGATGAACTTCCAATCCCATATCCTCTCCATCACCAAGACCGCCTACTTCCATCTATGTAATATTGCCCATCTCTACACCTGCCTCAGCGCAACTCGTGCTGAAATCCTTTCCATCCTTTTGTTACCTCCACACATGACTATTCCACTGCTCTCCCAGCCGGCCTCCATAAACTTGAGCGCATCCAAAACTCAGCTGCCCATATCCTAACTCGCCCCAAGTCCCGTTCACTCATCACCCCTGTGCTCGCTGACCTACATTGGCTGCCGATCCACAAACACCTCGATTTTGAAACTCTCATCCTTGTGTTTAAATTCCTCCATGGCCTCACCCTTCCTATCTCTGTAACCTTCTTCGGCCCCACAACACTCCGAGAATGCAGCATTCCTCCAATTCTGGCCTCTTTTACATTCCTGACTTCCCTCGCCCCACCACTGGTGGCCTTGCCTTGAGCTGTCTAGGCCTTTAGCTCTGGAATTCCCTCCCTAAACCTCTCCGCCTCCCTACTTCTCTCTCTTCTAGGATGCTTGTTAAAACCTACCTCGTCACCTGTCCTAATATCTTCTTATGTGGCTAGGTCTCAAATTTTGTCAGATAATACTCCTGTGAAGCACCTTGGGGCATTTTCCTAGATTTAAATGCACAATATTAAAGCAAGTTCATGTTGTAGAACAAGAAAGTTAAGAGACGATCTAATGGAGGTATTTAAAATTATGACAGGTTTCGATAACGTGATCGGGAAAAACTTGTTGGTGAGTCACTAACTACAGGGGATAACTTTAAGATCATCAACAAAAAGCAAAGGGTGAGGGTGGAGAATTTTTTTTGCAGAAGATGGACAGGACATGGAAGCAGAATCCATAATATGTTTCAAAGGGAAGATATTAATTGATTTATTTTTTAAAAAAGCTATATTTGAAATTATCCCTTTATCTGCGAACCCTGGGACAATGGGCCAGGCTAAACGGGTTGATACCCAGAACATTTATAACAGGAATTCTCGACTCCTCCATCTCCCCCAACCCTCCCCCCACCTCCACCACCTCCCCACCCTCACCGGGAACACTGACGCCAATTTGTGTAGCACCTACTGCTATCCTAGCAGACATTAGCCAACTCAATGCAAGCCAAAGGTCCACAATTAATAACTTGGGATTTGCTGTGTATAAAATAGAATTGATTTAAATTGGCTTGCTGAACCATTTACTGAGTGCAGCCTGTGTATTGTTAAGATGGCATTCAGCAGGTTGGGTCTGAACGCCTGGCAATATGGCACATGCCCCAGAGTGTAACTGTTAAATAACCTATTTCATTTTTTTTGTTAGTATCTAGTATGTGTCAGACAATTTATTTGAAGTTGGCATCAGAAAGGAGTGAGGTCCTGACCAGAAACATGATAGAGGCAAATTATATAAGTACTAGGATTCACCTCATTGTGGATAAATCCTGCTTTGTGGACAGTTTCTTTATGATCAGTTCTGATGTAGCAACTCCATCCACAATATTAACTTGTCTTTTTTTTTAATGGTCCTTGTGTGTATTTACACCATTTTTAGGCTTTATTTCAAGCTCCATTTTCATTATTGTCATTGAATCCTATTTTAAAATAAATTCGATTTGCTTACTAATTTATTTGTACCTGATGAGTTTGACACGACAAATTGGATGGTGGTTTTACTGTGTATTACAGCTTTAAATGGCATCTAACCTGGAAGACTTACTCATAGCAGCACAGGACAGAAAGCTTGAACAAATAAGATCCGAAATACACAGCAGGCCAGTCAGCAGGGAAAAAAAAAGACAGGCTCGCCTTTTGGAATGGGACCCTTCACCCATTCTGAAGAAGAGGCCCTCTGTAAATAATATTCACTTAACTTTCCCTGTCAGATGCCGATGGGCCGACTGTGCATTTACGATAGTTTCTGATTGCATTTCTGATTACCAACATTTGCAGTTATTCTATTGGATCTCTATAAATGTGGTGTTCAACACAGCATTGTCGCAAGAAGGGAAGCAGAATGTAGCATCATCTAAGGTCATTGGAAAAAGCCTGGCGGGGGGGGGGGGGGGGGGGAGAATTTTTTTTTACACAGCGAGTTATGATGATCTGGAATGCACTGCCTGAAAGGCTGGTGGAAGCAGATTCAATAATAACTTTCAAAAGGGAATTAGATATATACCGGATAACAAAAATCTGCATGGCTATGGGGAAAGAGCAGGGGAGTGGGACTAATTGGATAGATGGGCCGAACAGCCTCCTTCTGAGCTGGATGAATCAATGACTCTATGATCTGTGAGAGAGAAGCAGTGACTTGCACAAATTGTGCAGTGATAGCAATCTCTGGGAGGGACACTTGAGGATAAGACTTTCTTTGAGGAATTATATTTGAATATATATATCTCTGTAATCACAGGGATGAGCTATTTATCTAGTTACCTGCATGAATTATAATGTAACAGGGAGTTAATTATCTGGAATCGCAATTCCCCTTGGTGCTCGAAGACACCTGTAGAAATTGTAGTGCAGTAAATAAATAGTCATTAAAGCTTCCAGAGCCGTTTGTTTCATAATTTTTCCAGAAGATGATTTGCAACATTGCTGTTAATGAACATCTCTGCAGGTAAAACAGAACAAACTGAATGTATGCAGTGCTGGTAAACGGACACTTCTCGCAGACTGTGCAACCTCATGCCATTCACTGTTCTTTTTATAATTATGACAGAATGAGGTCAGTTCTGTTTCAAATTGGACAATTTTGTGGCATTCTATATTTATTTCCTTTTTTCCCCTTTAATCGTTATCATGGTAGGTCAACAGAATAGAATATAGAAAAGAACAGAGGAATGATTTTTCTCAACTGGCTAGTGCGAAAAGAAAGCTTCCTTTCCTCTTGAGATTACCAGCTGTGAATAGAAACACGTTCTGTCGAAGAAAACCGATCATAAAGGGTTATAACTCACGTTAGGGGATGCCAGCTTTCGTCTGCAGGGGCAGGTGACACATTGGGGCGAATTTAAACTTACCAAAATCAGTGTTAACGGCTTCAAAAAGGGCTCTGGCTGTCACTATTTTTACAAGGGCTGGCCACTGGGTGCCCAACTGTTTCTGACGTTAAGTCCTTTGTAATATGCAAATCGGGGTCCTATGACAGGCACAGGACCGTGATTGATATTTTAAGAAAAAACTGGTCAGAGTGTGTGCCGTGCGCTCTCCGACCAGTTTTACTGGCGAAAGAGTCTAAGAGGGGCCCTGGAAAGATGAGCTTTAAATGATTTTCGTGGGACCTGGAGGAGCAGGAATGCTCTCAATTTCAGCTTCGCTGTGTTGCTGGCATTCTGAGCTCTGGCTCCGAACGTAGCGGGTTCAAGCCTCACTCCAGGAATTTGACACTCCAGAGATGTATTGAGGGAGTGTTCCATTGGCTGTACTCAGTGTCAGCTGTGGCTCAGTTGGTAGCACTCTCGCCTCGGAGTCAGAAGGTTGTGGGTTCAAGTCCCACTCCAGAGACTTGAGCACATAAAGCTAGGCTGACACTCCAGTGCCGTGCTGAGGGAGTGCTGCACTGTCGGAGATGCTGTCTTTTGGATGAAACGTTAAACCGAGGCCCCGTCGGCTCTCTCAGGTGGACGTAAAAGATCCCATGGCACTATTTCGAAGAACAGCAGAGGAGTTATCCCACATGTCCTGACCAATATTTATCCCTCAACCAACAGAACAAAAAAACAGATTATCTGGTCAATATCACATTGCTGTTTGTGGGAGCTTGCTGTGCGCAAATTGGCTGCCGCGTTTCCCACATTACAACAGTGACTCCACTCCAAAAAAAGTACTTCATTGGCTGTAAAGCGCTTTGAGATGACTGGTGGTCGTGAAAGGTGCTATATAAATGCAAGTCTCCTTCTTCTTCTCCTTCTACTCAGTACACCCAACCGATGAAGCAACAGGTAACGATCAACAACTCGTCCTGTGAGAAGTCACCGTGAGAGCTGCAAACCTTCCTCCTGCCACTCTGCCCAGCCGTATGCTGCAGCACTAACAGGGTGTACGTTTGAGCCCCAACTCAGCGGTTGCAGGGAGGCACCGAAGCCAGGGGTAGAGGAGGGATATACGGTTTGGGAGGGACGACTGCAAAGGAAAATAGCCGCAGGAAAAGAAGTTAACATTCCATCAATAAAGAAAAAACAAAACAGAAAAATTAGCAATGGCACTGGCAGCCCTCACGGCTTAGTGTGCAAAGCTTCAAGTGCTGTGGTATTGGGCCACTTAGACTAAGAAGGTCTCTCTGAATATTCTCTTTTGAAGAACTCAATCATTGATGTGGAAAGGGAACTGCTTCTGCAGCTGCATCAGCATTTTTGGCAATAAAATAATTAAAAGTAAGATAGGAGAGAGAGAAATGGATGGATGGAGAAACCTGGATGATGGAGCCGGATTGAGCGATAGTAGAGTGAGGAAGGAAAGGGGGCTACCTTTAGCCAGACAAGACATTGTACAGATGGACTGGAAAGATATTTGTTGAATCTCACAATAATGAGAACGTAAGAAGGCACAAAACAGCACTGCATTTCCCAGCCGATGCGTGTAAGTGCAAGGAGCTGGTGTGTGGCAGTCGGCAGCAATTATCCCTACTCCTCTCCTGAAGAGGCTGAAATACTGGAATTCATGCCGGTCTTCTTGGACCTCATCCAATTGGCTGAGACAGTGAATGTCAACACAGGTATTCGGCCATGAAAGAGGGGGAGCAAAGCATCAAAGTTTAGCCCAATCCCATCCTTAACCAAAGTCTATGCAGCACAGAGAGACATGTACGCATGTTCCAGCAGGGTAGCTGTCAGGAATGGAAACCTCATTCAAAAAAAAATGGTTTCTGACCTAGTTATTGTCATCTTGAATAAGATCAGCTAACTCAGCACAGATTGTGGAATGAACCCCAGGACCTTCCTGGTCTATATGACTCAGGTCAACACTGACGAATGCACCATCAGAGGAATTTTAAAAGCTTGTTTTACATTAACAATTTCAATCATCATACTATCATCATACTATCACCAAAAAAATCCTCCCATACTACTCACATTGCTGCATCTCTTCCACTAAAGTGTTTCATTGAGCACTTATCTGAGGGCCATTATTACTTTTCATAAATATAAATCAAGCACTACATTTGATAATCCCAATGTGTTTCACTACACCAATAATATACATTCACAGTGTAATGCATGGTTGTGGCTCACATTTAATTATTCCAATGGGAAATATGGCCATAAGCCAACAACATACATAAGTACTACCCAAAGCAGAAATAACTTAACTAAGAGGATTGATCTGAATGCAAGCCACTTTCTCTGATCAAACCGCAGCAATAAATGTCACACTTGCTTCAAACTGATTGCATTACTGTAACTAACAAGCATTGTCATTAAAGTTATTGAAGACTTGGCCTTTTAGGGCTGGATACAACTTCTATATGCAGTGATATTCATACAGCCTTCGCCCGTGGCCTTCAGTAGAACTGCTGCTCCAAATGCCTCTAGGCCAGCGTTTCCCAACCTGTGGTCCGCGGACCACTGGTGGTCCGCGAGGGTACTGCAGGTGGTCCGTGAAAAAAAATATATAAGTTTGACTCCCGTCAGCCATAGGCTGTTAAAAAAATTTTAAACGGCTGGTGGTCCGCAGAAGCAATTTTTAAACGGCTGGTGGTCCGCATGAAGGAAAAGGTTGGGAACCGCTGCTCTAGGCTTCCATCTGTAACCCATCAGCTCTGGGATCCTGCGGCCATCAGCAGATAGATAGATAGATAGAAAGAGATAATAGGTAGGCAGATAGTGAGATTTGCAGTGCTCAACAAAAAGCAACAATTTTTGAGCTGAAGGGTGAGGGAAAAAATCCAACTGATAGGGCACACTCTCCAGCAAATTCTGGGCTAATGATTATTAGGATGCCTAACAACAAGAGCATAAGAACAACAAATTATCCAGCAACAAATAGAAGTATGTAAAAGAGAGTGCACAAAGGTGGTGGATGGAGTTTAGTTGATATAATAGGGTTCAGACCCTGCATCATTGCCAACTCTAATGTAATTCAAGTGTAAAGTCACCTGAATCGAAGACTACATTTACAACTGTAGTATCAATGCAAAGCTCCTTCACCTGACATCAACATTAAGAGAAGTTGTATTGGAAATACAGCGTCAAGGCCCAGTGGAGAGTATTGCGTTTTTAGTATCAGGTTTCAGTCGTGGCTCAGTGGTAGCACACTCACCTGTGAGTCAGAACGGTTGAGGGTTCAAGTCCCACTCCAGAGACTTGAGCACAAATTCTGACTGATACTCCAGTACAGTACTGAGGGGGTGCTGCACTGTCGGAGGTGCCGTCTTTCGGAAGAGATGTTAAATGGAGGCTCCGTCTGCCCTCTCCGGTTGGGCGTAAAGATCCCGTGGCACTATTTCGAAGAAGAGCAGGGAAGTTCTCCCAGGTGTCCTGGCCAATATTTATCCCTCAACCAACAGCGCTAAAACAGATTATCTGGTCATCATCACATTGCTCTTTGTGGGGTCCTGCCTTGTGCAAATTGGCTGCCTCGTTCCTACATTACAACAGTGAATACACTTCAAAGGTACTTCATTGGCTGTAAATCGTTTGGAACGTCCTGAGGTCGTGAAAGGTGCTATATAAAAGCAGGTTCTTTCTTTTCAAGTTTTTTTTTGTATTCGCTCATGGGATGTGGGCGTCACTGGCAAGGCCATCATTTATTGCCTATCCCTAATTGCCCTTGAGAAGGTGGTGGTGGTGAGCTGCCTTCTTGAACCGCTGCAGTCCTTGTTGTGAAGGTACTCCCACAGTGCTGTTAGGGAGGGAGTTCCAGGATTTTGACCCAGCGACGATGAAGGAATGGCGATATATTTCCAAGTCAGGATGGTGTGTGACTTGGAGGGGAACTTGGAGGTGGTGGTGTTCCCATGCGCCTGCTGCCCTTGTCCTTCTAGGTGGTAGAGGTCGCGGGTTTGGGAGGTACTGCCGAAGAAGCCTTGGCGAGTTGCTGCAGTGCATCTTGTAGATGGGACACACTGCAGCCACGGTACGCCGGTGGTGGAGGGATCGAATGTTTAAAGTGGTGGATGTTGTGCCAATCAAGCGGGCTGCTTTGTCCTGGATGGTGTTGAGCTTCGAGTATTGTTGGAGTTGCACTCATCCAGGCAAGTGGAGAGTATTCCATCACACTCCTGACTTATGCCTTGTAGATGGTGGAAAGGTTTTGGGGAGTCAGGAGGTGAGACACTCGCCACAGAATACCTAGCCTCTGACCTCCTCTTGTAGCAACAGTATTTATGTGGCTGGTCCAGTTAAGTTTCTGATCAGCGGTGACCCCCAGGATGTTGATGGTGGGAGATTCGGCGATAGTTATGTCGTTGGATGTCAAGGGGCGGTGATCAGACTCTTTCTTGTTGGAGATGGTCATTGCCTGGCATTTTGTGCCAGCACTTGAGGCAAGTCTCGTGGTAAACAATTTTTAACTTTCTTCTTGGAACTTGAGCGAAGCTTTTCCAAGGCCATTAAGAGACAGGAGTCACACGACGGCCAGAATGGGTGGCCTGGAGGACATTAATGATTATCTGTGTGTTTTTATGATAATGACAGTTTTCATGGTTCTTTTTCTAGTTTTAGTATGTCAATTTTTTATTTGTTCTTGGGATGGCAATTTATTGTCCATCCTTAGTTTTCCAGAGAGCATGAAGAGTTATCCACATACTTTGGAAATGAAGTCACATGTAGACCAGACCAGGTGGCAGGGTCCCTTACCTGTCGGGCATCAGTGAACCAGCTGGGGTTTTTACAACAAAACAGCAGCTTTCCTAGTCATTTCTCTGGTGCTAGTCCACAAATTAGCAGATTTATCGAATTCAATTTCACAGCATGCCATGCTGGGGTTTGAGCTCACAATCTCCACTTATTATTCCAGTATCATAACCACCACATACCCAGGGTTAGACAGTACACTGGATACTGTAACATCCTTTGAAGTTTACAACACTTGCTTCTAATGTTAGAGACTGATATGAAATAAATCACTCTCGTGTGAATTAGATTTCCATATCGCTGATAAAAGCACTTCAACTATATATATGCTGGAGTCTGTATGGAGTTAGGCAGCACCTCTATTTTTTTCTTTTGCATTTTTGTCCCCACCAACTTTCTCCCCACCTGTCTTGAAGGCGCCAGCTAGTACTACAGTACATCTCCCAGCACCCCTTCAGTTCTCACTCGAGTGACTATTCTTTAATGTGTGAAGAGTAAGGGTTTGCGAGCTCGTCAGTTGATCAAGCTTGGTCCTATTCTAACCCAAGGTTCACACGTGTGTACTTTCCACCAAGAGTCACTGGAAAGCAATCTAGAGCTGGAACACATGCTGAGCTTTTCCCTTCCTATCTAGCTCAGGCGAGTTGAAGCCAACTGTATCATTCCACTGTCACCTTGGCTGGGATCAAGTAACTCAACATAGGATTGCACTTGGATTCTTCCTGGTCTGTCTGCTTTGGATCACATTAGACAGAGCGCATGCCATCTGTATCCCAAAATATGATTCAAATCCCAACAAATACTTGATTACATGCTGTCCATCTGCTCACCTCCAAATGCCCTATAGGGTTCATGTCAGAGGTTTTTTTGTGATGTTGAACTACAGCCAATAGTTGACAATTGAAAGCAAAATGCAAATTAAAGCTTAATGTAAAATCCATGTCACTATTTAGAATAACAGCATTTCTGCACCACAATAAAGTGTCATATTTTGCTTTTTAGTTGCAAGCCATGTTTGGTTTCTGTGAATTTTTTAAAATAATAATGAAAGAATATTTAGAAATAGGACAATGCTGTTAGGTCCAGCAAACATCTCCCTATCTCACAGATCGATCCACCTTCTCCCAATAACCCTCAACCCGCTTTCTCTCCAGGAACACATGTAATTGCTTCTTGAACCCATTTATACAGACTGCTTCAATTGGCTTCCCGAACAACTTATTTGAATGTCGAAGGTATTTGAATCCTACAACAAGGTGAGTAATTTGCTTAGAAATGCCTGTTCAGTGGGACGGTAATACACTTAGTTTTCAGATCTTCAAAGCATTGCAAGTCTTTGAGTTTGAAATTAGTAGAGAGAAAGAGAGAGACAGGAGAGAGGGTGAGAAACAGACAGACAGACAGAGAATGATCGAAAGCGACAGAGACAGAGATCACAAGAGCGAGAACGAGAAACTAAAATTCAGCTTCGTAAGTCTGGCGAGGAGAACAGAGACAGAGGCCAGTCTTTGATCTTAACATACAATCCATATACATGTCAAATAAATGAAGCTTTCATAACACGAACACTTTGTGACAACTCTAAAAGTCAGCATGACAAATCAAGAGATACAAAAACATTTCACAGATGCTGCAGGATACAGAAGATGTGTGTCTAGGAGAGTTTCAATGGAAATTCAGTGCTCAAAGGTTAAGAAGCTGGTCTGGTGCCAGATTCCAATGTGGCTGTTGCTCCTGTTAGCTAACAGTATCAGGTTTTTTTTTATTGATTCTGATCCCATTATTAATGCTCCCTTTGAGAATTTCCCTCATTGCTACATCTGCGATGGAGGAAGCCAGGTTAATGTTGTATTTTGATTGTTAGCTGTTCACTAGAAGTGTATGAAATGTAGACCTATCGTTCACATTGTGTCCACCATTTAATAAAAACAGTACGTGTATTTGCAGCTGTTACATCTGTGTTACATAAATATTTATGTCACATCAAATTATAGGGAAATTTATTCCAGGCTAATTTCTTGCCTCTGATAGGCTCATATGCAAATCTTTAAAAAGAAAGCCAGTCATATCAAATCCTCCACCAATCTAAAATGTCTTAACAGAACGTAGCCAGAGAACCTCCTGCAATGACTTCTCTTCCCACTTCCGCACCTCATGCTGTGTAGGTGTGACTTTAGTTCCTCCCAACCTTGAGTGTAAATACAGACTGAAGCAAAATATGTTCTAATGAAAGGTCATTGACCTGGATATTATTGGGTTATGTAGGCAGGGGTGAAGAGATCGCAAAGTCTCTGTTTGAAGAATGGACTCAGTCGAGAATATTTTGTGGACTTTATGGGATTTTTCTGAGGGTATTTTCCCTGTGATGGGATCGCCCTGTGCAGATACGTGAAAAACTGGTTTAAAACTCCAGAGAACGCATGGCAGTTGGCTGTGACAAAAGAACTGTCAATCATCCAGAATGTATGGGTTCGCCCGACAGTCCTGGAAAAAGGAAGGGGGGGCCATTGACGAAGGGGCTGAGGACCCTGAGGCACCCGTTGAACTTGAACCTATTAGAAAGCCATTCTAATATGCAAAAGCACTTCTCACCTCCATCTCAGAAGAGAAGCAGAACAATGAACCCACTAGCCTAGCCAGCCAAAGAGGAGCCAGTTTTTCCCAACACAAAGACAGAAATATGTCCCAGACTTAGGGCCATTAGTCCAATCACGGAATACTCATGGGTCTGATGATGGCCCATCACTGATTAAGCACCGGAGTGCTTAGAAACAAAAGATTTTAAAGATTGGCAGGAAAGATAGGGGTAGCAAGACTCCTATGAAGATAGATCCTTTTCCACCATTCTCTCTCTCGCTCCACCAAGATCGACCTAAGAAGAAGAAGTACCAGAGGAAGAAGCCGCTGAGCGGAGCGATCGAGACCGACTGTGTGTGGTGGTAAGCATGGTCTCGAGTGTCCCAAGCCGGATATTTTCTCAGAAGTGAAGTCTTTTTGGGTGGAAGCTTCGTTTGGTTCAGCCAGGCGAAGGGGCTTATGCGACTGGGTAATTCGTTGGTAGGGGTGGAATTAGAGTCCACCATAGCAACAAGGGAATAACTGCATGTTATAGTCCCCAGTTGGGTACTGTATGTATGTTGTTTGTAACCTGGATCTTATTCTCCACAGAGACAGTGATTTTGTTTAGTAGTGCATGTTTTAGCCAGTGTATATTAGACCAAATAAATATAAGTACGATTTTTCACCAAAGCATTCCTGTCCGTGACTTATTTCATTTACACTCTGAATAATAATTCCCGGGTATAGAACTTTCGTAAGGCGGGGGCGATTCGAACCGTCCGTCTAGCAATTGGGCTAGGATCAAAAACCACTTACAGGGGGACGGAGTTTCGGACGGGAAACATAGAAGTCGACAGCATACATCTTTTGTCATTGACAGGCTCGCCTCCTGGAAGCCAGCCTCACTGACGGGCTTGGCTTCCAGTCGGGCAGGAAGGACTCCGAAGCAGGCCGCAGGAGCATGTAGCTCCGATGCACAACCCCAGGGGTCTGATCCCCTTGTCCCGCCTCTGTTAAACCCAGAAGTGGGCGGGTTAGGGTCGGGGTTCAGATATTTTAAATTTTAACTTATGTCCCGCCCCTCACCCACCCATTTTGGGCTGTTAAAATTAGGCCAATTAAATATGTTTCTCTCTCCACAGCTGCTGCCTGACCTGCTGAGTCTTTTTAAGCAGTTTTTGTTTTTATTCCCTACTTTTGCAGATTGTTAAGGGTAACAGTTTCAGTGGCTGCTCATTACCGCTCAGGTGAGCTCATTAACATACCAATCCGCTCTTTGCTCCAGTGGTGTGCTCTTTTTTGCAACCCATAAATTGTAACTTAAAAAAAATTAAATGAAACTGAACAAATCAAATTAAAATTCTATTTCCGGGGTGACGATGCACTCCAGTCCCTGCGGTGCCCACCGGTCGCGGAAGGCCTCGAGCGTGCCGGCGGACACCATGTGCTCCATCTCCAGCGCCACCCGGGCGCGAACGTGGCCGCGGAAGAGAGGCAGGCAGTCGGGCCGAACGACCCCCTCGACCGCCCGCTGCCTGGACCAGTTGATGGCCACTTTGGCCAGGCCCAGGAGCAGTCCTACAAGGAGGTCCCCCGATCAGCCCGCTCCCCTCCGCACTAGGTGACCAAAGATCAGGAGCGTGGGACTGAAGTGCAGCCAAAAATCGAGGAGCAGCCCCTTCAAATAATGGAAGAGGGGCTGCAACCTCTCACACTCCATATGAAGGTGGAACCTGGACTCCTCCAGGCCGCAGAAAGGGCAGGCGGCCTGGGAGTCCGTGAACCTACTTAAAACTTTATTGCACGGGACTGCTCCGTGCAACAACCTCCAGGCCAAGACCCCAATAGATAAAGGGTGGACTCCCGCATAGAGAGCCCTCCATTGGGGAGCACCGCCTCCTCCGGACGGCAAGATGGTGCGCCAAGGCGTGTCTGGACGGCAGATAAGGATTGCTCCAGTGGTGTAAGGTGGATTTTAAACCTTTGCAAACTCACTTTAAAGTAAAAGCAACACTTAAATAACCAACAACAACCACCTGCATTTATATAGAAACTTTAAAGTACAAAAATGCAACAAGACACTTCATAAAGGCATTGAGGAAAAAATGGACAAGAGCCAAAAATGGGGATATTAGGAGGGGTAACCCCTTAAGACCCTCATTAAAACCCACCTCTTTGATCTGGCATTTCTGTGGGGGGTGGGGAACCTGGGGTTTGGCAGAGCTGTGGAACGTGAACCTCAGGTTTGGCACAACTGGGGGTTGAATATGCAGTTAGGCTCAGTAGTGAACTCCCAGGGGGAGAAATTGGTCAGCACCTGTTTTCAGTCACTGAATCGGTGCTGCACATGCATCAAGAGGCCAATCATGTAGGTGTCATTAAATTGAAAAATTGGTCCTTCTGCCTAATCAGTGGACTGCTAGTGCTACTCGTGCTGTCCACTAGCAGCTCGCCTAATGGGGAGAAGGACGAGAATATCAGGCATCCCTGAAGCCATTTATAGGCAGTCTACACCTCTTAAAGGGGAGGTGTACTTTGGCTGCTGTTTACTGCCAATTGCTGTACAGACTTGGAAAATGTCACAAACAACTGCTGTGAGGGCCCCCAGATTCTCAGATGCTGCACTGGGAGTCTTGGTGGAGGCGGCCCACAGGAGTATGGTCTTGTTCCCACCAGGGGCTGAAGGGTCTCAAGACAGTCAAGTAGCAGTGGCAAGAGGTGGCAGAGGAGGACCTGGTTGCAATGAGTTTGATGACCTGACCAGAGTTGCTAAGGTATGACTCTTAACTCATATCACGCATTACTCTCTCCTAAATTCTGTACCACCTTTACCCTCACTACCCCGCTTCCTTTCACTCTCCTCCAATCACTGCAGCACACTTGACTCCACCTCCTTCTGCTTCTACTCACATTCCGCACCTGATACTCTCTTCACTATTACGTCCCTCACCTCCCCACAGAGTATTCACACTATTCTACCATGACATACACATCATCAAGATACAGAATCATACAGCACAAAAGGAGACCATTCGGCCCACTGTGCTTGTACTGGCTCTTTGAAAGATCTACCCAATTAGCCCCACTCCCCTGCTCTTTCCCCATAGCCCTGCAATTTTCTCCTTTTCAAGTATATATCTAACCTGTATGTGTACATCTTACTAGGCTACCATGAACACACGCCCTTCTTTCTTCCAGGACAAGTTGACACACAATACCCGGGAGCAGGCATGTACAGGAGGAAGGCGAGTATATATCCATGTCCTATTCCCACTAAAGAAGAGAAGAGGTCCTGGACATCATGGCCAGGGAGCGAATCAGGCCCACACTGACTGACGAGGCTGGAGGACACATCCCGTAGGGTTTCTGCACCTCTTACCCTTTTTTTCCGCTTCTCACTGTAATGTAGCACTACACACTCTGCATGATAAAGTGCAGCTGCTTTCAGCAGCCATTGATCTGCCTCTGCTTACCCTTGCCACTAATTGTACTTCTCTTCCATTTCAGGTCCAGTAGCTCTACAGGGCCCTGAGGCAGCAGAGAAAGAGGAGAGATGCACACTGAAGAGGAAGCATCAGTCAACCTTACCCTTACAGACATCAGCTCAGAGACTGGCACACGAGATTAGACCGAGGTTAGATGGGTCAGCACGAGGAAGCACACCAAGTACTAGACAACTGGAGCAAGGCCAGGGGGATAGGGCAGCCTAGCAAGCATCTCACTGAAAGGAGAGCCACATCCTTACACTGCTGCAGGGACACAGATGTGGACTTTAAGAGGGCCCAGAGTGTAGAAGATGATTGATAGCTATACACCAAGAACTTCTAGGTGCACTTGGTTGCCTGCCAGCGAGCCTTAGCACCATGGCACAGAGCATGGAGAGCAGGGCCATCAGAACACTGCAGTCAATCGGGGCAAAATGGTCAGCTCTGTGAACACTGCAAGGAGGAGAACATAAGAGCATAAAGAAATAGGAGCAGGAGTAGGCCATTTGGCCCTTCGAGGAGGCCTCAGCCGCTAGTGACAGCTGACAGCTTCGCTGGGAGCTCAGACTGCTGGCATCTCCTCTTGGTTTAAAGCAATGAGGAAGACTATGGAAAGAAGCTTTGAGAACCTCACATCACTCCTGCACTCTGTTCACAGGCAAAGCAGTGGCAGTGGGAGTGCTGAACCCATGAGTGTGGCAGCAGCACCATGGGAGAGGCTGCTACCCCACCAGCTTCTCAACCAATGCCCTTGTTGGTGCCAAACAGCCAAATTGCCTCAGCCACCGCTGAGATGCAGCAGTCTGCAGATGGGTCCTCTGTGCCCAAAGCTCCTCGAAGTCGCCTACCAGGACCATTTCAGGTGCCCTCAGTGGAAGGTCCACAGCCTTCTGCCAACTCCCAACACAGGGATCTGCTTCACAGAAACACAAGAATAGACAACACAGCTCAGAAGTCAGGCACCCGAGGTGATTTTTTTTTATTCGTTCATAGGATGTGGGCGTCGCTGGCAAGGCCAGCATTTATTGCCCATCCCTAATTGCCCTTGAACCGCAGAGGGCAGTTAAGAGTCAACCACATAGCTGTGGGTCTGTAGTCACATATAGGCCAGACCAGGTAAGGACGGCAGATTTCCTTCCCTAAAGGACATTAGTGAAGCAGATGGGTTTTTCCGACAATCCGATAGTTTCATGGTCACCATTACTGATACTAGCTTTTTTTTTTTAATTCCAGATTTATTTAATTAAGTGAATTTAAATTCCCCAGCTGCCTGTGGTGGGATTGGAACTCACGTCTCTGGATCATTAGTCCAGGCCCTGGATTACTAGTGCAGTAACATAACCACTATGCTACCGTACCCGACTGTTAGTTGTCTATTGTTAATTTATTTTGTAATCATGAACTTAAGATTGAAACACCTTGGTGTTTCTGGTCTTTTGTTAACTGTTGCTGGTGATGGTAGTGCAAGACCCAGGAATGTGTACACTTTGAGGGTATTACTGTGGAGAGATAGGAGGAAGGACTATTGGTGCATTGGAGGAGGGATTCTTAACCTCTCCTCAATTATTTGCTGCTTCACAGCTCTGTCGGCTGGAGCGATTGGTCGCCCCCCCACTCTTCCTCATCATCCTCATCTACCTGATCATCTTCCTGCTCCTGTACTTCTTCCTCCCCAGGTGGTTCCAAGGGTTGGCTACTTTGGAGGGCAAAGTTATGGAGCGTACAGCAGACAACCACAAAATTGGAGACTCTATCAGGGGCTGTACAGCGGAACAGCTCCAGAACGGTCCAGGCAGTGGAACCTCTGTTTCTGAATTCCAAAAGTTTGTTCAATCAGAGATCCGGTGAATGCCTAGCTCTGATTATAGCACTCCTCAGGTTCTGTGCCCAGGTTCCTGACAGGAGTCATAAGCCACATGTACAGGAGATATCACCGTCCCTAAGCCACCGTCTCCTAAGCAGCAACCTAACATCTGATGGTCTCGGTGCAAGAGACAGGGTGTTGAGGACTGTTGGATATGGAAGCATAATGGTTATATTGCTGGACTAGTAATCCAGAGGCATGGACTAATAATCCAGAGAACGTGAGTTCAAATCCAACCGTGGCAGTTTGAGAATTTGAATTCAGTTTAAATCTGGAAAGAAAAAGCTGGTAAAAGTGATCACGAAGTCCTTTAGGGAAGGAAACCTGTTGTCCTTGCCCAGTCTGGCCTATATGTGACTACAGTCCCACGTCAACATGGTTGACTCTTAACTTGTCTCATCAAGCCACTCCGTTGTATCAAACTGCTCAAGAAGGCCCACCACCACCTTCTCAAAGGCATCGAGGGACGGGCAATAAATGCTGATGGCACATCCCATGAATGAACAACAAAAAGATGAAGGTGTCATGACTACTGCCACAGACCTGCACAATGCACTGCTTGTTGTCACACACCATCGTTAAGGGGGCAGAATCCTTTCTTGTTCACATAGATTCCCGAGTCTTGATACGGAGCACGCAAGGCAATGTGTGTGCAGTTAATTATTCTTTGCACTCTTGGGAGGCCTGCAATCCTTGCAAAGCTCTTTTGTTCTGCTTCACTTGCTCCGACTGAGATGAAGTCGTTCCTCCTTGATGACAGAGCCTCAGTGACATCCTTGATACAGCAGTCGGCAGCAAACTAGGTTATGTTGCTGATGTCGTCTGTTGCAACCTGGAATGTGGCATAGAAATTCAGGGCCACGGTGACCTTGAGAGGCACAGGCAGTGCTGTCCACGCTCTAGTGCGGGGTTCTAGTTGGTGCTGCACTGCCACAGGTGACATAGTTCTGTGACCGTTCCCTTCTGAAGCAGAGGCACCTGCTGCACTGGTCCTCAGAGATTGATGTGTGAAATTCTGTTCCTGAACACCCATTTGGTGGAGGGTCTCCTGCCACCTCCCCTCATTCGCCCTCTTTGTGCAGCAACTGCAAATCTGTGGACTCTCCCTTGCTGGTGCTGATGTTCTTCATCCTCCAGCCCCCAAAGGCAGACCCAGTAGAAAATCCATGACAGCAACAACTGTGCAGAATTTTAAGGACAGAAAAGCTCCTTCACCACCAAAAAGTAGTTTAAGGAGGCTTTTGAGCATTGCCGTTGCAGCCAAACCCAGCCCAACAAGCCCCCTAGCAGCCTGAAATGACTAACCTTAACGAAGATGAGGATCCATTCAATTAGCACTTGTGAAGACTGCTTCCAGACTGTTCCCGCCATGACTGGGCGGATTTTAAGAAGTGACGAATCGAGCAGTAGCGGAAGCAAATTTCAGAAATGGGCGCCAAATCAGTCTGAGGACCCTCAGTTCAATATTGTAATTGGCCCTGCGCTGATTTTAGGCAGATGCACAGGCCTTAAATGGTGCCTGCATCAATATGTGTGCTTCGGTCGTCCTCGATCGACGACACAAATTGGTAGTTTCGGACCCATTTTGTGCAAAAAAAAAAGGTCAAAAAGCCGTCCGGTTTCACCCCCTGCCTCCGCGTCTGTCAGCAATGTTTTGCAGCGCTGCGTGACATTCTAAAAGATGTCTAAATACTGAATTGGGTGTTTTTGTGATTGGTTTCTGGATGTATATCGTTGTGTCTGTTTGTCACCCACTCTCCTCCTCTCTCTCTCTCTCTCTCTCTCTCTCTCTCTGGGCTGGCTCACATCTATGAAAATGTAAACATTATAATTACTAGCAACAAAACACAGGTTACAATTAGAGCTCATTTTCTTTTTGGAAAAAATAAAATTAAAATGAAGAAAGGTGCTCTCTCTGTCTATTTCAGTGACTGCTTTTAGTAATTAGAATATTTATATTTTCCATTGTCAAAATAACAGGTTGATAGTCAGGTGTGACAATTAGAGGCTGCTGCTTCAAAATTCAATTGAAAATGTATTTAATTACAATGAGGAAAATATCATCTCTCTCTGAGTTTACTGTACTTTCTAAAGTTTGCAGGACACAACACAAAAACTACAATAGGTGTGTAACCTACAGTCTATCTTTTGTTCACAGTAATAAGCAAATGCTGTTTAAAAGAACAGCAAATATAAATTTTACCTGAATAGATTTTGAATATTGCCCTCTAATTTTTCTTCAAAGTAACTTTGAAAAAACAATTAGAGGAAAAACAGCTAGAATATTCCATCAGTACAACTGACTGAACTATTGTGTTGCATCCTGGCAGATGATGCACACTGCTTATGCTCAGACTGCACAATCTAAATTCAGAATCACAACTCTGGCCAAAAATATCAAGTCAAAGCTCAGGCTTTTGGAATAGGCTTTTAAGTAAAAAAAAATATTAAAAGACACAAAGGACAATTAAATCGATAAATATAATATTATTTATTTTGTTGAAATTCTTATTTTGAACATTAGAAATTTCAGTTTGAGGGGGGAAAAAAATAGCAAATGAAAATAACTTCAAAAAGCTTTTTGAGTGATTTGCGGAAATCTTGATGACCAGATTGTGCAATCGGAGTAATGCATTTGCATAGCTAAATCTATTATAAATGTGGATACAGGAACTTATAATGGGAAACAGTGGGTATAAAAGTGAGACAGAAATGTAACAACAGGATGTCAAGTTGTGCAGGCAGGAACTGTGTGCACATGTACAATTTTTTTTAAATATTCAATAGATAGCTACCAATATATAATGGATAGATATTATAGATTTCTACATCTATCCTTCAAACTGAGAAACCAGTTATTAATTTTTACTGTACCATACAATTCCAGTTGTACTTCAAGCTCTTGATGAATTTATGGGAAAATACTCGGAAATATCAGATCTGTTCTACTCACTAGTAGGAAATCCAGCACCAAATACAACACCAGCTTGTGAGTAATGAGGCATTAAAATATAAAGTTCATCGACATTTCAAAAATAAATTAGAATTCTCTCATGAATTTCCCCCAAGTATTTCTCGGGAGTAATTTGGATAAGCAAGGAATCCAAAATCGTCTGAAATGGAGCACCTTGGATGAGTTTCTTTCTTCCGATGAATTCCCCCTGAATTCCACTCCCACACAAACCTGCTCCCAGGCCTCCACATATATTGCTCCAAACCAGCCACCAGAAGGTGTCCCAGAATGAGTCAGACCCAACTTTCCCGATGATTTTCCACCCAAACCTGGCCTCTGCATGAAAACTCCGACAGCAGTGCAGGCAATAGACAACTCAAATGAAACAAAGCTGCATTGTTCCCCCTTCTGCCAACACCTCTGTGGAATTGCAATTGAATGTTTCAAAGCTGTAGGCCTCTGGACTGCATGATTTCCTTTTCTTTTCTCACCAATTTTACTCTGCCCTTCTCCTCCTGTTAATCCCTGGCTGCTCTACAGTTCCATTGATCCTACTTACACTCCCATACCTCATCCAAGTGCCTGTTATAGTCATGTACGGGCCTTGACAGCGAGTGGCAGTCATATTTGGCCATTATTACAGGCTCATGGCAATCACAGCCAAGTTCGATTCTGTCCTCACCCGAGGCCCACAATGTGAAACCTTTCAGTTGAAACGCAAGAGAGTCATTGGGCAGCATCTCATTGTGCGATTTTAACCAGTTGTGAACTCACGGCAGTTTGGTCCACTTCTGATGTTCTCTGAGTTACCTGACCTTAGCTAGGATGGAAGTAGGAGCATTACAAATGCCCTCAGTGCCCAGAGTTGGGGGAGGGGGAAAGCCTTGGTGAGATACCCTGCAATCACATAGCCTACCAACAATCACTGTCTCGGGTCACACATGAGGAACGGCAAGAGCAAGGTAATGGAGCATGTGCAACTGGCGTCTGTGCAACTGTACCTCAGTAAGGAGTCCATGTTTTCAGGAGAAGGGGAGGTTTGAAAATTGGCACTGAAAAAATATTAAGTTGAATGCAAATCAAAATTTATCAAGTAATCATTGAGCTAGCTACTAATGAGATAAGGTGGGTAAATGGCGTTGAGGTACAGATCAGCCATGATCTAACTGAATGGCGGAGCAGTATTAAGGGGCTGAATGGCCTAGTCCTGTTCCAATGTTCCTGTGGGTCCGATACATCCATTCAGTCATTCATATCCTGTTTACACAAAGCAGTCGCTTCTGTTGCGAGAACAAACCAAGCACACGGTCATCTATTGTTGCCCTTTAGTTATTAGCTGGGGAATCGAGACACTACACAAAATGTGCCTCTGGAAAAGACAACCCATCCAATAAATGGAAAAAAAACTGAACATTGAAGCAAAGCTGCATCTTCCCTTTTAACAAGGATCTAATGTGTGTGAGCATTCAACTAATCATGTTCTCCATGCCAATTCATTCTGGGGTATGATCACAGATGCCATTGCCATAGGGAACGTCATGCAGATGGCCATTCGTCACAAGACTGGAATTGTTGGCAGGCTATTCTGTTGTGGTGGAACATCAAAGCCGTGCCCAATCATGTTCTCAGTTGTGTACTTTATAACATGGGTCACTGGATAGCAGTCAGGAGCAGGAACCCGAGTTAACTGTTCCTCTCCTCTATCCCAAGGCCACTGAAGCCAACAGCAGTGCGCCTATCACAGGCCTGCCTAAAACACAGGCTGGGGCTTGAATGTGGGACCTTTAGGCCTGTGTGGCTGAGTGGTTCTAACAACTGAGCCACTGAATGAGCTCTACATCTTGGTGTGTATGAATATTTAATTGATCATTTTCAACAAAATCAAATTAAATCCTAGAGGGGTTATTGGCTCGAAGGCCAATAAGCAACTCTAAACATATTTATAAATATAAGGGTTTAACCTCACCAAGTGTTTCAGGTAAGAAAAGGAAGTAAACCAAGACATCAAAGCTCTAAAAGATTGTAACGGTTATCTGAACTCAAACATACGATTTTGATCTCAAATAATTTTTTTTTTTTTAAAAGGTTATGTACTTTGGCGTGCACCAGGTTGATATTAGAATCATAGGCCTTAATAGTAACTCCCCCACAATGGATGGGAGCAGGCCAGGGGGTTATAACCTAAAAAAACACGAATCACAACCCCCAACCCACGCCTGCCGCAATTTTTACGGCCGCGGGTAGCAAGGCGTGAGAGTGTATCGTCTTGGAGAGGTGGGGCACTTCATTAACATATTTAAATCAGGCTCCCACAATGGAATTGGCAGCCTGATTTAAATTTAACTGCTGCCAGCCAAGTTTGTCAAGGTTCGGGAAACCCCGCAGCGAAATGGAGGCAAGAGATGCCGGCTCTAGAAGGCAAGTGCTTTTTATAGCACTCCTTGTGGGCCAGGAGGAGCAGGACTAGCTCCTCCCAGCCCCTCAAAAAAGCCTTAGGGCTCCCGCCAATCACGGCCTCTCTCTAGTCCCTACCGCAATCAGCAACCCTCCTCCCTCCAAGCCCCAATCTGCAGCCTGTCTCATAATCACGGCCAAACCCCACCACCACCCCGCCTCAACCCCGATCTGCAGCCCCCGATCAGAGCCGAGCTCATTAAATTCAGCAGGACCTCCACATCCCCGGCCTTGCCATGCTCCTCGCACCATCCCCGTCTCCCTGTAAATATCAGGGCCAGAGAATCATACAGCACAGGAGGAGGCCATTCAGCCCATTGTACCTGTGCTGGCCTTTGAAAGAGCTATCTAATTAGTCCCACTCCCAATAGCCCAGATATGTCCTGTCCACAAAAAGCAGGACAAATCAAATCGGGCCAATTACCATCCCATCAGTCTACTCTCAATCATCAGCAAAGTGATGGAAGATGTCATTGACAGTGCTGTCAAGTGGCACTTACTCACCAATAACCTGCTCACCGATGCCCAGTTTGGGTTCCACCAGGACCACTCGGCTCTGGAACTCATTACAGCCTTGGTCCAAACATGGACAAATGAGCTGAATTCCAGAGGTGAGGTGAGAGTGACTGCACTTGACATCAAGGCAGCATTTGACCGCCTGTGGCATCAAGGAGCTCTAGTAAAATTGAAGTCAATGGGAATCAAGGGGAAAACTCTCCACTGGCTAGAGTCATACCGAGCACAAAGGAAGATGGTTGTGGATGTTGGAGGCCAATCATCTCAGCCCCAGGACATCGCTGCAGGAGTTCCTCAGGGCAGTGTCCTGGGTCCAACCATCTTCAGTTGCTTCATCAATGACATTCCCTCCACCATAAGGTCAGAAGTGGGGATGTTCACTGATGATTGCACAGTGTTCCGTTCCAGTAGCAACTCCTCAGATAATGAAGCAGTCCGTGCCCGCATGGTACAAGACCTGAACGACATTCAGGCTTGGACTGATAGGTGGCAAGTAACATTTGCGCCACACAAGTGCCAGGCAATGACTATCTCCAACAAGCAAGAGTCTAAACACCGCCCTTTGACATTCAACAGCATTACCATCGCCAAATCCCCCATCAACAACATCCTGGGGGTCACCATTGACCAGAAACTTAACTGGACAAGCCACATAAATACTGTGGGAATAAGTGCAGGTCAGAGGCTGGGCATTCTGTGGCGAGTGTCTCACCTCCTGACTCCCCAAAGCCTTTCCACCATCTACAAGGCACAAATAAGGAGTGTGATGGAATACTCTCCACTTGCCTGGATGAGTGCAGCTCCAACAACACTCAAGAAGCTCGACACCATCCAGGACAAAGCAGCCCGCTTGATTGGCACCCCATCCACCAGCTTAAACATTCACTCCCTCCACCACCGGCGTACCATATTTCCAGTCTATTCTAGATCATAACAACTCGCTGGGTAAAAAAATTCTCTTCATCTCCCCCCTGGTGCTTTTGTCAACTATCTCAAAATCTGTGTCCTCTCATTATGAACCTTCCGTCAGTGGAAACAGTTTCTCCTTATTTCCTCTATCAAAACCCTTCATAATATTGAATTCCTCCATTAAATGTCCCCTTAACCTTCTCTGCTCTAAGGAGATCCCCAGCTCCTTTAGTCTTTCCACATAACTGAAGTCCCTTGTTCCTGGTATCATTCCAGTAAATCTCCTCTGCACCCGCGCCAATGCCAAGAATTACAGTAGTGCACAGCAATTCAATGGCAAATGATGCCTAACCTGAAGGATTAACAAATGTAATGTAATGGCTGGAAGCTCACCAAGTGATAGTCAGTTGATTAATGGGAAATGTATTGCACAGTAAAAGTCTGTATATATAATGCACTCAGTATTCTAATGCAATAATAGTCAGCAAACCCAACACAATCAGTGTGATTTACACAATTGCGCTGTCAGGACCTCAAACCCTGTGCAACTTCATGATTGATGCTATCTCTTTTTCAACCTTGGTGGTGGCTTGCACTATCAGTAAACCTGCTTCTTTTAGGGTTTAACCCGATCAAACCGAACAATTGAATACCAAAAAAATCAATTCCAAGATTAAAGTTAAGCATTGGCATCTGCGTGCTTAGTCCCGGAGTGATAACACAGCTGCTCTGCCAGTTTGGTTCGAGGAGCACTCTGTACAGGCAGCAGCCACGTCAAGTCCACCTGCATCATGTACAGAGTTCTCTGGGGAGAGGGGCGGTGGTGGAAGATGCAGCTAATGATGCATGTCAACCGTCACTGAAACTAGTTTGTGGCTCTTCATAACTTAAGAGCATTGTATTTGTTTTCCAACATTGTTTTGCTCATCAAACTTTTCAGATTTCAAGGATTTTGTTTCATTTTTGATCTGGTAAAAGGTTGCCTCGAATTCAAGATAACTATTTTGACCTGAATTCAGGAGGAATAAACGCCAAATATTTGAAAGCCTAATTATGGGACTTGACTCTTTATCTTGGACTTTCAATAGTAATAACGAAACAAATCATACGATGATTCCATTAACATTTGAAGAGCACAATATTAGGGTCAGCAACTCTGCTTTGCACGTATTCCTGGAGGTTTGATCACATGAACTCATGACTCCAATCACCCCATCCAATCAAACAACCTTTTTTCCCCCTCTTTTTCAATATTTTTTGTAACTAATAAACGCAAATGAAAAAAAAACATAATTTTATTTTCATACTCCGGGTGCTCGCAGTAGTATTTAATTCCTGGGACCTCAGGACAATCCTGGAAGGTTAGCAACCCTGCACAATATTGGAAGGGCCCGTAAGTTCTCCTGCCAGCCTTTGATTTTGAATTAACCATATTTCTTCATACGGCATTGGAACCACAAGATCATCACTATGAGGAGACCAAAAACCTTTTTAATTCAGTTTTCAAGTTGTCCACAAAACAGCATGATTTGTTTGTTTTTCCTTAAAGAGTTGGTGTTGCCTCAGTATGAAGATCTGTTTCCCGTAACAGTCTAGTCTAAAATGTCTGCACCCACTCCATCATTTAGGCAACTGCAGATGTAAATCCAAGGGCCCCGATATTTGCGGGGAGGATGCGGGGGAGGCTGAAAATGACCAAAGATCCCAGGAAAGTGGAGGCCCTGCCAATCTTAATGGCAGAGCCTTATTAACATTTTGTAGCTCCACCTCTCGCTCATCAATGGGCCAAATGGACAGCCTGGCCAGCAGGCAGGAGGGTACACGAGCAGCAGGAGGCAGCAGCTGGTGACCCCAGCAATCGAGAGTGGGTGGGAGCCGGTGGAGGGGACAATCGGCTATCGGGAATGGTGGGGGAAAGAGGAAGATCTGGTCGGCAATCGGGAGGCCTGTGATTGGGAAGGCTGGCGGGAGACTGGAGGTCGGGGATGGGGGAGGCCGAAGCCTTCCTTGAGGGGCTTGGCGGGAGCACAGCTGCTCCTCCTGGCCCACAAGGCGAGCTGAAAGAGCCACTTACCTTGGGGAGCCGGCAGCTCCCGCCTCAGTTGAGCGGCCGGGAATCCCATAGCTCAGGCCTCTCGCTCACTTTCTGGTAAATTTAAGTTGGCCGCTGATGATGTCATCAGGTCGCGAGTTTGGTATGGTGATTAGGCCCCTGCCTGCCTTTTGTGGGAGCCTCGTCCGTGGCCTGAATTCTGCACTTAAAAATTTAACGGGGCAAAAATGGGGTTGGGTTGCCGAACCTGATACTTTAACCCCCCATGCCCCCTCTAACCCCCAACCCTCGTCCGCCCGTTGTGAGGGGGGGCTTTAAAATCGAGGCCAGGACCTGTTTTTCTTCACCGATTTTTGCCCCTCCCATTGTCCTGAAGGTGAGGACACTTTGCAAGGGTACAGTCCCACAGATATTGAGTGCCCTCCAGTACTTCCCACTAGTGGCCAATTTTTATTCGTGAACCTAGACAGTGACTGCAGGCTATTAAGCTAGTTTACCATGGGAGGACATCCCAGGCAAACCAAATATTTTCTCCAGCTGATGTCCACACTCACAAGCACTACCTGTAGGGATAACTGGATTGCGATCAGGAGAGGGAACGCTTTCTACGTTCCCACTCCCAATACCTAAATGTAATAATGCCAATTGTAGTGTGCCTGACGTTACCTGGCTGAGCTTAGATAACTCGGCAGAAGCCAGGAATCATAGAATCATAGAAGATAGGAGCAGGAGTAGGCCATTCGGCCCCTCTAGCCTGCTCCACCATTCAATGCGATCATGGCTGATCATCCAAATTCAGTACCCTGTCCCTGCTTTCTCCCCATAGCCCTTGATCCCTTTAGCCTTAAGAAATATATCCAACTCCTTCTTGAATCTATTTAATGAATTGGCCTCAACTGCCTTCTGTGGCAGAGAATTCCACAGGTTCACCACTCTCTGGGTGAAGAAATTCCTCCTCATTTCTGTCGTAAATGGCTTACCCCTTATCCTTAGACTGTGACCCCTGGTTCTGGACTCCCCGACCATCGGGAACATCCTTCCTGCATCTAGTTTGTCCTGTCCTGTCAGAATTTTATAAGTTTCAATGAGATCCCCTCTCATTCTTCTAAACTCCAGCGAGTATAAGCCCAATCAACCCAATCTCTCTTCATACGTCATTCCTGCCATCCCAGGTATCAGCCTTATGAATCTTCACTGAACTCCTTCCATGGCAAGAACATCCTTCCTCAGATAAGGCGACCAAAACTGCAGACAATACTCAAGGTGTGGTCTCACCAAGGCACTGTACAACTGCAGCAAGACATCCTTGTTCCTGTACTCAAACCCTCTCACTATGAAGGCCAACATACCATTTGCCTTCTTAACCGCCTGCTGCACCTGCATGCTTACCTTCAGCGACTGGTGCACAAGGACACCCAGGTCTCGTTGCACTTCCCCTTCTCCCAATCTATTGCCATTCAGATAATAATCTGTCTTTCTGTTTTTGACACCAAAGTGGATAACCTCGCATTTATCCACATTATACTGCATCTGCCACGCTTCTGCCCAATCACCCAACCTGTCCAAATCATCCTGGAGTTTCTCGGCATCCTCCTCGCAGCACACACGCCCACCCAGTTTTGTGTCGTCTGCAAACTTGGAGTTCCCTTGTCTAGATCATGAATATATATTGTGAATAGCTGGGGTCCAAGGACCGATCCCTGCGGTACCCACTAGTCACTGCCTGCCACTCGGAAAAAGACCCGTTTATTCCAACTCTTTGCTTTCTGTCTGCCAACCAGTTCCCTATCCAAGTCAATACCTTGCCCCCAATCCCATGTGCCTTAACTTTACACGCTAATCTCTTATGCAGGACCTTATCAAAAGCCTTTTGGAAGTCCAAATACACCACATCCACTGGTTCTCCCTTATCTATTTTACCAGTTACATCCTCAAAATATTCCAGTAGATTAGTCAAGCACGATTTACCTTTTGTAAATCCATGTTGACTTTGTCCGATCCTGTCACTGTTTTCCAAGTGCTCAGCTATTACATCTTTTATAATGGACTCTAGCATTTTCCCCACTACCGATGTCTGTAATTCCCCATTTTCTCTCTACCACCCTTTTTGAATAGTGGGGTAACATTAGCTACCCTCCAATCCATGGGTACTGTTCCAGATTCCATCGAATGTTGGAAGATGATCAGCAATGCATCTACTATTTCTAGGGCCACTTTCTTAAGTACCCCAGGATGTAGATTATCCGGCCCTGGGGATTTATCGACCTTCAATCCCTTCAATTTCCCTAACACCATTTCCCTACAAATACTGATTTCTTTCAGTTCCTCCCTTTCATCAGACCCTATGTTCCCCAACATCTCTGGGAGGTTATTTGTGCCCTCCTTTGTGAAGACAGAACCAAAATATGCATATAATTGGTCTGACATTTCTTTGTTCCCCATTAGAAGTTCCCCTGATTCTGACTGCAAGGGACCTATGCTTGATTTCACTAATCTTTTTCTCTTCACATATCTATAAAAGCTTTTACAGTCAGTTTTTATGTTCCCTGCAAGCTTACTCTCGTATTCTATTTTCACCTTCTTAATTAATCCCTTTGTCCTCCTTTGTTGAATCTTAAACTGCTCCCAATCCTCAGGGTTACTGCTTTTTCTGGCCAATTTATATGCCCTCTCCTTGGATCTTATGCTATCCCTAATTTCCCTTGTTAGCCACGGTTGAGTCACCCTTTTTGTTTTATTCTTATGCCAAACTGGGATGAACAAATTCTGTAGTTCGTCCATGCGGTCTTTGAATGTTTGCCATTGCCTATCCACCGTCAACCCTTTGAGTGACAATCCCCAATCAATCCTACCCAACTCGCACCTCATACCATCGTAGTTTCCTTTATTTAAATTCAGGACCCTAGTCTCTGAGTCAACTACTTCACTCTCCATCCTAATGAAGAATTCTATCATATTATGATTGCTCCGACCCAAGGGGCCTCGCACAACAAGATTGCTAATTAATCCTTTCTCATTGCATAATACCCAGTCTAAGATGGCCTGATCTCTGGTTGGAATCAAAAGTGGGACCTTCCCAGTCTGTCTGGCTCAGCTAAACCTAAACCAGCTCAGTCATGACGCAACCTGTTGCAATATTGGCAACAAAAATATATGATTCAGCTTCCTTTTAGATGTAATTAGCAGGTTGGTGAAACTATTACATCATTACACATCACTGTGTAAACATTTTATTGTACTAATTTAAGGCATTATGGTGGTGCTACGGCCCAGAGCATTGGTACATTTCCACTTACAATCCTCCACCGGCCAAAGTCCTAGTCTCATTTGTGCTGCAGTAGAAAAAGTGCTGGCTCAGATGGAAATAGCGAGATAGCATTGCAGGCAGAGTCAGCCTGAGCTGTCAGTGAACAAAAGGAGCAGGAATTGTGGAGAACTAGGAGTAGTACGTTGTTCAACTGCCCTCTTTGAATAGAACCTTACAGCACCGACGGAGGCCATTCGCCCCGTCGTGCCTGTGCCGGCTCTTTGAAAGAGCTGTCCAATTTAGCCCCGAACCCCTTTTAAATGTTACTACTCTACCCATATACTTGACTGCAAATGCCGAAAAGAGACCAAAGATACACAATGGGCAGGAGAGTGCGGGGCGGGGGGGCGGGGGTAGGTTAAAATTTAAAAAACCCGTCCCCGTGCCGCCTCCAACGCGCTCATTTCCGTGTCAGCTGTGGCTCAGTTGGTGGCACACTTGCCTCTTGAGTCAGAAGGTTGTGGGTTCAAGTCCCACTCCAGGGATTTGAGCACATAAGTCTAGGCTGACACTCAGCAGTGCTGAGGGAGTGCTGCACTGTCAGAGGTGTCGTCTTTCGGATGAGACGTTAAACCGAGGCCCAGCTGCTCTCTCTCAGGTGGACGTAAAAGATCCCAAGGCACTATTTTGAAGAGGAGCTGGGGAATTATCCCCAGTGTCCTGGCCAAGATTTATCCCTCAATCAACGTAACAAAAAACAGATTATCTGGTCATTATCACATTGCTGTTTGTGGGAGCTTGCTGTGCGCAAATTAGCTGCCGTGTTTCCTACATTACAACAGTGACTACACTCCAAAAGTACTTCACTAGCTGTAAAAGTAAGGTGGTCATGAAAGGCGCTATATAAATGCAAGTCTTTCTTTCTTTAACGGAGGTGGATTGGGGAGCGGGCGATTAACCTGCTCTCCAGAGGTGGGTCTGTTATTTAAATATGTTAGTGAGGCTGTGTGCCTCAAATTTTAACAGCCTTTCAGGTTTAACTGACGCCGGCCAGATTCTCCAGGGCTCAGAAGATTAATACTAAAAGACCAGATAGAGGTTAGATTCAGAGTGAAGTTCTTTCTGCACTGCCCCAGACTCAACTGACTAATAAATTTCCACTTCCTGCACAACCATCCTCATGGCCTCTCTAACTGAGATCGTCAATTGTTTTTGACAGTTTTCTTTTTTTTAAACTCTGAATCTTGGTACTGGTAGGGTTGCCAATTCTGGTTGGAGGTTTTGCTGGAAGATCGATCACGTGACGTCTGCAAATCTTATTGCATTTACCTAATAAAGCATGGGTCCCTGTAGTTGAGTATCTTTGTTCGTGATTTCACACCAGCAGTCGTTGAGTGAGGAGTTCCAAGAACCAGGAGGCCACCTGCGAGCAGGTGAAGAGGGGAAACCGATGGTGGAAGAGGCATTCGCAGGGGGGGAAACAGAGGTGGAAGGATTCCACCAATAACTAATAATAACTCACTGATGTGGCCCCGATAACTAATAATAATACTGGTAATACTCAGATTCCCCTCCCAACCAGCAGTAATAAAATAACTCACTGATAGTCTATTTGTAACTGGTAGTGACAGATGCAAAGCCCTGATCTCCTACCTGTAACTAATAATAATCCGATAACCTGCTGATATTCACCCTGTACCTACAGCCAGAATCCACCTGCACTGCACAAGATGCAGTCAGGCTCCCCAGTCGATGCCACTTTAAATAGGCCCCATCTCTCTCCCATCTCCTTGGCCTCTGATTTGGACTCCGGTTCTGCTTGAAGGTGACAACTTTGAACTGGGAGCCCCAGCCAGAGCCGATCTGTTCTTGGATTTCACGCGTCAAAACCGGCCGGCACAAACCGACCTGAACCAAACCAATCGCACAAAGGACAGCGGGATTGGTGTTTGGGGCAATTGTCACACCGTTCTAAACACAGCTCAGTACTAACATTTCTAAACCACTATCGGGGCTCGGACTCAATAAAGGAGAGTTTTCATAGAATAATACTAGTTACAGCACAGGAGGAGGCCATTCGACCTCTGGTGACTGTGCCCTCTCCTGTAACCCCATTGCTCCTGATCCTTTAGGTCAGCTGTGGCTCAAAGATAGCACTCTTGCCTCTCGGAGTCAGAAGGTTATGGGTTCAAGTCCCACTCCAGACACTTGAGCACAAAAATCTAGACTGACACTTCAGTGCAGTACTGAGGAAATGCTGCACTGTCGGAGGTGTCGTCTTATGGATGGGACGCTAAACCGAGGCCCCGGCTACCCTCTTGGGTGGGCATAAAAGATCCTACGGCACTATTGCAAAGCAGAGCAAGGGAGGTCTCACCAGTGTCCTGGCTAATAAAAAACTGGTCATTATCACATTGCTGTTTCTGGGGCCTTGGTGAGCGCAAAATGGCTGTCGTGTTTCCTACATTACAACAGTGGCTACACTTCAAAAGTACTTCAATGGTTGTAAAGGATTTTGGGGTGTCCTGAGGTCATGAAAGGTGCTGTATCTTTCTTTATTCCTTTTTTCAAATACTTATCCCATTCCCTTTTAAATGAGCCTTTGCCTCAATAGGCACTTGTGGTGAAGCGTCCCATGGTATAATAGCCCTCAGTGCAAAATCCTTCCTTCATCCTTCTTCCAGTGAGAACCCTCAGTCTCTGTTCTCCATTTGCCCATAAGTGGAAACAATCTTTCACTATTTACCCACAGTAAGGTTCCCAGGTTTCACTCACCCCTTTACCGGTTACTCTTCTCTCGGTGCCACTCCCACTCACCACGTTGCTGCTGCTGCTGCTGCTGCTCCTGGCTCTGCAGGAAATGCTAGTCCCCACTCGCACCCCATTCCCCAGTCTCCATCTCTGCCCCCCAGTCCTAGCTCCAATTCCCCTGATCCCCAGTCCTCTCTCTCCCTATAACTCCCATTCCCTAGTCTCCCCCGTCCCCTAGTCTTCCCTATCCCCTGTTCCCATTCTCGCCCTGAGCGCCCCCATCTCTGGCCTCCATTCCCCAATCTCCCTCTCTCACCCCCGAGCCGCAGTCCTCTGTTTCCCTCTCTCCGACTCCAGCCGGCTGTTACTCTCTTCTCCCTGAGCCACAACCCCTGTCTCCTCCAGTGCCCAGTCACCCACTCCTTCCCCCCCAAGCCCCTACCCACTAGTCCTTGTTCACCCTCTTTTACCCCAGCCACGCACCATTGCCTGCTCCAACTCTCTCTCTCTCATCCCAGACTCCCAGCTGTTTCTCCACCAGCCGGCCCCGTTTCCGGTAACCCCTAAGCAGAGGTCGATTCTCCGCGGCCGATGGGGGTGGACGGGAGAGGAGGTGCCATTATCAAGGCGGAGGCTTTTTCTGCGGCGGCAGCCAGTGAAGTCACGAAGCGGGGGAGCGTCTGCGGTAGCAAGAAATTTAAAGGGTGACATTCTCCCACGCTGCTAGCAGCAATGCCCAGGATATTCATGCCCCATTCCGGAACACTCCCGGACAATCCAGGAGGATTTGGCAACCCTAGGCACTGGGTGGAGTTGAACTGGCCGTATTCATTTCAAGATCCTGCAGGACCTGAACAACCAAGGCTCTACTGTTGAAAGGAGTGTATTTTAATCTGCTGCATCACCCAGTTCCACTTGAAAAATGCTAAATAAGGAAGAGATGGGATTCATAACATCTACTGACTGAATTTAATCAAAATAACAAAACGCTGATGCTTGTCAGTGTGCTGAGTACTGGAGAAGCCAACCCTTGTAGCACTAGTCTGCAGTATCTTTTGACATATTCTGTGGTACTGTTATAAATCATGCCTGAAATTTAAACCAAACTTCATAATGGATGGTGCAACTATACTTCCAAACTTGTGCATTCATGTCATCGCATGCAAAGTACCTTGAACTCAAGCCAATGATCTCAGTCTAAACTAACTGGAGCGGTTCTCCCACTAGATGCAGTTTGATTGAGTCTCAGATTACTGTGCTCCATCACTGATTATACCCAATCCATTTAATCTCCCAAGGAAAGTTTCTGGAAATCTCCTCCAATCTCAGAATCTGCATCAACCTGGGTTATTATGGTGGTACACAGAAAGAATTCACATTTATATAGCGTCTTATCATGTCTCTCAGGATGCCCCCAAGTGCTTCACATGCAATAAAGTGCTTCAAAGTGCAGTCACTGTTGTTATGTAGACAAACGTGGTCAGCCATTTTGCACACATCAAGATTCCACTAATAGCAATGAGAGGAATGACAGTTGATCTATTTTTGGTGGTGTTGGTCGAAGGAAGAACATAAGAATATCCAAAGGAAGGGAAGGCCATTCAGCTCATCAAGCCCCTTTCCCTGGTGTCCATGTATAATGGACTTCCCTCTCATACTGCCCATGGATCGCCTACTTTAAGGATCACTAAGTTTCTACCCTGACATACCCGCAAAAGAAATGTTGGCAAAGCACAAGGAGAACTCTCCTGCTCTTCTTTCAAGAGTGCTATGGTATCTCTCACTTCCATTTGAACAGACGGACAGGCCTCAGTTTAACATCTCATCTGAAAGACGGCATCTGCGACAATGCAGCACTCCCTCAGTACTGCATTGAAGTGTCAAGCTAGATTATGTGCTCAAGTTCTGGAATGGGCTTGAACCAAGCTGACAGTTGCAGGAGTTGACTGTTTGTTCTGACATCCTGCCAGCAGAAACACAGAAAATAGTGAAGCAAACATGGAAATTAGCAAACAGGTAGACTCAAGCAGAAAATGGTGTTCCCCACCTCATGCGTACAGCTACAGCTTCACTAAAATTAGTACCTGGAGCAAAAGAAACACTCCTGCGTTTCTTCATATTCCAAAGAATGTGTTCCTTGGCATTCACACACCTTGAGGTTGAAGTGACATTGATAGTCATCTCAATACTCCAATGTGTTACAACCTTGTAGCACAGTCCTGACACTGTGTTGTCCCCCATGTATTAATTCATTTGTGCAGTGTCAGTAACAATAGCATAGCATCAGTGGTGTAACATTGCTACCAGCAAAACAGCGAGGAGATTCCAGCACACCTCACAATTCACACCCGCCAGCGTCAGTGTTCTGGCACAAAGCAGCAGAGAGTGACACCCCTTCAATGCCACACCTACTTGTTCCAATAATTCGCAACAGAAGGACATACAATGGTGGCATTTCTCTCAAAGGTCTTCATTAAAATAATACAACATGGCCTCAGGAGGACTTACTTCGCCGATCATTGAGTTACGCTCCGACTCCATTTTTCCTTAATTAGCGCACAAAAGTATCACAAATGTGATTTTTAAAACTACATTGGAAGATCAGAGAGAGAAAAAGATCTTACACAACCAATTTTGTTTTTCATTAGGCATTCGGGCACCCACATCTTGGTCAGCTGCCAGCAATCACACGGCCTTTGTATTCCACCCCCGTCTCCCAGGAGCACCTTATGACACCTCCCTTGACATGTCAAAAGAAAACATTTCTGGATGGATTGTGGTTGTGTTTAAGTGTTATTAATGTACAGTTAACGTGCAGTACAGTATTCAAGCCTTCTGGCTCCCAAATATTTCCCCACCCATTCCACTCCAATTCCCTCTCCTGTTCCACCACCCTCACCAGCAAGCAGTGACTCGTGCTGCAGTGAAGCTCCACAGGCAACAGTCCCCCTTTGGTAGCTCACTCAATTAACCATTCGGAATATGTGAGCCTGAATGGCTCTTTGATCTTTTGGTCTTTGATCTTTTGGCCACAGGGGTCACAGCTGAGCTAAGCCCTGTCCTGACCCACATGTTTTTAAAAACGGGCTGCTGGATAGCGATCAGAAGTGGGAATCCAGGCGGATTTTCCGTCCCCTCCCCAGGAAATTCTGAGGTCAAATGAACCACTATTACCATCGCCTGGAAACACTCGGCAGGTCAGGCAGCATCGAGGAGGGAGAAACAGAGTCAACGTTTCGAGTCGGGGACCCGTCGTCAGAATTGGAAATGGTTAGAGAATGTTGTGATTTCAAATAAAACTGTTGGACTATAACCTGGTGTTGTGCGACCTCTCAATTTAGAGAATGTTGCCAGCATTTTCTGTTGTTATTTCAGATTTCCAGCATCCGCAGTATTTTGCTACTATACCATCACTTTAGCTGACATCAGCCACAAATTGGGAACAAACTTTGGACCTTTGTTTTTATGTTTCAGCACATGATGCATTTATCCACTAAGCCACTGATGAAGCCACCTCTCTCATGCATCAGTCGCCTTACCAGCCCCAATCTCCATGTCAGCTGTGGCTCAGTTGGAGCACTCTCACCTCTGAGTCTGAAGGTTGTGGGTTCAAGTCCCAGTCCATGAAACGTGAGCACAAAATCTAGGCTAACACTTCAATGCAGTACTGAGGGGGTGCTGCATTGTTCGAGGTGCCGTTGAGGCCTCTGTCCTCTCAGGTTGGCGTAAAAGATTCTGTGGCACTATTCAAAGAAGAACAGAGGAGTCCTCCCCAGTGTCCTTGCCAACATTTACCCCTCAACCAACATCGCTAAAACAGATGATCTGGTCATTTATTTCATTGCTGTTTGTGGAAGCTTGTTGTGTGCAAATTGGCTGCCACGTTTCCTATATTACAACAGTGACTACACTTCAAAAATACTTCATTGGCTGTAAAACGTACTGAGGTCGTGAAGGGCACTACAGGAAACTCTCTTTTAACCGGCACCCAAATAACCGGAAATCTCTCTTAACCGGCAAAATTCTTGAGTAGGTAACCGGGGTTTTCCTTCATCTCTCCTTTAAAAATAACTTTAAAAAAAACCCCCGAGGCGTTTGCCTTGTATCGGAGCATGTAGATTGGGAGGGGAATGTGCAGCCCGGGTAGGCAGCGGACACGACAGATGGTCAGCTGGCGGTCCCCGGGGAGACGGAGCTCCGAATGCAGGCGCATGTCAGTGTGTACGGGGCTCTCGTACGTTGGGAGATATAACTCTCCGTTATCCGGACTTTTTGATTAACCGGCACCACGCCGGTCCCGTCGGTGCCGGCTAATAAAGAGTTTCCTGTATATAAATCCAAGTCCTGCTTTCTTATATAGAGGGTGCTTGATAGATATTGGTATTTTAATCTGAAAATACATCAAATCATGGGTACCCATGAGTATGAAGGCTGAGTGAGGTATCCATGCCTGACTCGCTGTTTTTTTTTCAATAACGCTCTAATGCATATCACGTTTAAACCCCACAGATTGACTGGTTCTACCAATTTAAGGTTTGTTTTCAAAGACTGACACAACAATGCAGTATTTTTTTCCCCCTGCGGGGGCTTGCCATCATAGTAGATGGATAGAATTCCAGATAAGCACAATGATTGGCACAGGAAATTTTCATATTATGTCCACTTGGACTGTAACAAATATCCTGCAGTACAATCACAGAACCTGCCCTTCAAATTGGGTTGCGACTAGAAAAAAGTATTTTGAGCTACAGTCCATTTCTGATAATCTGAAGTCAGTTTATCTGCATTAAAAAATTAAATTATCCAATAATTTGAATTAAGCAACATAAGTAACTGCAAACTGGAAATTTAGTTCGCAAAAAATTAAATTATCTGATAATCTGAATTAAGAGTAGTCGCCTAAATATAGAACTTAGACGAACTATTAGTAGTTACAGGCATGTCAGGTAGTGGTGGTTGTGCTGGGAATAATTTAAGCTGTTGAATAGTGTATCATATAAGAAGCATATTGCGCAACATTGAACGTGTACTGGCTTAAGTCCAATTTTGCTTAAAATGGGTCGATATCAATGCACTAATTAAGTCTTGTCACACCTCTGCTCGAACTGGGGTAGAGTTGCTGAACTATGATGCAGCTACAATTGATGAGCTCAGTGTGGATGTCTGGTCTTAATATCATGGAGTGGCAGAAAAAAACCCAGTAATTTTTCTGTTATCCATAAATGGGATTTCACTTGCCAATAAAGAATTTGAAAGAGACCTCGGGTATTTGTGAACTCATTGCTTACTACACCCAAGCAATAGGAGATGGCAAAAAATAAAAATGGGTTCGAATTTTGGTTGAATTTAAATATCGAGATTTAATGATGAAACCGTACAGTAGTTAAGCTGCATCAAGACGATTTTTTTGTCGTTCTGGTTGCTTACCACCCGGCAGACAATGATGAGAGCAGGAATAAGGCTAATCCCAATGCTATGTGGCTTTTCAGTCTCAAAAAAAATGTCTCAGAGAAAATCTTAGATGGGGTACATACACACATTTACATATATACACACACACACATACATACGAACACATATACACACATATACATGTATATTCATACAATACATGCATATAGGCACATGTGCACATAAACACATACACACGTATAAACATACATGTATAAACACATATATAAATGTATATACACATATACACACAACAACAAAAACAGCTTGCATTTATATAGCGCCGTTAACGTAGTGAAACGTCCCAAGGTGCTTCACAGGAGCGTTATAGAATCATAGAAGTTTACGGCACAGAAGGAGGCCATTCGGCTCATTTTGTCTGTGCCTGCCGAAAAAGAGCTATCCAGCCAAATTCCACTTCCAGCTCTTGGTCCATAGCCTTACGGCACTTCAAAGTGCACATCCAAGCACTTTTTAAATGCGATGAGGGTTTCTGCCTCTACCATCCTTTCAGGCAGTGAGCTCCAGACACCCAGCACCTTCTAAGTGAAAAAGAATTCTCCTCAACTCCCCTCTAATCCTTCTACCAATTACTTTAAATCTATGCCCCCTGGTTATTGACTTCTCTGCTAGGGGAAATAGGTCCTTCCTATCTACTCTATCTAGGCCCCTCATAAGTTTATACACCTCAATAAATCTCCCCTCAGCCTCCTCTGTTTCAAAGAAAACAACCCAGCCTATCCAATCTCTCCTCATAGCTAAATTTCTCCAAGCCTGGCAACAACCTCGTAAATCTCCTCTGTACCCTCTCTAGTGCAATCACATCTTTCCTGTAATGTGGTGATCAGAACCGTATGCAGTACTCTAGCTGTAGCCTAACTAGTGTTTAACACAGTTCTAGCATAACCCCCCTGCTCTTATACTCTATGCCTCGGCGAATAAAGGAAAGTATCCCGAATGCCTTCTTAGCCACCTTATCTACCTGTCCTGCTACTTTCAGGGATCTGTGGACATGCACTCCAAGATCTCTCTGTTCCTCTATATTTCTCAATATCCTACCATTTATTGTGTATTCCCTTGCCTTGTTAGTCCTCCCCAAATGCATTACCTAACACTTCTCCGGATTGAATTCCATTTGCCACTTTTCTGCCCACCTGACCAGTCCATTGATATCTTCCTGCAGTCTACATCTTTCTTCCTTACTATCAACCACACGGCCAATTTTTGTACCATCTGCAAACTTCTTAATCATGCCCCCTACATTGAAGTCTAAATCATTGATATATATCACAAAAAGCAATGGACCTAGTACTGAGCCCAGCGGAACCCCACTCGAAACAGCTTTCCAGTCGCAAAAACACCCATCGACCATTACCCTTTGGTTCCTGCCACTGAGCCAATTTTGGATCCAACTTGCCACTTTCCCTTGGATCCCTTGGGCTTTTACATGTCGGACCTTGTCAAATAACCCTGCTAAAATCTATGTAGACTACATCAAACGCACTATCCTCATCGACCCTCCTTGTTACCTCCTCAAAAAATTCAATCAAATTAGTCAGACACAACTTTCCCTTAACAAATCTATGCTGACTGTCCTTGATTAATCTGTGCCTTTTTAAATGACGATTAATACTAGCCCTCAAAAAAAAATTCCAATAATTTGCCCACCATCGAGGTTAGGCTAACTGGCCTGTAATTACTCGCTTTCTCCCTTTTTAAACAACTGTACAACCTCCAGTCCTCTGGTACCTCGCCTGTAGCCAGAGAGGATTGGAAAATGATGGTCAGACCCTCCACTATTTCCTCCCTTGCTTCTCTTAACAGCCTGGGATACATTTTATCCGGGCCTGGCAATTTGTCTCCTTTCAAATATGCTAAGCCCCTTAATATTTCCTCTCTCACTATGTTTATCTCATCTAATATTTCACACACCGCCTGAACTAAATTGTCTGCAGCGACCCTCTCTTTTGTGAAGAACAGACACAAAGTATTCATTAAGAACCATACCCATGTCTTCCTCCTCCACATGCAGGTTACCTTTTTGGTCTCTAATAGGCTCAACTCTTTCCCTAGTTATCTTCTTGCTCTTTACGTATTTATAAAACATCTTTGGGTTTTTCTTGATTGTTCTTGAGTGATCAAGCAAAATTTGACACCAAGCCACACAAGGAGATAGTAGGGCAGATGACGGATGGATTTTAAGGAGCGTCTTAAAGGACGAAAGAGAGGTAGAGAGGCAGAGAGGTTTAGGGAGGGAATTCCAGAGCTTAGGGCCTTGGCAGCTGAAGGCACGGCCGCCAGTGGTGGAGCGATTAAAATCGGGGATGCACAAGAGCCCAGAATTGGCAGAAGACAGAGATCTCGGTTTTGTTTGCAGGGCTGGAGGAGATTACAGAGACAGGGAGGGGTGAGGCCATGGAGGGATTTGAAAACAAGGATGAGTATTTTAAAATCGAGGCATTGCTTAACCGGGAGCCAATGTAGGTCAGCGAGCACAGGGGTAATGGGACTTGGTGCACTGGACTTGGTGCGAGTTAGGACACGGGCAGCTGAGTTTTGGATGACCTCAAGTATACATGTATATACGCATATATACATACACATATACACGCATATACTCATATATGCACATACACAACCATACACATATACACTTATATACACATGTACGTATACATTCACGCACATACACATGTATACATACATACACGCACACATATACATATACACGCATATACATATAAATGCGCATATACATATACACATACATGTACATATATTGCATTTTTATACACGCAACATAGACATAGGCACACACAGCCACGACGTTTAAGGTCAACTTATTTTGTTAAACAATTACTGCCCAATATATTACGGGGTGAGGAAGATAAGATCGAAAGGGACTACGTAAATATTGAAGACAGGACTTGGTGCACAGTACGTGGTCTGAATGATATCATAGACACCACTCATGATGCTGTAAATATAAAATATATGTGGAACTCCATCTTTTTGATCAGCTCCTGCTCTTAAATCTCAGTAGACGAGAAACGAAATATAACATTGCAGGCAATAGATTTTTTTTAAAACGATCACACAGCCAGACGCTGCTGATATCTAACCTCAATTAGTCTTTTTTTTGTAGAATGCTCACTGGGTCCCTCTGCGTTTTAACTCACATTCTCAACCCAGGTTTAACAAAATACACATTAATAACCATACGCTTTCAATTCATAACTTTAAAATAAAGATCCTCGGTCTGACCGCAATAAAACATGACTTTACTCAAACTGCATCACCGACTTGTTTTTGACCCCCTTAAATGCTTTCTGATTTTGCCCGGGCCACTATGACTGTAAATTGCAAACAGCCGCACAAATTCGGGTTTAAACGCTAAAGTCAAACATCGTTATAGTAGCGCGCAGCCTTTCCTCTGTCTCTGTTCAGTGCGGTGATATTTTGTGTCATTTCGTACAATGTAGCCAGCCAGTTGCTCCCGGTGTAACACTCGAATCCGCAGCATAACAATCAACGCCACTGGCCGCAAACAGAGCCAGCTCCACGTTACATCCCATTCATTTACTTCAACGCTCAGTGCATTGCATGGTGCTTTTCTAAATGATTAAAATATCTCGTGAGATTCACCTAAAATATGACACAACCACGTCAACACATTTTGCAAAGTGAAAACTCCAATCATTCATTGATCTTCAAGACTGCATATTGTGTTAACTTATAATAGATGTCGTAGGTACATTTTCTGTTAACACGTGGTAGGAATTACTATATATATATGTGTGTGTGTGTGTGTGTATATACATGGTTATATGTATGTATAAATAAATATATACATCACAATCATTATCTCCTACCTGTTTCCAGAGACCTGCAGTTTCTCTCCTTCCAAAGGGAAGATTTTCTCTCTCTTTTTATTATTTTTCTCTTAGTTGCTTAATCTTCTTGTTGCCATGGTTATTTTGCACAATTTTAAATAGGTCTATAGAATTGTTCACATGTTTCCCTCCCCCAGAACCAGTGTCTCTCTTTCTCCGTGTGGTGTGTGTTCCTGATACCCAGGATCTGTCTCTCTGGGTGCAGGAGATTGTTGTGAAGGAAATTTCTTCTGGGCTGCTGACGTCACGTCAGTCACAGCAACAACTAAAAAACCCAGCAACGAAAGTAATGAGAAAGTGAAGAGAGCGCGGCCAACTGCACCAGCACCCGGAGTTCCAGTCAGTTCACTGACTGGTTGCAAGGTGGGTGGGACGGGAGGTGCGGGTGGTTCCTAGCCAGCTGCTCACACACCCGGTAATTGCTGTCATTGTTCAAAATACAGGGAAGGGCAATGGAAGAGCTGCCAAGCTGGAGAAGTTGTACCAAACACCCAGAGTTGTGACTTTTTCCCAAATGTTTTCATTGACCAGTTAGCACGGAGGGAAGGGCAATGGTTGATAGAGGGGGACAATTATTTTGGCACAGCTGGTAAACGCTGCTAAAAGGCAAAATGCTGACTAATAATTAACCCACAGCCAACATGATCTGCTCATTTGTCTCATTGCTGTTTGGGCAATTTGACTGCCGTGTTTCCCCACAATAGTGACGCACTTTGGAACATACTGAAATCATGCAATGTGCTTTTTAAATGTGCAAGTTCTTTAATTTTCCATAAAATGTTGGAAATCTGAAACAAAAATAGTAAAAATCTGGAAGCACACAGCAGGTCAGTCAGCATGTGTGGAGAGAACAATCAATCTTTGTGCTGCATACCCTTCTTCCAAACATGTTAAATGGTCCCATTGCCTGCCAAAATGGAACAACAACAACTTGTGTATATATATAGCGCCTTTACGTAATAAAACGTCCCAAGGCGCTTCACAGGAGTTTTATAAGACAAAAAAAATTGACACCGAGCCACATAAGGAGAAATTAGGACAGATGACCAAAAGCTTGGTCAAAGAGGTAGGTTTTAAGGAGCGTCTTAAAGGAGGAAAGAGCGGTAGAGAGGCGGAGACGTTTAGGTAGGGAATTCCAGAGCTTAGGGCCTAGGCAACAGAAGGCACAGCCACCAATGGTTGAGCAATTATAATCAGGGATGCTCAAGAGGGCAGAATTAGAGGAGCGCAGATATCTCGGCAGGGGAGGAGGTTGTGGGGCTGAAGGAGATTACAGAGATAGGGAGAGCTGAGGCCACGGAGGGATTTGAAAACAAGGACGAGAATTTTGAAATCGAGGCGTTGCTTAACCGGGAGCCAGTGTAGGTCAGCGAGCACAGGGGTGATGGGTGAACGGGACTTGGTGTGAGTTAGGACACGGGCAGCTGAGTTTTGGATGACCTCAAGTTTATGTAGTGTCAGCTGTGGCTTAGTATGGTAGCACCCTCACCTGTGAGTCAGAAGGTTGTGGGTTCAAGTCCCACTCCAGAGACTTGAGCACAAAAATCTAGGCTGACACTACAGTGCAGTACTGAGGGAGTGCTGCACTGTCAGAGATGCTGTCCTTTGGATAAGACATTAAACTGAGGTCCCGTCTGCTCTCTCAGTTGGACGTAAAAGATCCCATGGGACTATTTTTAAGAAGAGCAGGGGAGTTATCCCCGGTGCCCTGGCCAATATTTATCCCTCAATCAACATAACAAAAACAGATTATCTGGTCATTATCTCATTGCAGTTTGTGCTGCGTGCAAATTGGCTGCTGCGTTTCCTACATTACAACAGTGACTACACTTCAAAAGTACTTCACTGGCTGTAAAGCGGTTTGGGACGTATGGTGGTCGTGAAAGGCGCTATATAAATGCAAGTCTTTCTTTCTTTCTAGAACATGGGAGGCCAGTCAGGAGTGCGTTGGAATAGTCAAGTCTAGAGGTAGCAAAGGCATGGATGAGGGTTTCAGCAGTGGATGAGCTGAGGCAAGGGCGGAGATGGGAGATGTTACGGAGGTGGAAATAGGCGGTCTTAGTTATGCCGCTGATCTGTGTTCGGAAGCTCATTTCAGGGTCAAAATAGAGCCTACTGATCAACTGCATGGCTTCCCTTAGGTGCACAAGTCTAAATATAGTCATAGACTAATGGCCATTGAGATATAAATGGATGTTTACCCAATAGGGCATCCTCCCCCACCAAAGTCACAATATATAAATATTGTCATTGATTAGTCACATCAGAAGAAGGGCAGTGGAAAAGAGAGTGGGCAATACACAGAGCTAAAGTATTGTCTAGTATGAAAAGACAAGGGCATGACTGCACAGATGCACAAGGTGTGTCAGCCAGTGGCTCAGTTGGTAGCACCCTTGCCTCTGAGTCAGAAGGTTATGGGTTCATAGTCCCAGTCCAGAGACCTGAGCACAAAAATCTAGGCTGACACTCCAGTGCAGTACTGAGGGAGTGCTGCACTGTCAGAGGTGTGCTGTCTTTCAGATGAGATGTTAAACTAAAGCCCCGTCTACTCTCTCAGGTCTCCACAGATGCTGCCTGACCTGCTGAGTATTTCCAGCATTTTCTGTTTTTATTTCAGATTTCCAGCATCCGCAGTATTTTGCTTTTGTATTACTAAAACAGATTATCTGGTCATTGTCACATTGCTGTTTGTGGGAGCTTGCTGAGCGCAAATTGGCTGCTGCATTTACTAAATTACAACAGTGACTACACTTCAAAAAGTACTTCATTGGCTGTAAAGTGCTTTGGGAGGTCCGGTGGTCGTGAAAGGCGCTATATAAATGCAAGTCTTTCTTTTCTGTAGAAATATTATAAGCAATGTCATTGGCTGACCAAGGGGGAGGAAACTGGCCAGCTGTATGTACACCCAGAGTTGAAATAATATAAATACTTTCAGCATCAAGGCAAAACAAGAGTTAACTGGTCAAACTGCAAGTATCTGAACTCATAACTGGGTAATTACTGGCTGGTCACCCTTGAGGGAACTGAAAGAGAAGACTGGCCAACTGAAGACACATCCAGAGTTGTAATAATAGAAGAACTATCATTAACTGAACGCAATGTTTCATTACATATATACCTAAAGTTGCTAAATTATAAGTAGTGCCATTGACTAATCAGCATTGACGAAAGGCCAGCTGATTACGTGTAACAATGAGGAAAGTGAATTGCACACGTAACCAAGGCTTATCATAATGACTGCAATTGACTAACAATCATTGAAAAAGGAGCAAGCAGAAGATTGAGTGATTGGATGTACACCTAGACCTGCATTGAATACTGTGTTTGGCTGGTTAGCATTTAGGGAAGAACAATGGGTTGGGGGGACTGATTTATCACTTGGGTCGTCTCCTTTTCCAGCACTGGACATGAGACAAAATAAGGAGGGGGGAGGGTGGGAGCATGGATTAAGCACTGATGTTGTCTTTGTTGTTAATGAAAATCTCAGTAAAAGCATAACATGCAGGAGACATAAAACACAATCTACATAATTGTACTGAATATTTTATGATCTAAAAGATGTAGCTTTCACATTTGAACCATGCACAAGTCTAACAATTAACCCAAATTGCAGCAATTTGCTTAATGGGTTGTACGGAGGATTTCCGCCACATCTTCCCTCTCACAGATATGGGATGTATTACACATTAAGCCATTTTCTTCCAGGCTAAAACAACGAATTCAATTTATTTGCAATTAATAATTCACAGTTACAAAGATCTTAGGCAAATACTATAAAGCACAAGTTCATACATCTACAACAGTTGTTCTCAGTTCCTTCCTCTACATTCTTGAAATTGTACAGTAGCTCAGGCAAAAAAGTTTCAACTGAGCTGAATTTTCTGGACCCCCACATGAAATCCAAAAGAGAATTGTCAAATCCAAGGAGATTGTTTTATACTTTTAATTGCTTTGAAAATAAGATGGTTAATCAATTGTTATCAGTGGTATAATAGCACAGATTCTTGTAATATTTAATTACAACATCACAAAGTAGATCACATGGGATGCTCATGAGAATGCAAATACTTATGGTCTGAAATCTCAGCTGTTTTCACAGTTCAGTATATGTGACTACAGATGGTTGATGTGGAAGCTATCACCTGACTGTTTCCACGGAAATTGGCCAACCATTATTGACAATAAAAGTAATTTTTCAAGATGCAAATTTCTCACTGCTGAGGGAAATGTAACAGAAGCAGCGCGCTCAAACAGCAACATTTCTGAATTGTGGTTTTTTTGTTGATGTGACTTTAAATGGACAGATGGATGTAATTTAAATATTTGCCTCTGGATGGCTGTATTTTTAAAGAGACATCCTTTGTTTTCATGTCTGGAGTAAACAATATACTAAGCTGCCTGGAGAATTCATGGGTGCGGGGGGGGGGGCATCTAGTCAAGCTGGTTCCCTCAGGACCAGCTGCTCGTGTCCATAACATAATTACATCTGAAACTGACTATGTCTTTGAAATGCTAATGTATGCTAGGTTGCCAACTGGAAAGAAAACAAAACCCGCTGGCATTGGATGCTGAACCATCAGAAGTGTTTCAAACCAGTTGAAGTGCCTTGTTTTCAGCCTCCGTTGGGTGCCACGAGCAAGTGAGTGAACAGGCAGCCACGGGCTTGCTGTTGACACGCTATGTACTTTATTAATGGAACTGATTAATACTGTGATTGCCTGACTATTGGGAAAGAATCTCTTTTGGTCATTTGTGTGTTGAAACCTGTCCTTTGGAGCACAGAAGAATTTATAAAAATTGTGGGTTTTTCCAGAATCTTTGTTTCTGTCCTTGGGTACCTATTTCCACATTAAGGAAGTGACAACGGCCGCCATGAAAGTTCATCAGAGATTCCGCCTCTGGAAATACCTGCTAAAATTTTGGACTCTTTATTGATTTTTGCGTAAGTGTTTGTAGCTTTTTTAATATATTTTTTGTAGTGATCAAAGTAAATGATATTACTGCTGGGGGAATGGACCTCTTCCCAGTTAAGGTACCCACTATTCGTACCAAGCAATCCCAAGTCAACTATAGAACAATCAGATGCATAGTAAAGCTCCGTTTACTCTGCCCAAGTGACATACCTCAGCCTATGGTGACCAGACATCCCCATTTTCCGGGGACAGTCCCTGGATGAGGTACTGTGTCCCTGGGCAAACAATGTCCCCGGAAGAGTCCCCGGTTCATGAAACTCATCCCTGAATTTTATTTGAATAAGTTCCATTCAGCCTAATTGCAGCTCATGTAAATCTGCGCCTGCACTCAGGGACTCAGAGACGGACCAATCAACAGCGCCCACCGTTGATTGACAGATTCTCTGCCCATTGGCACCGACGGACCAATGAAAGGGCGGATCACTGTTTGTTGTCTGCTGAATTGCTTTGACCGGATTGGCTTTGGTTTAGACCAATGAGAGGGCGGATCATGGTTTGTGACAACAGTTTGACTTTGACCGAATTGGCTTTGGTTTGGACCAATGAAAGGACAGAGTGGGGGATGAGTGCTGGCCAATGGAGCGACTGTGTTTGCGCAGGAGGTGTGATGGCAGTGTTGTCTATGTGAGCCGGAGCACGGGAACAGGTAACATATCTCATTGGCTGGTGAGGTGAAAACGTGAATCTGATTGGTCGGTGCGGGGTCGCCCCAGAGCTGCCCCTCACTGGGCGGGCTTCCCCATTTCCCGCAGGGTGCAGCGAGGGTTAAATATAAAGCGCGACAAAAATATTGAGGAAATTTCCAAAGCGTGTGGCAAACCCACTATCGCCTCAAGGGACTGATCACAAACATCGGCCATCGCATAAAACTGGCAGACCACCCGACTCCCTGCGGTTGGAAGTGAATGAATGAGTCCACGGACCACAAGCCTGAGGAAAGTCGCTGACTCACGAGGCTGTAAATCGGCTCCTTCCTGGACCAGGCCACGATGCTGAGTCTCAGGTGGCTTCTGGCGAAGAGCCAGTCGGGGTGAGTGGGCCTGAAGGGCCGAGAGGCACTGAAAGGTCTCTGGGCCAATAACATGGCGCCATCGGGAGCAGCTTTAGAGGTCGGGCTGCGGGGCAGATCACAGGGCTGAGGGAGAAACAAATAAACGGCAGATCGGCCAGTCAGCGCTGGGAATAGACGGCGGGTCGGCCAGTTAGTTTTGGAAAGGCAGGTCAGTTGGTAAGCACTGGAAATAGATGGCTGGTCAGCCAGTCAGCACTGGAAATAGACGGCGGGTCAGCCAGTGCCCAGGAAAGGAAAGCACGGTTCTGCGTTTGCTGTGGCACCTTTCCCAGAACTCAGTAGTGTTCCCAGGGAGTTCCCATGCAAGGAGTGGGGAATCCACTCTTTACATTGAAATACATAGCAGTTGCAACACGGAAACAGGCCATTTGGCCCAACCAGTCCCTAATAGCATTTACCTTTCACTGAGAAAACACTGAGCTCCCCCCCCCCCCCCGCCCCCTCGCTATTCTCAAATCTCAAGGTCGTTCACAGGTATCAACAAAAATGGACATTAAGCCTGTGAAGGAATAAGCCATATTCAGAAAAATACACCATTCTATGAAAGAATTCTGGCCTTTGTAACATGACATACTGGGTTTGAAAATCTAGAAACCTAACAATGGAGAAGCTGTAAACAGCATACAGGCTATTGAGATAAGATAAGTTGTTGACACTGAATCAATAACCTTATTGAAACAGGAGGTTGGAGGTTCCTGATAGTCTGAAGCTTTGGAAATAACACAATGGTACACCCTGTTAAGGTGTCTTTAACCAACACTTCGGAAAGAAACACAGAAAATTAAGAAACATATACCTTCGTAAAAATGACATCAAATGAAACACAGGAGACATGATTCTGTGTTGCAAACAGCTGAGGTAACTAAGAAGACAATGGTGCACCTGGTTGAGGTGTTTTAATATACACGTCGTAAAAAGACACAAACAGAAGACCTTGGTAAGAATGACATCAAATAGATGCATCTGCTGTCACACCATTTTTATGATAAGCTTCGAACACCTAAAGGTAGAGACACGATTCTTAGCTGAACTGACTGTAAGAATAGCAGGGGTCAGCAGAAAAATGACACGAGATAATTAGCTTACATCAGCAGAATACTTCAAAGGACATACCACTGAAAAAGGATATAAATATTGAACTTTCAAATGGGATGATAGATTCACTGTAAAGGGGCAAAGCGATTCTCAGGCTTCAGAGGCAGGCTCTGTAAGTCTACAACTCTTTGTATCTCGGGTATCAAAGGTATTTGATTTTGATGGATATCCTGGAATAAAGACTAAGAACTGTAAAAATGTAACGAAGTTAAGATTTGAGAATAAGGATCTCTGATAATAGAATTGTAAGATTTCTGTTTTTGGAACTGTTAATGTTGCGATTGAATCACCAACTGTAAATTACATGTCGGTTCTTTAATAAATCTATATATTTTTAGAATTGTCTCATATAATACTTCTGTATCAAACTCGCAAACTCAATCTCTGTACGCTCTTTGGTGAGGAGTTGCAGAATTCTGAGGGAGTTTTCCAGACCCTCATAATATCCGGAATGTTACAGTCTAGCTAAACTTATTAAAAGTGCTATCTGGAGGACGGTAACATCTTCAGGTTGTTCCTTTCCTTGGGGAGAGATAGTCTGGACCTTTAGACCCAATTAAGCATCTTTAGGATTCGGCTACCTCAAACTTTAGTTGAAAGTGAATGTCTGGGGGATACGCTTGATCCGGGGTAGCCCAAAAGGGGCTAGGACTAGTAATTATCCCTTCAAGCCGAAGAAGGTGATATTAGGAGGCATGATGAAAAATTTGGTCAACTTGGGCAATGATGGGAAGAAAGAAATTTCTGAATAGGCCATATAGACAGTGGGTATGAAAAACTGACGTTCCTGAAGAGTGTTATTGTATTATATATAAAACGGTGTCTGAATGTGCTTCAATAGTGTGACGTCACATCCGCAGTAATTATATGCACATTTGCTTTGCATTTGTAGTGTATATGTGCAACTGTTAAAATATATGCTGCTAAAAGATTTTGCCTCCTACGCTGTGCGACCTACATTTTCCCATCCTGACTACTTTGCTGTGCTCCCACCCTGTGTGTCCCCGGATTCGGTTTTGGAAATATGGTCACCCTACCCTCAGCCCCAAACCCAACACGAGAGAGCATCCTCTAACGCACCAGTGTGACATTTTTTTCTATTTTTCAAATGAGCCTCTTTGTGGCGTCTCTGGAAGAGATTAGTGCTGAATTAAGGACAGTTTTGTGCTGTATGCTCAGGGGCACTATGAATTGGGATTAAGACTTCCTAAACTCAGTTCACAAGGAACCCTTACAGCCATTGGCAGAGGAGACTTTATTTCTATCAGTCTGGGCTGGATTTCAACGTAGGTTCCAAAGATAGAAACAGTACTGGAAGAAGAATTCATAATAGTTTTTTAAAAAAGGAAATGGATAAACACTTGAAAAAGAAAAAAAGAAAAAGATATGAGGGAAGGGCAGGGGAATGGGACCAAGTGGATAGCTTTCAAACAGCAGGCACAAGCACAATGGGTAAAATGACTTCCTCTATCTGTAAAGTTCAATGCTTCGAGGTGAACAGCCATTGACTAGCCTATTGTGTGCCACCCATTCACAATGTTCTCATTTAAATAATATTTAAATGAAATATTAATACAGCTGGTTACCTCTCGTTAGCAACAGTCTGACAATGTGGTGTTTTCCACTTTTAAAAGTGAACACGAAACATAGTGGGTAACCCTGTATTCTCTGACTCAAAATACCAAAGTCAAAAGAAATTGTTAGTCTTTTGGCATACTATCCCATTCATATCACACAATAGACACCAAGTATCAGTTAAATGACAAGGGCCTGCTTATGAAAATTGCCTTTTCCCTGTGCACACAAGTCAAGAGAGTTGGAGAGAGCCCAGAATGTAACAGATAATTATTTCCCTCTAAGGAGAGATAACTAATTATATTAATTCAGGACTCAATCGAATTAACCTTGTCTGACTAGCTATATTTTTAACACAGCAGTGAAAATGTAAAAATTTGCAGCATCAAGATATTGATGGCAAAGATCGATGATGCAAAAATGGAAAATGAATGATTACAGACTCATTTGCAAATACAGCTTCAATTGCAGTTGACGATCTACAAAATTCCTAACTATCACAAGAACTTATCATCATATTCTATTCCCTGCCAACTCCTGCAGTTGTCTGTTGTCATGCTACCCTCCAGACTTTCCCATATAGGGTACCATTACCTAAGCTTTGGTCTCCCATTTGGTCTCTTCTTATCTGGGCCCCATTCCATCACTAGCTGAGGATATCAATCTTCAGCCATGTGGCAAACATGACCTGGCCATCAGAACCTTCTTGCTGCAGCACACATATTACAGTGTTGGTCACTTTGACCTACTCAGGCCATTGCTCATTATTTCAGTGTTGGTCACGATGACCTCCTCACAGCCTACTCCAGAAAAACATCCAGCCTCAGGGCCTTGTTCAGATCTTCAGCATCATTTAAAACTATTGACTGAATCCTGGCCTCGTAAATTCTTAGAGTTTTTTTCTGTTGTTTGTTAAGCAGTTCTAGCATCTCCCTTCGCTAAGCATTCAATTTCATAGGTATAAAGCCATCCACCAATTCCACCTCCAATCAATGCCCTCTCCCTTCATTGTTCCGTAATCTTCCTTGTACAAAGGGCATAATTTTTAGCTTTGAAAAGCTGATACTGAACCTTATTTTCTTCTTTCAACGTTTTAGTCTTCGTGATTGGAACAACCAATGATCTGGCAAGAATACTAATGTTGTTGCACACATTTCAGGTCCTTGACCAGTTTCTGGCCTGCCCTTACAGCTTAAGGCTCACTATAATTATTGTCTATGCCCGCTATTGCCTCACTCATTATGTGATACATGACAGCATTAATCAAGGTGGGTGACTGGTTACAGCCGAGGAGAAAAGGAGAAACTTACTGAACTTTTACTTATTCAGAGTAAAATGATTCATGGAGAAGAGGATGTTGGTGATCTTCAACCTTCCCCAGTTACAGCACAGATTAGGCATTTACTAGCTGAGCGAGTGCAACTGAACCAACCACACTTGTACCCTCAATTGTTTCATGGATTGAATTATACAAACATTCAAAAAAGATGGACAGAAAAAGATAGCTGGTCCATCAAGCCTGCTCCATTCAGTTGTGTTGCAACTAAGCATCATTACCTTCGATGCTCCCCACCGATCAGCAGCCACATAATCTTATGGGAGAGGTAACAAAATTAAACAGAATTTAAAATAAAACTCTAGACCAATTCAGGGAAAAAGAATTCTGGGAAATTCCTCTCTGACCCCCCAAAGGTGATCTAAAATGAGTTCCAGGAGGGAAACAGTGACCAGGAGGTACGTCACCTAACACCCCACCTGCCCTTTAAACACAGCGATATCAGCCTCCTCCAGGAACTCGTCCAGCTCCCTTTTGAACATTTGCGATAAATCCACACTCACTGCACAGGCTAGCAACTTAATCCATAGTGCAAGGACCCTCTGCGAAAAGGAAAACCTTCTGACCTCTAAACTGGTTCTTTGCTTACAGAACTTATACAGACTTCCCCTCGTTCTCCCTAGCCTATCAAATTTAAAATGTTGGCCACGCTAGAGGGAGAGGCGAGAAATGGTGTCAAATACACAGTTATCTACTTTCATTGTTACACTTCGTCATCCAGAGAATGGCTGAGTAATTTTTTTCTTACACCAATTTTCAACATGAATTGGGACTTGGTGTCAAGATGACATCGAAAAGGAAGAAATTAGCTGACTGTAAGTTACGTTATCGATTGAGGCAAACAAAGCTGAGCATTGATTGACTGGGTTACTGTAGCAGGGAAAAGGAAGGATTGCCTGATGGCTAGTTTATTTAGAGGGACACCATAGATTGAACACTGGTTATCCTGATGGAGGGAGGGGTGAATATTGCTAAACTAAGCAAGAATTACACCATTGACTGGAACATTGGAACTGGAGATGTTCGGGGAAAAGGGAAGTTTGGACGTCTTCACGTTTAACCTATAGTTAAAATTTAGACGAGTGGTCACAACAGTAAACAGTGGGGCTGATGTTCCCGTATATAGCACCCAAAGTGCGCTTATGTTTCAGGTGCCACGCACAGGACAAATGGGCATCCTAGTGTCTGCTCCAGTAACACAGCCAACAGACTTCATGCTGTGTTTCTACTGGGGTCCGAATCGTTGAACAAACAAATCGTTGATGGAATACTGATGTGCAGGAAGTCCAGGGAGATGAGCCATCCTGAAAGGAGGAGGGCACCTTCAAGGCGTTACTCAACTGGCAGAATGTACTGACCCAACAGGACTTTTGCACACCTCACCGAGGAACGAGAATGATTATAGGTTCAGCAAGGAGTTGTGCAACCTGCTGCAGGGTGACCTGCAGTCACACTGCGGGCCTGGCACAGATCCACCAGTGCCAATGGGGATCGCCAGAGCATTGAATTTTTTTTGGTTGCAGCAGAGCATTTGCTTCCATTAATGTGCAGGAGGCCTGTGGCCATCACCACAAAACAACGCAATTTAATGCCAGATTCCCTGGCAGCTCATATGATTCTTTCATTTTGAGGATGGCTCTTGAGAGGAATTTTAAATATCTATTGATGACCCCCGCCCCCACCCACCCGCAACGTTCAGCACAAACCAGCCCAGTTCCTCACCTCTTACTATGGTTCCCATTCCATGCAATCAAGCTGTACCCACAATATGTACATGAACAACTTGCTCATTCCCCAGTAACGTCATTCTCCCAGCACAAATGTTGGCTCACCTTTATTTATCTAAATGAAATTGCGCACAGCATCAACTGCTTTGGAAACATTTTATAACCAAAGGCAGAATTGGGTCTGAAACTAGTGTCTGCTTCCACCGTTCCTGTCAGAGAGTGATGTTGTACTCGCCTGACTAATCTCCTTTTCCTTCTCAATGCAGTCCCTATGGTGGGAGCTGGGCAGTAAGCTGGCAGTTGAGCATTAGTGAGAGGTTCATGGAATGAGGTGGTTCTTGAACTCAGTGAGCAAGGACCCCAGACAGCCCTGCTTCAGGCGACTGCCCTTCCACTGGTGCAGGGACAATCTGGCCCTGCCTATTTTCAGGTTCTTGTGCAATCAAGAGCTTAGGGGGGCTGCTGCGGATATGTAGCCATCTGGAGATATAGCAGCAGCATTATCTATTGCCAATTCTGGCTGGCCCTGTGCCCAGTCTCCAGGTCACTCTGCTCACTGATCTGAGACTGTACAGACCTCATCGCAGCAGTGACATTGTACGAGGTGGTAATGATCCCCCTCCTCATTTTGCCAAGCTCATCGGCGAGCTTGTCCGATGAGGAGGGCATAGTAGAGCTGAATGTCGAAATTGTAGCAGTCTGAGCATTGGTGAGAGATCCTTATGCTGGCAATAAGGCCCCTGCTGTGAGGGACTCTGCTGCAGATGTACCTGGAGCTGCGATTCATTCCAAGGCTGTCTGCATGCATTCATGCTGTGTATCAGCACCTCGCACGTGAGATGTGTACTCCTCCACACTTGATGCCATGTGTCGGAAGCTGCTAGTCACATCCCCAATGGATGCTTTTGTACTCATAAAGTATCCTATATTTGAACACTAGCTGTCAGAGATCAGGATCCATGGCCCTTTCAGCTATGAAAGCTGGCAACACTCCCTCTAGAAAGGTGTTTTCTCTTCCAAAAATTAATGCCACAATGCTAAAAAAATAAATAGTCCTAGAGCAGAGTCCCCAAGGCTCCCAGGAAAACTCTTCTCAAACAGACTAACGCAATGGTGCCAAGGTAACAATGGGGGCAGATGTAGGCCCGTTTTTCCGATGCCTACGGATGTGTATGTGCTGTGTACACACCCGTAGGGACATCGGAAATGCCAGTTTCAGGCATGCCAAGCGCATGCGCTGAAAACCGGCATTTCCGATCTGTCAAGAATGCTCTTGACAGATCGGACGCCTGCCCTGGAGAAGGGCCTCTGTGGGTGGAGAGTTCCGCTTTCTGCAGAACCTCCGCCCGCTGAAAACCCTTAGAAATCTTACGCCTGGTAAAAGCAGGTGTAAGGCCTGCTTTTACCAGCATAAGAGTTGAAAAAAGTAAAAAAAATATTTTTTTTCTCACTCATTTATAATTTAAAAATACTTTTAAAAAAGGTAAGAATATTTTTAGCCCCGTAAAAAACTTTAATTATTTTTTTCAAAAAATTAAATTTTTGTTTAAAATATTTAATTTAATGTAATTTTAACTCATTTTAAAAACGTGATGGTTTTTTAAAAATGTATTTAATGTTTTAGTGTCTTTTTGGGGTGATCTCCATTCATATATTTGACAGGTCTATTTGTCAAAAGTATGAAGGCAGATTCCCTTCTCCTATTGGCTGGCCTGGCCCACGTGATCCCAGGGACGCTGGCGAACCGCATGTGCCCCTGGGATACGTGGGCCCTGCGCATTTCGACTGTGGAGAGGCCCAGGAGCGGAAGTGTCCGGACCTCGGGAGCCCTCAGGTAAGGGCGTAGATTTGTTTCCGATAGGAGGCATCCGCATGCAGGAAGCTGCCTATCGGAAATTACGGGCCAGCATCTCCAAATTCAGAGGAACTTTAAGCTGCTCAACCTTTAAGGCCTGTAGCAACCCTCCATTTCCTGCACTTCACTGTCACAACTCATAAAGTTTGCTGGCAAAACAACCCAATGTTCAAATGATGTCAGCGAGGAAATATGTGCACTTTTTTTGCACTTCTGGGCAATGCTCCACATCATTAGCACACATGTGGAGTGTGGACAAGTTAATCGGCCTCATCATCTTCAAGCTGCAGTTCTCTGACTGAATTGAAAAGATTGCTGTTCTGTTTTTAATATACACAAATGTCAATGTATTGTCATATCTTATATAACAGCAAAAGTTATGGGCCTTGACAACGTCCTGGCTGTACTGCTTGAAACCTGTGCACCTGAGCTAGCCGCTCACCTAACCAAGCTGTTCCAGTACATCTATGACACTGGCACCTATCCGAAAATGTGGAAAATTGCCCAGGCATGTCATTTCCACAAAAGCACAGCATAAATCTAATCCGGCCAAGTACTGTTTAACAGCCTCCTCCCAATTAGCAGTAAAGTGATGGTAGAGTCATCAATAATGCCATCAAGCGACACCCACTCATCAATACAAAAGCAAAATACTGCGGATGCGGGAAATCGACAGTAAAAACAGAAAATGCTGGAAATACTCAGCAGGTCACGCAACATTTGTGGAGAGAGAAACAGAGTTAATGTTTCAGGTCGATGAGGAGTCATAAGAAAACTGAAGTTACTGGGGTCAATGGAAAAAACTTCCAATGGCTGGAGTTATACCTGATGCAAAGGAAGTTGTTGTGATTATCAGACAAGCATCGTAGCTCAGTCATCTTCAGCTGTTTTATCAATAACCTGTCCTCCATCATAAGTGTAGGGGTGGGTTTCTTCGTTGACTATTCCATAATGTTTAGCTCATTTACAACTCCTACAACATTGAAGTTTCCCATTCCAGCCTAAAGCCATACCTGGATACCATCCAGTCTTGGGGTGACAAGCGGCAGGTAACATTCATGCATGCGTGGATTCTTTAGCGCAGTCAAGACCACCTATGGCCCAAGCACCCAAGGTCCTACCCCACTGCGGGCCAAGAACGAAGAGGTACTCATCAAGGACAGAGAGGCAGTCAGTGCCCACTGGAAGGAGCACTTCGAAGATCTCCTTAACCGAGACTCTGTCTTCGACACGAGTGTCCTCAACTCCATCCCGCAGCATGCTACCCGCCACCACCTCAGCACAACTCCAGCCCGGCATGAGGTTGAAAAGGCCATCCGAAAACTGAAGAACAACAAGGCCTCAGGAGCAGATGGAATACCTGCCGAGGCACTAAAGCATGGCGGAGAAGCACTATTGGCGCGAATACATGAACTCATTTCTCTTATTTGGAAGGAGGAGAACATGCCAGGGGATCTCAGCGATGCCGTAATCGTGACCATCTTCAAGAAAGGTGACAAGTCCGATTGCGGTAATTACAGAGGAGTTTCCCTGCTGTCTGCCACAGGGAAAGTCATTGTAAGAATCCTCCTCAATCGCCTGCTCCCAGTAGTTGAAGAGCTCCTCCCAGAGACGCAATGCGGATTCCACCCACTAAGGGGCACAATGTACATGATCTTCACCACGCGTCAATTACAAGAGGAATGCAGGGAACAACACCAACCGCTGTACATGGACTTCTTTGACCTCACAAAGGCCTTCGACACTGTCAATCGTGAGGGATTATGGAGTGTCCTCCTCAAATTCGGCTGCCCTCAAAGGTTTGTCACCATCCTCCGCCTGCTTCATGACAACATGCAAGCCGTGATCCTGACCAACGGATCCACCACAGACCCAATTCATGTACGGACCGGGGTCAAGCAAGGCTGTGTCATCGCACCAACGCTCTTCTCGATCTTCCTTGCAGCAATGCACCATCTCACCCTCAGTAATCTCCCCGCTGGAGTGGAGCTAATCTACAGAACAAATGGGAAACTGTTCAACCTCCGTCACCTCCAGTCCAGATCCAAGGTCGTCCCATCCTCTGTCAGTGAATTACAGTATGCAGACGACGCTTGCGTCTGTGCACACTCTGAGGTCGAACTCCAAACCATCATCAACACCTTCACCGAAGCGTACAAGAGCATGGGCCTTACACGAAACATCCGTAAGACAAAGGTCCTCTACCAACCTGCCCCCGCCACAGAGTAATGCCCCCCAATTATCAAAATCCACGACGAGGCCTTGGACAACGTGGACCACTTTCCATACCTCGGGAGCCTACTGTCAACAAGGGCAGACATCGATGACACAATCCAACACCGCCTTCAATGTGCCGGTGCAGCCTTCGGTCGCCTGAGGAAGAGAGTGTTTGAAGACCAGGACCTCAAACCCGGCACCAAGCTCATGGTCTACAAAGCAGTAGTGATACCCGCCCTCCTGTATGCTTCAGAGACATGGACCATGTACAGCAGGCACCTCAAAGCACTGGAGAGGTACCACCAACGCCGGCTCCGCAAGATCCTGCAAATCCATTGGCAGGATAGGCACACCAATGTCAGAGTTCTTGCTCAGGCCAACATCCCCAGCATCGAAGCTCTGACCATGCTTGATCAGCTCCGATGGACGGGCCACATTGTCCGCATGCCCGATACGAGACTCCCAAAACAAGTGCTCTACTCGGAGCTCCGACATGGCAAGAGAGCCCGAGGTGGGCAGAGGAAACACTTCAAGGACACTCTCAAAGCCTCCTTGAAAAAGTGCAACAGCCCCACTGACACACGGGAATCCCAGGCCCAAGACCGCACAAAGTGGAGGAGAAGCATCCGGGAAGACGCCAAACACCTCAAGTCTCTTCGCCGGGAGCAAGCGGAAGCCAAGCGCAAACAGCGGAAGGAGCGCACGTCAACCCAAGCACCCCACCCACCCGCCCCTTCAATCACCGTCTGCCCCGCAATGGACTCATCAGTCACCTGAGAACTCATTTTTAGTATGGATCAAGTCACCTCGATTCCGAGGGACTGCCTAAGAAGAGAAGAACATTCGCACCACGTAAATGCCAGGTAAGTGACCATCTCAACCAAGAGAAAGCCCTGCCATCTCCCCTTGCCCTTCAATGGCTCCACCAGCAACATCCTGGTGGTCACCATTGAACAGAAGCTGAACTGAACCAGCCATATCAACCCCGTGGCCATATGCAGGGGCAGAGTATGGGTACTCTGTGATGAGTGGCTCACATCTTGACTCCTCAGTGTCTCTCTACCCTCTACAAGTGTGAAGGAATATTCACCACTTGCCTAAATGCAGTCAGCTGCAATAACACTCAAAAATGTTGAAACCATCCAGGACACATCAGTTCACTTGATAGCTGTCCCTGCCTCTGGAATTAATATCCATCTCCTCTAGCACTGGTGAACTTTAGCTGCAACAAATCACCAAGATTGCTTTGATAGCACCCGCCTGCGATCTTTGCTACCAAAAAGGATAAGAGCAGTATTGTGGGAACACCATCACCTCCAAGTTCCCTCTTACGTCACAAACCATCATGAATTGGACATGTATCACAATTAATTCATCTTCACTGGGTCAGAATCCTGGAATTCCCGACTGACACTATTGTGGGAGCCCCATCACTACGAGGACAGCAGCACTTCAAGCGGAAAGCCTGGTTTCACCTTTTCAGGGCAATTAGAGGCGAGCAATAAATGCGGCCTTGCCAGCATATCCCGCATCCTGAGAACAAATTTTTAAAAACATGCAAAATTAAAACAATCATATTTTAATCGGGCATGTTATTATCAGTAGAATTGTAACTCTCTTGTAAAATGCCATGGGGTTGTAAAGCGCTTTGGGATGTTGCTGAGGATATAATAAGATGCTCAAATAAATGCCAGCTCCTTCTTTGTGAGTGAATCTACCACCAGGAATGCCAAATCAAGACATACAACACCTGTGTAAATAATAAAAGGTCAAAGATGTTGCTAATGCAGCCAATGTTCAGCTAACAATGAAATAATAGAGCTACAGTTCTCACAGATAAAATGTCAGGAGCACGGTATGTGATTTCATGTGGCACAACATCCCGCAGCATCTCCTGTTCATTTGCGTACTCACTGGGATCGATTGTGACTTTTGTATGGCCGACTGGCGGAGCACGCTGATCAAAGAGGCAGCCGCCATAGAGTCATAGAGTCATAACGGCACAGAAGGAGGCCATTCGGCCCATCGAGACCGTGCCAGCTCTCTGTAGAGCAATCCAGTCAGTCCCATTCCCCTGCTCTATCCCCGTAGCCCTGCAAGTTTATCTCCCTCAAGTGCCTATCCAGTCTCCCCTTGAAAACATTGAGTGTCTCCGCTTCCACCACTTCCGTCGACAGTGAATTCCAGGTCATCAACACTCGCTGCGTAAAAACGTTTTTCCTCACATCCCCCCTGTATCTCTTGCCCAAAATCTTAAATCTGTGTCCCCTAGTCCTTGTACCATCAACTAGTGGGAACTTCTTCTTCTTCTTAGGCAGTCCCTCGGAACCGAGGATGACTTGCTTCCACACTAAAAATGAGTTCTCAGGTGACTGATGAGTCCAATGCGGGACCTACAGTCTCTGTCACAGGTGGGGCAGTCGGTGGTTGAAGGGGCAGGGTGGGTGGGGTGCTTGGGTTGACGTGCACTCCTTCCGCTGTTTGCGCTTGGCTTCCGCTTACTCCCAGCAAAGAGACTCGAGATGCTCGGCGGCTTCCCAGATGCTTCTCCTCCACTTTGTACGGTCTTGGGCCAGGGATTCCCAGGTGTCGTGGGGATGTTGCACTTTTTCAAGGAGGCTTTGAGGGTGTCCTTGAAATGTTTCCTCTGCCCACCTCGGGCTCTCTTGCCATGTCGGAGCTCCGAGTAGAGCGCTTATTTTGGGAGTCACGTATCAGGCATGCGGACGATGTGGCCCGTCCATCGGAGCTGATCAAGCATGGTCAAAGCTTCGATGCTGGGGATGTTGGTCTGAGCGAGAACACTGACGTTGGTGCGCCTATCCTGCCAATGGATTTGCAGGATCTTGCGGAGGCAGCATTGGTTGTACCTCTCCAGTGCTTTGAGGTGCCTGCTGTACATGGTCCATGTCTCTGAAGCATACAGGAGGGCGGGTATCACTACTGCTCTGTAGACCATGAGCTTGGTGCTGGGTTTGAGGTCCTGGTCTTCAAACACTCTCTTCCTCAGGTGACCAAAGGCTGCACTGGCACACTGAAGGCGGTGTTGGACTTCGTCATCGATGTCTGCCTTTGTTGACAGTAGGCTCCTGAGGTATGGAAAGTGGTCCACGTTGTCCAAGGCCTCGTCATGGATTTTGATAATCGGGGAGCATTACTGTGTGGCGGGGCCAAGTTGGTAAAGGACCTTTGTCTTACGGATGGTTAGTGTAAGGCCCATGCTCTCGTACGCTTCAGTGAAGGTGCTGACGATGGTTTGGAGTTCGGCCTCAGAGTGTGCGCAGACGCAAGCGTCGTCTACATACTGTAATTCAATGACAGAGGATGGGACGACCTTGGATCTGGACTGGAGGCGATGGAGGTTGAACAGTTTCCCATTTTTTCTGTAGATTAGCTCCACTCCAGCGGGGAGCTTACTGAGGGTGAGATGGAGCATTGCAGCCAGGAATATTGAGAAGAGTGTTGGTGCGATGACAGAGCCTTGCTTGACTCCGGTCCGTACGTTAACAGCCTTTCCCCATCTAGCCTATCCAAACCCATCATAATCTTGTACACCTCTATCAAATCACCCCTCAACCTCCTTTGCTCTAATGAAAACAAATCCAGCTTCTCCAACCTGTCCTTATAGCTAAGATTCCCCATCCCCATAACCATTCTGGTAAATCTCTTCTGCATCCTCTCAAGGGCCTTCACATCCTTCCTGAAGTGTGGTGACCAGAACTGGACACAATACTCCAGTTGTGGCCTAACCAGCGCTTTATAAAGGTTCAGCATAACTTCTCTACTTTTGTACTCAATACCTCTACTTATGAAGCCCAAGATCCCATATGCTTTGCTAACCACTCTCTCAATATGTCCTGCCACCTTCAGGGACCTATGCACATTAACTCCCAGGTCCCTCTGTCCCTGCACACTCTTTAAAACTGTGCCATTAAGTGTATATTGCCTCTCCCTGTTCCTTCTGCCAAAACCTCACACTTCTTTCTTTAAATTCCATCTGCCCATTCTGCTAGCCTTTCTATGTCCTGTTGCAGTCGATTGGTATCATCATCACTGTTTGCAACACCCCCAAGTTTGGTGTCATCGGCAAATTTAGAAATTCTACTCTGTATTCCAATATCCAGGTCATTTATATATATCAAAAAAAGCAGTGGCCCCAGCACTGATCCTTGGGAATACTACTGTCTACCTGTCTCCAGTCTGAAAAACAGCCAGCCAGGCTGTTCCCATTTTGAGGCTGTGGCCTCATTTGAATTTGGCAAGTGAGCGACGGACGCCAAACAGGCGTCCTAACACAGCTCGCCGCTCTTTGGACTGTTCGGCAGCTGAAACTCCGGCAGAGGCCTGCGTGTAGGTTCCCAGAGGGATGGGGTGGGGTCATGCCCTGCTGACCCATGCAGACCCCTGACCTGCAGTAATTTCTCTTTTAATGTGCCCTCTTGAGCACCTCTGATTATAATCGCTCAACCATTGGTGGCCGTGCCTTCTGTTGCCTAGGCCCTAAGCTCTGGAAATCCCTGCCTAAACATTCTCTTTCCTCCTTTAAGATGCTCCTTAAAACCTACCTCTTTGACCAAGCTTTTGGTCACCTGCCCTAATTTCTCCTTATGTGGCTAGTGTCAAATTTTTTGTCTTATAATACTCCTGTGAAGCACCTTGGGACATTTTACGACATTAAAGTCACTATATAAATACAGGTTTGTTGTTGTTGTTTCCTGATCAGAACGTCAGTACTCATGGTTGGAGTGGTTTCAGCAGATCTTAGCGATAATGAATTGCATGCTGCAACAAATCACTTACCCTGCTCAGCAGAAAGGACACATTTCCACGTTCAAGCCCATGCCACACCTGGCTTATTCTCATTTCATGAAAAGATTATTTATGGCTGTCATAACCTAATTCATGCTGGCTGTTTCTACAGATATCTTCAATTTTAGTGCCCAAGACAACAGGCCTGCTCTTACTGCCATGTTGTTTTCTACAGCATTTTCAGAAGACATTTCTATAGCGGCAGCAGCGGAGGCGGCGGTGGCATAAAGGGAGCTGAGAGGAGCAGGCCCAGGACACAGTGCGGACCTGAGCGGGAGGTGCAGCAGTGGAGGCGGCGGTGGTATAAAGGGAGCTGAGAGGAGCAGGCCCAGGACACAGTGCGGACCTGAGCGGGAGGTGCAGCAGTGGAGGCGGCGGTGGTATAAAGGGAGCTGAGAGGAGCAGGCCCAGGACACAGTGCGGACCCGAGCGGGAGCGGCTGGAGCGGAGGCGGCGGTGGTATAAAGGGAGCTGAGAGGAGCAGGCCCAGGACACGGTGCGGACCTGAGCGGGAGGTGCAGCAGTGGAGGCGGCGGTGGTATAAAGGGAGCTGAGAGGAGCAGGCCCAGGACACAGTGCGGACCCGAGCGGGAGCGGCTGGAGCGGAGGCGGCGGTGGTATAAAGGGAGCTGAGAGGAGCAGGCCCAGGACACAGTGCGGACCCGAGCGGGAGCGGCTGGAGCGGAGGCGGCGGTGGTATAAAGGGAGCTGAGAGGAGCAGGCCCAGGACACAGTGCGGACCTGAGCGGGAGGTGCAGCAGTGGAGGCGGCGGTGGTATAAAGGGAGCTGAGCAGCGACTTAAAAAAAACAAGGAGTGACATCACAGGACTGCAGGTAGGGGATTGGTTGGTGAGTATTACAGTTCTTTTGCTCTCTAGGTTGGGTAAGTGGATTAAATTTAGAACTGGGAGAGTATTAACTACTAGAACTTTATGGAATTAATAACTTCAACTAAACTAATCAAAACAAAAAATTAAAAGTAAAAATAATCGTTTAAAGGAGGCAGAGTATAAATGGTGCGGGAGGCCCAGAGAGAGCGCAGACCGGAGCAGCGACGGCAGCAAGGAGGTGGAGTATAAATCGAGCGGAAGGCCCAGAGAGAGCGCAGACCGGAGCGGCGGTGGTGGCAGTGAGGAGGCGGAGTATAAATCGAGCGGGAGGCCCAGAGAGAGCGCAGACCGGAGCGGCGGTGGTGGCAGTGAGGAGGCGGAGAACCTCCAGCGAAAACAACAACAACAAAAGCAACAACTGCAAAACAGCTAAAGTGACGTCACAACCAGGGAAGGAGCTGATTGGTGAGTAGCTGGTAAGTGTTTCTAGTTAATAGCCTATTAACTAAAGGCATGGCAGGGCAGCTCAGTCCTGTGGAATGCACATCCTGTGCCATGTGGGGACCCCAGGACTTTTCCCGTGTCCTGGACAACCACATGTGCAGGAAGTGTCGTCAGCTGGAGGAGCTCGAGCTCCGGATTTTGGAGCTGGAGCTTGAGCAGCAGCTGGCATCACTGCGGTGCATCCGTAAGGCTGGGATCTTCATGGATAGCATGTTTCAGGAGGTGGTCACCCCACAGATAAAGAGTGTACAGGCAGAGAAGGAATAGGTGACCACCAGACAGAAGAGGAGGACCAGGCAGGTAGTGCAGGAGTCCCCTGAGTGCATCTCGCTCTCCAACCAGTATTCGGTTCTGAGTACTGGTGAGGGCAATGGTTCCTCTGAGGAGTATAGCTAGAGCCAAGTCTGTGGCACCACGGGTGGCTCAGTTGTACGGGGGCGGGGGGGGGTGGGGGGCGGGGGGGGGCGGCAGGGAGTGGGGGGGGTGGAAGAAGAGTGGGAAAGCAATATTGGTAGGGGATTCGATAGTTAGGGGAGCAGACAGGCGTTTCTGCGGCTGTAGATGTGACTCTAGGATGGTATGTTGCCTCCTTGCTGCTAGGGTCAAGGATGTCACCGTGCGGCTGCAGAACATTCTGAGGGGGGCATGTGAACAGCCAGAGGTTGTGGTCCAAAGATTCACCACCCTCTGAGTGAAGAAATTTCTCCTCATCTCAGTCCTAAATGGCTGACCCCTTATTCTGAGACTGTGACCCCTGGTTCTAGAAGGAGCAATCGATAGCTCCGAAAGCTTGTGATTTCAAATAAAACTGTTGGACTATAACCTGGTGTTGTGCGACCTCTCAATTTAGACTCCCCAGCCAGGGGAAACATCCTCCCTGCATCTACCCTGTCAAGCCCTGTAAGAATTTTGTATGTTTCAAATCACTCTCATTCTTCTAAACTCCAGAGAATATTGGCCTAGTCTACTCAATCTCTCCTCATAGGACAAACCCCCCATCCCAGGAATCAGTCTGCTGAACCTTTGTTGCACTCGCTCTAAGGCAAGAATATCCTTCCTTTGGTAAGGAGACCAAAACTGTACACAATGGCCCGAAAATTAGACCTAATACGCGAGAGTATGCACTGTGTACTCTCGCGTATTAGGTCCCGAATTGCCGGTTTCCTGCATGCACTGCGCATGCGCGGGAAACCGGCACTTCGTGTATTGCAAAGGGGGCGGTTCCTAAGTGAACCGCGTGCGCACTACAGGCTGCGCGCACGCAGTGCACTTAGTTTTTTTTTCAGGTTTGAACGCGCAGGTAAGTGGTGAAGATTTTACACATAAAGAAAGCAGGTGTAGGACCCCCTTTTAACAAGGTAAGTAGTTAATTAAGTGTTATTTTAAATTTTTTTCAACAGGTTTATCTTTTTTAGAGACTTTAAAGAAAGGTAAGTTTATTTTTATAACTTTTAAAAAGAATTTAAATTTTTTCAAAAATTTAAATTTTTGTTTAAAGTGGTTAATTTATTTAACTATAGTTATTTTATTAATGTGATGGCTTTTTTTTAAATTTAATTGAGGTTTAGCTGTTCTTTTGGGGGCTTGTAGTATTCATAGCTTTGACAGCCCTTGCTGTCAAAACTATGAATGAAAGATGGTGTGCTGCCATTGGCTCTAACTGTCCCACGTGATCCCAGAGCTCGCACGAACTAATTGCGCCTCTGGGACACGCAAGCACTGCACGCCGGCAACAGGGAGAGGCCCTGAAACTGAAGTTCGTGTGGGCCCGAAACAAAAAGGTAGGCGCGGAGTGCGATATCGCGGGGAATCCTTACCCCCGCGGCAACCATCAATGTTTAATTTCTGGGCCAATATTCCAGGTGTGGTCTCAGCAGGGCCCTATATAATTGCAATAAGACATCTTTACACTTATACTCAAATCCTCTTGTAATAAAGGCCAACATACCATTTGCTTTCTTAATTGCTTGCTGCACCTGCATGTTAACTTTCAAAGAATCAAAGATTGGCAGGCAAAACTGTAATGGAACAATGGGCTGCCTTTAAAGGGGAAATAGTTCAGGTACAGTTGAGGTACATTCCCACTAGGGGGAAAGGCAGGGCAACTAAAGTCAGGGCTCCCTGGATGACGAAAGAGATAGAGAATATGATGAAGCAGAAAAAGAGCGCGTATGACAGATGTCTGGTTGCAAATACATCTGGGAATCAGACTATATATAGAAAGGTCAGAGGAGAAGTGAAAAAGTAAATTAGAGGGGCAAAGAGAGTGTATGAGAATAGAATGGCAGCCAACATAAAAGATAATCCAAAAGTCTTCTAAAGGCATATAAATATTAAAAGGGTAGTAAGTAGAGGGGTGGGCTCGATTAGGGACCAAAAAGGAGACCTGTGCATGGAGGCAGAGGGATTAAATGAGTACTTTGCATCTGTCTTCACCAAGGAAGAGGATGCTGCCATGAACATAGTAAAGGAGGAGGTAGTGGAGATACTTGACAGGATAAAAATTGATAAAGAGGAGGTATTAGAAAGGCTGGCTGTACTTAAAGAAGATAAGTCACCAGAACCGGTTGGAATGCATCCTAGGATGCTGAGGGAAGTGAAGGAAGAAATCACGCAGGTACTGGTCATAATATTCCAATCCTCCTTAGATACGAGGGTGGTGCCAGAGGACTGGAGAATTGCAAATGTTATACCATTGTTCAAAAAAGGGTGTAAAGTTAAACCCAGCAACTACAGGCCAGTCAGTTTAACCTCGGTCGCGGGGAAGCTTTTAGAAACAGTAATCAGGGACAAACTTAACAGTCACTTGGACAAGTGTGGATTAATTAAGGAAAGCCAGCAGGGATTTGTTAAAGGCAAATCATGTTTAACTAACTTGATTGAGTTCTTTGATGAGGTAACAGAGAGCGTTGATGAGGGTAATGCAGTTGACGTAGTGTACATGGATTTCCAAAAGGCGTTCGACAAAGTGCCACATAATAGGCTTGCCAGCAAAGTTGAAGCCCATGGAATAAAAGGGACAGTGGCAGCATGGATACGGAATTGGCTAAGTGATAGGAAACAGAGAGTAGTGGTGAACAGTTGTTTTTCGGACTGGAGGAAGGTATACAGTGGTGTTCCCCAGGAGTCGGTTCTAGGACCACTGCTTTTCTTGATATATATTAATGACTTGGACGTGGGTGTACAGGGCACAATTTCAAAATTTTCAAATGACACAGAACTTGGAAGTATAGTGAACAGTGAGGAGAATAGTGATAGACTTCAAGAACACATAGACAGGCTGGATGAATGTGCGGACACATGGCAGATGAAATTAAACGCAGAAAAGTGTGAAGTGATACACTTAGGTAGAAAGAATGAGGAGAGGACATATAAACTAAATGGTACAATCCTGAAGGTGGTGCACGAACAGAGAGACCTGGGGGTATATGTGCACACATCGTTGAAGGTGTCAGGGCAGGTTGAGAAAGCGGTTAAAAAGGCTTATGGGATCCTGGGCTTCATGAATAGAGGTATAGGGGGAAAAATTTGGTTGTTTTGTGCCTCCCGTTAGCGCCCTAAGAGGGCACTAATGGGGCTCAAAGCAACTAGTGCCCGGGCACGGCGATGTTTGCGCCGCTCGCGAAATTGACCAGACATTTTGCGACGGCGCTAAACACTACCGCCACGATCTCCTGCGCCCGCAGATCATGACGTCAGTCGAGCGTGCAACGCCCTGGTAGTGCCCCGGACCGGATATTGAGTGGAGCCCCCTGCCTTACTGCCTGCTGCTAGCAACGACAGGTTGAGGGGAGCGTTTTGCAGTCGGAAAGGGACTGGGGGAGCGCTATTTAAAGGTGACCACTTCCTGCCTTTTGTTTGTCGGCGACCTTTTTGCACCATGCATTCTGAGAGAGAGAGAGAGACTTCTGGAGAGATTCAACGCTGTGTGAAGGAGTTTTGGGTACTGAGCAGCACTTTGCAGGTTCATTTTGATTTGACCTTCCTTGCATCGATTTAGAAGAGACTATGGGGACTGCACTCTGAGCTCTTTCCCTGGGTCTCTCCATTGTTCTTTCCAGCAGATTTGATGTACAGGTCTCTCCAGGCCGAGATTCAAGGCTGCAATGAGCAGGGTGTGGGTGGAGAGCAAGAACTGTGCGGCGCCAGTGTGTCTGTGTTCCATTGCTGACTGACATCACATGAGCTTCGCCAGCGCTCTGAGGTAGCGCCTCGCTCCTCGGCGTTAGCGCCTTAAGAGAGGTGTATAGCGCCTGATTTAGCGCTCCAATCACCTCCAGGGGCGATAGAAGCCAAGTTTGCAGTCGGAGGTGATAATTAGCGCCAGGCGCTAAACTTTGCGCCCGGCCGATAATTGCGCCCTAAACGGGGTGATACCGAATTTCTTCCCCAGTGAGTACAAAAGTGTGGAAAGTATGATGGACCTTTATAAAACACTGGTTCGGCCCTAACTGGAGTACTGTGTCCAATTCTGGGCACCACACTTTAGGAAGGATCTGAAGGCCTTAGAGAGGGTGTAGAAAAGATTTACGAAAATGATTTCAGGAATGAGGGACTTCAGTTACGTTGATAGACTGGAGAACCTGGGGTTGTTCTCCTTGGAGCACAGAAGATTGAGAGGAGATTTGTTAGAGGTGTTGAAAATCATGAGGGGTCTGGACAGAGTAGATCGAGAGAAACTGTTTCCATTGGCAGAAGGCTCAAGAACCAGAGGACACAGATTTAAGGTGATTGGCAAAAGAACCAAAGGCGACATAAGAAAAAACGTTTTTACGCAGCGAGTGGTTAAGATCTGGAATGCACTGCCGGAAAGGTTGGTGGAGGCAAATGCAAACATGGCTTTCAAAAGGGAATTGGATAAGTATCTGAAGGAAAGAAATTTGCAGGGCTACGGGGAAAGGGCGGGGGAGTGGGACTAGCTGAAGTGCTCTTGCAGAGAGCCGACACGGGCTCGATGGGCCGAATAGCCTTCTTCCGTGTTGTAACCATTCTATGATTCTATGAGGAGAGATTTGATAAGGTACCACATAAGAGACTTGTTATGAAACAGAAGGTGCATGATGTTAAAGAGATTGCAGCCAGATAAATAGAGAAGTTCGGTAGAAGGTTGGAATTCTCTGCCACAAACGGTAATTGATGCTCGATCAATTGTTAATTATAAATCTGAGATTGATAGCTTTTTGTTAACCAAAGGTATTAATGGATATGTGCCAAAGGCGGGTATATGGAGTTAGGTCGCAGATCAGCCATGATCTCATTGAATGGCGAACAAGCTCGAGGGACTGACTGGCCTACTCATGTTCCTTTGTTCCTAAATAGAGAGATGACTAAGGTAAAAAAGGCAGAATAGATGTAAATCAATGTTTTTTGAATTGGTGGGATATGGGTAATGGTACATCCCAGGGATCTGTGCTGGGACCTCTTTTGTTTTCCATTTATGTAAATTATTTGGACGTAGGCACAAGAGGAATGATTTTGAAGTTGGAGGACATGGCAAACTATGAGGTAGAATGCATGGGATTGCAAGAGTAGGCAGTTAGGTAGCAAAGAAATGTGTAGTAGTATATTTTAGGAGAAAGAACATTGACAGCAAGTGAGATCTATGTACATACAAAGACCTTCAAAGGTGGGCGTGCAGGTATAAAAGGCCACAAATATGATAAATTAGATTCTGGCCTTTACATATTGAAGTATTGAATACAAAAGCAAAGAAATTGCATTGAATTTGTATGAAACAGTTGCAGTATTGCATGCAGTCCTGGGGACTCCATTTTAGGAAGGATTTTACAGGCAGGGTACAGTGAAGATAAGTCTCAATTTCCTCCATTTAAATGTTGGAAAGACTGAAGCCATTGGTTTTGGCACCCGCCACAAATTCCATTCTCCTCCCTAACTAATGTCTCAGGCTGTTTGCAATCTCAGGATCCTATTCGGCTGCAAGCTAAGCTTCTGACCCCATTATACGTACGAACATACGAACATATGAATTAGGAGCAGGAGTAGACCACTCAGCCCTTCGAGCCTGCTCCGCCATTCAATAAGATCATGGCTGATCTGATTACTCCACGTTCCCGCCTACCCCCGATAACTTTTCACCCCCTTGCTTACCAAGAATCTATCTACCTCTGCCTTAAAAATATTCAAAGACTCCGCTTCCACCGCCCTGAGGAAGAGAGTTTCAAAGACTCACGACCCTCTGTGAGAAAAAAATTCTCCTCATCTCTGTCTTAAATGGGCGACCCCTTATTTTTAAACAGTGACCCCTAGTTCTAGATTCTCCCACAAGAGGAAACATCCTCTCCACATCCACCCTGTCCAGACCCCTCAGGATCTTATATGTTTCAATCAAGTCACCTCTTACTCTTCTAAACACCAGCGGATACAAGCCTAGACTGTCCAACCTTTCCTCATAAGACAACCAGCCCATTCCAGGTATTAGTCTAGTAAACCTTCTCTGAACTGCTTCCAGCGCATTTACATCCTTCCTTAAATAAGGAGACCAATACTGTACACAGTACTCCAGATGTGGTCTCACCAATGCCCTGTATAACTGAAGCATAACCTCCCTACTTTTGTATTCAATTCCCCTCGCAATAAACAATAACATTTTATTAGCTTTCCTAATTACTTGCTGTACCTGCATAGTAACCTTTTGCGATTCATCCAGATCCCTCTGCATCTCAGAGCTCTGCAATCTCTCACCTTTTAGATAATATGCTTCTTTCTTATTCGTCCTGCCAAAATGGACAACTTCACATTTTCCCAAATTATACTCCATTTGCCAAATCTTTGCTCACTCACTTAACCTATCTATATCCCTTTGTAGCCTCCTTATGTCCTCTTCACAATTTACTTTCCTACCTATCTTTGTGTCATCAGCAAATTTAGCATCCATACCTTCGGTCCCTTCATCCAAGTCATTTATATAAATTGTAAAAAGTTGAGGCCCCAGCACTGATCCCTGTGGCACACCACTCATTACATCTTGCCAATCAGAAAATGACCCATTTATGCCTACTCTCTGTTTCCTGTTAGCTAGCCAATCTTCTATCCATGCCAATATGTTACCCCCCTACACCATGAGCTTTTATTTTCCGCAATAATCTTTGATGTGGCACCTTATCAAATGCCTTCTGGAAATCTAAGTACAGTACATCCACCGGTTCCCCTTTATCACAGCACATGTTACTTAGAGTCATAGTCATAGAGTTATACAGCACAGAAAGAGGCCCTTCGGCCCATCGTGTACTTCCTCAAAGAACTCCAATAAATTGGTTAAACATGATTTCCCTTTCAGAAAACCATGTTGACTCTGCCTGATTACTTTGAACTTTTCTAAGTGCCCTGCTATAATGGCCTGAAAATTAGACCTAATACGCGAGAGTACGCACTGTGTACTCTCGCGTATTAGGTCCCGAATTGCCGGTTTCCTGCATGCACTGCGCATGCGCGGGAAACCGGCACTTCGTGTATTGCAAAGGGGGCGGTTCCTAAGTGAACCGCGTGCACACTACAGGTTGTGCACTTAGTTTTTTTTTCAGGTTTGAACACGCAGGTAAGTGGTGAAGATTTTACACACAAAGAAAGCAGGCGTAGGACCCCCTTTTAACAAGGTAAGTAGTTAATTAAGTGTTATTTTAAATTTTTTTCAACAGGTTTATCTTTTTTAGAGACTTTAAAGAAAGGTAAGTTTATTTTTATAACTTTTAAAAAGATTTTAAATTTTTTCAAAAAATTAATTTTTTGTTTAAAGTGGTTAATTTATTTAACTATAGTTATTTTATTAATGTGATGGCTTTTTTTTAAATTTAATTGAGGTTTAGCTGTTCTTTTGGGGGCTTGTAGTATTCATAGCTTTGACAGCCCTTGCTGTCAAAACTATGAATGAAAGATGGTGTGCTGCCATTGGCTCTAACTGATCACGTGATCCCAGAGCTCGCACGAACTAATTGCGCCTCTGGGACACGCAAGCACTGCACGGTTGCAACAGGGAGAGGCCCTGAAACTGAAGTTCGTGTGGGCCCGAAACAAAAAGGTAGGCGTGGAGTGCGATATCGCGGGGAATCCTTACCCCCGCGGGAACCATCGATGTTTAATTTCTGGGCCAATGTCTTTAATAACAGCTTCTAACATCTTCCCTATGACAGATGTTAAGCTAACTGGCCTGTAGTTTCCTGCTTTCTGTCTCCCTCCCTTTTTGAATAAAGGAGTTACATTCGCTATTTTCCAATCTAATGGAACCTTTCCTGAATCTAGGGAATTTTGGAAAATTAAAACCAACGCATCAACTATCTCACTAGCCACTTCTTTTAAGACCCTAGGATGAAGTCCATCAGGACCCGGTGACTTGTCAGCCCGCAGCTCCAACAATTTGCTCAGTACCACTTCCCTGGTGATTATAATTTTCTTGAGTTACTCACTCCCTTCCATTTCCTGATTTACAGCTATTTCTGGGATGTTACTTGTATCCTCTATAGTGAAGACCGATGCAAAATACCTGTTCAATTCAACTGCCATCTCCTTATTTTCCATTATTAATTCCCCAGACTCACTTTTTATAGGACCAACGCTCACTTTGTTAACTCTTTTCTTTTTTAAATATCTATAGAAACTCTTACTATCTGTTTTTATATTTCTAGCTAGTTTTCTCTCGTACTCTAATTTTTCTCTCCTTATTAATCATCTTTGCTGTTTTTTATATTCTGTCCAATCTTCTGACCTGCCACCCATCTTTGCGCAATTATATGCTTTTTCTTTAAGTTTAATACTATCTTTAACTTTTTTAGTTAACCACGGATGGTGGGTCCCCCCCTTGGAATTTTTCTTTCTTGTTGGAATGTATATATTCTGTGTATTTTGAAATATCCCCTTAAATGCCTGCCACTGCAACTCTATTGACCTAGCCCTTAACCTAAATTGCCAGTTCACTTTAGCTGGCTCTGCTTTCATGCCCTCATAATTGCCCTTATTTAAGTTTAAAATACTCGTCTTGGACCCACTCTTCTCTCTCTCAAGCTGAATGTAAAATTCAATCATATTATGATCGCTGCTACCTCGGGGCGCCTTCACTATAAGGTCATTAATTAATCCTATCTCGTTGCACAATACCAGGTCTAGTATAGCCTGCTCTCTGGTTGGCTCCAGAACGTGCTGTTGTAAGAAACTATCCCGAAAACATTCCATGAACTCCTCATCTAGGCTACCTTTGCCCATCTGATTTTTCCAGTCAAAATGCAGATTAAAATCCCCCATGTTTATTGCCGTACCCTTCTGACAAGCTCCCATTATTTCTTCCTTTATACTCCATCCTACCATGTGGTTACTGTTAGGGGGCCTGTACACCACTCCCACAAGTGACTTCTTGCCTTTATTATTTCTCATCTCTACCCAAACCGCTTCTACATCCTGGTTTCCTGAACTTAGGTCATCCCTCTCTATTGTGCTAATACCATCATTAATTAACAGAGCCCACCCCTCCACCTTTTCACACCTTCCTATCCTTCCTAAATGCCATGTACCATTCAATATTCAGGTCCCAATCTATGTCATCCTGCAGCCATGTTTCTGTAATGGCTATCAGATCATATTTATTTATTTCTATTTGCGCTATCAGTTCATCTGTTTTGTTTCAAATGCTACGTGCATTCAGATGCAGAGCCTTTAGTTTTGTCCTTTTATTATTTTTGTAACCTCTAGCCTTATCTGTTGATTTACTCTTATGTACTCTCTATCCCTTCCTGTCACGGTCTGTTTATCATTTCCCATATTAATACCTTTCTCTATTGCCTTGTCTCTAATCTTTGAATTACCACATCTTCCCAAATTTGATCCCATGCCCACAATATTTAGTTTAAAGCCCTCTCTACCGCCCATGTTATACGACTCGCCAGAACACTGGTCCCAGCACGGTTCAGGTGAAGACCGTCCCAACGATACAGATCCCACTTTCCCCAGTACCGATGCCAGTGCCCCAGGAATCGAAACCCATTTCTCCCACACCAGTCTTTGAGCCACGCATTCATCTCTCTAATAAAGTGTCCAGGTAACTTTCCCCCTCCCTGATGCATTGCAGTGTCCACAGCTCGGCCTCCAGCTCATCGACTCTGAGCCGAAGATCCTCAAGCTGCAGATACTTACCGCAGACGTGTTCGTCCTGGATCACACTGGCGTCCAGGAGCTCCCACATACTGCAGTCGCAACACATCACCTGCCCTGCCATCTTTATTGAGTCTTAATTAATTTATTTCTACACCTAATAAGATTTATTACTGCTAGTAAACTAGTACTAATGAAACCTTACAATTACTAATTTCCTGGGCTTTAAAAAATAAGAGAAGTGAGCAAATGCGGTTGGGGGGTGTCACAGAGCCAAACTCCCACTGGTTCTTTGTCCCCTCTTGTGCAGCTTTTTAACTCCTGCTCTCTTGGAAGCTGACAAAGATCGAAAATGAAAGGAACACCTCCCTCCCCGATCCCTCACTCTCCAAACTCGCAGCTTTACACTCTGTTCCGAGCTGCACTCTGTGACAAACTGCACTCTAGCCTTCCTTATTTATACTGCTGAGATTTAAATAAGTGAGCTCTCTGGCAGTTACAGAACCAGATTAGACCAGTTAATTAATTAACTACTCTCACCTGCTCTCAAGCACAGAGCTTGCTGAGCCCTGCCCAAGCCTGGAAGAAACTTAAAACTTGAAACAGTAAATTTAAATATAAGTTAAATGCTAATTGCAAGCACACAAGACTAGATTTATAAGAGATTAACCTTTAAGATTCACTCCCTCACTCACCAAACTCGCAGCTTTACACTCTGTTCCAAGCTGTACTCCGTGATTATGCGCTCTATCTCACAAAGGCCGCTTACTTCCAGCTCTGTAGCATCATCTGCCACCGCCCATGACTCAGCCATTTGCTGCTCAAACACTCATCCATGCTTTTGTCACCTCAAGAATTGTCTATTCCACTGCTCTCCTGGCCGGCCTCACATTCTCTACCCTCCATAAACTTCAGCTCATCCAAAACTCTGCACACCATATCCTATGCCACACCAAGTCTTGCTCACCCATCACCCCTGTCCTTGCTGACCTACAGTGGATCCCAGTCCACCAACACCTCAAAATAAAAGTTCTCGTGTTTAAATCTCTACAAAGTCTTGCCCCTCCCTATTTCTGGAACCTTCACAGAAGCAACAGACTTGTACTTAGAAGAAAAAACAACGGGGGTTAACTATAACTTAATCCGCCTGACGGGAAACTGATTGGCTGCCACATCAATCGAAGGTAAAATTGGGCGGGGTATCAACTGGGCAGCCGACCTGATCCCATCAGTTTCCCACTGGGTGGGTTAAGTTAAAATTACCCTCACAGACTCCTGATGCCCATTGTACATTTTAGAAATAAATATACATAAGCTTGCAGAGACAACAGCCTTGAAAAGAAACTTTGTGACTATTAGCCTAATAAATTATTACGCATTCATATGAAATTCCTTTGTCTACTATTTTAGCGGAGGTATTAACCTGGTTAATACCTCTATTGAACAGCGGACAAAGAAATTTCATACAAACGCGTTAAGTTTTAACACAATAATATTTCTAGAGTGTAACTTCAAGGTCTTTGTGAATTTGACAAGTGAGATATGCAGAGGGTTAGCTTACTCAATTACATAGTTATCCCATTTGGCACCGTTCCATTGATGATTGGCACTTGACCAATCTGTGAGTATTAGCTGTTATAAAAACAGAAAATGCGGGGAATACTCAGCAGGTCAGGCAGCATCATTTTTTTTATTTGTTTATGGGATGTGGGCGTTGCTGGCAAGGCCAGCATTTATTGCCTATCCCTAACATGGTGGTGAGCCGCCTTCTTGAACCGCTGTAGTCCGTGTGGTGAAGGTACTCCCACAGTGCTGTTAGGGAGGGAGTTCCAGGATTTTGATCCAGCGACGATGAAGGATCGGCGATATACTTCCAAGTCAGGATGGTGTGTGACTTGGAGGGGAACTTGGAGGTGATGATGTTCCCATGCAACTGCTGCCCTTGTCCTTCTAGGTGGAAGAGGTTGCGGGTTTGGGAGATGCTGCCGAAGAAGCCTTGGCAAGTTGCTCCAGTGCATCTTGTAGATGGTACACACTGCAGCCACAGTATGCCGGTGGTGGAGGGAGTGAATGTTTAAGATGGTGGATGGGGTGCCAATCAAGCGGGCTGCTTTGTCCTGGATGGTGTCGAGCTATTGAGTGTTGTTGGAGCTGCCCTCATCCAGGCAAGTGGAGAGTATTCCATCACACTCCTTATTTGTGCCTTGTAGATGCTGGAAAGGCTTTGGGGAGTCAGGAGGTGAGACACTCGCCGCAGAATACCTAACCTCTAACCTGCTCTTGTTGCCACAGTAGTTATGTGGCTGGTCCAGTTAAGTTTCTGGTCAATGGTGACCCCCAGGATGTTGATAGTGGGGGATTTGGCGATGGTAATGCCGTTGAATGTCAAGGGGAGGTGGGTTAGATTCTCGCTTGTTGGAGATAGTCATTGCCTGGCACTTGTGTGGCGCGAATGTTACCTGCCACTTATCAGCCCAAGCCTGAACGTCGTCCAGGTCTTGTTGCATGCGGGCATGGACTGCTTCATTATCTGAGGAGTTGTGCATGGCACTGAACACTGTGCAGTCATCAGCGAACATCTCCATTTCTGACCTTATGTTGGAGGGAAGGTCATTGATGAAGCAGCTGAAGATGGTTGGGCCTAGGACACTGCCCTGAGGAACTCCTGCAGCGATGTCCTGGGGCTGTGATGATTGACTTTCAACCACCACAACCACCTGTGGAGAGAGAAACAGAGTTAACGTTTCAGGTCGATGACCTTTTGTCTTCATATTAGTATTAGCTATTGCTCCTTTTTCAACTGGCAAACAATGCTTTTCAAAATAGAGACCGGAACCCACCTACTTTAGCAAATGGAAACTGTACCAGCAAAGTGACAAACATTGTACGACAATCAGCTGAGGAACACCTACTCTTTTTTTTTTCAGCTCCCATTAATAACTGTGCATGAAACCAATTGATATGTAAATCACTTTATTAATAGTGCACAATGAGCACAAAGCGCAAATTATTTCTGACCGCAATGATTGAGGTGGGAGGGAAAACTGCCTCTGAATACAAACTTATGCCTATAGACCCTTAGAAACTAAAAGCTAATTGATGCTCAGCTCTTAATACAACAATTTCTAACTGCTGAGACAGGGTATAGATGCCATGATTGCACAAATGTAAGTGAAGAAAAACAAATTTATAAAGCAGACTTCTGGGCCTAAAAATTGGATTGCGCTGCGCCCGTTTTACTGGCGTAACATGGACGCCTAACAGCCTAATATGACGTGTGGCATGCGGGGGCTCAATCCACGCTGGAAGTGCACTGTTCACTATATTGGTTAAGGAAATTGGCACAAGAACATAAGAAATAGGAGCAGGAATAGGCCACTTGCCCCCTCGAGCCTGCTCTGCCATTCAATAAGATTATGGCTGATCTTGGGCTCAAATCCACTTCACTGCCCGCTCCCCATAACCCTTCACTCCCTTATCTTGCAAAAACCTGTCTATCTCCACATTAAATGTATTTAATGACCCAGCCTCCACGGCTCTCTGGGGCAGAGAATTCCACAGATTTACGACCCTCTGAGAGAAGAAATTCCTGCTCATCTCAGTTCTAAAAGTGCGACCCTTTTTTCTGAAACTGTGCCCCCCGAGTTCTAGATTTCCCCACGAGGGGAAACATCCTCTCTGCATCTACCTTGTCAAGCCCCCTCAGTATCTTATATGTTTCAATAAGATCACCTCTCATTCTGCTAAATTCCAATGAGTATAGGCCCAACCTGCTCAACCTTTCTTCTTAAGTCACTCGGCACTAGGCTCTTTGCATATGCAAATCGGGAGACTAATGCCTGTTTTGTGACCCCTTTGCAAAATCAATAGCGAATGACCGCAGCTGGCGCCGGGCATGAGCAATCAGTTTCTTCTGATGCTCAGCGGCCAAACCAGTGGCTCTTAAAGGGACCACTGGAGGCTGCCACTCAAATGGTAAGTTTTAACTTTTTTATTATTGGGGAGCCAGGAGGAGCAGGAGTGCTCCCCCTCCCGATTGCCTCCCACCCCCCCCGGACTCACCTGAGGGCCTCGGCCAGGTTTCCCAGCTGACCGAGTTTTCACCCCCTCCGCAACTGGCAAGCTGCCTCTGGAGCTGCGATTGGTGCCCACAGCTCGCAAGTAATAAAACGGCGGACCAATTTGCTGTGGTCCTGCCGCCGGCCTCATTAGAATCAAGAATTTGGAGAATCTGCAGTTTCCATGGAGAGGTTAGTGTCTCTGTTGAAATAATGGATAAACCAATCTCATACAAATGCTGGTGCACTAATATTTGTGCAACATCAATTCTATTCTCATGTTAATTTGACTAATGAAATAAGGTTAGAGGGTTGGTTACCCATATGCACTGTTGTTCCCCTTGGTTGCCTATCCATTGATTATGAGCACAATGTAGACCTGAAGTAGGGCCTGGATCAAATCTGTGACCTTCTTCAGGTAGCAAAGCAATTCTTTTCAAATTAGCCGGACCCCCTGAAAGACACCTTAAATGTAGTTTGCAGCTCCCCTTTAATAAACATGCATGAACTCAGTGCTGAGATGCATCCTTGATAGTGCGTAATGCACGTTATTTCTCACCACACAATGATTGGTAGCGGGGGAGGTTGAGGGGTGAGGGTGCATAGTGGAGGAGGTTGAGGGGTGAGGGTGCATAGTGGAGGAGGTTGAGGGGTGAGGGTGCATAGTGGAGGAGGTTGAGGGGTGAGGGTGCATAGTGGAGGAGGTTGAGGGGTGAGGGTGCATAGTGGAGGAGGTTGAGGGGTGAGGGTGCATAGTGGAGGAGGTTGAGGGGTGAGGGTGCATAGTGGAGGAGGTTGAGGGGTGAGGGTGCATAGTGGAGGAGGTTGAGGGGTGAGGGTGCATAGTGGAGGAGGTTGAGGGGTGAGGTTGCATAGTGGGGGAGGTTGAGGGGTGAGGGTGCATAGTGGAGGAGGTTGAGGGGTGAGGGTGCATAGTGGAGGAGGTTGAGGGGTGAGGTTGCATAGTGGAGGAGGTTGAGGGGCGAGGGTGCATAGTGGAGGAGTTTGAGGGGTGAGGGTGCATAGTGGGGGAGGTTTAGGGGTGAGGGTTCAAACAGTTATGTCTTTGACTATATGCCTGTGACTATGGAGGGGAAGTTCCAACCCTTGGAAACCAAGAGTTGATTGATGCTTATTGGCTACTGTTATGCTTTGCTCAGCTGTGCATATGACAATTTCCTACTGCTCAAGATTGATCTCTGATCTATACTTTCTAGGTTCCTAAAATGTCCTTACAAAAATTAGATGTTAATCAATTCTGATTAAAATGAGTTCTCCAAGATAGACTTACTATCAAGGGTGATTAAAATGAGTTACCAAAGATTGGCAAAGTTTAGAAAGTATTGATCAAGCCGTCACTTCTCAATTTTCCATCACTATGTGGTTCCTTCTGATAAGATACCTAAGGGCCTGTGTGTATTTATGCCAATGTGTGGAGGAGGGAAGGGAGAGGGTCCAGTCTGCACTCCACAGGGGCAATAGGCGGTCAGCGTGCGGACTGTGCCTAAAGCCTGCCCATTATTACTACCGTGATGCCTGAGCTATTTTTGAAGCCCGGGCCTCATTTACATGCCGCTGGCAAGCTACATGCACCAAACCAGCGTTGCTAAGGCAGTTTAGGTGAGCAGGAAATCGGTGGACATAAATGCAGCCAACCAGTGGTCGGAGCTTTAAGTGGGGGGTGGTGGGTGGGGGGGGGCAGAAGGAGATGATCCTGAGGGATGTGCCGCACACAGGCTAGCAGTGGACTGGATTTTTGTTAGTGGGCCCTGGCGGAGCAGCCTGCTTCTGCTTCTGGCCCCCCATAAAATAAAAGTTTAAAAAAACGTGTGCGTTTTAAGGACCGCTGGCTAGGCCACTCAACACCAGCCCACATCCCATAAACGAATTAAAAACCCCAAAAATCCCACTGAGAATGGAAAACTGAAAACGATCAACAAGTCTGGAATTTATAAACTTCTGGTGCACAAGTGAAATCAAAAAAAATTATCGACTAACAATCAAAATTTAGCACTGTTTATTGACCATTTCTTGATTTATGAACGCTGTTTACACAAACAGTCATTTTCTCTCGGCTAATTATAAATTAATAGTTTATTGACTCATTTTCTGAATTTGTCAAAAGTTTCCTGTTTTGTTGACAAAATAGGAGTTAACCACTTAAGATGAACAATTCAGCAAATTAATCAATAAAACGCCAAAAGCAGTGAACAGTCTTCTCAATGGCACACTTGTCACTGCAAAATATGAGGGCCAATTTATGGGCAGACACTTCTGGGGAACGTGCCTATGATTGCCCGATTCGCACCTCCAGCAAGCGAGGCTTCATGCCAGGAGAACACATTCATAAAATCTCCTTACATTGGAGAATGTGTCCACAATTTACCAAATCGCGATCCCAGTTGGTGAGGCTCCATTCCAGAAGTATGCAGTCTTAAAATCACCCTATAATGGATGAAAAATCAGGGAGAGCACACCTGCAATTTCGCTGACCTGCATTGGTAAAATATGTAGAAAATAACTGAAGTGATCTGCACCTGCAGGTAAAGTGACGGTTCTCCCTCCTCATCTTTCCACATCTCCATCCCCAACCCCATTCCCAACCCATCTCCATTCCCATCCTCAACCTAACCCATCTCCATCCCTATCTCCATCGCCATCTTCATCTTCATCCCCATTCCCAACCCATCCAGATACATTTTGCAGAAGTAGATTGCCTGCTTGCTCTCTTAAGTGATGAATGATGTGTGGCCGGCCATAAAATGCAATAAAAATACTTATCCCTGGCCCCTTCCTTATCAGACTAAGGAAAAAAAGCTCTCACAATGATATCTTTCTAGATAAAGTTGATGCTGGTAGGACGACTGATTCCCTTTCAATATTCTCAACAATGCAGAATGCTGATTAATCAGCAGGACAAACTGCTATATATGCATGGTGAGTGGAAACACAATGCTCCAGTTGCCAAGACAGGCTTATTAGTTTAAAGCTCAGTTGCACTATCAATTGTCGTTCTAAAGATTTTCTAGCTTGCACCTAATAAAGTGGTTTCAAGGAATAAAAAAATGCAAACATAAGGTCAAGGCACAAGTGAGATGAAATCGATCCATGCATTTTTCAGGTCAACCAGTGTGAAAGGGTGAAGATGATGGAGCTAGTGTAGGGGAGAGAGAGATGTGGGAAGCAAGGAGGAGGAAGTGGAGGAAAAGGTGGAGGAAGCAGATGGTGGGGAGGAGGCAAATAAAAAGCGATGAGGAGTAGGTGGGGTACGGTAGCATAGCGGTTATGTTACTGGACTAGTAATCCAGAGACCTGGACTATTGATTCGGAGACACGAGTTCAAATTTGGGGAATTTAAATTCAGTTAATTAAATAAGTCTGGATTAAAAAGCTAGTGTCAGTAATGGTGACCATAAAACTACCGGATTGTTGTAAAAACCCATCTGGTTTACTAATGTCCTTTAGGGAAGGAAATCTGCCATCCTTACCTGGTCTGGCCTATATGTGACTCTAGACCCACAGCAATGTGGTTGACTCTTAACTCTCCTCTGAAATGGCAAGCCACTTATTCAAGAAGGCGGCTCACCACCACCTTCTCGAGGACAATTAGGGATGGGCAATAAAATGCTGGCCTTGCTGGCGACTCCCACATCCCGTGAATGAATGTAAAAAAAAGGCAGGAAAGGGGATTGTGGGAGAGGGAAGGGTAGGGATGGAAAAGGGTGGAGTACGGAAGAGGGCATGGGGGCCGGGTAAGAAAGATGGGGGAGGGAGGAAACTCTGTGGATGGTAAATACAGTTGGGAGATTATTACATAGAATGTACAGCACAGAAACAGGCCATTCAGCCCAAATGGTCCATGCCAGTGTTTATACTCCACACGAGCCTCTTCATCTAACCCTATCAGCATAACCTTCTATTCCTCTGAGGGGATTGCGGGGGGGGTTTGGTGGCGGTAGCGGAAGGGATTGACAGCCAGTGGGTGAGTTGGAACGGGAAATGCCTCCAGCATGAAGGGGCTTGGTGGGAAAGGTGCAGCCAATGGTGAACGAATGGGAATTTGAGCAGGGGAGGGGAGTTGAGGGCAATCCATGACTTACTGCTAATGAGGAAGGGGATTCATGATCCTTGCTCAGCCTTAGGGGTGGGGAGGGTGGGGGGGCGGTGGGGTATTCAAGGTCAGGGGGGAAGGTGCAGGTATTGACTAAGTGGTTTTTTTTTGCTGCTTATTTCAATCAAAATCTGATAATTCCACTGTATCTTCTGGGTTTCAGCACTGAACATAATTGCTGCCTACTTGGACTCTCTGGGCTGGATTTTGAATGACCCATGGAGTCGGGTTTGGAGGCGTGTGGGGGGTTAAATTTGCGGGGTCGGGGTTTCAGACCCCATCCCGACTCCATCCCGCCTCCACGTAATTTTGACATAGTCAGTCGCGGGGTTCCCGACTCCGTCCCGCCTTGAAGAGGCGGGAGAGGCCATTAAAGCCCTTAACAAGCTCTAAATTGGCTCTGTAATGCCATTTTGAAATGCTGTAGCTAGTTTAACCCTCTTCTGACGTGAAGCACGCCTGGTGTGAAACACTCCAGTGAAACCTGGCGGGAGCACAAGTGGATAGCTGACTATCGGCTGCAAGTCCACTATTACAACAGAGATGTGATGAAGGTGGTAGTAGTAGTATTAGGTCTGAACATTGCCTGTGATGCTGCTGCATTGAATGTCTTCAGAGACTGCCTGGGAGGACTTACTTGGCAAAAAATTCTCTCTCTCTCTCTCTGTCCTCCCCCCCCCCCCCCCATTTTTGCATACAGGTCCACTCACATCAAAAGCCAGGCAGGTCCTCTCTCACCAACAGTCTCTGAGACTAGACAGTTAACAATGATGACATCATCAGAGGCGACTTTCAGACTGAAAACACTAATTAGTTCATGGGTTCCCACATGCTCCAACTCAATTGCCCAATTAAGTGAAAATTGCATCAGGCATCCACATTAATCTGGAGTCGGGGGGGAAACACGAAATGCGGATTACACGACCCCAACCCGACCCCAACCCAACCCCAAGACAAAATCCAGCCCTCTGTCTTGAAACCATTTTCTACCACAAATTTTTTCTTCATTTTGCCTGGGATGGGGCTGGATTTGAAGACAAAGGCAAGGTTATTAAATTCAATGTTTTGGGGGTCAGGGAGCCAGTGTAGGCGAGTGAAGGCAGAGGTGATGGGCAAGTGGGACAGGATATGAGCAACTGTGTTTTGAACGAGTTGGAGTTTATAGAAAGGTGGGGGATGGAAGTAAACTAGGAGAACATCGAAGAACTTGGGTTTAGCGATGACAAATATGTGGATAAGGGTTTACAGCAATAGTTTAGCTGAAGAGGAGCCATGCAATGTTCTGGAGCTGAAATTAAGATGTTTTGATAATGAACAGGATGCTGAATTTGCAGTTCAGCTCTGGGCCAAGCAGAACACCAAGCTGGAGCAAGCGGTTGGGGATGGGCACGAGAACAGAATCTATCGCTTTGGTTTTCTCAAAAAGGTAAAGAGGTACAGCTGGGTGTCATCAGCACATATGTAGAAGCTGACATTCAGAAGATGTCACCAAAGGGCAGAATGCAGAAGAGGAAGTGGAGGGTGCCAAAGATTGATCATTAAGGTGACTGTGCGGTGGCTGAGAGGGAAGCCATTTCTGGAGGAGCAATGGCTGCAATCAAACAGATAGGAGCGGAACCACACAAAAGCAGTAATACAGAACTGGCAACAAACGGGAAGCAATGCACAAGGATGGCAAGGGCGACCATATCAATGCTGTGGAGAGCTTGAGGAGCGATAATACAGTCACAGTCACAATCATAAAGGATGTTATTCCTGACTTTGGCTAGGACTGCCTCAGAGCTGTAAGCAAGGCAGAAACTGGCTGGACTAAAAGAATAATGCTGTGGGAGACGATACATTTGAAAATTAGGTTAGAGATGAGGTGGTAATTGGGGTTAAGGCTTTTTTGAGGAAGGGGATCATAACAGAAATTTTCAAAGGGAGTGGAGGCTATTAAAAATATTGGCAAGCATGGGGTCTGGAGGGTTGCTTAAATGGGAAAGGTATGGAGGGAGCAGAAGGAAATTATGAGCTTAGAGTGGGTGGGCGAGATGGGGGAGTAACTACAGTAACAGGGAATCAGAGAAAGACTAGGGGTGTCAGATTGAGATGACCTTTGTGTCAGCCAATGACTCAGTTGATAGCACCCTCACCTCTGAGTCAGAAGGTTGTGGGTTCAAGTCCCACTCCAGAGACTTGAGCACAAAAATCTAGTTTGACACTGCAGTGCAGTACTGAGGGAGTGCTGCACTGTCGGAGGTGCTGTCTTCGATGAGACGCTAGAGCGAGGCCCTGTCTTCTCTCTCAGGTGGACGTAAAAGATCCCATGGCACTATTTTGAAGAAGAGCAGGGGAGTTATCCCCGGTGTCCTGGCAAATTTTATCCCTCAACCAACATCACTAAAACAGATTATCTGTCCTTATCACATTGCTGTTTGTGGGAGCTTGCTGTGCGCAAATTGGCTGCCGTGTTTCCTACATTACAGCAGTGACTACACTTCAAAATAGTACTTCATTGGCTGTAAAGCGTTTTAGGACGTCTGGTGGTTGTGAAAGGCACTCCATAAATGCAAGTCTTTCTTTTTATATCCAGCACTTATCACCTCTTTTCAGCTAGCTTTTTAAAACTCTGTTTAGAGGCTATTAATAAAATACTGCAGATGCTGGAAACCTGAAACAAAAACAGAAAATGCTGGAAACACACAGCAAATCATCAGCATCTGTGGAGAGAAGTGACAAGTTAACGTTTCAGGCATAACCCTTCATCAACACTTTACGAGCTCTGATGAAGTGTTGAGCCTGAAGCATTAACTTGTCACTTCTCTGCACAGATGCTGTGCCTGACTTGCTGAGTGTTTCCAACATGTTCTCATTTTGTTTCAGCTATCACTTTATACTAGCAGATAGCCTTTTGTCTGTTGCCTTTTAACTCATGCCTTTTATTTGCTCTTGTCTCATCTCTTTCTTTTGACAAGCCCGATAAAGTTGTTCTCCTGTCTTCCGATATCAGTTCTGATGGCAGGTCTCCACCTGAAACCTCTTGCTGCCTGACCCGCTGTGCATTTCCAGAATTTTCTACTTTTATCTCAGATCTCGGTGTTTCATTTTTTTTCCTGGGCTCCTGCAGTGTTAGTCACAAGCAAAATTAAAGCAAAATGGATGGCGCTGTGTCTCTTCCTGTAGCTTTCTCTCTGCTTGTCTCCCTAGCTAGAAATTCCTTCTGCCGATATTAGCAGCCTAAACGCTTAGGGGGGCCTGAAAATAGGTGGAACCGCTCTGCCTGCGTAAGTGTAGCGGAGTAGCCACCTCTGCCTGTAACACTGCCAAAGTGTCCTCATAGGTCACCTCAATAGCATCACACTGGCAGGCCCATGCTGCTATGGACGCATCTTGGATACCCACTGTGCTGGTGGGGGAAGGGGCAAACTGTTACAATGTTACAATGGCCATTACTATTAACACTGCTGGCACCACTTCAGACGGATCTTACCTGAAGAGGCGAGTTGGGAGCGGGTCAGCTGACTTGCAGGTTCCGATCCCGCCCCCAACGACGTCCGACGCACAGACGCTATTTTGCGTCAATTGGCCTTGTTAAGCCCGCCCTGCGGGCTTGCCGGTCAATTAAGAGAAAGCCGGTGTCAGATGACGTCAGTTGATGACGCGTCATCTGCCGGTTTTCTTAAAGGGGACACGCTCATTTTTGATTGACAGGTGATTTTTTTAGTGTTTGACAGCATTGAGGTGCTGCAAACACTGCCAATCACTGTACAAAGGTGAGCCCTTGCATCCAGGCTCTCCAGAGACTCTCTCCTTAGGATAAAACAGATGGCAGCTGCAGGTGAGGTTACAGAAGCAATCTGTCACTGGTGAGAGGGGTTCTCCCAATGAGGTGGGACTGCACAAACACTTTAAACCTTATTACCTACAGAAAAGTCTAAATAGATTAAAAATTATTTTCCCAGCATTTCCTTACCTCTGAAACTCACCAGTGTACCATTGGATCCTTCACACCACGTCTGTAGCTGTCATCAATGAAGAAACATTACAGTAGACTCACAACACGCCACACTTACCTGGCGTGGTGTCCTGACATCGGGAAGCCCGCAGTCGACCTGGCAAAATTGGAAAAAGCTTCTTAACTGCCTGTTAACTACCTGTTAACAAGTAGTTAAGTGGCTATAATCCTCTTGCCGCCGCTAGGAGTCGGGTCTCTGCGCAAATCGGGGACCCGACTCCCGGGAAGATTGATTGGAGGCAGGTTGGAAGCGGGTTCAGGACCCGCTGCCAATCTTTTTGATTTTGCCAGCAGTCCCGCCTCCAAACCTGATGCCTGAGCGCCGGCAAAATCGCCCCCATGGAGTCATTTTTTAGGCCCCAATTTACAGAGGCAAATTATTTTGGAGGTTCAGGCTAGGATCCCCAGGCGGGCCCAGCACCTGCTGCTCCGAGTGCCAGCAGGCCGACTTACAGAGCCTTTGGTGGTAAGGAGGCCAGGGCTGAGGCAATTTCCATTGGTGGGAATTCCCTCCCCTGGCCTTGACATCCCCCACCCACTTGCTACAGGGTGCTGGTGAGACCACACCTGGAGTACTACGTGCAGTTTTGGGCTCCTTATTTAAGGAGGGATATACTTGCATTGGAGGCAGTTCAGAGAAGGTTCACTAGGTTGGCTCCTGAGATGAAGGGATTGTCTTAAGAAGAAAGGTTGAACATGTTGGGCCTATACTCAAGAAGAATGAGAGGTGATCTTATTGAAACATATAAGATTCTGAGGGGGCTTGACAGGGTAGATGCAGAGAGGATGTTTCCCCTCGTGGGGGAATCTAGAACTAGGGGGCAAAGTTTCAGAATAAGGGGTCGCCCATTTAAAACGGAGATGAGGAGGAATTTCTTCTCTAAGAGAGTCGTGAATCTTTGGAATTCTCTACCCCAGAGAGCTGTGGAATATATTCAAGGTGGAGATAGACAGATATTTGAGCTACAGGGGAGCCAAGGGTTATGGAGAGCGGGTGGGAAAGTGGAGTTGAGGCCAAGATCAGATCAGCCATGATCTTATTGAATGGCGGAGCAGGTTCGAGGGGCCGAATGGCCTAGTCCTGCTCCTAATTCTTATGTTCTTATGTTCACTCTACCACACAATCCCCCAACGCCATGAGCCATGTTTGGGATAGATGGAAGTTTCTGCCTCCTAAGAACTCCTGTCAGGTGTGTACCAGTGGGCCTCACAGAAATTTGGGGTAAATACATCTCTATGACATTCCTATGCCCATTAATTTAATGCAGACATTAATCCATCTATTTTAAATGGTTTAACATCTCTGCTAAAATAATGGATAGAGGAATATCATAGGAACTTTCAGCTGCTAATATTGCAAAAAGTAATTTCTCAGCTATACTCGCTAATTCTTTCTGTTTCCCTTTTATCTTTCTATTTGTCTTCCACTCTTTCTGTCTGTCTGTCTCTCTCTCGCTCTAGTTTCAGCCAATTTCTGTTGTTGTGACTCTCCTCATTCTTCCTCTCTCCTTTTATCTGTAAGAAAAAAATACACAGATGTTCCCTTTTATGTAAATCTATGTGACCTTGCTTTGATCCAGTTAGAGTTGCTATAGCAATAGTTCTGTGTGTTGCTGCAAAGGTTTTTTTTTAGCAAATCTGTACACTTGTCCAGAAATTTTCCTTTACTAGATCTCATTTCTGGATATTTTACCTTGGGATCTTTTACATCCACCTCAATTGGCAGAGTTTAGCATCTCATTCAAAAGACAGCATAGGACAGCACTCCCTCAGTACTGAAATGAAGTGTCAGTACTGCATTAAGTGCTCAAGACTTGAGCCCATAACCTTCAGAGGGAATTTATATTGAAGTCTAACAAACTGAATGAATGGGTGTTTATTATCAGTAAGTCTTAGCAGAACAAAATAATAACATGGTTAGGGCAGGCCTAGATCCCAGGAGTAGGGCAGAGGCAGGCTAGGGTAGCAGGCTAGTGATGTCACTCTTGGCTCAGTGGTAGCACTTTTGCCTCTGATCTGTAGGATCTTGCTGTGTACAAGTTGACTGCTACATTTGCCTACATGACAAGAATAATTACACTTCAAAATTCAGACATGATTGGAGCATTGTCTTCTGTTTTGGGAACCTCACCTTAGCGGTGTTGGCAGGAGTCCAGTGAGGGTTGGTCAGAATGATGCTTCAGTTGATGGGACTTAGCTATGATGAGAGATTGGGTAAACCTGGGTTATATTCCTTAGAGATGAGGAGGTTAAGGGGAAATCTGACTAAGGAGATGAAAATAATGAAGGGAATTGAGAAAGTACATTGGAAACAACTCTTCTCTCTTGTAGGAGAATCCAGATCAAGGCAACATAACCTTAGAATTCAAATGAAGCTGGTTAAAATTGAATCCAGAAAAACAGTTTCTTCACACAAAAGTTTGAGTGAATGTGGAATTCGCTACCCCGTAAGGACATCGATGCAGAATCAACCAAAGTGTTTGAAAGGTAGATATAAATTACTCGGGAAGCACAGATATTAATGGATCTGGAGAGAGGGCAAGAAATTGGGATTAAAGAGATAGAGCTGCCATGGTTAACAAAACCGAAGAGTAGGCTCAATGGAACTAATGGCCAACTCCTGTTCCTATATATTCCGATAAAAGTGACACTCAAAAGAATCAATTAAAAAAAATAAAACAAAGGATGAAGATTTTCTCTGGTCATTATTTCTAGTGAAATTATCAACCAATTCTTTTAGAGTGATTTTGCTAGACAAAGGGAACACAAAAAAAATCTTTCGGCTATGGTTACAATCTCACCAACGCACAATGACCAGAGGAAACTATAAAGTAGACCATGATGTGTGGTTCGGCACTTTTCCGTTATATTAATTAATACAAAATCAGTTTACAAGTGTTATATGATAGAAAAACGCCTGCAGGTTTGTGAACGTACGAAGGCGCCTTCATTGCTGAAGGATAAGTCAGTACAGATTCTTCTGCAATGTTTGCAGTAGCACTCCACCTACTGGTAACTTGTAGAGCCTGCAGTAAATAAAATGGTTCAAATAAATGTTATCACTTCCACCAAGAGGACTCCTGTGTTTCTAACTCCTATTCTTTGGGGTAGAAATTGGTCCATGTTACGGATGGAAAAAGGACCAATTTACGGTGTGCCAGGGGGTACGGGCGTCGTCATTTTGTCATAGGCGGCTGCCAAGCACCAATGGTGCCCACCTGAAACAGGCGTTAGGCCCATTACATACATAACTGAGGGGCCTAACACCTGTTTTAGGCTGCCTGCAGGAAATTGGGCAGTGCTGGCACTGAACCCGCTCGGTTCAGCTTTTTCCAGCCATTGCTGTGGCCTAAGCAGCAGCCACCACCATCAAGATAAATTTGTTTTTTGTTAAACTTTCCTGTGGAGCCGGGGGAAGCAAGAACGCTCCAGCTGGCCCACAGCACACCTGAGGGCCATTGCCGGCCCACGGTCACTTCCCTCATGTTCTCCTTCCCTCCCACTCCTAGGACTTACCTGAGGGCCACGGCCAGCAAGGTAGGTGGCCCAAATTTGAGCCAGCCACATGGGTGAGCTGCTTCTGGAGGCGCAACAGGTGGCGGCAGCTCACCCCTATTATTACAATCAGGCCCAAGGCCCAATTACTGGAGAGCCTCGGGCCTCCTAGTTGGGACGTGCTCTGGAAGCACGCCATCAGTTATCCGCGCAAAAATGGGCCAGAACGAACTTTTGCTCTTTTAAGTTTCCTGCTTTGCCCTTTTAAGGGAAGGTGGGTAGTGGACAGTCACCTTTTGTCAAGTGAAAATCCAAGCGAGTGAAATGATGAGTAGGGCATGGGGTGTAATCATGGCTTGAGTTTGATCTTTTGTGTTGATGAAAATTCATTGGTAACCTTAACAACTGATGCCTCTGCATCATAACACACAGAAATAAGCAAGAAAAAAATAATGAATTAAAAATACTTTGGTGTTTAGCGAATATATATTTTAGAAATTTCCAAACAGCTCACTGAAGTGTCAGTTTGGCTCAGTGGTAACACTCTTGCTTCTGAGGTGGAAGGTTGTGGGTTTAAGCCCTACTCCAGGACTTGAGTATCTTAATCTAATCTGACAGTTTCAGTGCAGTGCAGAGGGACTACTACATTATCTTTCGGACAAAATGTTAAACCGAGACCCTGTCTACCTCCTTAGGTAGATGTAAAAGATGCAATGGCACTATATGCAAAAGAGCACGAGAATTCTCCCAATGAGCTAGCCAATGTTTATCCCTTAACCTAACACTATCAAAAAACAGATTGCTTGGTCATTTATTTCATTGCTGTTTGTACACCTTGCTGTGTGCAAATGACCTAACAACAATGCCTACACTTCAAAAGTAATTAATTGGCTGTGAGATGCTTTGACACAGCCTGAAGGTGTGAAAGGTTCTATATAAATGTACGTTTGTTCTTTCTTTCAAAAACCAGACTGATCCAGTCAAAAATATGATGATAGATGATAACTTCAGTGGGCAGATAACCGCCTGCCAAATCCCTGGTAGGTGCTCAAGGGTTCATGAGAACATTGATATTTCATATGTTCTCGATATGGAAATTGATTACTTTCCTTACCTGTATGTCTGAGCATTGGCACCACACAGATGATGAAAATTGTAGATCTATGCCACGTCCTACCATTCCAAAGTACAGCACTATTACATTGCTGCAAATGCTCCGTGATCGTGTCAATAAGTCAATTTTTTAGTTATTTTTAGGTCACCCAGCACCATCCTTTGATCAAGGGTAGATGAACAGGCAAAATCTTCAAACATCTCGGAGCATAAAGCTTGTTTTCAATTGCTGGAGAGATGTAAGAGGTATCTTTCTGTTGTTTTTAACAGCACTTCTCTTACGTTGCGAGTTGATAACAACTATTGACAATCTGCTCCAAGTTTATGTAAAGCACTCAGATCTCTGCCAATGCTAATAAGAGATGCATGAGCACAGGTCAAGTTGACTCATCATAAGATTTACCCTTTCTCCCTTGGGAAAGCAGTTCAACTCTGCTCTGGCTTCTTGATGGACCTATCCGGAACTTATTGTTTAAGTATTAACAGGCAGGAATGAACATCTTGTTTGACTCTCTGGTGCAATGTGTTGGCTGCCTAAAAAAAAAAATTGTCAATTATATTACATTGTAAACAACTTACTCCTTTAAAAACACGATGTGCCGCAAGCCATCATTAATAATACAAGTCACTTCAGAACAAAGATGACTGTGACCTACAAGCATTGGAAAGAGTTACATTCAGTGGTATTTGCAAGTGTGGCTTAACAGACCAATGCACAAAGCACTTTGATGGCACATTGTCCATTGTCTAAAACGGGTGCCTAAGCATTCAATATGGCGGGCAATGTACACGCACTTATTCCACGTTTCAAGTGTACTACGCGCCATATTGGATCGGGCTCCTCTGTAGATGTCTAGGGTGCACCGGAAGCATTAAAAAGGTTCAATAAAATATTTAACTAAGGGTCCGACACTTTTTTTTAGGACTCTTGCCTGAAATTCGTCTACTCCAGCACCTGACTCACCATGTGATAAACTCACCCAGCAACTCATGGTGTTAACAGGCAGCAAGGACCCTTCAACAGTGCTATTTAAAGGGCTCATCCACTACATACAGGTTAGTTGATGGCTTGTCCTTTCAGGCTGCTGGTTAACTTCTGGGCCTTTTATGACCTATTTTCTGCCTTCTACAACTGACTTCTGCTGACACCTTTTTGCTGGTGCCGGACTGTTTTTGTATGCCTTCAAAACAGTTTCACTGCAGTCATGTTGGTCTGGTAAATCTGGCTTTGGGGCTGGAGGATGAGGGGGAACAGCCAAGAAGACAGGAGAGAGCAGAAGCAGCTGAGAGAAGAGGGAGGAGGCGGGCACTGTGCAGCAGACTATACATTCAGCGGGTCTTCAGGGAGCATTTCCCCTACCTTAACTTCACTGAGGAGCAATGTGCAATGTAAGGTTTCCAAAATTTGCAGATCCCCAAAACCTAAGGAAAAAGGACTTTGGAACTACCTCAGGGTGATGAAAATGCATTTGGGCCTAACCTAAGGAATTTAAGACCAAAAACTGAGTTTTGGCATTTTAAAAACATGTCTGGGCCTGTAAAGGGACAAGGAGGTGGGATAGACCTCTGTAAAAGCAGTTTGGCTATTGCAGTTAATTACACTGTCTGGGGAACCGGGATGACCTCACTCAAGCCCCAGCAGACATTAACATTTGAACAATAGACCCTGGGAGAAGACAGTCCCACCCAAAATACAGGCCCCATCAAAACCGATTACAGGGCCCATCAGAAACATGCATAATAAAACCCACTCAGACCCATTCTATAGAAAGACCGAGTCCAGCCTAGAAAACCAAACACAAAATCAATCACCAGTGATCAACTGAGGAGATCGACAGGATGCAAGCCATCCCAAAAGCCATTTGACACTTACAGAACAGTTACTGGTAATTAGCCCGCCAAAATCAGACAAAGAACCAAGCAGATTTGGCGGGTAGATAAGGCCATGTTCAATGGGTGAGATTGAAGGCCTGTTAAAAACCAGTTAACACGCTAGTAAAGTCGTTACCGTTAACGAGCCCACCAAAACCAGACAATGGACTGAGCAGATTTGGCGGGCAGATAAGGCCACTTCAATTTAATATAATTGAAGGCCTGTTAAGCGGTTCGACAGTCGAGTCAAGCGGGTCATCAGCATCACACACACACAGTCGAGTGTGGAGACAAGGGGCAACATCACAGACCCAAGTCGAGCTGGAAGCGAGTCGGCATCGCTCACCACTCAGACACACCTGAGTCCAGCTCGTGAAGATACCACCTCGACGGACCTCCAACAACGGTCCCAACACAGTCACCCGGAGCAACAAGCAGCAACAAGTCACCAACGGCTCCACGAGGTCGACCGACACACTAGACAAGGCCTAAAACCGTCGCGGAAACCAAAGGCCTCAAGAAACCAACAACCGCATATTACCCCCAACTGAGCGGGTAATAGCAGGCCACCACGACCAACAAAGACCAACTCAAGGGAAGAAAACCTGAAAAACCGCCAAGTTTCCACTCTACAATCTACTCCTGACTTACCCCTGGGTAAGATTTTCCCAAAGACTCTAAACCCTATTGCTAACCGAAAGAAATTGGGTACTCACCAGATAAATCCAAACCGACATCCTACCGCATCAGCGGACTCGCGAAGACTGACCAGAGACCCAGGTGAAGTCCTCTACTGCGTACGGGGTACGGCAGACACTAACCGCCATAAACAACGAACCCCAAAACCGCGATTTAGCCCAACTGTAAAAGGATTGGTGAGCATTATCCCTGGTCCTTCAAAGCCTAACTTAGCTAGTAAAGTGGGGTTGGGAGGGGTGAAGTATTGTTCTACTGTCATTTCCCTCGCTTGTACCGAAGTGTTCCCCACCTTTAGAGTGTTGAGTGTTATTATTTGTGTACTACCTCTTAATAAAGATTGAAGTTCTTTTCATCAAACTCAGTTGTCTGCTGCACCTTTTATCACAACCCCCAAATAAGTCCAAGGTCTAGAACCAAGGGAGTGGGAGCGATTCGAACCGCTCAGAAGTCAGAGGTGAAGCTGACACAAACCACCACCCCCTACAGCAAGGAGTCTTCGCTTCACCAAGGAGGCTATGACGAGCTATGTCACCTGCTGCAACCACAACTCGAGCTTCACACCAGGGCATTGACAGCACTGCCTGTGGCCTTTAACTTTTATGCAACAGGCTCCTTCTAGGCTGCAGCAGGTGACATCAGTGACAGTTTGCTGTTCGCCGCTGTATCAGGAAGGTCACCCAGGCTCTCTAACTCAGGAGGAACAGTTACATCTCTTTCCCAATGGATAGAGCAAAGCAGGAGAAAGAGCCTTTGCCTGCATTGCAGGCTTCCCCAGGGTGCAAGATGTCATAGACTACACCCATATTGCCTTGTGTGCTCTCCATCACCAGGCTGGTACCTTTCTGAATAGATAGGGATTCCACTCCCTCAATGTTCAGCTGTTCTGTGACCACAAGCAAAGCATCATGCAGGGCTGTTCCTGGTTTTCTGGCAACAGTCATGATTCATTCATCCTGGGCGTCCACATTTTCAGCAATTGAAATGAAAGAGGGGGACAAGGTTTAGCTTTTAATGTGAAGGGAGAGAGCAGAGAAAGAGAAGTGGCTGGTGAAAGCATCTGCAATTTGTCATGCAGAGTGTGTAGGGAGAGATAGAAGTAAGAAAGGAGGAGAAAGAGGATAAGGTGGGAAGAAATTCTGAACGACATCTCTTCCAGCATTGCCATGACTCCCCTCCTGCTTGTGATGGCCATCATATTTTCTTCCACAGGTCAGAGCATGTGAAAGAGGGCTTAGCTTCCTCCTCCTGTCACAATTTGTGCACAAACTTCTCCTGCAAGAAAGAAGGGAAAGTGTTAGTGACATCTTTGTAAGGTGAGGTTAAACAAAGTGCCTGTCATAGTCAAATATGTTGTGTGGAAGATGTGAGGTGTGAGGGAGTTAGGGCTGCTATAGTGGTGAGAGTAGGAAGTGTAGAGTATGTGAGTAGGAGAAGGAGGTAGAGTGAAGTGTGGTGCAGTAATTGTATAAGAGTGAAAGGAAGCGGGAGAGGGGCGTATTCTGATTATTCAGGCTGCAGGTGCTGCAAGTGTAAGGAATGAATAATTGAGCTGAGAGGTAAGATTTTTACCTTGACAACTCCGGTGAGGTGATAGTACTTCTTTCGGCATCACAGCCGTGCCCGGAGAGCTAAGCTCCTGACATTGACCTCTTCAGCGACCCCTTCCCACTGGTGGCGGAGGTGTTGCCTAGAGAACCTCCTGCCTCCTGGAGGGAACGGGATCTTCCTCCTCCTGTTCACTACCTAGAGTACGGCCTCCAATGCTGCATCAGAGAACTCTGTGCCTTCTCTGGTCCTCTTGTAGCCATTTCTCCATTTGCGAAGTTTGCCTGCTGTCCGCTGCCAGAGTGTGCAGGGTTTAGTGCTGTGGTCACTACTGTTCTTAAAAGGGTGGGACTCCCACATCTAGAGCCCCCTGGATGTCAAGGGGTAGAAGGGGATGTTAAGGCAAAAAAGGAAAGCTTATATCAGAAACCGAGAGCTCAATACTGCAGAAAGCCTAGAGGAGTATAGAAAGTGCAGGGGTGAAATTAAAAAGGAAATTAGGAAAGCAAAGAGAGGGCATGAAAAAATATTGGCAAGTAAAATCAAGGAAAACCCAAAGATGTTTTATAAATGCATAAAGAGCAAGAGGATAACTAAGGAAAGAGTAGGGCCTATTAGAGACCAAGAAGGTAACCTGTGTGTTGAGGCAAAAGACGTGGGTATGGTTCTTAAAGAATACTTTGCGTCTGTCTTAACAAAAGAGAGGGACGATACAGACATTGTAGTTAACGAGGAGGAGTGTGAAATATTAGGTGAGATAAACATAGTGAGAGAGGAAGTATCAAGGGGTTTAGCATCTTTGAAAGTAGATAAATCGCCAGGCCCGGATGAAATAAATCCTAGGCTGTTAAGAGAAGCATGGGAGGAAATAGTGGAGGCTCTGACCATCATTTTCCAATCCTCTCTGGCTACAGGTGTGGTACCAGGGGACTGGAGGACTGCTAATGTTGTACCGTTGTTTAAAAAGGGAGAAAGGGATAGATCGAGTAATTACAGGCCAGTCAGCATAACCACAGTGGTGGGAAAATTATTGGAAAAAATTCTGAGAGACTGTATGAATCGTGATTTAGAAAGGCACAGATTAATCCAGGGCAGTCAGCATAGATTTGTTAAGAGAAGGTCGTGTCTAACTAACTTGATAAAAAATGTTGAGGAGGATCGATGAGGGTAGCGTGTTTCATGTAGTCTACATGGATTTTAGCAAGGCTTTTGACAAGGTCCCACGTGGCAGACTGGTCAGAAAAGTAAAAGCCCATGGGATCCAAGGAAAAGTGGCAAGTTGGATCCAAAATCGGCTCAGTGGCAGGAAACAAAGTGTAATGGTCGACAGGTGTTTCCGCTGGGCTCAGTACTAGGCCCCTTGTTTTTTGTGGTGTCTATCAATGATTTAGACTTCATTGTAGGGGGCATGATTAAGAAGTTTGCAGATGATACAAAAATTGGTTGATAGTGAGGAAGAAAGCTGTTGACTGCAGGAAGATATCAATGGACTAGTCAGGTGGGCAGAACATTGACAAATGGAATTCAATCCGGAAAAGTGTGAGGTAATGCATTTGGGGAGGGCTAACAAGGCAAGGGAATACACAATAAATGGTAGGATACTGAGAAATGTAGAGGAACAGAGGGACCTTGAGTGCATGTCCACAGATTCCTGAAGGGAGCAGGACAGGTAGAAGGCAAACGGGGTATGTTTCCTTTATTAGCCAAGGCATAGAGTATAAGAGCAGGGAGGTTATGCTTGTACTGTATAAAACACTAGTTAGACCACAGCTAGCGTACTGCATACAGTTCTGATCACCACATTACAGGAAAGATGTGATTGCACTAGAGAGGGTACAGAGGAGATTTATGAGGATGTTGCCAGGACTGGAGAATTTTAGCTATGAGGAAAGATTGGATAGGTTGGGGTAGTTTTCTTTGGAACAGAGGAGGCTGAGGGGAGACTTAATTGAGCTGTATAAAATTATGAGGGACCTAGATAGAGTGGATAGGAAGGACCTATTTCCCTTATCAGAGAGGTCAATAGCCAGGAGGCATAGATTTAAAGTAATTGGTAGAAAGTTTAGAGGGGAGTTGAGGAGAATATTTTTCACCCAGAGGGTGGTGGGGATCTGGAACTCACTGCCTGAAAGGGCATTAGAGGCAGAAACCCTCATCGCATTTAAAACTTACTTGGATATGCACTGGAAGTGCCATAACCCACAGGGCTATGGATCAAGAGCTGGAAAGTGGGATTAAGCTGAATGGATCCTTTTCGGCTGGCACAGATACGATGGGTAGAATGGCTTCATTCTGTGCCATAAATTTCTATAATTCTATGATTGTAATCTACATTAATCACTTAGATGCAGAAACTCTCAACACAAACTGGTCACTGCTTTTCTTGATATATATTAATGACTTGGATGTGGGTATACAGGGCACAATTTCAAAATTTGCAGATGATACAAAACTTGGAAGTATAGTGAACAGTGAGGAGGATAGTGATAGACTTCAGGAAGACATAGACAGGCTGGTGGAATGGGCAGACACGTGGCAGATGAAATTTAATGCAGAAAAATGCGAAGTGATACATTTTGGTAGAAAGAATGAGAGGAAATATAAACTAAAGGGTACAATCCTAAAGGAGGTGCATGAACAGAGAGACCGAGGGATATATATGCACAAATCGTTGAAGGTGGCAGGGCAGATTGAGAAAGCAGTTCTGGGCTTCATGAATAGAGGTGTAGAGCACAAAAGTGTGGAAATTATGATGAACCTGTATAAAACACTGGTTTGGCCTCAACTGGAATATTGTGTCCAATTCTGGACAGCGCACTTTAGGAAGGATGTGAAGGCCTTAGAGAGGGTGCAGAAAAGATTTACGAGAATGATTCCAGGGATGAGGGACTTCAGTTACGTTGATAGACTGGAGAAGCAGGGTTGCTCTCCTTAGAGCAGAGAAGATTGAGACGAGATTTGATAGAGGTGTTCAAAATCATGAGGGGTCTGGACAGAGTAGATAGAGAGAAACTGTTCCCAGAACTAGAGGACACAGATTTAAGGTGATTGGCAAAAGAACCAAAGGTGACGTAAGAAAAAACTTTTTTAAACAGCGAGTGGTTAGGATCTGGAATGCACTGTGTGAAAGGGTGGTGGAGGCAGATTCAATCACGGCTTTCAAGAAGGAGTTGGATAAGTATCTGAAACAAAAAAATTTGCAGGGCTACGGGGAAAAAGCGGGGAAGTTGGACTAGCTGAAGTGCTCTTGCAGAGAGCTAGCACGGGTTCGACGGGCCGAATGGCCTTCTTCCATGTTGTAACCATTCTATGATTCTATGGGGGCGATTTTGCCAGCCCTGGGGAGGCGGGTAAGGAGGTGGGACTGCCGGGAAAATGGCAGAATCTGGGGGCGGGTACCCATCCCGCCCTCAACCCGCCTCCGCGCCATCTTCCCAGGAGGCGGGTACCCGACCCGCGCTGGGAGCCGCCTCCCTGAGGCGGGAAGGGGATTAGTGCCAATTAACTGCCTGCTAACAGGCAGTTTTTGGAGAATCCCTATTTTCAGCCCTGAAGTATGGGCTTCCTGACGGCTCCGAACCTCGCCAGGGTCAGCGAGGCGAGCCATGGGTCTGCGGGGGTCGGAGGGTCGAGATATCCGGTGTGCAGGTGAGTGATGGGTGCAAGTGTGGAGAGGTGAGTGTGTGAGGTGAGTGTAAAGTGTTTTAATGGCCCGAAAATTAGACCTAATACGCGAGAGTACGCACTGTGTACTCTCGCGTATTAGGTCTCCAATTGCCGGTTTCCTGCATGCACTGCGCATGCGCGGGAAACCGGCACTTCGTGAATTCAAAAGGGGGCGGTTCCTAAGTGAACCGCGTGTGCGTTACAGGCTGTGCGCACGCAGTGCACTTAGTTATTTTTTCAGCTTTGAACGCGCAGGTAAGTGGTGAAGATTTTACACATAAAAAAAGCAGGCGTATGACACCCTTTTAACAAGGTAAGTAGTTAATTAAGTGCTATTTTAAATTTTTTTCAACAGGTTTATCTTTTTTAGAGACTTTAAAGAAAGGTAAGTTTATTTTTATAACTTTTAAAAAGATTTTAAATTTTTTCAAAAATTTAATTTTTTGTTTAAAGTGGTTAATTTATTTAACTATACTTATTTTATTAATGTGATGGCTTTTTTTTAAATTTAATTGAGGTTTAGCTGTTCTTTTGGGGGTGTGTAGTATTCATAGCTTTGACAGGTCTTCCTGTCAAAACTATGAATGAAAGATGGTGTGCTGCCATTGGCTCTAACTGAATCACGTGATCCCAGAGCTCGCACGAATTAATTGCGTCTCTGGGTCACGCAAGCACTGCATGGTTCCAAGAGACAGAGCCATTCAAACTAAAGTTCGTGTGGGCCCGGAGCAAAAAGGTAGGCGCGGAGTGCGATATCGCGGGGAATCCTTACCCCCGCGGGAACCCTCACTGTTTAATTTCTGGGCCAATAAGTTTAACTTACCTTTACTTCTTCCTGCAGGCTTCAACCTTTCGGGTCGCGGGAGTCCCTCATCTCACCGGCACAGAAAACAGAATGGCTGCTGAACTGTCAAAAGCTGCAGCCTCTGCTTTCTGCTCAGGAGATATCTCTAAGTGAGCCGGAGTGGAAGGGCTCATCTTAGAGGACAGATTGTCAGTGTTTGCCAGCTTCACAGAGCCGTCAAACGCTGACATTTCATCCGTCAAAAGCGCTTGACAGTTGAAACGTCACTCACTGACGTCACCTGTAACCGGCTTTCCCTTAATTGGCCTGCTAAGCCTGCTGGGCGGGCTTAACAAGGTCCAAGCAAGGGAAAATAGCGTGGGTTGGCCACAAGTCGATGGAGGCGGGACTAAAACCCGACAAGTGGGTATCCCGGCTCCAAAAGCTCCCCATTGAGAAAATCCAGCCCCCTGATTCTATGATAAGTTCTCAGGTAATATTAAACTGGGGGTGGGGGAGTGGCAGGAGAGTTGCGATCAGTGAAGCAGGCAGGTACCTACAAAACAATTAAATAAAATTTGCAATTAGGGTGAAATATAAAACAAATAAGTGCAAGGTAGAAAAAATAGATGTTGTAAATATACTGTAGAAGTTTTAGAATTAGTTAAAGGTGAATCAGAAAGGGATCTAGGAGTAAAAGTAAATGCAACATTTAACAGGGGTGATTTTCATCTTCAAGCGTAAAGCAATTCTAATTTGGTAGGCAATGCTTTAGGACCTGCTGAATCCCTCAATTATCCCTTTGTCCTCATTTCAATAATCATTCACAACTTCAAGTGCAATGTCAGAAGGGGTTAAGAATGAAACCATTGATAAGAGAAAGAAATTGTCTGTAACTCAAATTGAATCTGCCAATCCAGAAAAGATACTGAGCTTTGCCATCTGCTGCAAGGACACCTGTGGCTATCGTGGAGCAGAATCTTGCACATGTACAGGGCAAGTAACAGTCAGCTGTGGCCTGTGAGAAGGCAGGTTTCCACAGTCATTCCCAGGCGGATTTGTCAGGGCCCATACAAATGGTTGGTGGCATCTTGGCAGGTGCAGTCAAACAGTGAATGCTGACTCCAAATCACCTTGCCTTCTTTCATGCAATACATGCAAAGGATGGTATGTTGTCATTGGGATGCTTCCGATGAACTTTCCCGCATAAGGGTAAGACAGGATTCACGTCTCATTGTGATGACACCGTGGGTCTGCTGGTGTAGCTTTTACCGGGACAAGAAACCTCTACCAACAATGTCTCCCAAGGTGAGGTTTGCTACCTCTTCAAATATAGGGTGCGGTCGAGGTGTCGGCAGACAGGAAGCCACAGAGCACCTCTTGGGCACCCTGACCTAACTTACATCTTCCTGCTGGTCCCCTTTTCCTCTGGACATGTCAACGCAAAGGATTGGGGGCAAACCCTCTGGTGCCAATAAAGGGAGCACGGGGCAAAATAAATGAATAACAGGAACTGGTACAAAAGGTCATGAAAGCTCAAGTACCAGCTGGAGGAAAATAATTGTTTTAAAAACTACAAGAAGGGCCTTTAAAAAGCCTAGTACAGTTACCTTAAAGTTTTATGGGCCTTTTAAAGGCCCTCCCACCTGCAGCTCTGTCTGAGGCCATGTTCCTGCCAATGTCTCACACGTCATCCTGAATACTCGTCATCCAGCATGCATGTAGGTTGGAAAACGGTGTGATTTCCAGCTCAAAGAATCTCAGCTACTCAGATAGGTTCAAGGACCTTGGTCTATTTATTTTAATGATGTGGAGATGCCGGCGTTGGACTGGGGTGGACAAAAATGAGAAGTCGCACAACACCAGGTTATAGTCCAACAGATTTATTTAATTTTACAAGCTTTCGGAGCTGTCGCTCCTTCGTCAGGTAAGTTAGCAATGAGAGAATCTCCCAGAATTCACAATTTAAACCTTTGACAGGATATGCAGCCAGCAGGTGGTTTGACACGTTGGACCCCCTGGGACACATCTCATTGTCTTGGCTGTGCTCTTTGTTGTAGCGAATAATGTGAATAGATTTTGTCTGGGTTTAAATTGTGAATTCTGGGAGATTCTCTCATTGCTAACTTACCTGACGAAGGAGCGACAGCTCCGAAAGCTTGTAAAATTAAATAAATCTGTTGGACTATAACCTGGTGTTGTGCGACTTCTCATATTTATTTTAAAGCAGTGTAGACTTAGAGGTGACCTGACAGAGGTCGATAAAATAATTAAAGGGCTGGCTAACATGTCTATTGATAGATTATTCCAATGATTGGGGAGGACCAAGGGGCACGAGTTTAAACTATGATAAGAGTAGGAATAGATTGGATGTTAGACGTTTCTTCTTTTCCCAGAGAGTAGTGAGCCTCTGGAATACATTGCTGACTGGTATGGTGGGTACTGGCTCTCGGTATGCCTTCAAGAGGGAGCTGGACAGGTTCTTGACTTGGGCAGCTATCACATCATACAGAAGGTAAGTGTCTTTATAGATAACACTTGGTCCATGTGATCTCCTGAACAGGTTTCGATCACCTGAGGGGGTCGGAGAGGAATTTTCCAGTGTATTTTTTTCCTTATTGGCCTTGGATTTTTTTGTCTGTTTTCTTGCCTCTCCCAGGAGATTACATGGCTGTGGGTTTGGGGGCAGGAGGGAGGAAGTGTTTCGTCAGGATGTGTCAGCTTTGGCTCAGTGGGTAGCACTCTCGTCTCTGAGTCAGAAGGTTGTGGGTTCACAGTCCCACTCCAGGGACTTGAGTACAAAAATCTAGGCTGAGGGAGTGCTGCACTGTCAGAGATGCTGTCTTTCGGATAAAACGTTAAACTGAGGCCCCGTCTGCTCTCTCAGGTGGATGTAAAAGATCCCATGGCACGATTTCGAAGAAGAGCAAGGGAGTTATCGCCGGTGTCCTGGCCAATATTTATCCCTCAATCAACATAACAATAAACAGATTATCTGGTCTTTATCACATTGCTGTTTGTGGGAGCTTGCTGTGCGCAAATTGGCTGCTGTGTTTCCTACATTACAACAGTGACAACACTTCAAAAGTACTTCATTGTCTGTAAAGTGCTTTGAGACATCTGGTGGTCATGAAAGGCGCTATATAAAAGCAAGTCTTTCTTTCTTTCATGATGCTCGGGCCATCATGAGTGTGAGGCAGGCTTGATGGACCAGCTGGTCTTTTCCTGCCTGTCAATTTTGTATGTTCCTATGTTTGTGGTGGCCATCCCCACCCCCTTTTGCATACTGTAATGATGATCAGCTCTACTTCATTTGAGGGCTTCAAACACTTACCCCAGGCCTGACAAGATGGTAGAGTGAGTCCATAAACTAGCACAATCTGGCAGAACTCATTTCCATTGGAATCCTCAGCCTCTACCATCCCTCTAGCATCCTAAATCGGTTGGTTGACTATAAGCTGGAAAATGTCATTCTAAAACTGTGCAGTGCCATGATCAGAACACAGCTCAAGTACTGTATTCAGTTTTGGTCACCAACACTTAAAGAAATATTCAAGTCATGGAGGTGGTGCAAAGAAGAACCACAAGCATCAAAGGATTGAGTAATGAGGAAAGACTGGAGAAACTGGAGGTCTTTTGCCTTGAAATGAGGTGACTGAAAAGAGATCTTATACAAGTATATAAGATGCTAAGTGGCATGGATAAGGTTAATCTGGAGTATTACTTCAAAGTCTGCTAGGACAATAGAACCAGGAGACCTGGTTTAAAATTGGTGAAAGGAAAGTTTAGGGCAGATGTTAGGAAGAACTTTTTGAAATAGTGATTAACACTTGGAATGGTCTTCCGAGTGAATTAGTCATGGTGAATACCTTGGATTAATTCAAGAGTTAGTTAGATAACATGACGGGGCTACGTACGTGTTTCTCTGAATGGATGAGCTAGGATGAACTAAATGATCTCTCTCATCTGCATCTACCTTATGATCTTGTAATGTCCCTCATAATCTAGCCACCAACCACGGCCTCTTACATTTAATGGCTCCACCCTTGCAATCTCTCCTTTGACCTTGAATGGAACTCCCATATTTTTTTCATTGTTAAAATTATCTCTCGGAAGCTTGAATTTTTTCCACACCTTTTCCTTTCTCCATAACAGCTTTTTTAAATCCTTTTTTATCTGCCAATATTCATCCTTTCCATCCTTTTATCCTTAAAGTGTTAATGCCTTGCTGTGGGACAGCTCCACCTTTGGTACATAACCCAAGTTACCATTCTTCATGTGTGAGTCCAAACAGTGAGTGTTGTCAAGATACGGAGGGACAGGGGGAGGGGCGGGGTGGGGGGGAATCAAAGCTGAAGCTGATCCTGTCGTTGTCTGATGTCCACACATGTATACTTCCAGCAGGGGGTCACGGAATAACATTCATGAGTGGACACCTTGGCTGATTTTTGTCTCATTATGCTGGGTGATGAGGTTAATTACAGTACCCTTGCCACCACCTCAGATGAGGTCAGCTAACAGAGCGCAGACCGGGACCTAAATCTGAGGTTTTGCTATTATTTATGGCTGAGCTAGTCACTGTCTTAACCAGGTCAGTCACTGGAGAGCTTCTCGAAACAACTTTTAGCTCTCTTAAAGCTCATGTCTGTTCAAAACGTGAATACTTTCCAACATCTCTCTTTGACTCCTAGATAGGATACAGGAAGAAGCTTGTCATCTGATAGAGGTTCCCTTGCTCAGCTCCAGACTTCAACTCCTCTCTGTGCATGGCAGCCTGTCTTATTAATTTCTATACTGATATTAATATGGTCAATATTTTAGTGAATTTTCCACAGTTCCAGATACCCTGCTCCATCTCCCACCCCCTCATTATATTTCAGTCAAGATTCATAATTAACATTGTTCGAATGCAATCAAGTATAGTTGATAGGTAAAGTGTAGAATTTAGGGCATCTCTTCACCTGTACTGAGGGAGTGCTGCACTGCCAAAGGTGCCATTTTTCAGATGAGACGTTAAACCGAGGCCCAGTCTGTCCTCTCAGGTGGACGTAAAAGATCCCACGGACTGCAGCGGTTCAAGAAGGCGGCTCACCACCACCTTCTCAAGGGCAACTAGGGATGGGCAATAAATGTTGGCATTGCCAGCGATGTCCAGATCCCACAAGCAAATAAAAAAAAACTATTTTGAAGAAGAGCAGGGGATTTCTCCCCGGTGTCCTGCCCAATATTTATCCCTCAACCAACCTCACTAAACAGATTATCTGGTCATTATCACGTTGCTGTTTGTGGGATCTTGCTGTGCACAAATTGGCCGCTGTGTTTCCTACATTGCAACAGTGACTACGCTTCAAAAGTACATCATTGGCTGTAAAGCGCTTTGGGACATCCTGAGGTCGTGAAAGGCGCTATATAAATGCAAGTTCTTTCTATCTTTCAATTCAATTAACCTTATATTGCTTATTGACAATTAGTAAAATTTAATCGATTTTCCACTTATAGTTCCCAGCACACACCAATTATTCCCAAGCCTCAGATCAAAAGCAATATTCTATGCATTAAGCAGAAACTGGGTTGTACGGAGGATGAAGAATCTGTTTTACAACCGTGCAAATACACCATAAAAGCTGAAGCAAATTAAAACCTTCCCTTGGCTACCTTTGTACTCAACGCGGTGGGACAGAGGCGGGAGAGTTTATTGAGAAAGGTTGGAGCCAGCGAAGTCTGATGAGACTGGCAGCCAATGGGATGGCGCAAGGTCCCAGCCTTTGCCAGGGGCAGTCCAGCTCACCTCCAACTGAGTCTCGCTCTGCGCCTCCACTCCTTCCGCCGCATCCTTGCGCGGCGCAAATGAATCGCTTCTAAAGCTTCGCCTTCTCTACTTCTCTACCACTTGCCTGGTTCCTAATTTGAAACGAGAATGGGATTGGATTTGTTCCACGGATCAAGGTAGGACTTCCATTCCATTTTAAAAATAATTTAGCTGTGCTGCATATAACTTTTAACCAATTAATATATTTGCAATTTTAAAATAATTGCAGCAAATCATATTGTCTAAAACGACATCTCAATGAATTTTCGATTGATTTAATATGGGCCGCGATTATTTTCGTAAAGGTCACCGTTCTACTCAAGCATCCTTAAACCCATAAAAAGTTACAGCATTATATCAACAAACCTCATGGGGCAAATTCACAGAGGAAAATAATCTAATGTGCATTTAGTTTGCGTTTGCAAATAAATATAAATATAATGTGACGTTATAATACAAAGGATTTGTTGAGTGTTAAGTGAGGATGAAAACCATAAATCATGTCGTTTGTATGATTAAACGGCTTAATTTCTACCAGAGGTTAAAAGTAAAACAAGCGAGAAAGAGCTTTGCAGAGCTAGAATTTAAAGAGCCTAACTGTAAACTTCTGTAACAGTTCTGCTAGTTGGTGTTTAAAGTGTTATGGCTTCTGATGACTGTCTTTTAAAAAAAAACTAACGCAGCCAAAAGTTTAAGTTTAAAGTTTAGTCACATCAGACAGTGGATGCTATGTTTAGATGAAACTATACATCGGGTATATCTGCGCTCCTCTAATCCTGGTCTCTTCAGCATCCCCGATTTCAATCGCTCCACCAATTGGTAGCCGTGCCAAGGCCCTAAATCCTGGAATTCCCTGACTAAACCTCTTCACCTCACTACTCTTTCCTCCTTTGAGACGTTCCTTAAAACCTACCTCTTTGACGAAGTTTTTGGTCACCTGCCCTAATATCTCCTTATGTGGATCGGTGTCAAATTTTGTTTTATAACGCTCCTGTGAAGCGCCTTGGGACGTTTAACTATGTTGAAGGTGCTATATAAATACTTGTTGTTGTTGTTGAAATAAGCTTTCTGATTGTAGCCAAATATCAGATCAACTCCAGAGGCATAAACTATGTCAATTCTTAATTTAGATTGGACAGGTGAATGAAGGAAAAGGGGATATAGGGATATGGGAGCAGGCCAGATAAATATGATTAGAGTATTTGCTCACATGGAAGATAAACGCCCATACAGACTGACTGGGCTGGATGGCCTGCTTCTGTGTCATGTACTTCTATTTCAAACACTGGTCGCTGGGTCCAAACAGGTCTTCAGTTGGACCACTATGAAATCACCTGAATCAAACTGATTTTTAAAACGGAATTTGAAGACAATCAGATTTTTCGGCACGGGTTTGACTTGTTATCATTCGGGTTCGTCATCTAGTTAGATGATTCTGCGGAGTTTGCTTTGAAATTTCACTTTTTTGTTGTTGCTATTTCTCCATCTTTTTCATTCACCTTGTTGCCATGAGAGGGTGGTCTTGGTTTTGGTCGTGAGCTGTCTCATATTGGCTCTCAATGCTGTTTCCTGTCTGTGTGGGTGAGTGAAAAGACGTGTCATGCACTACTGCTATTTCTTTAAGTATCGAAAGGAAGCTGGCATTTGCGTAAAGTGATATTGACAGTGGTCATGGAGAAGACGGTAGGACACCACATAGGAACATAGGAATTGCTAGAAGAAAAACAGACCAAGGTCTATCTAGTTCATCCTCTACAATCCTGGTAGTTGCATGATATAATGATAATGGAGTTGTTGACTAATCAGAGCAATCAATCTCTGTCAATTAGTCTACAACAGACCCAGAAATGACACGAGAAAAATACCCAGTTGTAGAGAGCTGTGGGAACCATAGGTCCAAAGTCACCATTTTCCTCCCAAGCATGCTACACTTAGCACATGTCATGTTTCAAGTTAGTCATAGACCACATCTGGCCATCTTGTCTGGTAGAAGACTTGGAAAGGGAACAAAATATATAATCATATTTTGGGAAACATATTTTTCTATGCATTAAATAGAAGATAGTTGGTAGTGAGTTAAATAAAGGTTAATGAATTGTGTGCATTGAATTACACATGATACTAAATTGCTGGCAGTGATTCAAATGGAACAAGGGTATCCAATCTTTTGTCTTCATGGGTTGAATATGTGTGTACAATGGGGGCTCAGGGGCTACATAGAAAGATTAAATCCATGTTCCTATTAAGTTACATATATCTCAAATTGCTGATACTAATAGATCTTAGTATTATGATTTAGGATTTATCAGAGACAGAGTGACTAAGCATTTGGACAAGTATCAACTGATAAAAGCGAGTCAGCATGTATTTGCGAAGGGTAGGTCATGTCTCACTAATCTAGTTGAGTTTTTTGAGGAGATTTCTAGCATAGTGTATAGGGGAGTGTCTATGGATGTTGTCTATGTGGATGTCCGTAGGCATTTGATAAGATTCTGCACAAGAGATTATGGCAAAAATAAGAACACACAGCAATGGAGACCTTGTGACATGGGTCAGTAATTGGTTGGGACGTAGGAGATAGAGAATAGGGGTAAAAGGAATGTTCTTGGATTGGTGGGATGTGACAAATGGTGTTCCCCAGTGATCAGTACTGTGGCCTCAGCTTTACAGCATACATATTAAAGACTTGATGAAGGAATAGAGAGTTGTATATCCAAGTTGAAGATGACACTAAGTTAGGCACAGTACGTTATGTAGATGGGAGCAGGAAGTTACAAAGGGACATAGACAGACTAAGTGACTGGATAAAACTATGGCAGATGGAGTTCAATGTGGGGAAGTGTGAGGTCAACCACTTTGGATCAGACAAAGACAAACCAGAACATTTTCTTAATAGTGAGAGACCAGGAGCTATGGAGGAGCAAAGGGACTTTGGTGTCCATGTACAGAAATCACTAAAAGGTATTTAACAGGTACAAAAAGGTGAAGGAATGTTGGCCTTTATCTCAAGGGGGCTGTAATTCAAAAGTGAGGAAGTGATGCCTCAGTTGTACAGAGCCTTGGTCAAGTTCCATCTGGAGTATTGCATTCAGATTTGGGCACTAAATCTCAGCAAAGATTTATTGACCTTGGAGAGGGTACAGCACAGATTCACCAGATTGATACCAGAGCTTAAAGGGTTGAATTATGAGGACAGGTTGCATAAACTTGGTTTACATTCCCTTGAGTTTGGAAGATTGAGGGGTGCCCTAATTCAGGAGTTTAAAGTGATAAACAGATTTGATAGAGTAGATACAGAGAAATTATTTCTTTTGGTGGGAGAATCCAGAACAAGAGGGCATAATCTTAAAATTAGAGCTAGGCCATTTAGGAGTGAAATGATGAAGCACTTTTTCACACAAAGGGTAGTGGAAATATGGAACACTCTCCCCCAACAGGCTGTGGTTGTTGGGTCAATAGAAATTTTTAAGATTGAGATTGATAGATTTTTATTAGGTTAAGGAAATCAAGGGAGAAAATCTGGGTAAATGGAGTTGAGGTATGGATCAGCCATGATCTAATTGAATGGTGGAACAGGCTTGAAACGCTGAACGGCTTACTCCTGTTTCTATGTTCCTATGAGGCAAAAGCACTAAAAACCTCTTTTCTAAACCTCCACAAAAACTCAAACAGGACAAAACTGCAAATAAGTAATATACATGCAAATAGAACTGAGCAGCCTGGGCTTTCAGGACCAGGGCTTGAAGGCCACATGTAACTTCTGGCCCATAGGTTGGAAACCTCATATATAGCTGGCTGGCAGAAAGTTGCACAAATTATAAATTGCTGGGAGTCAGTTACACACAGGACAACAGATGGCAGCAGTGAGTTCCAAAACTGTCATTCAGTTGAGGAGGTCTGATAACCTCATAAAATATCAGAGCAAATCCAATATTGAATAACTCACTAGTTGGCATTGTATACAATACTTAATAGTTTCAATAAAACCCTGTTTTCTGTTCTTTTTATTGCAATGGACAGATGTTGAGCATACTTACACAGCAGGGAGTATAAAAACCTAATTAAGGCAACTGTGGCTTTTTAAAATATCAACCTTCCTACAGGGACAGGCAGGTTTCCTATATTCTGACCTCATTGGAACCCTCTGGGAGAGAGCAAGACAGCCATGATGCTCCCAATGATGCTTTTGGCCAATTGTCAACGTCATAGTTGCCTAATGGTAGGCTTAGGATCCCTATCTCATCCAGCACCCCCCAGCCCCACAAAAAAAAATACTTGGCCTCTGCTGTGCTTGTTCTCTCAATGCATCTGGCATCAGAACCTTAGAGAGGAGGAATCAACCCTATACTCTGCCATTCTGTGGCTCTGCATATTCTTGCTCCAAAACCGAACTGGATGTGGCAGTATATGAAAGATAGGAGTCTCTTTATATATTATAGATTATATTTTAGATGATACATACACCGTTTAGTTGCCATTTTGATATATGTTTAATTTATGAACATTATTTTGAAAATGAATAGCATTAATGGGGCATTATCTTCATGAGAAAGTGTTTGACAAACCTATATTCTTTTTGTTTACAAGCATGACATAAATCAGACTGAAATGACTGTTATGTAGCTGATACCATCATGATGAAAATAACAAATGGCTCCAATTGCGCTTCTTCCAGCCCCCTAAAAAGAGTTGTTTTCGAAACACTTTCCCTTGAAGACAGCCCCTTTGATAATAACTATTATCATTTGATTACGTATGACGTTGCTATTGTTGGTTTAATGATTTTTGACATTTGTTTAATTTTTAATTTTGCCTTGAACCAGGAAAAAACAGGAGGGATTCGTGGTGAAGCTGTGTATTTTCACTTTTGCAACCTTACAGACAGTATTTTGGTCTCCAGTATTGTGTAGTAAGTAAAATGTCGTTTAATAAGAATGCATTCGACTTCTGTGATGCTGCAAAAAATATTACAAACATACGAAAATGACGGGCAGGAAAAGACCAGCTGGTCCATAAAGCTTGCCCCACACTCGCAATGCCTGGAGCAGCATGACTGGACACTTCCTACCCCATGCTGCCATCCACCACACCCCCCAGCAGCCATGTCATCTCCTGGGAGAAGGTAAAAAACAGAAAAAATGTCCTGGGCCAATAAGGGAAAAAAAATCTGGAAAATTCCTATCCGACCCCCTCAGGCAAAGGTCGTGTTTACCAGGTATAAGCAGATAATCTTTAATTCACAATTAACCATGTGTTTTTGCAGGTGGTATCTGGCTGTGCCTTCTGGTGAAATTAATGGAAAGATGCAGTCAATGCTCCAAATTGTAATTGCACATGTATTTCTAGTGCCATATAAGCATGTGCTCACTGCCATCCAGTCTCCAAGAATTTCACAGTTTAGAGGTTATTATTGCCATGGGTTTATGGATAGTACTCCTGGATAGGATACAAGGAAAAGCTTGTTGTCTGTTGGGCAGTCCTTCTCTCGCCTCAAACCCTCGACTAATTTATGGACCACCTGCACCAACCCGCATCTGTACCATGTATAAGTCCAGACTTATTGCATCTACTCCTACTTTCCCAGGACATCTAGTCTGTGGAACTCCTTAATTCCCTTCCACTTACAATCTATGGACTGTTAACCAGTTCTTCCTGATTAGTGCATTCACAAAAAACACTTTGTTTATAATTCCAGCTGGTGAGCCTTTATCCCATTTACATTCTTCATCCGATTTCCCTCTAGTTTTACTTAAATCTATAGTCCAGTATCCAAAACAAACATTTCTCTTCTCCAATAGTTACAAAAAAAGATACACACTGCCCTAACCTCCCAGCCTCTTTTTAAAAACTATTTCATTTAAATAAATAAAGATCTTGCATTTATATAGTGCTTTTCACAACTGGGAGAACTACCCTGCTCTTATTCGAATAGTGCCGTGGGATCTTTAACATCCACTTGAGAGGACAGACTGGTTTAACGTCTCATACTGAAGACAGCACCTCTGACAGTGCAGCACTCCCTCAGTACTGCACTGAAGTGTCAGCCGAGATTAGGTGATCAAGTCCCTTCAGTGGAAGTCTAACCCTAAGCCTTCTGACTCTTAACTCTACAATTACACTGAATGTGAATACCATACATCTGTATCTAATTGATAGGTTTAATATACTAGCCACCGGTCTAATTATGTTTTCTTTTTATCCAGCAGTAGAACACAGACTGAACTTCAATGGTCTGGATGACAGCACTGTGTGTCCTAATATTAGGATTGGACAAGATGACTTACCAGGCAAGTTCTCAAACTTTAAAAGGAACTTTGCCCAGAAATGCACCTGATAGCTCTTGTGGCAGAGTACATAACTCATTATAAGAACATAAGAACATAAGAAATAGGAGCAGGAGTAGGCCAATCGGCCCCTCGAGCCTGCTCCGCCATTCAATAAGATCATGGCTGATCTGATCCTCACCTCAAATCTAAAGAACACAAGAAGTAGGAGCAGGACTCGGCCACTCAGCCCCTGGGCCCGCTCCGCCACCCACAGGGCCTTGACCGATCCGAACTCAGCCTCATGTCCAATTTCCTGCCCGCTCCCCGTAACCCATAATTCCGTTTACTTCTAGGAAACTGTCTATTTCTGTTTTAAATTTATTTAATGATTTAGCTTCCAGAGCTTCCTGGGGCAGCAAATTCCACAGACCTACTACCCTCTGAGTGAAGAAGTTTCTCCTCATCTCAGTTTTGAAAGAGTAGCCCCTTATTCTAAGATTATGCCCCCTAGTTCTAGTTTCACCCATCCTTGGGAACATCCTTACCGCATCCACCCGATCAAGTCCCTTCACAATCTTATATGTTTCAATAAGATCGCCTCTCATTCTTCTGAACTCCAATGAGTAGAGTCCCAATCTACTCAACCTCTCCTCATATGTCCACCCCCTCATCTCCGGGATTAACCGAGTGAACCTTCTTTGTACTGCCTCGAGAGCAAGTATGTCTTTTCTTAAGTATGGACACCAAAACTGTATGCAGTATTCCAGGTGCGGTCTCACCAATACCTTATATAACTGCAGCAATACCTCCCTGTTTTTATAATCTATCCCCCTAGCAATAAAAGCCAACATTCCGTTGGCCTTCTTGATCACCTGCTGCACCTGCATACTAACGTTTTGATTTTCTTGCACTAGGACCCCCAGATCCCTTTGTACTGCTGTACTTCCCAGTTTCTCGCCATTAAGATAATAACTTGCTCTCTGATTTTTCCTGCCAAAGTGCATAACCTCACATTTTCCAATATTGTATTGCATCTGCCAAATCTCCGCCCACTCACCCAGCCTGTCTATATCCCCTTGTAGGTTTTTTATGTCCTCCTCACTTTCTACTTTCCCTCCCATCTTTGTATAAGAACATAAGAAATAGGAGCAGGAGTAGACCACTTGGCCCCTCGAGCCTGCTCTGCCATTCAATGAGATCATGGCTGATCTGATCCAACCTCAACTCTAAAGAACACAAGAAGTGGGAGCAGGACCAGGCCACTCGGCCCCTGGGCCCGCTCCGCCACCCACAGGACCTTGACCGATCCGAACTCAAACTCCTGTCCAATTTCCAGCCCGCTCCCTGTAACCTAACATAGAACATAGAACATAGAACAGTACAGCACAGTACAGGCCCTTCGGCCCTCGATGTTGTGCCGAGCATTGTCCGAGACCAAGATCAAGCTATCACACTCCCTATCACTCTGGTGTGCTCCATGTGCTTATCCAATAACCGCTTGAAAGTTCCTAAAGTGTCCGACTCCACTATCACAGCAGGCAGTCCATTCCACACCCCAACCACTCTCTGAGTAAAGAATCTACCTCGGACATCCCTTCTATATCTCCCCCCATGCACCTTATAGTTATGCCCCCTTGTAACAGCTGCCTCTACCCGAGGAAATAGTCTCTGAACATCCACTCTATCTATCCCCCTCATCATCTTATAAACCTCTATTAAGTCGCCTCTCATCCTCCTCCGCTCTAAAGAGAAAAGCCCCAACTCCCTCAATCTTTCCTCATAAGACCTCCCCCCCAAACCAGGCAGCATCCTGGTAAATCTCCTTTGCACTCTTTCCAATGCTTCCACGTCCTTCCTATAGTGAGGTGACCAGAACTGCACACAATATTCCAAATGTGGTCTCACCAAGGTCCTGTACAGTTGCAGCATAACCTCACGGTTCTTAAACTCAAACCCTCTGTTAATAAACGCCAACACACCATAGGCCTTCTTTACTGCTCTATCCACTTGAGTGGCAACCTTCAGAGATCTGTGGATATGAACCCCCAGATCCCTCTGCTCCTCCACGTTCCTCAGAACCCTGCCGTTGACCCTGTAATCCTTATTCACATTTGCCCTACCAAAATGAATCACCTCGCACTTATCAGGGTTAAATTCCATCTGCCATTTTTCGGCCCAGCTCTGCATCCTATCAATGTCTCTTTGCAGCCTACAACTGCCCTCCACCTCATCCACTACTCCACCAATCTTGGTGTCATCAGCAAATTTACTGATCCACCCTTCAGTCCCCTCCTCCAAGTCATTGATAAAAATCACAAACAGCAGAGGACCCAGCACCGACCCCTGTGGCACACCGCTGGTAACTGGTCTCCAGTCCGAAAATGTTCCATCCACCACCACCCTCTGCCTTCTATGAGATAGCCAGTTACTTATCCAATCGGCCAAATTTCCCTCTATCCCACAACTCCTTACTTTCTTCATGAGACGACCATGGGGAACCTTATCAAACGCCTTACTAAAATCCATGTATACGACATCAACTGCTCTACCTTCATCTACACACTTAGTTACCTCCTCAAAGAATTCAATCAAATTTGTTAGGCAAGACTTACCCTTAACGAATCCGTGTTGACTATCCCTGATTAAGTTGCCCCTTTCCAAATGGTCATAAATCCTATCCCTCAGGACCTTTTCCATTATCTTACCAACCACCGAAGTAAGACTAACCGGCCTATAATTACCAGGGTCATTCCTATTTCCTTTCTTGAAGAGAGGAACAACATTCGCCACTCTCCAGTCCTCTGGCACCATCCCCGTGGACAGTGAGGACCCAAAGATCAAAGCCAGAGGCTCTGCAATCTCCTCCCTTGCCTCCCAAAGAATCCTAGGATATATCCCATCTGGCCCAGGGGACTTATCGACCCTCAGGTTCTTCAAAATTGCTAAAACATCTTCCCTCAGAACATCTACCACCTCCAGCCTATCCACCTTTATCACACTCTCATCCTCAAGAACATGGCCCCTCTCCTCGGTGAACACTGACGAAAAGTATTCATTCATCACCTCTCCTATCTCTTCTGACTCCATGCACAAGTTCCCACTACTGTCCTTGACCGGCCCTACCCTCACCCTGGTCATTCTTTTATTTCTCACATAAGTGTAAAAAGCCTTGGGGTTTTTCTTGATCCGACCCGCCAAGGACTTCTCATGCCCCCTCCTAGCTCTCCTAAGCTCTTTTTTTAGCTCATTCCTTGCTACCTTGTACCCCTCAATCGACCCAACTGAACCTTGTTTTCTCATCCTTACATACGCTTCCTTTTTCCTCTTGACTAGACATTCAACCTCTTTTGTGAACCATGGTTCTCTCACTCGGCCATTTCCTCCCTGCCTGACAGGGACATACCTATCAAGGACACGCAGTAATTGCTCCATGAAAAAGCTCCACTTTTCGTTTGTGCCTTTCCCTGATAGTTTCTGTTCCCATCTTATACTCCCTAATTCTTGCCTAATCGCATCATAATTACCCCTCCCCCAATTATAAACCCTGCCCTGCCGTATGGCCCTATCCCTCTCCATTGCAATAGTGAAAGTTACCGAATTGTGGTCACTATCTCCAAAGTGCTCTCCCACATACAAATCAAACACTTGGCCCGGTTCATTACCCAGTACCAAATCCAACGTGGCCCCACCTCTTGTCGGCCTATCCACATATTGTGTCAGGAAACCCTCCTGCACACACTGTGCAAAAACTATCCCATCCGAACTGTTTGACCTATAAAGGTTCCAATCAATATTTGGAAAGTTGAAGTCACCCATGACAACTACTCTGTGACCTCCACACCTATTCATAATCTGCTTTGCAATTTCTTCCTCCACATCTTTATTACTATTTGGGGGCCTGTAGAAAACTCCTAACAACGTGACCGCTCCTTTCCTATTTCTAACTTCAGCCCATATTACCTCAGACGGCAGATCCCCCTCGAACTGCCTTTCTGCCGCTGTTAAACTATCCTTGATTAACAATGCTACTCCTCCACCTTTCTTACCAACTTCCCTACTCTTACTGAAACATCTATACCCCGGAACTTCCAACAACCATTCCTGTCCCTGTTCTAACCATGTCTCCGTAATGGCCACCACATCGTAGTCCCAAGTACCAATCCACGCTCCAAGTTCTCCTACCTTATTCCGGATGCTCCTTGCATTGAAGTAGACACACTTCAAGCCATCTTCCTGTCTGCCGGTACATTCCTGCGACCTTGATACCCTCCTCAGTACCTCCCTACACTCACCACTGGCTCGTGGACTACAGCCTTTTTTCCCATCCCCCTGACAAATTAGTTTAAACCCCCCCGAAGAGCCGTAGCAAATTTCCCTCCCTTTGTATCAATCCAGGCTGTGGATTCTAGCACAGATTCAGAGCAAAAGAAATTTGAAGGGCCTCAAATTCTCTTTGGGATCCTGATTTAAAAAAAATATGAAAGTGAACTCCTCATCAGCTGCTGCACAGCAGCCAATCTCACTCCGCTGCTGCAGTTGCTAGGGCCTGCAGCAGCCATTTTTCTTTCTCCCTCCCCGCCCACTCAGTTGGGCTCTCCAACGCAGGTGGAAATCCTACCACAAATCTCACAATGGGGCTGACCCCTGAAGTCCCCTGGGATGAGTGTTGCCGCCAATGAGTACGGGAACCTGGCTGCCATGGAGGAATATCCTGGCCACTGTGCTGTTTTGAGCAACAATCAATAATTATTACAAACACAGAGTTGCTTGCTTATGAGTCTCATAATTTGCAGGTTTTTAATCTGCATGATAAACCTACATTTAGTATTCCTGTGTGAATCAGAAGGTTTTAAAAAGGCTGCAAATCGTCAGACTTGGCAGTGTATGCTGACTGCTGACAACGCTGTAACCATCATCTCGAATTGTGCGGTTGTCAAGGCTTTCATTTATAATACATAGCATCTATTAATGTAATGGTTACTCCTTGGTTGTGATGCCAAACATTCCTTATATACGTTCTACAACCCATTTAGTAAAATGGGCAGAGTGACATTAGAGATGCCCCATTTAATGACTGAAAACCCATCTGATATTCTTTTGCTTCCCCGTACTCTCAGGATTTGATCTCATTACCCAATTCCAATTGGATACCATTCCACTGCGGGGTGTCAGGAGAGTGGAAGGTTCGACACCACTTCAGATTGCCTTCAGACTTGACAGAGAGGCAAACTTTGAAATTCCAACAAGGTAGGAAAGAATAGTCAAAATCTGTGTGAGTTCGCACATGTTGAATTTTCTTTGGTTTGTTCCCATTTAGGTAGCTCTCCTGACCAGCAATCCTGGTCTCTGCAAATTCATTTTAAAGGGAAACTAATAGGAAGCAATTACCAAGATTAAAGATTATGGACAGCACTGTTTTAACCTGGGTATGGTAAAAATATCCACCAATGTGTTTAATACAAATAATCTTTCTTTCCATTTCTCACAAGCAAGCCCATGCTAGACGTTGCTATTTGGAAATAGTTTCCTCTGTCAAGGTGAGTTTTGTTGCCATTACTGACCGAGGGTAAACCAGATTTTCCTCCACCCCACTTCCCCACACACAAAACATTGCTTCACATCATTGGCTATAGAATTTCCTAGGAGCTGCTCCTTCTTTGCCACTGTTCCTTTGCTGGAAGTGTGGCGGAAAAGCCGTTTATGCATGAAAACAAGGGTTTTCAGTGAAGTCACAGCAGTGGACTGGGAGCAGCTCTGAGGAAATTCCAGTCATCATCTATTTCTTCTCCACAGCACGGCTAGCTTATTCATGCCATTAACCTGCCGAGTATGCTGGCCATCTGTATAATTAACAGTTCAAAAATTAGCCTCTATATTACTATTTGCGTTCACTTTTAATTTTAGTACTACTGTAATATTGGTTAGTGAGTGGCAGTCTCACTATTACAGGAGGTGTAATATAAGTTATGATTACAGGACATGTAATATTAGTCAATGAGTCACAATCGCACTATTACAGGACATGTAATATTAGTCCGCGAATGACAATCCCACAACAATGGACCGTGTGATGTTGGTCAGTGAGATTACTCTAATGGAAGGTAATGGCCCAGAAATTCGCGTGTCCGGCTTGCCGCGGGGGTAAGAATCGCGCGTGCTCTTACCTACCGCGCCTGCCGTTGTGTTTTGGGCCCACGGGAACTTCGGGTCCTGGGCCTCTCCCAACTGCCGGCGCGCAGTGCTTGCGTTTTCCAGGGGCGCAGTTAGTGCGATGCGACCCCTGGGATCACGTGGGCCATGGAGAGCCAATGGCAGCAGACCATCTTTCATTCATAGATTTGACAGGAGACCTGTCAAATCTGTGAATTGAAATCAGCCCCAAAAGAACAGCTAAACTTAAAATAATTTTTTTTTAAAAACCATCACATTTATAAAATAACTATAGTTAAATAAATTACAATTAACATCTGAAGGAATGAGATTCCACACTTGTAAAAGTAAATTTTCAATGCAGAGAGGTTTTTTGGCAGTAATTAAGACCTATCACACCGTTAAAAAGAGTACTTGTAATTGACAAGCCTTAACTTTCTGTGGTGAGTTTAGTCTGTACCTATGACTTAAGTACAGGAACTTCATATCGTTCAATATATTTGAATGGAGAGCTAGACAGCGAGATTTCATCTTTGCGCAGTTCGCGGCGGAGCGGCACATCTCTGACAGCAACTTCCAGTTTGTCACATTTAATTGTGCATCTGCGCTCGCCTGAATTTTCTGTCCGATTTGTGTATAAATAACGGTGAGCGCTGTTAGCTTCACCTTTATTTATACAGTAAATTCTGGCCCAATAATTGGTATTCTGTGGCTGCCACTTAATAAATCTTAGAGCTTATAGAATTTTTTTAAATCAGTAAAAATGCTAAAATCTATGTGCTGAAATGTTTACGTCAACTTTGGTGATGTAATCCAGCAAGAATGTAACTTATTCTTTGTAAACATGCATTAAGTCCTAAGTGTGAGATACAAAGGATTGCAGAAAAATATTTGACTGTACAAAGGCTGTTATTAATATGTGGGAATTTAAGCACTTGTACATTTCTGGCATATGAGAGACACAGGCAAATTTCTCTCTCTTCCCCCCACGGCAGCTGTCTCTCATTCTGCCAGCATTTCACACTTTACACTTCTGAGCCACCTTTTGTTTCTTAACCTGTCCCATTACCATCTCGTCTTGCCTTGAGCATCTCTTAATGTCTCTACTTACCATAGACCACCCCTTTTGTTCTTTTATTCCTCCCCCCAGCCTCCCCCTTGCTTTTTTATCTGTTTTATTTCCTGCTTTTTTCTCAGTTCTGACGAAGGGTTTCAACCTGAAACGTTAACTCTGTTTCTCTCTCCACGGATGTTGCCTGGCCTGCTGAGTTTTTCCAGCGTTTTCTGTTGTTGTTTCAATTTTCCAGCATCCGCAGTATTTTGCTATTGTATAGATGATATGATGTGCTATTTATGGTTACACATTAGTCCAGTGCTGAGTATCCATCTAAATACTTGTGTCTTTTAGCCTGATGCTCATGGTGCGTATGTATCTAATTGCTGGTGAATCATATGGTGAATGTAGGTCCACAATCTATAATGGCCCAGTGAATGTAACTGGCTGCTGCTGAATGTCCTACTATGAGTCCAGTTGCTATTGGTATCTTGCTGGGTGTCTAGAGGTAAATTTGCTCCTATCTGCTAGTGATTCCTTGGAAGGAGAATGTGCTTGAGTGGGCTATTTGTGAATAGGTGTCTAATAGTGGTCTCACAGTAGGTTAGGTCCATTATCTATGGCGGCCCAATAATGATATGGCCCTGACATTCCGCAGGGTTCTCCCAGTCTCCTGCTGTAACTTTGGTGGGAGATCAGCGGAAACCGAGGAGAAATGGGGTACACGACTGCTTTTGGCAGTTAACACTGGGGGTTCCACTGGTTTCGCACCAGAGAATTCCCATACAATTCCCAGGTGTATGGTTGCGGGCAACACTGATTTTGAGTTTGAGTCCAAGCTCTCTCGTGGTCCAATGATGAGAATGTGTCTAATAGCCAGATGGCCTCATGTTGAATGAGATTCCATGCTCTCAGGTAGCAGATATAAATCTAACTTCTGATATATGTTACAACTGTCCAATTGTCATCACTAATTAAAGTGGGTGTCCCACACTGCTATAGATTGTCCTAAAATTGATATGAGTGCTGGTGTGCAAAAATATATAGTTCACAGTTTACTTTTGAATCGCCACAGTGTATTGCCTGGATTAGTGCCTATGATTTTACATATGTCGAGCTCTGCTCTTGGCTCTGCCTTTATGAAGGAGAGATGGATAACCTGTAGCCTAATTATTCCACAGGCATTGACTCTTCCTCTGGGCATGGATTAAACTTTTACACCAGTGGTGACATATGCCAAATCGATCCCTTGGTTGCAGGAGTTATCATTGCGGACCCAATAGTAGTTGGAACTGGTGGGATTTGCGGGCAAGCCCAGCATCGCACCATTGCCTCCCCAAAACTGAAGTCACGAAGGAGGGAGAAGCGCCAGCTCCTCCCCATTAGAACTTTTCATTGCTGCCGGAATGGGTGGAAACAGGTTCCTGTGTACTTGCCATACAGGGCAGCATGTGGGTGCGCCAATGCCATAATCAGCAATTGACCTAAGAGAGACCGATTGATGTTTGGAGACAGGCAGACTAGCATGGGACCAGCGAGGTCTAAGCTTTGGAACATAGGCCATGCTGGTCTGCACCCCTCCCCTCCCAACAAAGCAGGAAGGTGCTACTTCAAAATCACATCAGGCCCTTGGCCGGATGCCCCTGTAGTACTGGCTGCGCCCTATCATTTAAATAGGCCTGTCCTGGTGACAGGGTCAAGGTGAGGGAAAAGAAGCGGGCAGAAGACCCACCCCGCCCCATCGCACATCTCGTGCCACAGCAGAGTTTGCAATTTCTGTGCTCTTGTTTGCAAGGGCCAGCACGATCATTACCTTCCCCAAGGAAAGGAGGCATCAGCGCGTCAGGACACACAACATTTCCCAAGAGCCAGGAAGGGCTTCCAAGAGTCCGGGGTGTAGTTGATGGCCCCTGAGTACTTGGCCACCATCGTCTAACAGGCAATGTGCACTGCTGTCCTCTTATCGCCCTCCCTTGTACCCACCTCATGCAGCAAATGCTCATATTGCCAGCTTTCAAAGGCTCGGGTGTTGCCACGTTCCTTCACTTGCCTGCAGGTTTATTCATTCCGTCACATGCAGACATACATGGCCTAAGCATACTCAGGCAAGTATCCCAACAATTGGGATCTATGAACCCCCCCCGGAGTATGCAGGGTAAGTGGGAAGCCACCTCATTTGAACAGGGCACCCATGTCGCTATTGTTGCATCTTGGGTGTCTGCTTGCCCCGGACTGCCATAGAATGCAGCCTGGGGGAGTGCCTTGTCGCTGCCCGCTCCCCCCACCCACCACTCCATCCCTTCCAAAACACTTGTCTCTGGCCCTCAGGGGCTGCATTCAACTTTTAAAAGAAATTGGACAATTGGTCTCAAAGTCCTGGGCTTGCAAGGGGAAAATGGCTGTGCTTCCTGTTATTGATCATTATCCAGAGATCTCTGGCAGAAGTGCATGTCTGTGGACATTAGGCAAGAGCTTAACCACCCAAGAGCATAACCAGTCCGCCAACATTCACACGAAGAATGGCTGCTCTGATACTATACTGATAACACACTGGAATGTATGTCAACATGAGCTAGTGACAGCAGGAGAAAAAGAATAACGAGAAACAAAAAAACTGGAGAAAAAGATAAATAAAGAAAACAATGATCATACTAATTAAATGAGTCTGGCAATTTGTAAAGACTAAATAATTTTACTCTATGTAATGTAAAGTGATTATTTGATTTCTTCCAGAATAATCTACCCACGAGGGCTGCCTGAAGAGTATTCATTTGTCACCACCTTCAGGATGGTCAAAAACACGGTTAATAAAGTGTGGAACTTGTGGCAGATTGTGGATGAAAGCGGCTACGAGCAAGTAGGCCTGAGGCTGAATGGCAACACCCAGTCCTTGGAGTTTTATTTAGTCGGCGTGGACGGCAGCCTGCAATCAGCCATTTTCCAAGAGGTTTCGCAGATCTTTGATACTGACTGGCATAAGATCCTGGTGGGTGTGGAGAGGGATACGGTCAGCCTATTCGTGGACTGCCATCGAGTAGCATCCCAGCCCATTAAGCCAAAGGGCACCGTGAATGTAGATGGTGATACTCTGATAGGACGACTGGATGCAAACCCCAAAGTATCAGTAGTGGTGAGATAATCTTTCTATTTTGTTTGTTTTGATCTAGTCTAAAATCAAACTACTGAGAAATCCTTGCTGGTATAATTTCCCTTTGCCCAATATTGAGTGCACTCTTTCCCCTCAGGGACATACCGCACTTGCCTAAGTCTAGAGAGTTTAGGTGCAGGTTGGCAGAGCTAAGGCTCAGGAACTTCCAATTGAACTCTGGAGTTTAATTAGCTAAAATTACACGGTCTACCAGTGCAAAGCACTGGGAAGCTTCCCATGTTTTTGTCCAGCCAGGATCTTGTTTGTAGGCTTATCTAGAGCCAAGTGGGAAGAATCCCAGCCCTCAGTGACTGGTCCGTGCCTGCAGGTTTAAGTAGTGAGCCAGTTGGCTGCTCAGTCAATGTGGAGCTGCCTGGCTCAGGGATAGGATTAAGTTGAGTCTGTCATGGAAGTAGATTTGGTTCCAAGTTTCCATTGCCAGATGTGTCCATGGAACCCACAGAGACTCTGCTTACCTCCCCTCTCAAGAAGGCTGGTCACTAATTCATCATTAGACAGCATTCAAGTGCAGTTTTAAGGTCTCGGCAGGTTGGCAGCAGGTAATAAGTGATGTGGTGAGCAGCATAACTCAAGCTAGGCATTGCCATCCATCTGATTGCAACATGGACAAACATCATACCTCATTTGAATGGTGTTCCCGCCAGTTTTACATGTGGAGCTTCAGGACCAGCTGCTTTCTTGTGTGCAATCCAATTATCATAGCTGCTGAACCCTGGATAAATGATGGTGTGTTCTCATACTCAGATTTCAGGTAATACTTTCCAGCAACTGTTGTCCGAAATCTCACCCTTTCCTCATCCATTATATAACAGGTGCCTGTTTTCAGCATGATGGAACAACCTATGTTTGTGATGTATCAGCCATTTTCTAAACCTCCAATTTCAATGCCATGCACTATGTTTATTTGCCACTTAAGTACTTCATCGAGGTCTTCGTGCGAGAAGCTTCCTCTCCAGGGTTTAGTGATAGGTTGGGGCCCAACTCCTTGCAGTTGTTTCCCCTTTTTGCCACAAATTCAACTCGTAGCTTGTTGCTGAATCTCACACTGGGCTGGAAGAAGCCTTTCTGTTGGATTCCTGTGAGTTCTGTACCATAAAATTCCTCTCTGACCCTGTCAGGTAGTCAAAACCAGTACAGGACAGCACATGGACCATGCATTTCATTATCTGTTAATCCACTTAGCTTCTATACAATGCGATCTCGGCCCCAGCCAAGAACTGTCCCAGCTCCCTCTTGAAGGCATGCAGAGAGTCAGCACCCACAACACCAGCTGGCCATGTACTCCAGAGGCTTACTACTCCTTACGCTAGTCTATTCCTACTTTTGCGTAGATTAAACACATGTTCCCTGGTCCTCCCCAATCTGTCAAACTGGAATGATCTATCAGTAGGCATGCAATACAGCCCTTTCATTATTTTATAAATCCCTATCAAGTTACCTCTAAGTCTACGCTGCTCTAGAGTAAATTGACCCAGCTTGTTAAGCCTATCAGAGTAACTAAGGTTTTTTAAATTAGGATCCTTTAGAAATTGGTATGTGTTGTGCCCTTTTTTCGGTTGTTGGACCCACTGCTAAATTCGTGGCGTCCTAGATGGCCGCCTAAAACAGGCATTAGGCCGCTTGAATATATTAAGTAAGGGCCTAAAGCCTGTTGAAAGACCTCTGTGTAAAATCCGTTACCGATAAGTGGGACAGGCATCAGGCCTTCCCCAGTCAGGATTATTTTTTACTACTTTTCTCTAACATGGAGCTAAGAATTACCCTCCTCACTAAGTATAGTAACATCGCAAGAGTGTTTATTAAGATTACATCTGTTCAATATTTCTGGTAAAATTATAAATACAGTTATGATAGTATGACTTATACTGACCAGAGAAATTCTTACCTCATGCTTATTACAAGTGTAGAAGGGTAACTGTAGAGTAGTTACCTCTGGGATAAACACTAGAAATGGTGCATGTCTAACTGCCTACCCCTGGGTTAAACACGAGAGCCGAGATTTTCTGCTTGGCAAAATCCTGAGATGAAATATGATGGGCCGCGATTTGTAGCTGCCTGACCAGACATGGCCTGATCCCGCCACAATTTTTTGGAATAAGCTTAATTTAAATAAATACAGCAAGTTACCAGCTTTCTGGACGCCACTCATTGGGAGCTCGCCATTTGAGGGGGCATGAACTACAGAGGAATTGAAAGGTCTGCAGCGGCATAAAGAGGCAGTGACGACAAAAATAGTTTTTGGAAGCAAAATTGAAATTAAGTTACCTCAAGAAAGACTGGTAGATCTGTGAGCTCTGCATAGGTTTCCGACCTGGCAGGTGATGCAGGTATATATGCCTTTCTGCACAAGATCTGATTGGCAAGGAGTGAAGGAGGCCTGTAAGAAGAGCAGCACAGCAGTAGTGACAGGAAGTCCCTAGGGCAGTTAGTGACAACTCCGCTATCCCATGCAGTAGCGGAGTGCAGGGAGAATGTACAGGGCTTTCCAATTTTATGACTTTTTAATGAAATAATATAATTTATTTTTAAGCGGGCCACTCCTTCTTTCGAAAGAAAGTGCCTCAGATCACTTGATAGGCCACAGAACATTCCTCCAGAGCTTGTCAGTTCTGTAATGCGCCCAGTGAAAACTGACTGGTTGGGTCAGCACTTCGAAATGTTCAACAACAACTTGTATTTGTATAACACCTTTAATGTAGTAAAACACCCCAAGGCACTTCACAGGAGCGTTATCAAATAAAATTTGACACTGAACCACATAAGGGAGATATTAGGGCGGATGACCAAAAGCTTGGTGAAAGAGGCAGGTTTTAAAGAGCGTCTTAAAGGAGGAAAGAGAGGCGGAGAGGTTTAGGGAGGAATATTGCAGTGAATAGTAGCGAAGTTTTTGATAAACTAGCGACACATAACTGGTGCTTGGATCTGGGGCTTTAAAGTTTTTGTCTGAAAACTGTTTTTTTCTATTCATTTGCTTTATTTGATTTGTTAGATTAATGGAAATAAGAATATTTCTATTATTGCCTTATTGTGAAATTCATACTTGAAAAATGACTTCGAGGGACTGCCTAAGAAGAAGATGATACTTGAAAAATAGCCCTTTTGAAGTACATTGTTTGGTCTGGCAAGCTCATTGCAAACACCCACTGAAAAAAAATAGTACGTACCTGCCCCTGCGATATGTTCTAGGAATGATACTCCTGAACTGTTAGGAATGAGTTTGTGTGTGGGAGAGTGATCTGTGATGACGGGAGTGCAGGTGTTTTCTGCTATCTGAGGAAATACCTGGTACCTGGTCAATGCCCATCGCCATCAGTACGACGCGCATCAGGAAGTTACTGTGTGGGGAATGCACAAACAAAAAAAAAGTGGTATCTTACACGTCACAATGGACATTAGGACTGCTCTACCCTTTTTGTTTCATTTGTAACAGTTCTTTTTTCCTTCTAGTTTGAGCTGCAGTGGATGCTGATTCATTGCGATCCACAACGAGCGCACCGTGAGGCCTGCACTGAGTTATCCATACAACAGGTAAAAAAATGCTCAGCCCCTGTTGCCATCTGTAAATTGGATCTCTCTCTGTCTGTCTCTTTTTTCTGTGAAGTTATTAGTCTGTCTCTGCTGGTCCTTTCTCTCCCTCTCTCAATTCCTCTCTCTCTCTCCTCTTCTCCCCATTGTCTCTGTGGTTTTTCTCTCTCCTCTCTGTGTGTATCTCTTACTCTGCTTTTTGGCTTTCTTCCTTCATTTCTGTCACTTTGAGTTTGACTTTTTCGTTCCATCTGTCTCCACGCATATGTCCCTTTCCTTTCTTTCTGCATCTCTTTCCCCTCAATTTGTTGGTCTCTCTCCCGCACCACCCACCACCCCCCCCCCCGCCCCCCCACCACCACCTGCCATGTCTATCTTTCTTTCTCTGCAGTTTGTGTCTCCTCTCTTTGACTGACTTTCTTTGTGTGTTTCTTCTCAGTTTGCCCCTTTCTTTTTTCTCCTCAGTTTGCCTTCCTCCTCTTTCTTATATTAGTATATATTGGATATGGGCAGGTTATTACCACATATAATTTCTGGATTGAAGTTTTACTAAATTAGATTGGGATTCACATAACACATTATAGAATCACAATTAAAAAAATAAAATGGATTAAATCAAGATGGAGCTTACATTTTTCACAACATTACAAGAAATTTTAGTGTTGCTAGTCATTCTGAATCACAATTGTCTGCAATTTGGCACTTAGAATCTTTTTGGTGAGATTATAAAACCCTGTACTTTCTTCTCAATACCCTTGGTTTCCTCAGACCATGCATCTCCTGGGGCCCTGGCCTTCATCAGTGCCTCTTTGAAGCTGAATGCTGAGAAGTGCAGGAGAATGGTACTGAGAATGACATTCCCTTCAATTTTATTCCGTCAATAGAAAAGTGTCTGTTATTAAATTGTGTTCAGTTGTTTTTTCAGATGGACTAGAGGCATTAAAACCTTCTTGTAAGGTGTGGGGATTGGTTAAGACTCAATATAATGGCTCACATCCTTTAATGGCCTGGCAACACTCACTGCCTTGGGCTCCACATGAAGAGTGATCACTAGGGTGAGGTAGTCTGTCAAGCCATAGACCTATAAGGGCTTACTCCCTATCAATCTGTATCGTATCCACTGAACTACATTTTCTGTAGCAAAATATAAATGTATGACTATGTGTTGTAACTGAAAATGGTTACAATAAAAAAAACTTACGAGAGCCATAGCCCCATATGAGTCACCACCTTCAGGAGAGGAGAAAGCTTATGAAAAAATACATTTTATATTAGATGTTCAAAGTAGAGGTAAAAGTCAGCATATGTTTCTGTCCATGTCATCTACTGCGAGTCCTCACTTCAAGAGCAAACGGAATGGGCTGAACTTTCCTTTTGATTTTTGAAGACCTTCCTCCTTTACAATATATCTGTGTCAATAAGACTTGTATCTCTCCACCTCTGCTGTCAGCTGTGGCACAGTTGGTGGCACACTCGCCTCTGAGTCAGAAGGTTGTGGGTTCAAGCCCCACTCCAGGGACTTGAACACATAAAGCTAGGCTGACACTCCAGGGGAGTGCTGCACTGTCGGAGGTGTGTTTTTTCGGATGAGACATTAAACCGAGGTCCCGTCTGCTCTCAGGTGGACGTAAAAGATCCCATGGCACGATTTCGAAGAAGAGTAGGGGAGCTATCCCGGTGTCCTGGCCAATATTTATCCCTCAACCAACATAACAAATAAACAGATTCACTGGTCATTATCACATTGCTGTTTGTGGGACCTTGCTGTGCGCAAATTGGCTGCTGCATTTCCCACATTACAACAGTGACTCCACTTCAAAAGTACTTCATTGGCTGTAAAGCGCTTTGAGACGTCCGGTGGTCGTGAAAGGCGCTATATAAATGCAAGTCTTGCTTTCTTTCTTTTCTTCTCTATGTCTGTTAAGCCATATGTTATGTTAATTTGTGCCTGCATATGAATATCTCTTTCGTTAATATGTAGGATTGATTTAATATAATGACTCTTGTTATAATTCAGTTCATTAAGTTGTTCTGACAGGATTTTTTCGACTAGGATAAAGTAGTTACTGGGCGCACGTTATTTAAAATCAGTGGAAAATCTACATAACTAAGTTATAACTTATTAGTGAGGATATTGAGTCCACACTAAGAATCCAGTAGATATGAGCTGGTCTTTTTCACTGGTGGAGGTACCTTCCTTCAGATCGTATATTGCAGTTGCCATCTCTGTGACTAGAGTCATAACGGCACAGAAGGAGGCCATTCGGCCCATCGGGTCCGTGCCGGCTCTCTGCAGTGCGATCCAGTCAGTCCCATTCCCCCACTCTATCCCCGTACCCCTGTAAATTTATTTCCCTCAAGTACCTATACAGTCTCCCCTTGAAAACATTGAGTCCACTTCCACCACTTCCGTCAAAGGCGAATTCCAGGTCCTCACCACTCGCTGTGTAAAAAAAGTTTTTCCTCACATCCCTCCTGTACCTCTTGCCCAAAACCTTAAATCTGTGTCCCCTAGTCCTTGTACCATCAACTAGTGGGAACAGCCTTTCCCCATCTAGCCTATCCAAACCCATCATAATCTTGTACACCTCTATCAAATCACCCCTCAACCTCCTTTGCTCTAATGAAAACAAATCCAGCTTCTCCAACCTGTCCTTGTAGCTAAGATCCCCCATCCCCAGAACCATTCTGGTCAATCTCCTCTGCACCCTCTCAAGGGCCTTCACATCCTTCCTAAAGTGTGGTGACCAGAACTGGATGCAATACTCCAGTTGTGGCCTAACCAGTGCTTTATAAAGGTTCAGCATAACTTCTCTACTTTTGTACTCAATACCTCTATTTATGAAGCCCAAGATCCCATATGCTTTGTTAACCACTCTCTCAATATGTCCTGCCACCTTCAGGGACCTATGCACATTAACTCCCAGGTCCCTCTGTCCCTGCACATTCTTTATAACTGTGCCATTAAGTGTATATTGCCTCTCTCTGTTCCTTCTGGCAAAATCCATCACCTCACACTTCTCTGTATTAAATTCCATCTTCCACTTGTCTTCCCATTCTGCTAGACTAATGATCAATGAGACAGGATCTAAAGGATGTGACTGGTGCTTCCCGAGTAGCTCAGCCAATTAGTGCACTGCCATACAGACCAGCAAACTCTTGGTTCAATAACTGCTCTGTGAACTATATCCCAGCAAGGACCTATAGGAAAGGAAGAGGAGGGGATGGGAGAAAATTGTCAAGGAAAATACAAAGACATGAATGCCTCCACGGTGTCAGCATGTAAGGCAAGCACTAGTTTTTTCTCCCCATGCATCTGAAGGCACCGACTGTTCCGTGGGTACCAGCCAACCTAAGCAGGCATTCTTCATGTGTGAATCTAGATAATGAGTAGCTATTGCATCATGAGCGGTACCCTATTCTCACCCAACATCCACATTTGTGCACTTTCAACAGGAGGGCATTGAATACCAGTCAGGATCAGGAAACCTGGCCACTTTATTATGATCCCAGGCACACAGAGACCAATTATCTCATCTACTGCCAGGCAAAGATTAACCTACGCAGCAGAGGCTGGGGCATTAAACCTGGGATCCAATGTTCCCGTTAAGCTGCATGGCCGTGCAGTGCTCTGGAGGTCCCACGTAGGCCGCTTGCTGGCTTTACAATGGGGAAAAACCACGCATGCGCGGAAATTTGAATGAGCTGTGCAGCCTGATAAAGGGGCAGTGCACCCAAGAAAAATTAAAGGGAACATTGCTGGGATCTACCCGGATCCGTTCCGCACTGGGAAGTGGACTTATCAACTGAGCCGTTAGGGAATCTCCTCACCACTGATTTTAATAAAGTCCCAAATATTACAGTCGTGTATGTGTAGGACTTCTGAGGAAAATACATTGTTTTTATTTCATAACTTCAGTTATGCATTCAATTCAAATTTTCCCTTCGTATTATTAAATATTAACTGAGACTGCAAGTCATTTGGCTTTGCCAAGCTCCTGTTCCCAGGAATTCAGCCGAATTTGGATTTGAAAATTCATGCTTTCCTGTTCATGAGGATGGGAATGGACTTTGGAATTCAAGTTGATCTGTGCATCTCGCACTTTCTTACCTGTTGTCCCATGTCTGTCTCCCTGTCTCCCCTAATTTATGACAGTTCCTTAGCTCTTCTGTTGAACTTTCTGAAGCAAATTCTGGGTATTCGAAACTGCCCCCTAAATACCTGTGAATGATTCCGGCACTGACTGTTCAGCTGATTGGACATTGCTTCTGTCCTCCACTGGAGGGCATGCATCATTGCTAGCAATTCCATAATTTTGTACCCCTCAGAATATTTTTGTCTCTTCTGCATCCTTATTTTTTTAAATACATTTTTATTATTTTGGACTTTATCACATATAAAGAAGAAAAACAAATACAAGGCCAGATATAAATTAGGGAGACAGCAACAGCAGTAACATATTGTGTATATATAGAAAGAGCTTGAATTTATTTAGCAGTTTTCACGACCTCAGGACTTTCCAGAGTGACTTACAGCCAATTAATTATTCTTGAAGTGCAGTCACTGTTGTTTTGTATATCTTAGGAAATGAAAAACATTTACAGAAACACCAGGACAATCCTCTTTAATTTTTATTCCCCCCTCCCCTGAAGGCACTGATGTTACAGCATGGGTCCATGGGCAACAACTACTCTCTGGCACCTCACCCAAGAGGCCACTCATCCTGTTTGAGCCTGAATAGTGAATGTCAGCAAAGTATTCAACCATGTGCTACAGGGGATTCAAGGGTTATGGGGAGCGGGCAGGGAAGTGCAGTTGAGGCCAAGATCAGATCAGCCATGATCTTATTGGTTAGCGGAGCAGGCTCGAGGGGCCGAATGGACTCCTCCTGCTCCTATTTCTAATGTTCTTATGTTCTTAAGTGGTGACATTCTGACTTTGCCCTCACTTGATATCCACACACACTTTAGCCGGGAGGGAGACGGAAAAATTACTGGATAGCCATCAGAAACAGCAACTGTTTCTGATCTTCTTTAGCCCCGGGACACTGAAGAAATTGTAGTGCCAATATGATTGCACCATTTGAGATCAGGAACCTCGCCACAGAATGGAGTTGAGTCTAAAACGTGCCTGCTCTGTATGGCTCAGTTTGACACTGGGTAGTGCATCTAACAGCTGAGCTGTTGAGGGAGTTCCCTGTTCAGAATAAGAACATAAGGAGCAGGAGTAGGCCAATCGGCCCCTCGAGCCTGCTCCACCATTCAATAAGATCATGGCTGATCCAATCTTGGCCTCATCACCACTTTCCCGCTCTCTCCCCATACCCCTTGACTCCCTTGTAGTTCAAATGTCTGTCAATCTCCGCCTAGAATATATTCAATGACTCTGCCTCCACAGCTCTCTGGGGCAGAGAATTCCAAAGATTCATGACCCTCTGAGAGAAGAAATTCCTCATCTCCGTCTTAAATGAGCGACCCCTTATTCTGAAACTATGCCCCCTAGTTCTAGATACCCCCACTAGGGGAAACATCCTCTCAGCATTCACCCTGTCAACCCCCCTCAGAATCTTACATGTTTCAATACTTTAAAGTTATTTTATTCTGCTGTTATACTGCACCTTTGGCACCAGAGCCAGGCTGAAATGTTTAATGAGCCAGTCTGCACCCATATTGGTGTAAGTGAGACTATTCCAAGAGGTGGCCTTCTAATGCTTTCTCTTCTTGCCAGCAGCAGTGTAACTCCCATTGTCTTTCATTTACTTCCCCACCCCTGACTCCTCCACTTTCCCCTCTATCTCCCCCTCCTTTCCTGAAGCCACTGACTCATGCTGGAGTACAGCGCCACAGGAGCTGGTGGTTTGCCAGTACTTCACCCAAGTGGCCTTTCTTCATGTACACACACTAAGACACAGAACATCAGATATTAGACCATGGAGAAACATAGCAACTGATCTTGACATCAACATTTACATGCTGTTCCCAGCATGGGTCACTGAACAGCAATTCGCAGTGGGAACCATAGTTGAGTGAGGATGCAGTTAGCTAACTCAGAATACACTGGGAATCGAACCTGAGATCATCTTGCTCTGGTATGGCTCAGCTATTCATTGACTCAGCCTGTTGGTGGATTGGAGAAGCCAGATTACCTACAGTTAAACATGTGCTTGTCAGATAGAATTCAGATTCCAAAATGGCTGACCGCCCCCAGTTCCTGACCTCACTGTACTTTGTATATTTTTCTCATCTTTGTCCCAAGAAGTAAATGTGTTTCACACTTTTACAACTGTGCTAACCATTACTTTTTCCAATTTTTCTCCCACTCAGAGAATTATGCCTAATTCCGAGGTATTCTGTAACTCATTCTAGTGGATGCAATTGACAGTTTCAATAGCTTATAGAACCAGTGTGTGATAAATAAAGTTCTTAGTAGCATCACGATTTACGCATGAATCTATAGAATAGAATGCATGCAAATACTTTGGTACGATTCCTATTAGAAAACCTAGTTTGTTTAGTTGCCTGCATGTGCTGTAGAACTGCCATTAATTAATTATATTTTAATATAGTTTAGGTTTAGGAGACAGTATCTCTTTTATCGATCTCTTTGAAAATTCCTCTGGTTTTTAAAAAAAGGATTGTAGCAAAATACCACACCAAGTAATGTTACATGAATACATTAACCAACGTGCAATCAGAGAAAATTAAGACTCCAGGGGCTGGATTTTGATACTGGGGTGGGTTGGGGTCGTGTCATCCACATTTCGTGTTATCCACCCGTCTGCAATTGGATGTGTGAGATTGATGCAATTTTCGCTTAATTGGGCAATTGAGTTCCAGCATGTGGGAACCCATGAACCAATTAGTGGTTTCAGTCTGAAAGTCGCCTCTGATGATGTCATCATTGCTGCTGCATTGAAGGCTTTCAGACACTGCCTGGTCTCAGACACTGCCTGGCCTTTGCTGTGAGAGGACCTGGATGCAAAATGAGCAGCAGCTCAGACACAGAGAGAGAGAGAGTTTTGTTTGCATCCAGGTCCTCTCACAGCAAAGGCCAGGCAGTCTCTGAAGACATTCAATGCAGCAGCATCAGAGGCGACTTTCAGACCTAATACTACAACTACCTTCATCACATCTCCATTGTAATAGTGGACCTGCAGCTGATAGTCAGCTATCCACTTGTGCTCCCGCCAGGTTTCACTGGCGTGTTTCACATCAAGCGTGCTTCACATCAGAAAAGGGTTAAACTAGCTAAAAAGTTTCAAAATGGCATTACAGAGCCAATTTAGGGCTTGTTAAGGGGTTTAATGGCATCTCCCGCCTCTTGGAGGCGGGACAGAGTCGGGAACACCGCACACGATTTTATCAAAATTGCATGGAGGCGGGATCAGGTCTGCCCGCCACTTTTTGCAATTTTAACCCCCCACACGCCTCCAAACCCGCCTCCACGGCCCTATGAAAATCCAGCCCCAGGTCTCTCTCTTTTTGTTACTTTTTTATTTTTGAAACTATCTCTGTTTCAATTCAGAGAAGGAAAATGGTGATGGTGCTGAGGGATCGGTTGTTTTACTTAACTTATTTTGTTTGGAATTCTTCATGATGCATTATCAACCAGGGCGTTAACATAGAAAAACAACCCGAGGTTCTTCCCAGAGGTGTGAGGAAAAATTGACACCAAGCCACAGAATGAAAAATTAGGAAGGCTGACCAAAAGCTTAGTCAAAGAGGTAGGATTTAGTGAAGGGAGGGAGGGAGATGGCGATTTAGGGAAGGAAATTCAGAGAGTGGGACCCAAGCGGCAGAAGGCACAGCCCCCATGGGTGCGATGAGGGAGGAGGGATATACAAGAGGCCAGAGTCAGAGAGTTTGGGAGGTGGCGGGGGGCTGAGGATAGGGAGGGGTGAGGCCATGGAGCGATTAAAACATAATGGCCCAGAAATTCGATCGCGCCTAAAAATGGGTGTGCAGGGAATGGGAGGAATGCTGCACGAACCTGTTCGCATGGCCCGAGGCAGCGCGTTAAGTTCGTGCTGGGACCTCATTAAAATGATTCCGCCATGTAGCCAGTGCCACCACTCATTGGCTGCACGCCTCCTTGCTGAGTGGGAAATTGGACGTCTTTGACGCCACTTAAAGGCAGCCAACACCTCTTAAAGAGGAAATGCACTCTGGCTGCAGGCAGCAGGGAAACATTGTCAAAGGGTTAAAATAGCTGGAAGGAGTCTCGACAGGGCACCCAGCTTCTCCGGTGCCACATTGGAGGCCCTGGTTCAGGTGGTGGACAGGAGGAGGGAGATCCTGTCGTTCCTCCCGCCTCCCAGGGAGCAGAATGCCCTCCAGTTAGCCTCCACTGCCAGTGAGAATAGGTCGCTGAGGAGGTCAATGCCAGGAGCTTAGCTTCCAGGACAGGGCTGCAATGCCGGATAAAGTTCAATGACCCCCATCAGAGTTGTCAAGTTAAGAATACTGCTCTCTTAGTCTCTGCTCACACATCCACCACCTCCAGCCTTACTACTCCCCTCCTCCATGTCCCTTCACTCTCCTACAATCACTGCATCACACTTCACTCCAGTTCCTTCTCCTCATACTCATATACTCACCACTATTGCAGCCCTCGCTTCTCCGCAGCTCCCATCTTACACACTGCATACCAACTATTCCACCATGACAGACACATACTCTAAACATCTTATAAGACTGTCACTAAAACAGTTCCGTCTTTCTTGTAGGAGAAGGCCACGCACAACCTACACCAGGAGGCTGCCACTGGAGGAGGCCGCGCCCGCCTGCACACGCTCTCCCTTGTGGAAGAAAATGTGTGGACCATCACAGGCGGGGGAGAGCCATGTTCTTGCTGGAGGAGACATCACTCAGGGTTTCATCATACCTTATCTTCTTTTTCCCTTCTCACTACTATCTCTCCCGACACACTATGCATGACAATCTGTAACTGCTTTCACTAGCCGTTTTTTCCTCTGTTCTGCCTTCACACTAAATGCTAACCCTTGTCCTACTCTTTCATTTCAGGTGCTGGAAATGTGGAGATACCTCTGCCACTTCAGGAAGAGAATGCCAGCCTTCCTGAAGATGCAGCTTCCCTTGTTCTGACCCTAGCATGCACCAGTTCAGGGATTGTAACCATGCAAACTTCAGAGTCTAGGTGAGAGGAGGGATCTTCTTGGGGCACAAGAGCTAGGACAGGGGCATAGGATGCCACGGGCACCAGGTCGCTGGAGGGCGAGATTACATAGGAACATAGGAACAGGAGTAGGCCATTCAGCCCCTATTCCGCCATTCAATTAGATCATGGCTGATCTGTATCTCAACTCCATTTACCTGCCGTGGTTCCATATCCCTTATCTAACAAAAATCTATCAAATAGAAATTTTCTATTCACCTAGCCTCGATAACTTTCTGGGGAAAGAGTTCCAGATTTTCATGACCGTTTGTGTGAAGAAGTGCTTCCTGACATCACCCCTGAATGGCCTAGCTCTAATTTTAAGGCTGTGCCCCCTTGTTCGGGACTTCCCCACCAGAGGTAATGGTTTCTCTCTATCAACCCTATCAACTCGTTTAATCATCTTGCACACCTCAATTCGATCACCCCTTAATCTTCTATACTCAAGGGAATACAAGCCTAGTCTATGCAACCTGTCCTCATAATTTAACTCTTTTAGCCCTGGGATCATTCTGTTGAATCTGCACCGCACCCCCTCCAAGGCCAATATATCCTTCCTGAGGTGCTGTGCCCAGAACTGAACGCAGTTTTCCAGATGTGGTCGAACCAGAGCTTTATACAACTGTAGCATAACTTCCACCCCTTTGTTCTTCAGCCCCCTTGAGATAAATGCTAAAATTCCATTAACCTTTTAAATTATTTTTTGTACCTTTCCACTAGCTTTTATTGATTTCTGCACATGGATCCCTAAATCCCTCTGCTCTTTAGTTCCTTGCTTTCCCGCAGAGGTCTCAGATGCTGGCTTCGAGGGTCTAGGCTACCGAAGAAGGCTGATGGGCATACACCGGGAAATGCTAGCTGCACTGGGTACCCTGACAGTGAGCTTGCGCACAACAGTTCAGGGCATGAAGGAGTCCAGTTTTAGCTTGTTGCAAGGCTTTGTGCCGAGCATTCTGTCCGACTGGTCAGCTCCATGAACACGACAATGGCGCCCATCATGATGGAATCTCTGCTGACAGCTCTGACAGCTATTGTTGAGCCTATGCCAGATCAGCCCAATTACATCCTCATTCGATGTCTAATCTGGCCTCTAAAGTCCGCATGGTGTCAGTATCTGAGGTGGTGCTTGCGAGAGTCAGATTAAGTGACAGTGCATCTTCAGCAACACGGTGCTCCTCTTCCTCCACTGGCTGAGGGGTGTCGACATTCTCAGCAGTTTAAATGAAAGAATGGAGGCAGGGTTTTCTTGTGGTGTGAGGAGAGCGGAGAGAAAGAAGTGGCTGTTGAATGCATATGCAACTTTTCATGCAGTGTTTGGGGTGAGGGAAAAGTGAAAAGAAACAAAGAGGATTAGGTATAAATAAACCCTGTGTGGTTATCTCATCCAGCGTCTCCAGTGGCCAGGACCTCTCTGCTCCTTCCCATTATTGCCAGGACGTTCTCCAAGAGGGGAGCTGGTTTGCAGACATGCTCTTCCTCCTCTGGTGGTAGCCTTTTGCTTGCTGTTGTGTGCGACCTTCTCCGACAAGAAAGATTAATGTGTGTTAATTGAGAGTCTTGTGAGGTGTTTGGAGAACATGGCTGTCATGGTGGAATAGCTGACAGTGTGTGTGATGTGAGTTGTGGGTAAGTGAAGTCAATAGTGCTGAGTCTGCAAGCATGAGGAAAAGAATGTTCAGTGGAATGTGGTGCAGTGATTGCAGGACATTACAGGGTAGTGAAGGAGGGCAGTGTTGTGAATGCTATAACTAATGAAACTGTGATTGGTGCAGCTGCGATGAAAAAGTATGAGATCAGACTTCTTACCTTTACAACTCTAGTTAGATCCTTGAATTTTTTTTCTGCATTGCAGCGATGTTCTTGGGGCAATGCTGCTGGCATTGATGTCCTGAGCGATGTCCTCCCACTGCCTTTTCAGCAGATGCCTGGAGGACGTCCTGACCCTGGAGGAAAAAGGATGTTGCTCCTCCTGTCCACTGCCTGCATCAAGGCCATCAGAGAACCTTGGTTCCCGCTCTCTCCCTCCTTCAGCCAGGAGGCCTTCTGACTTGCTGTTGGAGAGCAGCAACAAGAAGGCACAGAGGCCATCAACCAGTCCCAAAACACACCCCTCATAGGCCTAAACCTGTGTTCCCACTCCTCCAGTGTAAGGACCTGTTAGGTGGCATGCCTGTGTCAAGGGTATATAAATTATTGTACATACATATATATTTACATTAATATTATTTAGCTTCCAGGTTATGGTTGTTCTAAGGCAGCGTTCATTGATTCCCAATAATATAATAACAGACAGATAGAGACACAGATATAAACAGGTCAACAAAGAGGCACAAATAAACAGCAGCATAGACAAACACATAGGCTGCGATATTAACAGGGGCGGGTTTGGTAAGTGGTGGTTGGGGGGGGTGAGGAGTTTCGGTCGAGAAGCACTCTGGAGCAGGCCGCAGCCGCAGCCGCAGGTAAGGGGCCTGCAGCTGCTAGTGGGAGCATGGCGGGGGGAGGGGGTCCGTTCCACATCCCCGGAGGGGGGGTCCGATCCTCAATCCCGGGGGGTGCGAACCCCCACCCCGGGGGGGTCCGATCCCTGATCGGGGGTGAGGGAGGAGCCAGCATGGGAAGGAGGTAGGCTTGGGGGGGGTGGGGGGGCCAGGGGAAGCACTCCTGCTCCTTCTGGCCCACAAACGGTGCTGTAAAGGCACTTACCTTTTCCCCAAAGCTGTCCTCGCCTCTCTTGAGCTGTCGGGTTTCCTGAGGCCTGGGAAACCCAACCGGCCAGGGTTAAACCTGTATGAGGCTCCCAGTCGCAGACAAACACACATACAATGAAATCAATATGCAGCCACGCAGAATACAGACATACTTATTGACACAGATACCCATGTATAAAGAGATAGGCCTACTCGGACATTCACATGTATGCACACACACAGAAATACAGTGCAACGCAAAACATTCCCTAAAATCTCGTGCGGGAGCTTTCCAGTTAGTGTAAGTGATGCAACCTACAGTGCTGACATCCAGCAGAAGACCAGCAAGAGGTGAGGTGCTGTCTCTTTAAGTAGTTGCATGCTTGTCTGTACACTGAGTAGAGTAAAAGGTTTGGGATGAAATGGTTTGAACTGTTTGAAGAAATGTGTCCAGTGACTGCAAAATTTTAATTTCATTTCTATTTTACATATTTACAGTAGAAATTTCATGAGGGGTACAAAGTTTTGTTTAACAATCACCTATTTTCATAAAGAAAGTAAAAGATAATTTTAGACAAAGATGAAAAATCCCTTTAATTTTTAATGACCCAATTTTCTGCCGAGAAGCTGTAAGCTGGGTTTTTTTTCTGCAGTCTTCTAACTTTCTCCCCTGAAGCTGCTGAACCATTAGTGTGGATGGACACATAGGCACCAGCACTCCTTCAGCTCCTTGCCCAATTAGTTGTTACTTGGCACAGGCCGGCAGCACATTTCAGGGACTGATTCACTGCCAGCCTGTGATGTTCTGACCATTAATTTTAATGTACATAAAATTAGCTGTTCAGGGTGTGGAATTTTCCTGATAAGCATTCCCAGCCTGTACCAGAAGCGCTGAAGCGGAAAGTCCCAGCCTAAAATTCACCAAAAGAAAAAAGAAGAGATTGGGATCTATTATGTCCTTAATTTATATATATATATATAAAAATTTGCCACTTTTTTATATCAAGGAGAAAAGGGCTAAAAATTGAACTATGCTGTTAAAATTTAAATACTTCTACTTTAATGTAGTTTTCCTCAAAAACAAGTTAGTCGGTGAATAATGGTGGAATTAACTCCTCTGTTCACTATGGGGGTGAAATTGGTATTCGACGGTAGAGCAAAGCGGGTGATAATGAATCAGCAGCCCGTTTTACGCCCCGCCCCATTTACTGGCGTCAATGGGAAGAAAATCGGGCAGGTGTAAAATAAGCTGTTGATTTGCTGTCGTCCATTTTGCGCTACCCCTGAAGACCGATTTCACCCCATGTGTATTTGCTTGTGAAGACTTCTCCAGGTTGGTATTGGACTGAAACTGTAAAAGTTTCCCTGTATCCTACACCATCTCCATTCAAGGAGGCAGGCAACCAATCTATCCCCGGGCATCTTCCTAATGCTGCTCTGTATACAGGCTCTTGGAGCCGCGTAACAGTTTTATAGAGTGAATCTTCCCTTGATTTTCTTTTCCTTTTGGGGAACCAACTTAGATCAGTTCCTTCCCTATAGTGTGTGGGGAGTCGTGGGTGTGGAGCATGTCTTTTCTGCAGGGGTATAAAAATAGATACGTTCGTATCAAAAGTTTTGAAAAAAATTGTTCCATTCTAAAGGAACTTTAGAAGTAACGCTTAATTTATTATCCCCGCCTCGTACTTATTCAGTACTACTGGCAGAGATTAGGGAAAACTTTGATGATCTATCGTTGGTTTAGAAAAAAAATTATCAGTGAAATTTAGTTTGTTTCAACTGGAATGCAGTTGAACAATATCTCGACAAAACTGAGCTGTGAGCAACAGATGAATAAAATGTAACCACTACAATTCACCAAACTTTCCATTTTTATTATCTCAAACTTCAGAAGCATTCTGCTCGAGATTTATTTTGGAATTGTTTGCTGTAATGAGTGCTGGTGATTTAAACATTGCGTGCCTCATGTGCTTTTAAGGAGATTAAGGTCAAATTCTTAAGGAAAGCTCAAAGGCTCTCATGGAATAGACACCGACCTTCTAATTGGGGAAATGAGGACATTTTACCTTTTCTTCAAGTTCAACGTTCACCATTTTCCCAAATATAGGCCAAGCGCAGGCCTTTCTGTGCAATTGTGGCACACTTGCTGTGGTAGATTGTAGAGAAACCTTCCTTGTAAAAGCATGGGAGTTTACTCATTCTCATTGATGTTTTTCCTTTCCTTTAGCCTGATTTTGGATTCAGGGGTCCAAGACCCGACTATGGAAAGCCAGGTCCACCAGGTCCACCAGGTCTACCAGGTCCACCCGGCTTGCCAGGTTCTTCAGGATCTCCAGGGCTTCCAGGATCATCTGGGCTGGATGGAAGAGCTGGAGTTGATGTAAGTCTTTCAAGCTTTGTAATTCCAAAGTACCAGACTGATTTCTTAAAGACTAGAAACAGAGAGGTTTTCTAAGTTTTTCTAGCATTGGCAACACATGTAATTTGGTTTAAGATGAAACTGAAGCATCTTGTTTGCACTTGTGCTTTGGTGAGTTCAATATAAAGGGATGGGACTTAGTTCCTCTGATACCAAGTCAGTGTAAAATCTTCAACCACCTGGCTTTGCTATAGATCTGGCCTCCTTGTGCACCTGTGAACATAGGAACAGTAGTAGGCAATTGAACTCCTGGGGCCTGTTCTGCCATTTTAATTAGATTATGGCTGATTTGTACCTCAACTCCATTTACCCGCCTTTGATCCATATCCCTTGATACCCTTACATAACAAAAATCTATCAATCTCAGTCTAAAAATTTCAATTGACCCAGCAGCCACAAGGGGAGCGAGTTCCAGATTTCCACTGCCCTTTGTATAATAAAGTGCTCCTTGATTGCACTCCTAAATGGCCTAGCTCTAATTTTAAGATTATGCCCTCTTGTTCTGGAATTATTATAAATTATTGTGTTTCTGAGTATAAACAGAGTATTAGGATATGTGTAACAATAGGATGAATCTACTATCTGAGCTTAGATAGGAACTTAACAAAGTACAGAATGAGAATAGGCTATTTGGGCCCATCGAGCATGTTCCTTCCATAGGTCAGGTGCAATTTTATTTTGATTGGGAAACCAAGGTGAAAGGTCAAGGCCCATTAGCAGAACACCACAAACGGTAAATAGTAGGGGAAAAGACAAGGTAAATCAGGAAACAACAATTTTGTTATATCAAGCTTGGACTTTAAAAATATAAAGATAGTAGGAGAAAGGAAGTTCCACAGTTTTGAGGTCCTACGGAAAATGAGTAGGAGAATTGTGACGAGTCTCAATTTCAGCACAGTGAGAACGTAGGAACGGGGAAGAATGTGGCATTGTTGCAATTTAGTAGGAACAAGAAAGCAAATTTCAGAAGAGCATTGATTCAATCTCATGATGGAGGCAGCCACCTCCAAGTGAGCTTCCAAGATGATCACATTCTGTGAAAATTCCCCCCAACCCCTGAGGGAATTCAAGAAAAACTTCACGTTATTAATTCAATCTTACACTGGCACAATAGGCGATGCTGTTCAGAGCTCGGGACTATTTATTGAGATAGAGCAAAGGGAACTTACTCTTGCCTCTGCCATACCTGTGAGGAATGCTTGGTGCCGCTACTGGGTGACAGATTTGGGTAAAGTGTTCTACTCTCCATGGCTAACATCCTTCATTTGGGTACAAAGTTAATTCCAAAAATAATTAAGTATGTAGGAAATACAGTTTAATATCTGTAAAAGTGATCATGTTTAACTTTCATTTTGCAGGGAGGAGCAGGCCCTCCTGGTCGATCAGGCCTTCCAGTAAGTACTGTTTGTTTTCAAGGGTCATTAACTTATTAGCAACCATCTGAAATTTTATGTAAAAAGTGTCGTAAGAATGAGCCTTACGCGTGGTGAACTTAAAGTAAGCTTTAATCAACTAAAAAGGTGCTACATACAAAAGAGGTCTTACTCTATGCCTCTCCAGGATCCAACTGATCAGTCCCGTATTTATCCTGGACTAATCACAGGAAGTGATGCAATAAAGTTCGAGTCACAGGAAGCTGTATTGTGTTACCACAAAGAGTAAGAACACAATTAGTGAAAGTTGGCAAAATTCTGCAAAATCGAATGATATTTTAGAAGGAGATACCATGAGAAGCTATTGATGCCGGTATACTATCCTGACTGCTGTAAACATCTCCCCTAAAACGTATAAAATAACTCCAGCAAACATGTTGGGTGGGGGGGGGGGAGAAATTCATTATAGCCCCGTTTGGGGCGATAAATATTAAAAGTTGAGAAAATTAGCGCCAGGCACGAATGTTTCTAAACTTTTAAAAAATGTGGTTTTATGCTGCAGGAAGGAAGTGGAACGCTAAATCAAGCACTCCACTTCCTTCTTGGAGCGCAGGTAGGGTGGAGACTTAAGCAGCGCTGCACACTGGGCCATGCAGCGCTGCCTCATTCAAAGGCTCCTTCCCTCCCTTAAAGGAAGGGCCATCGCTGCAGGCTCTGCAATTTAAAAAGTACCTACCTGGATCACCAAGGCAGCCGCGATCCCGCACGATCAGCCCGGCACTCAAGCAGAGTGCCGGGCTGATCGATCGTGGGCAGGAACCCGCGAAAAAAACAGGAACAAGAAAGGTACGTGTTTTTTTTACTTACCTCGGCCACCTCGCCTTTAATCATCGCCCCCGAAGCGGCCGGCCACCTGATGCACGCCTCCTGCAGCTGTCGGTGTTTTCAACCTGCGCTGCTGCAGGGGGCGGAAGTGAATTTCGGGTCCGGGGCGCTACCGTGGCGATGCGCATGGCAATGACATCATGATCTCCGGGATTATGGCGGGAGTCGATGTCAGCGCCGCGCCCGGTCACAAAGCGATTTGCACCCTGTTAGTGTCCCCCGGGGGCGCTAACGGGAGGCGCAAAGGCACCCAATTTTGCCCCCTCAGTAAATTAGTATCTTCCCCCTTGTATGTGACATGACCAATACAATTTCACAGAGTTTTGTGGGTGAATTTAAACAGACTTCATGCCTCATTCCATTTTGCTCGACGAGCGTTCCGATTGGAAAGTTGGACTCATGAACCTCCATGCTCAATTTGGAAGCTCCTGATTTTCTAGATCCATGGGAACATAAGAATTGCCAGATGAAAAAAGACAAAGATCCATCTAGTTCGCCATCTACCATCCTGGTAGTTGCATGATACAACGATAATGGAGTTGTTGACTAATCAATCTCTCTCAATTAGTCTACAACAGACCCCGACATGAGGAGAGGAAAACCCCAGGTGGTGAAGAGTTTAGTGAACCATAGGTCCAAAGTCACCTGTTCCTCCCAAGCACGCTGCACCTACCATAAGTCATCTCTCAAATTACTCATATTTTGTCTGTCAAAATGTTATTTTCTGAAAGAAGTCTATCTAATTTTCATTTGAATGTATCAATACTAACTGCTTCCACCGTCCCCCTACTGAGCCTTTTCCATAGATTGACTACTTACCCACAGATATTTCTGCAGATTAGTTTTGAATTCACCCCCCTTTCAAGCCTGTCCTCGGCTTCTACTGTTCTGGACATGGTGAAACAGCTTGCTATGGTCTACATTGTTACTAATTTCATTGGCTGGAAGATGGGGAGCACCACAAGTTAGGCACACTGACCACCATGCCTGATTCTCTAATTGGCCCACCCATGGAATGGAATGGAATGGAATATTGGAAAGTTCACTTTGATGTTGCTCTGCGGATTAGACAGCAAGGCTGGGATTTACTACTTTGGTGGAATTCCAACACCTTTTCAGTGAGCCAGTATTTCCGCCCACCATAATGGCGCGCCTTGCTCACTGGCCGATTTTCCGATGTCATGGTTATTTGAATAACATTGGCAGATTCCCGACAGGATTCCTACCTTTGTTGGGAAGCCAGCTTGGGATCTCAAAATAGCTGCGGCATACCTGTGTGGCTGGCCTTAAAGCGTTGAACTTAATTTAAGTCTGTCCCTAATCTGCTTCAGTTTATCGATTTATAGAATGCTCTGGACCTAGCAACTCCTGATGCCAGGAAGTCACAGGTATTCTTAGCAGCCAGTATTGCTAGGGTGCAAATGAAGGGAAATATGTCAGATGGTGTATCCCTTAATTTGCATGATCTTTGACTACTCACATGTGAATACACACCCATACTCACTTCTGGCAGAAAATCAGTATCACCAAATCATCTAGTTTGTCCTTATATTATCATGTCACATGTTGAAGTCCTTTTCTCTTTTTTCATTTTTTGATGTCAGTGATGTCGAGAGATATCCATGCCAACTCTGGCAATTCTACTATAGTCAAAGCCCACTTAAATGAATAATTGATGAGAGAATAAAATGTCCATGCACAAATCCCTTTTTCTTCCTTTTCCAACGATAGCTGTTCCTGTTAAATGAATAATTGTTCAATTAATAAAACATTTAAATGAATTGCAAAAGTCTGGAATAATTCATTTAAGTGTGGTGCTGCCTCGCGAAAGCTGATGTGTGTTGCCCTTTTTACCAATTAATGTATCTTTTTACAAGCGTTGTTGCCAAGGTATGAAAATTGCTTAGTAACCAAATCACTGACATTTCAGAGTCTTTTTCACGTCATCCGATGCTAGGGCGCAAGACCTTTCAGGCAATCAGTGTGACAAGCGCTTATGTTTAGGTTTGAAAACCTCATCAAGTGCTGATGCTCAAACTTTGTTAGCGTTCTATTAGCAGGTCCACACAGTTCATCCAGTATCTCTCGCTAAAAGGCAAGTGTTTCTTGATGAACTGTTCAAAAAAAAATGATTAACTGTCAAATACTGCGGGATATTGCTGGATGTAATTAATCTGTTTATAAAGGTCCTTTTGTTTTTAAAGATTTGTCATGCTGCCCCGTAATGTGTATATTGTAATGAAAGCAAATGACATAAATACAGTTTCTGTTATCCATAACAACTGTGATTGTTTTGTAGTACTGTAATTGCAATCGCCATCTTTCTATCCCTCTTTCCTCCTTTAAGACGCTCCTTAAAACCTAACTCTTTGACCAAGCTTTTGGTCACCTGCCCTAATAGCTCGTTATGTGGCTCGGTGTCAAATTTTGTTTGATAACACTCCTGTGAAGCGCCTTGGATGGTTTTACTACGTTAAAGGCGCTATATAAATACAAGTTGTTGTTGTAGTTGCTATAGTTTGCATTCCATTGTTATCTTCTTGCCAAACTTGATACAATGGTTAAAACGGATAAAAGAATAGAAGAGTTAAGTGAATTAAATTACATGGCAAAATCATTATTCATGTAACTGTTTTACACCATTTAGAATTTCTGATTTCCAATCTGATTATTGTCCTGTACGTCATTAACTCTTTGAAACACAAGAAAGGACATTGTTGCTCCTGTTAATTATCACGGACATTTTAAACAGCAGGACATAAAACAATCACTGCAATGTTTTCTTTTTATACCAATGAATCTCCTGTGGCCTTGCTCACAGTAAGTGAAACATGATAGTTAAAAGGAAGTGTTGCATAACAAGAAATAGGTGCAGGAGCAAGACTTTTAATATATAATAGCTGACGCCATTTTGGTTGACACATCCTTAAAACAAATCAATGATTCTTTGTCCCCACTCAAGCCTCAGGTCTCCCTTTTTTCTGAATTTGAAATGTTTATTCTTTTCTCTTGTTTTGAAAGACTATCATCTAAAACCCATAGGTCCCAGTTTGAAAAAGCACCAATAACTCTGTTACCAGTGAGATACACAGCTTGTGGATATTCTTGGTGAAGTTCAATTAACAGCAACGGCCTAATTAAGCAACATGTCAATTTGTTCCACTGCAGGGTCAGAAAGGGGAGCGTGGTGAGGTTGGATTTTCAGGACAACCGGGAAAGCCTGGTATTCCAGGAATGAATGTAAGTACTACAGGTCATTCCCAGATACCTCATTGCTCGGGTACTTATGCAACTAGTTTCTGAGTTCCCTTCATACTGGGTAGATGGATTTCATTCATTTCACCCCCACAGTTTCTTCATGAATCCTAACAATCTGAACAGCAGACGCCACCTTTTTTTCCCTTGATAGCTCCACCTTAAATCCTTCTTTATCTATTGATATTCTTGATCTCAGAATCTCCTCTGACCTCAAATGGAACTCGCATCTCTTCCAGTGCTAAGACAGCTCCCAAGATACTTGGTTTCTTTTTTTCTGAAAACACTTCTTTCCCCTCAATAACATTTAACTCTTAATAAAGGTTAGGTTCAGTCAAGACTTGAATAGTGTCCCCATGTCTGTGTACTCTACAGGCTCCTCTCACATGCAGCAAAAAGCTTTTCATCTCTAGTCCCCCAACATTTCTCTCTCCTTCCAAATGTTTTTGTCTTTGTTTTCTCAGTTCTTTTATGGTTAATACTGATCCAAACTTTCCTGTCTTGTTCCTTCGAAGCTGCAAAGACTCTATCCTACATGCTGTTCTTCCTCCTTCTACCTTTCACTGTATTGAAATTAAAACTCGTTGCACTACTTTAACCCATTCTTTCCGAAGACTTCAAACTTATGTCTCTCTGTCCTCTTACAAATTTCAGGCTTTTAAACCCAGCCTGTACTATGGGCCTTGGACATTTACCTTGATTTCATTTATGTTTTCAGAGGGTTTAGTGTTAATTCTTAATCATTGCTGTCTTTATTTTCACTAGGGACGACCAGGTCCAATAGGACCAATGGGTCCTGAAGGTCGAGTGGTAAGTGATAAAAATGATGACGATCCGCATTTGTGAAAGGTGCTTTTATTCTTGCTACGATTTAAAGTTCAAAGGGAATGTGTATAATCTGCACTCAATGGAGTTCTTCGAATACAGACTCCAGAAAGTGCACTCGGCTTATTTGTGGAATCAACAAAGAGACGCGCACCTTCAAAGGTTTATATATATCTAGGGATAGGATCCATAATATGGCTGCTTGGAGTATGGCCCCTTCTTCCTTAAGTTTCATATTCCATTCCGCAACCATGATCACTAAGAAAATCAGAAGCTAATTATATAGACCAGCCGAAGTTCTTGTTATTTGCCATTTTTTGGCCAACTCCTGCACTCAGGGATACGAGGTACTGAGTGGAGAATGAGAGGGGCCATTATAGAGGGAGATAAGGTACTGAGCAGGGCCCTTATAGAGGGATATAAGGGACTCAGTGGAACAGAACATGTTAATCTTGAGTCACTATTCCCAGTAAAACCCCACTGAAGGACAATAAATGGCCCTTAGGCCTGTTAACAACAGATTCACAGTGACTCAGTTACAAGGCAGTGATGAGAGGCCCTCATAGAAGGATATAAGGGACTGAGAGGGGAATAGGAGGGGGCCTTATAGAGGGATATTGTCCTAGTATGCTGCCTAGCTTAATGCTATCTGCCTTCATTCAGAGACATGTCATTAACAACAGATTGACAGAGCTGTGTAGAACAGTGTACTGCTTGCTTCAGAGAATGGTGGCAGAGAATAGCCTCAAGAAAAGATACAGAAGAAGAGTTGTGGAGGTGGAAATCTGAATTATAACATATTTTTCACACAGTTCAAATATGTGGCTAGCCATAATAAACATTAAAGATTATAGTGATAAGGATTAGGAGAAGATCTGGGATTTCCACAGGACCTCTTGAAGGGATGGGTAATTGTTGAGTTTGATTCCCAGGTGTCTGAACTTTAGCTCTACATTTGATATGAGGTGTTGCTATTCCACAGCATGCTTATAAAATGTTGTCATTCTGTGCTGAGTTCAGCCAGGGGAGCAGTCAGGGAACACGGCGCCTACAAGCTAAGGGAAAGATGAAAGGAAATCAACCAAGGGGTCCTGCTCTCGGTCGCTATCCCATTACCTCTGCTGGACAGTGCCAGTGAGGACAAGATCAGACTTAACTTTGGCACTTCTCCCCTAGTGGAATAGACTTGATGTCTAGGGATACACACAAAGAATGGCCTGCACTGTTTCACAGGTGCTATCAGCCCTTTGCTATCTCAGTAGTGGAGCTGCTCACCCAATAAGAGCCACCACCTTCTAAAAGGAAAGACAGAAAATTGGGTAAATATGGGACATGGTCTGCAGGGCCTGAAATAGAAGAGATTGTGCTGGTACCGCTCATGATGCTAGTATTATTGATCAGCGCTAGCAATCATTTTACTCAAAATTATCATAAGGATAAAATTATTCGGATTTTTAAAAAATCAAAAGAAAAACACATTGATACAATGTGGCAGAGGAGCTGTTATTGTAAACTGCTCCTGGATGTTGCAGTAACTAAGCATGTCTGGGAATTCCACGTTGAAGCCATAACATCTGCGTACCATCTGTTCCTTCTCTCATCGCTGTGATGCTTATTAGCACACTCATTTTTAGTCAGGAAACAGTAAGCACAATTTATTTCAAGGTTTCATCAATGTCATCCCATGCTTGATGATAGCCAGGTGAGCTCCTGTATCTTGGGAACCCCCTCCCTCTCTTGCTGAGGTGGATCTCCATGCAACACTGCATCAACTGACCCACTGATTGCTTCCTGCTGCACATCACCTGAGAGATCTCAGCAACAGGCCCTGGGCGAGACATTGAAAAATGTCCACTTTCCCATATCTTCAAGCACAATATAAGTCAACGCACAGACACAAAGAAGTTTCATTATTCTGGCGCAGGGGGTGATTCTGCACCACCACCTCGGTTTAGCAGCCTGATGTATCATTGATAATCTCAGCAGGGGAGCTAATGAAAATTCTTCTCTTTCATCTCGCTGAAAGTGCCCAGAAGCTGAGCTAATTAACAATTACAGCAGCATGCTGCAGCATTTGCTATTTTACCAGATGCTGAACTGAACTTTTTTAATGAGGAATCTGATGATCTTCAGGCTGCTACTAAAACCACGCTGGGAGAATCGCAAATTATTTATTTGCAAGGATCCCAAGGAAATTCTCTGGTCTCGATTTTGGTAAGCTGGCCCACCTATCTCAAATATATTGAGACTTCATGTCAGTTTTCAAAATATATATTTGTCTGTTATCAATTAACATTAGCAAAAATAAATTCCTGTAAAGTTTTAATGTTCAATAAAACCAGGAAACTGGAATGATGTTATTTGGATCTAGAAATACTACAGCAATAACTTACACTCACAAAGGTCCTTTAATGTGGCTGAACATCCGAAGGCACTTCACATTCTTTAAGTATTAAAGACAGTGGGGGATTCTCTACTTTGGAGCCCCAGGTGTAGACAAAGAGCAGGCTGTAAATTTTAATGGATGGAAAATCATGGTCTGGAGGTGTGCGAATTCTTGAAACGCACTCTATGCAAGTGCCTGGAATGCTGAAGCAGAAAATTTCTCAGTAAGTTTAACAAGACATGTTTTCACACTTTTCCCAGTTTGCTTCTCTTTCCCCTCATCTTCTGAAGACATGCCTGGGTATGATTTCACAGGTATCAGCAGTCCTTCACTACCTTGCCCAATTGGCAGTTCTCCATGTCTGAGCCTAGGCAATGAGTATCAGGAGGTCATTTTGCCATAACGGAGGAGTAGTATCATTACTGACCCTGACCCTGCCGTCATCTGACATCCATGTATCTGCACTTTCCAATAGCGGGTCATTGAATAATGATCAGGAGTGAGGGTCATGACTTTTTTAAATCTCCCTTAGCCCAGAGGCACTGAGGCCAGTTGTGACACCACCATAGCTGAGATCAGCCAATAGCACGAGTAAGTCTGGAACCTATCTGATATGTTTGTCAGGAGATGTAATACCATACCAGGTAGTACATCTCCTACTCAGCCATTGATTCTTAAAGGCCAAACTTCCAATTGACTAAGTCCACATAAGAATGATTAACATGCTTATATAGTTTGGGCCGTTCCAAAAGGACATTAAAGCTGTAGAAAGCATACAGTGTAGATTCTTCAGGGTGGTAACAGGGATAGGAAACTATAGTTATCTGGAGAAACTTGAGATGCTGGGACTATTCCACTGGAGCAGCGAAAGCTAAGAAGGAACTTTTAATAAGCATTTTTATAATTATGAAGGTTTCAGTCGGATGAAAAGGAAAAGGCTATTTCCTTTGGTTGGGAAGTCATCAGTTTAACATTGTCACTAAGAGAGGTTAGTGGACATTTCTTTATGCAATGTGTTGGTGGAGCTTTGTCACAGACAGTGGTCGAGTCAGAACCATTGCATCCTTAAATGGAAAATCAGATGGATATTGGAAACAGAGGTAGATATAAATATATGTGGGAGAGCAGGGCAGTGGGATTAATTTTGGATCTAGAAAAAAGCCTCACAGGTGACCTCCTACTGTGCTGTAAACCTCTGTGGTTCATTGGCTCATCAGAGAACCAGTACAGGTGACCATGAACTGATGGGATACAGATTTGTTACAAAGTATTACAAAGGCCGGAATTTTCCTTACCGAGTCGGGCCGGGTGCGTGCGGGCAACGTGGCGAGTCGGAACTGCGTTGTTCTGATGATCCCGCTCCTCAGAGCAACTTTCAGTTAATGGCCCCTATTAAGGCAGACATGTGCGTTTCCCGGCCCTATTAAATGGTGTGGGTCTGATGATGTCATCGATGACTCATTTCCAGCGGGGTATTTAAAGCAGCCTTGGCCACATTGCATTTAAAGGTTCATCTAGGAGTGTGCAGGGACGATAGTGCAGGATCTTATTGCTCACACATCAAAACATGACTTCAAAGAGACAGAGGGCTGCACCCAGGTTTTCTGATGACTACCTACGTATTCTTGTGGAGGGAGTCCGAGCACGCAGGGAGGCCCTCTTCCCTGCTGAGGGGCGGAAGAGACCTCCCCAAGAGACAAAAACAGCCCGGCTCCAAATAGCTGAGGAGGTGAACAGAAGGAATGTGGTGATGCGGACCTGGGTGCAGTGCCGGAAGTGCTTCAGTGATCTCATGAGATCAGGAAAGGTGAGTGCAAAGTCATCCTGCTGTGCCTGTCACCACATCCCCATCACTCTGCCTTCCCAAGCCTGCTCCTGCACATCACTACTCACACCAACATACCTTGCATGTCCACCCATCTCTCTCTCTCTCTATGTACATACTTACATCACCCTCTGACTAACCACCCCTCATCCTAATGCAATCATACCAAGTAACAGCACACAAGTAGGCCATTTGGCATTGGCACTTTGGCATTGGCACCACACTCCCTCATAGTCAATCTGTACAGATGTAACCCACATATTCCTTACACTCATGCCATCACTCTCACGCAAACTTCTCTTCTTTCCTTCCTTGCAGGAGAAACGAGCGCACAACAACAGGGAGAGGGAGAGAACTGGAGGTGGCCCTCCATCCTTCACCACTTTAACTCCAGCAGAGGAGGTTGCCCTGGAGGTGTCAAGAGTTGCGGAGCTGCTGGCGGTGGGAGATGGAGAGAGGGGGACCTCTCAGCAACCTGGCGACAGAATTACATCTCATACAGCCACACTGCATACAGCAGTCACTCATATGGTGACTGATGTCAGCAGCCAGTGAATGTTCATCATATGCATAATGGTATCGTTACCCATTCTTAATATAACATTTCTAAATCATCTCTTTACTCTCCATTTACAGATCCATTAAGTGCCCTCCGTCCACTGTCCAGCCAGAGGAGGAAGATGACTCCTCAGAGGAGCCTCCAGCCCTGAGGGTGCACCATCACCAGACATAAGCGCACCCAGCACCAGCGCAGATATTCACACGTCAGTGGGTCCTATGCGAGATAGAGTATTGTTGTCACCTGGTGTCTCTCAAGTCACAAGAGAGCAAGAGCAGATGGTGGAGACAGGGACAGCAGTGGAGACTCCTCGCCGGAGGGCGCAGGATGCACCAAGCTCTGCTCAGCTGCATGCAGACTCTCAGCCTCGGGGGCCATCGAGAAAGAGTGTGATCCTGGAGGTGCAGCAAGAAGTGCAGGAGGCTCTGTCAGGTTTTGTGACTGCGATGTCTGCAAATGTGCAGAGAATGGAGGATTCTATCTCCAACATGAGCACCACTGTGTCACAGGAGATGGGGATGCTATGCTCTTCCATGGAAAGGATGGCCACCTGCATGGAGCAGCTAATGCGCTACTCAGATGAGCAGAGGCTCATAGACCTCCTCTCTAGGAGGGATGTAAATGTAGACTTGGGTCCTCATGGCCCCACTGCTGTGCAGCAAGGTGCTCTCCAGCTCTTTGCTAGCAGGGAAGTGTGGGTGGCCCATGAGAGGGATGATGGTGAGAGGGGACATGGAAGTGGTGGCTCCTCTCAAAGTGCTCACAATTCTTCCTCGTTGCCTGCCACCCCGCCCCCTCAGTCAGAGCCCTAGATGCCTCCTGGGATCGCGATGGCCGAGTCTGCCCCTGCACAGTCGCAGGAGCAGCAGCCATTGGTGGGGCCATCAGAGGCTCCAAAACCCAAAGGCTGCCCACCAAGAGTGTCTACACAATCGCAGCAGGGAAGTGAGCAGCTTGCCTCTACCTCTGCTGAAGCCACTAGGGTTGCACCTCGTAGAAGCACGCGTAAACAAAAAATGGCACAGAAGTAGATGCACAAGGGTAAGCACATGGGTGTTTAAAGATGTGTTATTGTTAAGGTTCCATTACTGTCATGACACATATAAAACTATTTATTTTCACCACTTTCCGTTCATGCACATTTTTGTCTGCTACTTTGGAAGTGGCTTAGTGAGTTGGAGTGAATGGTGAGACATAACGTTACCTCCAGCAATAGGGGTAAGTGTGAAAGGAATGGCTTGGTCATTGTAGGGATGCTTTATGGTGTTGTTGAGTGTGAGGGGACCTGGCACAGCATGTGGCAGCCATATGGCTGTAATACAGGAAGTTAATTAAATCTGGCCATAATAAGGCCATCTTTGGCCTCCTGGGCAGCAATGTCCTCCGTGTTGCTGGCATGTGGACCTCAGGATCCTCCTCCTCTGAAGAGGCTGTGCGCTCTGCGCCTTGCTCCTCATCCAGCTGTTATCCTCGTTGCTGCGCTATGTTGTGCAGGGCACAGCAGACGACGATGATTCTGGAGACCCTGGCTGGTGCGTACTGAAGGGCTCCTCCAGATCTGTCAACGCATCTGAAGTGCATCTTCAGCCTGCCTATTGTTTACTCTATGACACATCTGGTGGACATGTGACTTTCATTATAGTGCTCCTGAGCCTCATTGCTTGGCCTCCTCAAGGGTGTCATGAGCCACGTCTTCAGTGGATAGCCCTTGACTCCAAGCAGCCAGCCAGTAAGTGTGTTTGGCAGTGCGAAGAGCTGAGGGAAGGTGGACTTGCGCAGGACGAAAGAGTCACGACAGCGGCCAGGGAATTCGGCGCACACATGCATGATGATCTCCCTGTGGTTGCAGACGAGCTGCACATTGAGTGAGTGGAAGTCCTTGCGGTTCACAAACACTCCTGGGTGATGTGAGGGTGCCCTGATGCCCACATGTGTGCAGTCGATGATGGCCCTGCACCCGTGGGATGCCAGCCAGTGTGGCAAAGGCGAGCGCCTGCTCAGTAACACTAGCTGCACCAGTGGAAAAGTTAACATAATTGGCTGACTTGCCAAACATGGCATCGGTGACCTGTGTGATGCATCTGTGGGCGGCCGACTGCGAGATGCTGCAAATGTCTGCTGCAGATCCCTGGAAGGAGCCTGAGGTGAAGAAGTTGAAGGGGCTGGTGACTTTGACAGCCACTGGCAAGGAGTGTCCACCCGCTCCTCTGGGCTGCAGGGTTTGCCCCAGCAAGCTGCAAATGTCTGCAACAACCTGGCGTGATAGCCTGAGCCTCCTTTGGCACTGCTGCTCACTCATGTTGAGGAAGCTCATCCTCTGCCTGTATACCCTGTGTTGGGGGTGTCGCCTCCGGCGCGGTGCAGCCCTGCGCTGACGACCTCTGTCCTGTGCAACATCAGGTCATTGAGGAGAAGGTTGTTGTTGCTTGTGTGCCTGCTGGTGTTGGGGCTCGTCATGGTCCGATTCTGATGACCAAGAGGAGACAGTATAAGGGGCACCCATGCTGATGTAATAGATGGAAGGTCAATTGGAGATCAGAGGAGCAATCTGTCAGTGTTGTGATAGTTACTAGCAATGTGGTGAGAGTGGCTTCTGAGGTTGCAGAAAAGACTTGCAAACTGTAAACATCTAAATCTCTGCACAAAATGGAGTCAGCAAGAGCCTTTCCCGTAGGCAAGTAATCAGGTGTCATGTGGGAGTATTTATTGGGATTTCCATGCTCTGCATTAATGACCTCGATCAATGGCCACCTCAGCTACACAGACGTGGTTCCCGAGCTGCGTGATTCCCGTGGTCATCCAGTGAAATTCAAAAGGTCTACTTAAAATCCCTGTTAGGGGTCTCACAACAAGGAGTTAATAAGATTAATTAGGTCGCCCGCCTCTGCCATTCGGGTCTGTGGTGCGCTGGCAAACGCGCCCGATTTAAAGGCGCGAGGATGCGGGATCACCGCGTGTTCCAAACCCGCTCCCAGCTTCTGCAAATTTTACTGCCGACCCGCCTCCAAACTCGCACGCATAGCCGCCGGAAAATTCCGGCCAAAGTATTTACAGCACAGAAACAGGCCATTTGGCCCAACAGGTCCATGCCGGTGTTTATGCTCCACATGAGCCTCCTCCCACCCCTCTACATCTAACCCCATCAACATATCCTATTCCTTTCTCCCTCATGAGTTAATGTAGCTTCCCCTTGAATGCCAAAGTTCCAATTGACAAAGTCTACGTAAGAATGATTAACACGCTCATATACCCAAAAGGACATTCATTGTTCTGTCATTTCACTGAGTTCACAAACTCAACGGCAATGATGTGAGGTAAGATCAGACATTTCTTCACAGAACTGGAGAAAAATTGATATTGTTCCAGAGCCATTCTTCTATGCCTTCAAGTGGCTAACTTAGACTTAGATCTTTTTATTCTTCCTATAGGTTTCATCAGGCCATTTAGTTCCTGCTCCCAAACTTCTTCTCATGTTGTTCTTTACTGGCCTCGAGGAGGTATGAAACAAGAGCCTGTGATGACTCTCCCTCTGAATTTATCCACTCCCGCTCCCATGCGGAGATGATTGACCTGCAAATCACACCTCTTCACAGCAGCATAGCTGAGATCAGGAACTCAGTAGGATGGGGCAAAGTGGGAATCATACCTGAATCCAGCCATTAAATGGTGCTGTGCATTGGTGCTTCAAATTACTACATCACCTCAATACTCATAATCTGCTCTTCCCCCCTCCCCTGGAATATGGCTTTGGAAAACCAGAAGGAGAAAAAAGTGGATGACAAGTAGAGTGACAAGTTTATTTCTTTTTCAATTAAAAAAAAATATCAGAGAGAAGCCAATAACCAATACGAGAGACAGTTATGTCAATGTAATGAGTCACCTTCCGATTATTCAAATGTTAAAACGTCTCCTTTCTTTTCTTCATTATACTGTAATCTTGCCATTAAGGTAATAATGAAGGTTGCCCCATTAAACAGGCTGACCTTTACAGTAGTTTGAATAGAGCGAGCGACAAATTCAATTTCTGCTTCTATCAATAGAAGTTTATGAATCGTTGTCAGGGTGAATGGTAAAGATTACAGCAAAACGTTCCCATGTGTATTAGCTGCTAATTGACAGCATAAGGTCATTTCCTGCTGCAACCTAAGAACACATGTAACACTGAAATGTGGCAGCAAACTACAGTTGGCTTTAATTAAGCATATTGTTGAATTAACAGACATTTGGAATAGAAAAAGCTGTTAGATATCATACTTGGATTTTCAAGGGTATGTAATAATGTTCAGTAAAGCTATAGCTTACAGGGCTTGACAGGGTAGATGCAGGGAGGATGTTTCCCCTGGCTGGGGAGTCTAGAACCAGGGGTCACAGTCTCAGAATAAGGGGTCGGCCATTTAGGACTGAGATGAGGAGAAATTTCTTCACTCAGAGGGTGGTGAATCTTTGGAATTCTCTACCCCAGAGGGCTGTGGAGGCTCAGTCGTTGAGTATATTCAAGACAGAGATCGATAGATTTTTGAATATTAAGGGAATCAAGGGATATGGGGATAGTTCAGGAAAGTGGAGATGAGGTAGAAGATCAGCCATGATCTTATTGAATGGCGGAGCAGGCTCGAAGGGCCAAATGGTCTACCCCTGCTCCTATTTCTTATGTTCTTATGTTCATATATATAGCTTTTTTTTTAGCGGGGGTGGGGTGGGGTTAGGGAGAGTTAATAGTGCACTTTAGATATAGACCTTGCCACTTGTTAAAATTCCACAATATCTATCTAACCTTGCGTCCTTCAGTATACATCCCTGCCCTTCCTTGGCATGATGTTTCCAACATTCCAGCATTTGGGAATCATCCAACAGTGCATTACAGTGCTGTTACTGCACCATAGTCTTTTAATGATCAGTGGAACTGATAATTTTGAAGTACTTGTTGGGCAAAGTCGAGGTTAATTCTTATTGTTCTTGTGAAAAGTAAATGCCTGTCTCGTGATTTACGTGTCCTCACATGTTTTCACCACTACCAACGTCATAACAACACTTTACATAGATAATTTACAGCCAAATGAAAATGTTTGCAGAACGCATTAAACGGGTAGGGGGCCATTTTCATTTGCCTACTGCCTCGCTTTTCAGTGTGAGTAGCAGATAGCAGATTGACAATCTTAAAAAACACTTTGTGCCGATTTCACGCCCGAGTCTTGCCTGATGCAATTTTCGAGCTGGCTTCGATTTAGACGGCCAACACTCCCGTTTAAAGCAGGCAGGATCCTCATTAAAATATTTAAATCAGGGTTCTACATTAAACAATTTTCACCTTCCTCTGAACAGCCTTGAGCAGCCAAACCAGCGGTCCTTAAAGGGACTACTGCAGGTTTTCCAAAAAAAGGGAAATTACTACTTTTCTAATGAATGCGTCTCCTGACCATACAAAAATTCCTCCCTCTGCGGTCACCTCCTGGGATTGCCACCCCCCCCCACCCTACTTTTATGACATACTTCTGGCTTAGCACCGTGAAGAAACCCCTGGATTTCCCACCCAATGCCCGCTCGATTTACGTGATAATCAAAATTTTATTAGTGTGCCATGTGATTTGGGCTGGAAAAGCATAAATGCCAACCTAGAAAAACCAACAGAGCTGGCCAACAGCTTCAAAAAGATGACCAAGGCCCAGAAAAGTTTGACAAATCCAAAACTGGCCTAAATATATGTGTGGAAAGAGGTGAGATGCAATGGAACATGGGCTTCTAACTTAAGCTCTAGGTATGCCCAACATTTCTTCACATATTAGAGGGACAAGAAGAGAAATATCTGGAAGTCTGAAGAGGAATACAAGTGTTGAAATCAAAATTGGGGAAATTTCCCCCTCTCTTAAAATGTTAAATTATTTTTGCACATAATTTGGTGCATTTTCCAGCATTTTAGATTCTATAATATACATGGGAATTGTGCTTTTTTAAATCTGAAAATGAAGGAACAGTTGCTCAGTTGAAAACTAATTTCTTTGTCATTTGGAAATTTCTTCATATATCTTAAAACTTTTTTCTTCAGCAGATAATCTTTTACTGACAGAAAAAAGTTTTAGTTAAGTTTATTTTTTTTTAAATCAATTGTTGAATAGCAAATGAAGGTTTTAACCCCAGTGTTGTGGATATACGCAGGACTGTAGGCAGCAAATTTAACATTGTACTTAGTTCTTCCCAGACCTGGGGAGGTGCTTTTCCTGGAAAATGTTGAAGTGTTACATGAAAAACAATGTATTCTGATTATTATTAAACGCTCTCCCCTTGCAACAGCCCCAGATCCTGACTTCTCCTCGAGTTCAATTTACAAGGGCTATCCCCAACATGTCTTCTTCCCATGTCCACAAAGGGCCTTTCCTCCTCCAACATCCCCAGTTCATAAAGACGACCTTCAGTTCATTCTAGCACTCTTTCTTCCCGTTTATGCTTGCACTTTCCTAGCCCCACCCAGTTCACACTGGCACACACCTTCTCAACACTGCAGTCAGGGTTCCTCTTATTCCTTCCATCCACAAGTGCTGCTTTCAAACTTCTTCCTCTTGCTCTCTTTCACCAGTGCTACTCTCAATCTTCCTCCTCTCCTTCCCTCACAAGCGCCACTCTCAGGCTTTTCCTCATTTCCCTTCTCTCTCCCCCTCCCCCCAATCAGCATCACTTGGGCTTCCTTTTCTCCCCCTCCCCACCAACATGCCGCCCCTCTCTCTTCCCTCCCTACCAGTGCTACCCTCAGACTTTATTTTCTCCTTCTTCCTCACCAGTGATACTTTCCCTTCTCTCCCTCCCAGGCACTGTTCTTGGATTCCCTCCACACCTCGCTGTGGGACTCCTACCTCCTGTAGTTGTTGCTCTGATTTTGAATGCCGTTGCACACTGAAGTGGAAACTTCTGATCTCATGAGAGTTTGGAGCAAAATTGGTGCAGCAACAGGAGTTCCAGAGCAGTCTTGTGACGAGAGGCTAAGAATGGAGCTTATTTTTGTCGATAAATGCTGGCATGTAGAGAGTATGTCAAACGCAGACTGTTAGCATATATGCAAAGGGATCCTGACTCATTGCAGTGACACAGCGAAGGGCCGCTATGTAAAAGGAGAGAAAATATAGTGAATCATGTTAGGTTGCTCTTTCAAGAATAACATCAGCAGTAACATAAGAGTGGTTCACTTATCCTATGTCCGCCTTTATTGCATAAACTAATGAGATTTGCGTAAATGTGATCTGTAATGTTCTAATGTAATATTTTTCCAATAATCTCTTTATTTTTGAAGGGTCCTCCTGGCATGCCTGGTCCAGAAGGTCCACCAGTAAGTATTAATCTTTGTAATGCTATTCCACATTGAAAGTTTTTGAGGTTGTTTTGCCTGGGGGCCTGAGCGTGAGAGACTAAACCAATGATGATTTTACTGAATGCTAATGATCAGTGACTGACCTGAGTAATTAATACTGAAGCAGAAACAAATACCATGTCATTTTGGATTCTGCCAAACTACTTTTAAAGCTGTTGCTGCCCCAGAGTTTGTTTATGATCTACTGGACTTAAACAGGTCCGTGAGCTGTACTATTTGTTCCCAGAACCTTCTTTTGCATGATAAGAACACAGACATTTTTAAGAACAGAAAAGGGTCATTAGGCCCAATAAGCCTGTCCCATTTACCTGCCTCGTACCATATCCCTCAATTTGTTGTCACAACAGCAACTTGCATTTAAATAGCGCCGTTAGCATCCTAAGGTGCTTCAAAGAGGCATAATCAAACAAAAATGCACTCTGAAACAAACATGGAGACATTAGGTGGGGTGCCAATAACTTTGTCAAAGTTGTGGGTTTTAAGGAGGGTCTTAAGTGAGCTGAAGTCTACAGAGGGTCGAAGATGGGAGGTCTGCGAGGGGAGCATTGAAATATTTGAGTCTGGACTGTTTACTTGAATGGCCTTCCCATAATTATCTTACCTTAATCCATAATTCTGTTACCAGTCTAACTTTCCTTAACCTCCCAATTTCTTAATTCTTGACAATTGAACCCTTTATCGTAGTGAACAATCAAGCTAGATCAACTTTGTAATTCTCCTTCCTAACCGTGAAAGCTCAGGGTCTAACAACAGAGGCCAGGCGTGGTTTGTGTAGTTATATCACTGGCTTTGGTTCTTTTATTGGCTAACTTGGATGAGCATGCAACTTGATAATTGCCTCTGTAGGTATCTACAGAAAGATGAGTTAGACTCCATTATGTCACAGATCATTTCCCAAATATGTGTAGCAGCTATTGAATACAGTAACCAAATATTTTACTTACATGAAGGAGCCAGAAGCTGTGTGTTGATAAACCCACTGTTTGATTCCAGTATTTCCCAAATAGCTTTTTCTTGATATGTGGTTATGTAATTGTGTGCAGTCAATTCTTCTTGGAAACTCCCGGTTCACATTTTTGCTTCCCATTATTTTGGCTTACTGTTCTTACCCTAGCAGCAACTTATGCTGTGAAGTTCTTGTCTGAACATAATCACCTGACGACATCAGAAAAAGTCAATAGGCATGGCAATACACTCAGCACTCTGTGTGGCTGGCTGCAGATCAAATATTTCCGACAATCCGATTGACATTTAAAACACCCAGTATTGGTTAATAAAAAAACAATAATTTATGTTGTATAATTGAGTTACGTTTAACAAGGGCTTCTCTTTTTGTCTTTCAACAGGGGCCAATGAAAATTGGAATCCCAGTAAGTAAATAAGGTCTTTACGTGGGATTAACTGTAATTCTTGACATGATTTGCATAAAGTTTAAGGAGTGAGTCCATGATCGCAAACGACCAGGAGGGGACCACAAGCAACTGGGGTGGGCTGGGAGAATTGGAGCTTCAGTATTGTCGCTGCTATCAATGTCCATGCTTCCTTTGATTGTAGTGGGAGAGTGGGATTGTGGAATCATTCTTCATGCAAAGAAGAAAAATATCATCTTCTTCTTTAGAAATTCAGAAATTGAATTTAATGTAGTTGAGGAACATTATTTGTACCTGTGATTTAAGTTAATTTTTATTGAGAAACTAAGGCCACATAGTGTAGATCATCACCAAAGTAAAAAAAAAGTAAATTAAACCGTAGTGGTCAGATGAGACCAAGATCAGGTTTAGAAGCTGCAGGTTGTTGGAGGAAGTGAAGACTGAAGGAGGTAAGCAGTTCCAGTTTGGAGATTTTGGTAAAGAATGACTTAGTGAAATATGAGTAGGAGTGTTGATTTCAACACAGTGAAGATGCAGGGAGGAAGAAGAGCAGACAAGATGGTCTATTTGGAACTTGGAAACAAGAGCGGAAAGGCCAGAGATGAAATTACCAAAGTGGTGATGGTTAGCTTGTGAAGACCTCATCTCAGGAGGAACAGGAGATTAGGGAAGGAAAAAAAATCATTCCACATTCACAAACTAAGAATTCGACATATTTCTAAATAAATACAACATACACATATGCCAAAAAAATCTTCCTTCAGCTTGTAATTGTAAATTTAGTTCCCCTCATCCCTTTCATCACGTGATTGGGGGGGGAATTTCCTTGGGGCTTCATCCCACTCGGCCTCTATAACTTGGACAGACTGGGAGAAGCCTCCATGATAATTGGCTTAAAGCTAAACTTTCCATAGTTTATATCTTTTCTTATCTGTATAAATATGGTTAATCGTTTAAATTAATATAATGTCAAAATCTTATGTAGGAAGTTGTTCTACAACAGAATAATTATATAATATTTCTATTGTAATTACTGTGCAATAAAGTACATTTTCTGTGCCTGTAGTTATAGTTTTCACCAGTGAAACTACTAAGTATTTTTACTATAATGATAGGTGCGTAATAAAGGGGTGTCTTGTATGCTAGGCTTTATGCTGTTCCTTTCTTTCACATATTTGGAGCATTGGCTGTTACATGTGTTTTGTTGGCATATGTAAAATGGTTGGTTTGGAAGGACTTATTCTAATAAAAGGTGGGTATTTTAACAGGTTTTTGCCCATTTTACACTTGAGTTCTGGTGCAAACAAGGGGGTAATTTTAACTTTGGACGATGATGTAAAATGGCCGATATCGAATTACATGCCCATTATACAACACACTTGATATTCCTTTCCATCGAAGACACAATCGGGTGGCTAATTCATTATCACCCATTTTACGCTTTCGCCTAAAGTTAAAATTATCCCCAAGGTATGTTAAACATGTTCCTCACTGGCACTGCCAACGTTATACTGCCTTTTGAAGTGAAGAGTGTCACTGTGCATGTACTCGATAATGCGATGGTGGATGCCTAATGATACTGTACTATTGGATGTGGGGGCTTAAGGTCTACCATGTGCTCAATGCTCTCTTCATCTCCCTTGTGAGCCCGAAGCACTGCCGTGTTCAGAGACTGTGCACAAGGCTCGTTATGACCCCAGAAAAGATGCAGTTAATGGAATTGGAGCCCCGGAGTATCATTCCCAATGGGCACTGAAGGTGAAAACTGCCTCAAAAATGTTAAATTTTGATTCGGGCTGGCCCTTTCCTTATAGGGCCACCCTTTTTTACTGGTCCCCATTTTTCTGGATTTCTACAACCAAATACGTACATGTGAACCTAAGGCTGGAATTTTCCTTACCTTGGCGGGTCTGGTGCGGCCGGTGTCCGTGGCGGGTCCCAAACCCCGCGGCTGGTTCCATCCCGCTGTAGAAAATGAACTTATCTTAATAGGGCCTATTAAGCCCGCCCAGCACGTTACCCGGCCCAATTAGATGGCGCGGGTCTGGTGTCATCATTCATGATGCGTTTTAAACCAGGATCCTTAAAGGGACCCTGGCTACATTAAATTTTAAGTTTAATCTAACATAGTAGGTGTTGAATCTTTACTGTACAATAATATAATAAGTTATATATGAGTGACAAAGAAATATTTAAATATTAAGTAATATGACTCCATCTACAAATACGATCAAGAACATAATTAAAAAAGTACATTAATTGGTACGTTATTGGTGCTTTAGTCACAAATCTATAGACTTTTGTATCAGTAACTGGTACAAATAAAAGAGATGTGTGTGATAGATAATACATAGCAGATTTTAAATGTAATTGTAAAGGGGTGGATTTACAATCTTATGCAAGTTCAGCGGAAGAGCTGCGGAAACCCTAACTGTGTAAGTGGTGCTTACAATGTGTTTCTGGGATTTCTGCAGCTCTTCCATTGAAGTTAACAATGGACAAGTGAGAGAACCTCCGCAGAAATTTACCCTACAGTCTCAGACTGAAAAATTAAATGAGTCATATTCAAGGACTGAAAGCAAATTGAACCAGTGGAATGAGTGATGAGAATAAAATTGTTACGGTTGATGACTTGATTTAATGTGTAACTGGACAATCACAGTATACTGAGAAAAGCCCGACCAAAAACAACACAAAAATGTATTGAAATGGTATATGTCATTATTTATAGTGCAGATCAATTCACTGCAATTACTGTTGAGTTGGAAGGCACAGCCAAGAATGGCCAGTGAAAAATGTTTTTCCCTCAGCGTTTATGTCCTTTCAGGAATTTCTGAATTAACATTTACCAGTAGCTTTTCAAGTAGAACAGAATCTCCATCAATCTGTTAGCTGATGTAATCAACATGTTTTTATTTTGGTTTGTTTTCCATGCTGTCAAGTAATCAGCTGGAGCAATGGCCACGGAACTCATGCCTCAGGTTGACAGACATGGTTCCCGAGCTGTGTGAATCCCGTGACCATGCAGGAAAATGTAAAAAGTTGGGGAAAAAAGGCTCTTGGGTGCCTGTAAAGTAGCTCATAATGATTTGAATTGGGTCACTGCTGGTTGGGTCGGCTCCATGATGACAGACCCGCCTGGGTGAAAGGCGTGTAGGAGCGAGTTGACAGCGGATTCCCGACCCGCTGTCAAAAAAAACAACTTTCCCACCCGACCCGCCACCGATCTCCCCCGCTACCACCCTGGAAAATTTAGCCCCAAGTCTCTACCACATTTGGGACACACGAAAATGCTGCTGTTTCATGGGAATCCAGCAGGCCTTCACTGGCTGATGGCATCTGACGTTCCTGCCTCCGACCCTCTGTGTTGCTCCCAGCATATCATACACTATGCAGGGAGTGCCTGAAAATTCACTAAATGGGTTGACATCACATTATGATGTGGAGTCAGCTCTTTTGGATATAGGGTGTTCAGCATCTAATGAACGGCAGTCCCAGCACTGGTACATCGTAACTACATCAACAGACTCATAGGGGCTCATTTTAACCTAACATGGTGGGTGGGTTCGGGTCAGATGTCTGATTTACACTCTGTCTGATTTTACGCTCCATTAGCTTCAGGCGAGGTGTAAAACGGGCGGTCGACCTGAACTCACCCGTTTCTCTCCTGGAGAGTTTGATGAAAATTACCCCCAGAATGTCTGTATATGCACAGCCATACTCCAGGTTTCAGCAGAAGCCATAGGATCCAGTTTGTGTGGGCTTCGCTCATTTAAATCTGCTGCTGGGCACCAGTAAGTAAGCTGAGTTTACTGTAGGCTATAAAATTGTGAGGATAAGAAGAGGATTGGATTCTGTGGCATTGTGCCAACTGCAGCTATTATCTTCAAACTGGCACAGTCATAATCCAATCTTAGACTACTTACATCATATGGTTTCACAGGAGGTGAAACAGTTGAATCTGAATACTCCTTTATTGCCCAGTCCCATGATTTTCTGACCGAAATTTCTAAGAGCATAAGAAACCATGGAATGAGAAAAGACCAGTAAACTAATCAACACCATTTGCTTTACAGATCTTTCGAAACGATTTGAGGGAATTCATGAAATGCTTCTTATTGGCTGTGCTCTCATCGTCTGCTATCTTCTCATTTTTCAGGGATCATCTGGTGAAAATGGACTTCCTGGGGATCCTGGACTTCCAGGGCAGCCTGTAAGCAGATAACTTCAAAGAATTCATTAGATTTTTCGACATTTGGCGTTATTTACCTTGTTTAGACAGACTGAAAGGGAAGGGTTCATGCCCAGTCTTCCAAGTTCAGCTCACTATCATAGTTATAAGTGTAGATCCGATAGATGTATGGAGCAAACTAGTGATGGGAGCAGAAAGTTTCTTGTAAATTAAATTTAAAAGATGGAGACAATTTAAAAAGCGAGTGTCACAATGCGAGGACAAAAATTCTGAAAGCCTTTAGAAAGCCTCAAAAGGCATCTGAAAACCCATTCGCAGCCTTTGGCAAGACTGAAATGGCAGAGGACTAAGAAGAGACTGAGGGAGAGGGAAACCCAAGGTGCAGGCATGAGGCTGTATACAAGTGACGGAGCACCTGACCTTGGAGGTGGTGCTGCCTGAGGTGATTGCGAAGAGGGTAGCCTTCTGTGCCACTCCACAGCACCATCCCAACAGCTCAACGTCGTAGCAAGGGTGAGCTGCCAAGTTCCAGGCCACAGCTGTTTGTTACTCTTACTGGACATGCCAGTCCTTTGCTGTATGGTAGCTGCAGGTTTCCTTGCAGCAGATGTTACAACACTGCAACAGCTTCCCTGCTGATTGAGCTGCTTCTGAGGATAATCAATCAATTATTACTTGGATAAGTAATTGAGGTTTATCAAGCATTCAACAACAACAACAACTTGTATTTATATAGCGCCTTTAACGTAGTTAAACGTCCCAAGGCGATGCACAGGAATATTTTAAGACAAAACATTTGACACCGATCCACATAAGGATAAATTAGGGCAGGTGACCAAAAGCTTGGTCAAAGAGGTCGGTTTTAAGGAGCGTCTTAAAGGAGGAAAGAGAGATAGCGAGGGAATTCCAGAGCTTAGGGCCTAGGCAACAGAAGGCACGGCCACCAATATACTAGTGGTGCCATTGGAACATAGCAGCAGGAATAGGCCATTCAGCCTCTTGAGTCTGTTCCGCCATTCAATTAGATAATGGCTGATCTGTATCTTCACTCCATTTGCCCGCCTTGGTTACATAACCCTTAATACCCTTGCTTAACAGAAATCTATCAACCACCGTTTTTAAATTTTCAATTGACCTACCCTCAACAGCTTTTTGGGGGAGAGTTCCAGATTTCTACTACCCTTTGTGTAAAGCATTTCCTGACATCACCACGACCTAGCTTTAATTTTAAGGTTATGCCCCCTTGTTCTGGGCTCCCCCAACAGAGGAAATAGTTTCTCTCTATCTACCCTCTAAACACCTCAATTATATCACCCCTTAATCTATATTCAAGGGAATACAAGCCTAGTCTATGCAACCTTTCCTCCTAACTTAATCCTTTTAGCCTCGGTATCATTCTGCGCTCCACTCCCTCGAAGGCCAAAATATCCTTCCTGAGGTGCAGTGCCCAGAACTGAACGCAGTTTTCCAGATGTGGCCTAATCAGAGCTTTATACAACTGGAGCATAACTTCCACCCCCTTGTACTCCAGCCCCCAGAATCATTAGTATAAATTACCTGCCAAAGTCTGTAGATACTGTACCCACTGACCTGTGGGTACTGACGGGTAGGAGCATAACATCTTTCATGAGCATACCTGACCTGATGGCGTCCCTCCATAGGCCCTCTTTTTTTAACAAACCCATCAGATAGGAGGATTCCCATTCGTGTCCGGAATGGGCCTGAGGGAAAAAAATAAATAATTTACAATAATTGTGACAAAGGCTTATGAGAATCTAAGAGCCAGCAGGAAAAAGAAAATAACAAACAAAAATGAAGAAAAACAGTTTTTAAAAAAAGGCTAAAATACACTTACTTTTCTATCACTGTGTCCTTTCCATGCCCTCCAGTGTACTCACTACCAACTAGGAATGCCTATTTTAAATGGACATTTTTCGCATCTGGCTCCTGCACACCAGAACAGTGAGGAATTGTGTGAGGTACCGATACCCCCTCAAATTAATATATAATTGAAACGGCTGCCTCTTTGAGGTGGGTGACCCTACCACCACATATCCTGCCCAATTGAGGTTAATCAAGCATTTACGCATCCTAGTGGTACCATTGGGTCTATAGCCGCAGCTTCCCAGAGCCTTTGTCAGCATGAATTACCTGCCGATTGCCTTCAGATATGGATGCAAACTTTGCATTTCTGGAGGGGTGAGAAAACTGCCCATTTAACAACTCTGGCCACCTAATTTAAGCTGCAACAAAATTCCGGCATCGGAATAGCCAGCATAAAGTCGCTCAAGTGGAAGAAAATAAGAAATTAAAACAGAAAATGCACAGCAGTCCAGTCAGCATCAGAAAGCTTAAAGACAGGGTCCAAATTCTGATGAAGTGTCTGTCCCTCCTGAAACACTAAACCTTTCTTTCTCTCTCATTTCATATTACTTTAATTTGGTTTGGTCATTGGTGTTTTCAAGTCACATTTTTAAAAAAATGTAACGTACAACTTGTTACATGTAACATGTACAACATAAGTTGCTTGGGTCTGTCAACTCCACACATCATCCATGGCTAACGGGGTCAAGAACAAGGGACCATAGAGCAACTTCTTTAGTGGTGTGTGGCTGTGAAATTCACTTCAAGGGTTAATGGTTCAGGCAGAAACTATGTCAACATTCAAGATAAGATTGGAGAGGTGGATGAAAGAAAAGAGGATGAAGGAGCATGGAACAGGGTGGCTAAATGTGATTAGGACTATTTGCTCGTATGGAGAGTAAACCTAGGCATGGTTGGGTTGAATGTCCTGTTTCTATGTTGTGACTTCTACGGCCCGGATTTTGCAGTAGAAATAATGGTGAGGCTATCGGCGCTCATTGTTATTATGGAGTAAATCGGACAGCAACTTCCAGCGTCTGCACATGCGCCGTTAAACGCGGAAATCAGGAAGTTGCTGTTCGAGTTGCCCTACTCCTCCACAAGCTTCGCGACATGGGTGCCTCGCTGAGAGATTCGGCATTCAAACACATGAAGGGTGTAAAGTTGTGGTACTTACCCACTAGATACCCACTAAACTCACCAGAAAAAGCTCGGGCTGGTCCATTGAAGTGCAAGTGAATTTTTAACGGTGTGATAAGTCTTCATTACTACAAAACAACCACTGAAAATTAATTTTTACAAGCATGGGGTCTCATTCCTTCAGATTTTAATTATTATTGGAGATTTTTAAAGAATTAAAAAAACAATTACTTTTTCTTTCTGCCTCTTTTATCTCTCTCTCTTAATCCCATCTTTCTTGAACTCTTTATTTCGCTTTCTGTACATGATTTTACATTAAATTAAATATTCTAACTTACACTTCCTGGATTAGACTCTGTGTGCCTCAGTAAGGATTTTTCAATCTGACTGGCTGAAGAGATACGCTATTGCTTTCCCTGTTCACACAGGTCCCAGATCCCCTGTAGAAGGCGCTGCGCTAAAATGGCTCTCTAATTACCATAAATTGCCGTGCAAAAGCCTACTAAGAGTCTCTGAGCATAATGAACGGTGAGCGCCGTTCGTTTGCTGCTGACTGCAAAATCCGGGCCTTTGTATTTCGATGCAAGAGGCTTGACAGGCAGCTGTATAGGGCCTTGTTAGTGCAGCTCTGAAACCAATAAATCAAGATGTGCAGAATTTCACAGGTTACTACATTTTTCCTATCTGTGTAAAAGTGCAGATCGCCAGCTCAGTGGCACAGTTAAGATTGAAAACTCAATGTGTGCGGGAACGTAGACTTGAAGTTACATTCTTCCCCTCCTTGGAGGAGCTGGTTGCTTTGGCTGTGGCTCAGTGGGTAGCACACTCGCCTCTGAGTCAGATGGTCGTGGGTTCAAGTCCCACTCCAGGGACTGGAGCACATAATTCAGTGCAGTACTGAGGGAGTGCTGCACTGTTGGAGGTGCTGTCTTTCAGACGACGTTAAACCGAGGCCCTGTCTGCCCTCTCAGGTGGACGTAAAAGATCCCATGGCACTATTTTGAAGAATAGCAGGGGAGTTCTCCCTGGTGTCCTGGCCAATATTTATCCCTCAATCAACATCACAAAAACAAATTATCTGGTCATTATCACATTGCTGTTTGTGGGAGCTTGCTGTATGCAAATTGACTGCTGCGTTTCCTACATTACAACAGTGACTACACTTCACTTCAAAAGTACTTCATTGGTGTAAAGCGCCTTGGAACGTCCTGAGGTCGTAAAAGGTGCTATATCAATGCAAATCTTTTTCTTTTTTTTCCATGCAATCATGCCGGGCTTAGTATGTATGTTTTTTATTTACATTTCTTGCACTTTCTAATTTGATTTTTGTTGTTCCTCTATTAAATACCACACGAGTAGGGAGCTGCATGTTGCACTATGTAGTTTGGACTGTAGCCACAAGGCATTGTCTGTGTACTTGAATTCGATTGTGTGAACATGTGTGTTATTGGACAAACTCCAGAATGAAGATTCTACTGTTGACTGCGGTGTTACAAAATCACAGGAAGTTCTTAGCTGTGTTTTATTTTGAATGTTAGGGTGACCCTGGAACAAAAGGAGCAGTTGGCGTGCCTGGACCTCCAGGGCCCAAAGTAAGTTCTGCATTATCCTTTTCATATTTCACTCTTTAGGTGTTTCCAGTGGTAGTTGCCTGGTACATATATTTGTTGTTGATTGTGTGCCGGTTCCATTCAGAAGACCTACAAAGGGAGATCCAGTTTTTTTTTAAACTGAATTACTCAAAACATTCATTAACTTTGTTGTGGGAACAGAATTAATCTCTACTGTACTGCCTCCCATAATTAAGTAGCCTGTTGACCCTCACTGTCCAGTCCCATGCATCATGTCCACTTGAACAAGGTGTAAAAAGCCCGGTGACACGCATGGATCCAATCTGCAGCAAAAACAAAATTGCAGAAAATACTTTAATTATTAACAAAAAATGTTTATTAAGCTGCAGTTTTCATGTTTGTTTTTAATTTAATACAAATGACTAAATGCTGCTTCTCTCCTTTGCAAAGGGCGCACCTGGCACGGCAGGAGGAGATGGAAGTGGAGATGTTGTGGTAAGTGCACAGGGTGCTCAAAAATAAACATCTATATAGCATTCGATCTGCCAGTCACCTTGATGTTTTAGGCATCCGAGTGCAATGCTGTGTACCAGGCTTACTCCTCACCAGCTATTTAATCCAGGCCCTCATTTTGAGTAGTTTTGGCACAGAAATGTGCCCTCCGTGAAGCTCTCTCCTTCCAGGTTGGTGTAGGCCAAAATCCTCCCTCCTGGCAATCATTTCCCTTTGTTGCCTTTGTTCCCATGCTTGTGTCGCCAGAGAGATATAGTGTGCACTCCCTGTGTGGATTTCACAGTATCTTAGTTTGGAGACCCTTGACCATGGTGATGGGTTTCCACATGTAACTGACTGACCAAAAAGAAAAAGAAAATAGAAAAAACAAGAAATACACATCAGGTCAACCAGAACCTGGAAGAAAAAGATTGGTTAACATTTCTGGTGAGACCCTTCATCAGATCAGACATGGTCAAGCTGGAGAAGTTTATTTAATGAAACTGGCAAAAGTAAATCAGAACATGCCCAGGAAATGTTAATTTTAAAATTTTAACTCAGCCAGAGAGAATTTCTTAGCACAAAGGATTGTAAGTGTATGGAGGACACTGGCCAAATGGCCATGGACGCAGTGTCAATTAATATGTTTGAAAGGGAACTGGAAACTTATTTAAGGATGTTAAGGAATATGAAGACAGTTGAATTAGGCAGTGATCAAGAGTTCAGGGGCTGAATTTCCTGACTTTTACCTGAAAAGAACACCTATGTCCCCAGGCACAGAGGTCAGGACTAACCAGTTTTGTTGGGTATCTTTAACTTTTACATTTTCTCTGGCTTCACCAGTAGGCTGGGGTGAGTTGAACTTGCACTTACTGTAGTAGGTACAGGCCCAGCAAATAGGTGGAAATGAGGCAGGAGAGGCATCACCGGCTTCTTGCCTCACTTACTCTGTTGCTACACCCACTGAACGCCCCAGAACAGTAAGCTCACTTTGAAACTTCTTAATTGATGGAAATCATAAGACTCTAATTGCATCCAGATATCCTAAGGAGGCTGCTACTTTTAAAAGAAAGCATGCACCAGTTGTCTTTGGCCTAGTCCTGGAACCCTTGCTAACACTCCAGTCATTTTGACCTATCACATGAGATATAAGAAAAAAAATAATTCCACATTGGAGAAGAGCGAATTATAGAAAAACAACCAAGTGAGACCATTGCAGGTCCTTTTCTTGTCCTCAGTTCTGGATCGGGGCAGAGGGAGGCAATGCTGGATACTGGGGAAGTGGATCTGGGTAGATGCTGCAGACGGGGCCACTCTATTGGTCAGTTGGATCTATTGGTTAGATGGGCCACTCTATTTGTTAATTGGTAAGGTGGATGGGGATTGGAAGATGCCCACGCCTGATAGCTATTGCAATTGTATATGAAACAAGGAAACTTCTTGTATCTCCCATCCGTGGGACATAAATCACTTACTTGAACAATGATTTGTATATTTGAATTTCTTTAGTCTGATGTTATTTTTATGCAACATAACTAAGAGAGTCTTTGTTCTGCTTCTCAGTGTACAATGTCCTGTCCTCCAGGCCCTCCTGGGCCCCCTGGGCTACTAGGGTTTAAGGTAAACAACAATTCATTTACATTATGCTACTCCAACTCATATAAATACAATTACTGAGGACTTTTCATCCTGGTAAATGCCCTGAAACCTATCACATAAGAAAGCGTGGTAAAAGAAAAGGTCAAATGAATTGGCTCTGTCCCTATCCATTAATAATCGAGCCTATCACCGGTCTTGAGGGAAGGTTCTGTCTTTTGGTGCTGTAAGCTGAGGGAGGCATGTTGGGTTGGACACAGATTGGCTCATTGCTCTTCTTTGAGTAGTGCCATGGAATCTTTAACATCCACCTGAATGGACAGAAAGGGCCTCAGTTTAATGACTCATCCAAAGACAGACCTCTGACAGTGGAGCTCTAAAGTGGCAGCCTAAATTATGTGCTCAGGTCCTGGAGTGGGGCTTGAAACCACAACCTTCTGACTCAGGTGAGGATACTACCAACTGAGCCAAGATGACATTTAAAGGCCAGCTTGCCTTCCTGTTGTGTTGATAAATTTGAATTTTGCTTTGCTAATGGCGGCACAGGGTTTTCACTCTGTGATGCGAGGGTTTGGAGAGACAAATCCTCTTTTTATGAGGTGTTTCTGTTTTTTCCACCTGCACATGTGTTGCTGGACCATGCCCTTCCTGTGTTTGGGTGGTCATCATGCCCCCAGACCTCTGCCAGTGCCACCCTTCATTTTGCATCACAGTGGCAAGGAAATTACTCCAATTGTCCCTCCCCTTTTGTGAAGACGTGTCTGGTTTCTACTCTAACAGGGGAGCATGACTGAGACTGGGAGCTCGGACGTGAAGTGGATCAACCCTGTGTTCCTCCATCCTATGATGCTGTATTTTGGTTCCCCTGCACACTGTGCCACGAGCCTGCTCAGAAATATTGATTCTTAAACTAACTACCTTTTTTCTTCTAGGGCCATAAAGGCCAAAAAGGTAGTTCTGGAGAGGCCGGGAAGGAGGGTCCAAAGGTATGTGAACAGAGCCAAATTTCCTCATGCGTGATACAGTACATTTCTCCAAGTTAGAGAAAATATATAAAATACTCAATTACTCTAATGTTAACTTATATACTCGGGATGAGAAAAGGCCCATATGCACTCTCCCCACTGCTTACTGGAATCATCTCCATATCTCCAGCCTCCCCCCCCCCCCCCCCCCCCCCCCTCCTACCTATTTGGACAAGCAAATAGAAGCCAATTTAGGAACCTTTGTCAAAAATTCCTCTCTGATGCCTCAAAGGCGATTAGGCAAGCCCCAGTTAGTTATATCCCAAAAGCTTACGACTTAGTTGTTTTCTAAAAAATGCTCTCTTGAAGAACTGCTAGAAGTCAGTTCCCATTACCAGAATGACATTTATAGTTTGATCCCTCTCTGAGAAAAATAAAACACTCACTGTTCAAACCTCAGTCCCTACTTCCTAAATTTAAGTGAATGGATCCTAGTTCCACTGAGCCCCATGACCTTAAATAATTTATCCACCTATATGCTATCAATGCCCTTTTCAATGTTACAGACCTGGATCAGATCCCCTCTAAGTCTACTTCTCTCCAGAAAATCATAGCTCAATACACTTAGGCCAAGGATCATACTCATTGCTCTTCTCTATACTTTCTCCAGAGCCAAAATGTTCAAAAAGGTTTCAGCAAAGGTTTAAATAACTATAATATTAAACTTTCTCCGTCTTCAGAACTGAACTTAAATACATTTAATTTCCCTGAAAGAAATATTAATACATTGTTGTTGCAAACTTGCTAGGATGAACATTTACTGGCTTTATTGTATTGGGAGACATGAGCTTGTAGAAGTTTTGAAATTAGGATTGTGACAGAGCCATTGGATTTATGGGTGGAATGTGTCTAAATGGAAGGAAGATTTTCGTTATCTGCTTCACTGTTTGTTTTTTTGTAAGCAAATGGTGATGATATACCGTGTTTCCTCCCCCCTCCCCAGTTTTAACCACTTTGATCTCGAGTGTTCTGACTCCCGCTATAATATGATTCCAGGGGTATCGTACAAGTGGACACTTAGTGAATCTAGATACTGCAGGCTTTTCGAGCAGTGGAGGGGATGACATTATAGCTGAGCCTGATGCTGTTTTCACCCAATGCCATATTTGGGCAGTTTCTAGCAATGGTCATTCGATAATATCATTAGGAACCTTGACTGATTTTCTCCCTCCCTGCCCTCTCTAAGGCAGGACTGCTGAGGCAATTCTCTACTCCAGCTGAACTCTGCTAACTTAGCACAGACCAAAGTATAACTAATTAAGGCAGTGAGTAGCTGAGCAGTACCAATCCTGAAAGTCCCAGGTTTGATCTCTGGTCTTTGCTGAGTCAGTTGATCTCAGCAGGAGTGGTGGTAGTGCTACAGGTAGTAGTGCTGGTCCTGTGTTAAGAAAGGGAAAGATTAGCCAGGTCCTCTGCTCCTGATAACTTTCCAGCACCTTTTGCTCTAACAAAGAGCCAGCATGCACATTGCAGGCCAACTAGCCTCCTTCTGTGCTGTAAACATCAATGAGTCTATGCATGTCTGTGGACTAGAGCAGGAACAGGCATGATTATAATATCACCCCATGGTGAAATAGCCTACTGATAGTCAGTGTGTAGGCTCACACATAAAGAAAGACTTCTTGGAGTGAGGTAAGGAAAGATATCTGGCCCGTGTGCAACTGTACCCCAAAAGAAAGTCAACATATTCAGGAGAGAAAGTTGTTTGGAAAAGTATTGAGCACAGACCGAGGAACAAAACTGGGACCTTCCTGATCCGAATGGCTGAGTTGCACGCTGGGCAGCTCCGTTCCCAAATATGAGTCTTGTAGGTTCAAGTTTCTGATGAATTTTGCATTCATCAAAGTGAGGGGTTTCCCTGCTCAGAAATGAAACACTTTCCCAGTTTAGGCACCCAGTGTCAGCACCAAGCAGATTTATCCAGTATGTGCATTAATTCATGCTGTTGCTTCTAAACACAGGGGGAGCGTGGTTTTTCTGGGCCACAAGGTGTTGGAGGGGCTCCTGGATCTGAGGTATGTATGTGATATCATCCAATTGAAGCATATGCTAGAATACACACTGGATTTTCTTTTAAGGTACTTTTTCTGAATGAATTTAAATTCCCATTCATCCTAATAAACACCATAGCCTAAAATTTACTATCTGTGATATTGTACAAATGCTTAACATGCTCATATCAAGTTCCTCACTCTGCCGTTTTAACAAAAGTGTTAAGTGGTTTATTTTAAATGGGTCCGTTAAGTAGAGGAGAGAGGAATTTGATACAGAAAGTTAAACGTTTGTATAATAACACCCACAACAATTATTTCTAGCCTCATACATGTTGGATATTGATTTCAAACCATAGTGCGTAGGGCAGGTATCTTGGTTTTCTCTTTCAGATTTTAAGTTAGCCTTCTCTTCCATCCGTTGAAATGTTAGACTCATTGAAAATAAAGTTTTTAAATCCCAATGCAATCAGCAACATGTTATGCCTTCATACTGTCTGTGTCTTGCTTATTACAGTGTGCACAGAATTTTTCTCAACATATTTTTGTGTGACCAGTAACAAAGAGCAGTTCAAGGCAAGCATCGCTGTCACTGCTCAGCAGGGAAAATGAGACAGTTGTGGGAGAGAGGGGCGCAACAGAGAGTTGGAATAAACGGCTCATTTTCTGAATGGCAGGCAGTAACAAGTGGGGTACCACAGGGATCTGTCCTGGGTCCCCAGCTGTTCACAATTTACATTAATGACCTGGATCAGGGAGTCGGATGCAGCATTTCCAAATTTGCAGACGACACTAAACTAGGAGGGGGGGTGGGCTCAGAGGAGGAGACCAGGAAGCTCCAGAGCGATTTGGACAGACTGGGTGATTGGGCGGATAAATGGCAGATGCACTATAATGTGGACAAGTGCAAAGTTATCCACCTTGGGTGCAGGAACGGGAGGGCAAATTATTATTTAAATGGCAATAAATTGGGAGAGGGGGAAGTACAGAGAGACCTGGGTGTTCTTGTACACCAGTCACTGAAGGCGAGCATGCAGGTGCAACAGGCGGTCAAGAAGGCAAACGGTATGCTGGCCTTCATAGCAAAAGGGTTGGAATACAGGAACAGGGATACCTTGCTGCAGCTGTACAGGGCACTGGTGAGACCACACCTCGAGTACTGTGTACAGTTTTGGTCGCCTCATCGGAGGAAAGATGTTCTTGCCATGGAGGGGGTGCAGCGGCGATTCACCAGGCTGATACCAGGAATGGCGGGATTGACCTATGAGGAGAGACTATGTAGTTTAGGGATGTACACACTGGAGTTTAGAAGATTGAGAGGGGACCTCATAGAAGTGTATAAAATTCTGACAGGTCTAGACAGACTAGATGCAGAAGGAATGTTTCCCTTGGCGGGTGAGAACAGAACTAGAGGACATAATTTAAGGATAAGGGCTAAACCATTTAGGACAGAAATGAGGGGGAATTTCTTCACTCAGAGGGTGGTGAACCTGTGGAACTCATTGCCACAGAGGGCAGTGTACGCCAGCTCATTAAATATATTTAAGAGGGAATTAGATATATTTCTACAGGCAAAAGGGGTTAAGGGTTACGGCGAGAAGGCGGGGACGGGATACTGAATTGGAGGATCAGCCATGATCTCATTAAATGGCGGAGCAGGCTCGAAGGGCCGGATGGCCTACTCCTGCTCCTATCTTCTATGTAATCTATGTAAACTGTATCTATACTGATGGGAGCTCCATAGCTGGTCCATTCATGATATGAAACCACAAAGGGATAAATTTTACTCATTAGCACTCCCAGCATGCAGCTTTGCATGTACGTCCAGAATTTTGGCACCATCTTGATTTACCCCCATAGATTATGCATCCAGTACTTTTAATGGGTGGAAAATCGTGATGGCCACGAATTGGATGCACGGCTGAATTCCAGACGTGCACTGTCAGTGTGCAAAGTTCTGCCCTGGGAGCCCGAAAGACCAAAATTAACTCACCCCACCCACCCTCCCCGCATCATCGTGGGTTTTGTGTATCCCAAATGGGCTTAAATTCAAGTACTTAGGGGAGTGATTTTAATGCTGCACGCCTGGCGGAAACCAAGCCTCCCTCGATAGGAAAGGGGGAGGGACACCGATGAAGTGGAGGCCTAACCTTTTCTTGTGGGGCTCGGAGGAGCACTCCTGCTCCTCCTGGCCCCACAAAGGAAATTAAGAAACTTACCTTGAATGGCCTCTTCTGCTTCCAATCCTTTTCTGACAGGCCTTCGCCTGGCAGGAAAGCTGCAGTGGCTTCCCTGCTTAGGCCAGAGTTAAAAATTGCAGTTGGGGCTCGGTGACGTCATTGGACCCCGATCTGCAAATTTAAAGAAGGATTCCACCTAGCTTTGGGCAGCTTAGCCACCTGTCCAGAAGTGCCGGTAAAAATCGGAAACAGTGTAATCTGGGAGGGACATCGGTGGATAAATCACCCAATGGATTTTATCTGCCCAGTTTGCACCATGTGGGTCGGGTTAAAATAAACCCCAGAGTGTAAAAAGAAGTTTGGTATGGTGCACAGATTAGTTAGGATGACAAAGAAGTAATAATTTTAAACTGAAAACTTTGTTATTTTAAATTTTGGGGTCAGAAAATCTGGTGTTGGGGAAGGATTGATCAGGAGTTTTGCCTGCGGAGAGCAGGAACCTGGGGCAGAACTTGGATCCATCCGGTTTCTGCTCCATTTACACTCCACCACAAATTCTGATCTGGCAGAGGATGTGGCGGCGACTTCTTATGCCTGCTCCTCTTGCATCTACCAGAGCGTTCAGGGGAGGCTCTGTCAATTCTGCACAGCACAGCATCCTATAGGCCCAGCAGATCCCATGGCTGCCGAGAGCAGAGGGATGTCCTCATTTCCCTCGTTCATTTTTGACTTCTAATCTTCGGCCTGTTGTAGGCCTCCATTGTAGCGGCAGGAAGCTACTCCGATTTTGCAGCACCTCCTCAGGCCGGGTGCCTCTATTGTAGACACGGACTGCCACAAATATTAAAATTATTCTGTCCCCAGGATTAGGGACAGGGTCAAAGGCTTTCGAAGAACGGATGGAAGTCTCACCTCACCGCACTTCCAGCAGCGGAGTAGTGACCACAGAATTTCAGGCCCTTTGTTTTTATTCCATTGTAGTATTTACTTCACTCTGAGATGTAATTGTTTCTTACAGGGTTCTCGAGGATCTAGAGGCTTTCCTGGTGGGCCAGGCGATAAAGGAAGCAAAGTGAGTAGCATGTAATATATTAGTAATGCCAACCCCACTGTCTCATAAATCATTAAGACAAACTCTTAAACATCATAACATGTGGTAAGAAATCATAAGTTGATATTTTTTCAAACATAAACCAATATAGATTGACAGTTGGTTTATAAACCTCATTAGTGGCTTAATTTAATCTCCAACAGGTCACAGCTCTTTACAAAAACTATAATACTGCATCTGAAAATTGGTGCCAGAACATTCAGCTGCCTCGTCTCTTTCTTTGCGCAGGATTTAGTGTTCATATTTCCTGCACCTACCTTCATAAACTGTTTCCCCTTTTTGCTACAACTCCCCTCACAGCTTGGTTTCTGGATTTCACACATGGATTAAAGGAAGCCTTCTGTTGCACACCTCATAGTTTTGAACCATAAAGAATTGTTTTGACACCCACCTTATATGCCGCATACTTAACCCGCATTGAAAATTTGCTATCATATAAGACCAAAATTTCATATCAGTGCAGACTATTGCATATTAATCATTGCAGATAATTCATATTCCTTGCAGATTAATTATTGCATATTAATCAGATTGTTGCATTTTAATCTATGCAGATTGTTGCATATTAATCTATGCAGATTGTTGCATATTAATCATCGCAGATTCATTATGGCATATTAATCAGATGTTTGCATATTAATCATTGCAGTTTACTACATATTAATTGCAGATTAATTATTGCATATTAACCAGATTAATGCATATTGGACTATGCAGATTGTTGCATTTTAATCAAGGCAGATTATTGATCCTGTCCCGCTCCCAGTCCACGGGAACCCCCTTTCATCGGGATAGGCTGGAGACACTGGACGCACTATGGAAATCACTGAATCTCCAGCCCACCGCCGCCAGCCGGCCCAGTTTGGGGGTCCGGGAGCTCAGGTGCCTGAAGCAACCTGGGTCCCCGTAGCCGAGGTCATCGGTCAGGAGCAACACTACCCCGGAGCCGGCACTGAAAATTTGCTATCATATACGATCTAAACTCAACCAGCGGACAAACAGTTAGCACTGCCCTTCCCCCCCCCTTGATCATCCTGCAGAGCCAATCAGTCAGTGTCTTCCTGGTACGGTGACGCCTCTTTATGCTTTGTGAAGATTCCATCGAAACGTACCTGTCAATCAATCAGTGTCCCGATAACGGGAGCCCGCCCCCTTTCAGAACTGCAGCATTGTATATAGACTCGAGGCATACAGGCAGAGTTTGCTTTTTCTGAACAGAAATTCTGGTTTGGAATTAACCATTCAACTCGCGAGTTTTCTGAGTTAAATCGCGAGTTGGGGGGAATTTTCATTGAAAAGCACGTGTCTCGTGAGTTGGCATGACTGCATTTTCCACAGAGGCTGTATATTGTAATTGCCAGTCATTTTATAGTCAGCTACACCTGCAAGGAAATATCGCTCGCTGTTCTCGCCATCATGGTGCATGTTAGTATCAGTGAAAAAGGTTGCAATGTTTCACTTAATTCTCTTCTTTTTTAATATTTTTCTTCCAGCAGTTTCCCTCCTCTCCTGTTCCTCTGCAATCTCTGTGCTGCCTTCAACATTGTTTATCACTTCTTTCTCCTTCACTGCCCCTCCTCTCCCAACCATTTCTGCAGCAGTTCTCACAGTTCCCCTTATGTCCCAACACAGTCAATACATCTCCTCAGTGGTTTACTGTCATGTCCTTGCAGTCACCTTTGGCGAACCCCAAAGGTTATATCCTTAACCCCCCCCCCCCTTTTCCTCTTTTACATGTTACCCTCTGGTGGCATCATCCAGAAAAATTGCATTTGTTTCTATATGTATGCCAATGACACCCAAATCATTTTCTTAACCGCCACCAAGGCTTTCTCACTGCCTGACTATAACAACTTGTATTTATATAGTGACTTTCATGTTTTTTTAAATTTGTTTATGGAATGTGGGCATCGCTGGCAAGGCCAGCATTTGATTGCCCATCCCTAATTGCCCTTGAGAAGGTGGTGGTGAGCCGCCGCCTTGAACCGCTGCAGTCCGTGTGGTGAAGGTACTCCCCCAGTGCTGTTAGGGAGGGAGTTCCAGGATTTTGACCCAGCGACGATGAAGGATTGGCGATATACTTCTAAGTCAGGATGGTGTGTGACTTGGAGGGGAACTTGGAGGTGATGGTGTTCCCATCCCAGTAAAGGAGGACAGAGGTAGAGAGGCGGAGAGGCTTAGGGAGGGACTTCTCGAGCTTAGGGTCCAGGCAGCTGAAGGCACGGCCACCAATGGTGGAGTGATTAAAATCGGGGATACACAAGAGTTGGAGGAATGCAATGATCTCGGAGGGTTGTAAGCAATGTTCTCTAAGGTGCACAAGCCGCACACCTCTCTGCTGGTCCTACGCAGCCCGGGACTGGCTTTTTCAGTGTAAAGTTTCGCAAAACTTTGAAGGGGCCACGCTCCCAAAAAAATATAAGGGGGAACATTGGTTGTAGGGCTGGAGGAGGTTACAGAGATAGGAAGGGGTGAGGCCATGAAGGGATTTGTAAACGAGGATGAGAATTTTTAATTGAGGTGTTGCTGGACTAGAAACATCAAGAACTAGGTAAGACACCATTTGTTTCAGCTCAATCCAAACTGAAATCATCCTTTTCAGCTCCCAGCAGCACCCAAGTGCTACTGGCACTCACTTCATCATCCTCCCTAGCTGGCTTCTCAGGACAAATCCAGATGTGCAACCTATTAGACCCTGAGCTAAACTGTTTACTGCCACCAATACTGCATGGATTGACGCCTGCAATATTCTCCTCACCGGCCTCCCTGCCTTAAGAAATTTCAATGAATCCGGAACTCCACAATCAGGCACCTCTCTTGCAAAAAGTTCCACAACCCATCATCCCTGTGTCCCAACAAACTGACTTCCTGAATTCTCATCCTAGTGTTTAAATCCTTCCACGGCCACATTCTACCTCATGTGAGTCATATCATCCTGTGCTTGCTTCACTGGAGGCTGATCATTCAGTCACTACATCCCTACGGAAACCTCTCCTGAAAATTGTATTTTTTTTTAGGATGATTTTCCTCCATTTTCTTTAGCTATAAGGTTGGATGAATAGTCTTCTCCTAGGCCTTTCCAATACGGAAGGTATAAGAAACCCTTGCTCTAGGGGAACCAACTGGCCTCCACCTGTGGCAACTCGGGTTGAGTCACAAAATCTAACAGAGTTACAGAGTCACATCTTTATCCCAAGAATTATGTGACACACAATATTCCACGCAGGAGAGCATATCAACAGATCTTGCGAAGGCTAGTACTAACTATCTCCCAGTTAATTCATTACTAAATCCTACTCATAAGTCATTTTTTCCCACTACTTTAAAACTGTGGAACTCCATACTGCCCTCAATTTTACATAGGATTACATAGGATATACAGCACAGAAACAGGTCATTCGGCCCAACCAGTCCATGCCGGCGTTTATGCTCCACTCAAGCCTCCTCCCGTCTTTCCTCCTCTAAATCTATCAGCATAACGCTCAATTCCCTTTTCCCTCATATGCTTGTCTAGCCTCCCCTTAAATGCATCTATACTATTTGCCTCAACCACTCCCTGTGGTAGCGAGTTCAACATTCTCACCACTCTTTGGGTAAAGAGGTTTCTTCTGAATTCCCTATTGGATTTCTTGGTGACAATCTTATATTGAAGGCCTCTAGTTATGCTCTTCCCCACAAGCCTTTCATCCTTTCCTGATATGTATACCCTTGCATTTCTGGTATCATCCTTGTAAATCTTCTCTGCACCCTCTCCAGTCCCTCTATATCCTTTCTATAATATGGCGACCAGAACTGTACGCAGTACTCGAAGTGTGGTCTAACCAAGGTTCGATACAGGTTAGCATAACTTCCCTACTTTTCAATTCTATCCCTCTAGAAATAAACCCTAGTTCTTGGTTTCCTTTTATTATGGCCTTGCTAACCTGTGTCACAACATTTAGTGATTTGTGTATTTGTACTCCTAGATCCCTTTGTTCCTCTATCCCATATAGACTCGCACCCTCCAAGTGATAAGTGACCTTCCCTATTCTTACTACCAAAATGTAATACCTCACATTTATCTGTGTTGAACTTCATTTGCCAATTATTTGCCCATTCTACAAGTTTATTAATGTTCTCCTGTAACATGTTGCAGTCCCCCTCAGTATTGACTATCCCCCCCAATTTGGTGTCATCCGCAAATTTAGAAATTGTGTTTTTGATTCTGAAGTTGAAATCGTTAATGTAAATTGTGAACAACAGTGGTCCCAGCACTGATCCTTGTGGAACACCACTACCCACCTTTGTAGGGGGTGGTGGTTTGTGTCAGCTTCACCTCTGACTTCTGAGTGGTTCGAATCGCTCCCACTCCCTTGGTTCTAGACCTTGGACTTATTTGGGGGTTGTGATAAAAGGTGCAGCAGACAACTGAGTTTGATGAAAGAACTTCGATCTTTATTCAAGAAAGTAGAACACAACACAAACACTCTTAACACTCTAAAAGTGGGGAACACTTCGGTACAAGCGAGGGAAATAACATTAGAAGAATACTTCACCCCTCCCAATCCCATTTCACTAGCTAAGTTGGACTCCAGAGAACCAGGGATAATGCTCACCAAACGAATCCTTGACAGTTGAGAGTTAGGGTTTAGAGTCTTTTGAGTAAAAAGTTTCGTAAGGCCCTTGTTGTCGCGAGGTGTCCGATGGTCACTGAGGCGGTCGCTCTGGTCTCTTCTTGCGGGTCGGCCTACTTCTGGAGCTGTTGGCCTTCTTTGTTGAACTTCTTTCTGTTGAACTCTGCCTCTGTTTAAACTGTCTTCTTCAGAGCTGTGGAACTGCCTTCTTGCAGAACTGTAACTGTCTTCTGCCGGACTGCTTGCTGAATTCCTTGCTGCTGTGTAACTCTACTGGAGAACTCGAACTTGAACTGTTGTAACTGCTGAACTGACTTCTTGAGAAAACAGCCTTTCAATTATATTAATTGAAGCTTCCTTATCTGTGCATTGTAAGATTTTGGAGGGCTCGTTAACGGTAACGACTTTACTAAGTGTCAAATGGCTTTTGGGATGGCTTGTGTCCTGTCGATCTCCTTGGTTGATTACAGTTGATTGGATTTGTGTTTGGTTTTCTAGGCTGGACTCGGTCTTTCTATAGAAATGGGCCTAACTGATTTGTATTATGCATGTTTCTGATGGGCCCTGTAATCGGTTTTGATGGGGCCTATGTTTTGGGTGGGACTGCTCTTTCCCTGGGTCTATTGTCAAAATGCTAATGTCTGCTGGGGCTTGAGTGAGGTCATCCTGGTTCCCCAGACAGTGTAATTAACTGCAATAGCCAAACTGCTTTTACAGAGGTCGAACCCACCTCCATGTCCCTTTACAGGCCCAGACATGTTTTTAAAATGCCAAAACTTGGTTTTTGGTCTTAAGTTCCTTATGTTAGGCCAAATGCATTTTTATCACTGAGGTTGTTCCAAAGTCCTTTTTCCTTAGCTTTTGGGGATCTGCAAATTTTGAGAATCTTACAGTCCCCCCTCTGATACTTTACCCGCTAGAGTATCATCCTGGGTCAGCAAAATTCCTGATCCTCGAGTGCCAACCTTCCCCTGTAGTTTACCTATCTAAGACCCAAAACATACATTCCCCTTTAGGTGTAGGGTTTATATACAGACACAGGTAAGAATTCAGTTACATTCACATCCAAGCACGGAGGGGGTCCAACACCCCTGCACCACTTGGAAAAATATAGTACATACATAGAAAAAAAGAATAATACACGATCACAAACTTTATTCATTTTAATAAAAACAATTAAGGCTCGCCCTAAACCTGGCCATAGGCTTTATTGTAATGCTGGTCCCATGCTTTCTCACGTCTGGATCGGCATGCCGATTTCCTCTCTGTAGGGACACACAAAACAGATAGCCATGTCCCGAGAAGGTTCTCTGGCTTGACAGGTGATCGAGTCTCGAAAACTTATTCTGCTTTCTGTCCTGAAGCCAGCTAGCAATCCATTCTGCTACTTGTCCCTTGACTCCGCATTCTCTGACCTTGTTCATCAGTCTATTATGGTGTACCTTAGCGAAAGCCTTTTGAAAATCCAGATAAATTACATCTACTGCATTACCATTGTCTACTCTCTCTGTTACCTCTTCAAAAAATTCAATAAGGTTGGTAAAGCAAGACTTTCCCTTTTGAAATCCATGTTGACTATTCATTATTATATTTTTGGTTTCTCGATGTTCTTCTATTTTCTCCTTTTAGTAGGGATTCCATTATTTTTCCTATCACCGATGTTAAGCTGACTGGTCCATAATTCCCTGGACATGTTCTATCCCCCTTCTTAAATATCGGTATTACGTTAGCTATCCGCCAGTCCTTTGGCACTACACCGTTTTCGAATGAATTATTAAATATGTTCAGTAATGCCTCTGCTATCGCTTCCCTAAATTATTTTAAAATGCGTGGATCCAATCCATCCGGACCAGGAGTTTTATCCTCATTGAGTTTGATTAATTTATTTAATATATCCCTTTTTTTTTATTTTAAATGCGCTTATCTCATTACTACTCTCATCATCCAATGTCATGTCCACCTGTTCTATCTCCCTGGTAAATACTGAAGCAAAATAATTATTTCATATTTCTGCCATCCCTCCTCTTACAAACTAAAGACTTTTAAAACTAAAGGTAATCACTAATTCTTATTAACTTGCAGCCTAATTTTTTTCTTAGTCTTAATGGTGCCCTTCATAGAGGCTTTAATTTAAAAAACCTCCCACATTCCTATTACCATAGCACATCCTTTGTGAAAAGACTCTTCTCTTTAATCTTTGAGAGAGCTGTGTCCAAAATGTTGTCCCCGGTGGTTGTCATGGCAACGATTTCAAGCTGTGCATTTTGACAGCGTTCTTAGTCGACTGACTGACTCAAATAACAATATCAGCCAGCAGGCATTCTATATCCACTGCATTAGCCATGGGATTGCTACCTTCTTTCATGAAGGGAATCTCACCTAACTGTCTGGCTGACACGTCTCTGATTACATGATGGCAAATGAGTTGGAATGTCTCATGGATTTCAACCTTGGTTGTAACTATATTGGCTAACAATTAGGAAGCCTCACCCCCGCCCCCCCCCCCCTGCGCAAGGCAGTTACCCTATGCACAAATAGTGAGGTCCAGATGTTGGGCCTTGGTCTTCATTCCTATAGAGATGGGGCTGTGGGAGGAGCTCTAATCAGGGAAGTGAAGTAAGTTTGGGACGCTGACAGGGCAAAAGTAAGTGTTGGCCTCCGGGGTGGGGGTGGGGCCTTGGGGGGATCGTGGATAGGTGGGGGACGAGCGTGTACCTCGGTGGGGGGAATCGCGGGTCTTGGGGGAGCTATCGATGGTGAGGGGAGGGGTATAATCAGCAGGCAGCGGCCAACGGGATTGGGGCCTGGAGGTCAGCGATCTTGTGTGAGCGGGGGTTGCGGGGGTGTGTGCGTGGCAGATCAGAGGCCAGAGCCTGGGGTGACGGAGATCTGTGGGAGAGAGAGATCAAAAGTCGGGGGCCTGAGTTTGAGGGGGAGGGAGGTCGGGGGCTGGAGCCTGGGCGGAGGGAGATTGGAGGTTTGGGGCCGGATCCTGGGGATAAGGAGGTCGTGGGCTGGAGCGTGATCAAAGGTCAGAGGTCGGGGGCCAAATCCTGGGAGAGTGAGAGCGGAGGTTGAGGGACAGAGCCTTGGGGCGGGGGCAGAGATGAGGGGCCAGAGTCTGGGAGGAGTGAGATTGGAGGACCGGGTTCAGAGCCTGAATGGAGAGAGATTGTAGCTTGGGATTCGGAGCCTGAGTGGAGAGGGATCAGAGATCGGGAGCCGGAGGAGAGAGATTGGAGGTCAGGGGCCGGAGAAGGAAGATTGGAGGTTGGGGGGTCGGCGCCTGGGAGGAGAGAGAGGTCGGGGGTCGGAGCTTGGGGGGAGAGGGATCGGAGGTCGGGGGCTGCAGCCTGGTGGATGGGAGATTGGAGGTCTGGAGTCGGAGTCTGGGGGGAGGAAGATTGGAGGTCGGGGGTAAGGGATCTCAGGGCTGGGAGTGGCAGTGATTGGGATAGTGCTTTACATGTAAGTAGCAACTATTTTTTGCATCTATCCATAGAGTTAGTTTCCCTGAGTGCAGTCAGCGTTGGCTGCATCAGGACAAACCAATGTTGCAGCGGGGACCTGAATTAGGCGCTAGGCCCCTTATTTACATATGCAAATGGACTAACACCTGCTTCAGGTGTGTGTAAAGGATGCCTCTTGTATGTTCTTATCCAATATGGCGGGCACTTCCTACACGTCACTTTAGTGACTTAAGAGGCCATGTGGCGCCTGAAAAAGGAGCGCTACATGACCCAATTTCTAGGCTTTCAAGTCAAGCCTGTATAATAGACATAAGAACAAAGGTATGTGTTGGTGTTGAATTATCTAGAACTGCTAATTGCCCAAATCTAATTAAAAGATTTTGAAGTCAACCTTTTTGCTCATTACCATTGTTTTATTGTGAAGTCCCACAGTTTGTCCATGAACCATTTAGCAACATTTAAGCTTTGGCTGGGTGTGATTTGTAGCTAGCATTACACGCCCTGCTGTCAGTTACTATCAGGATAACGATTACTGGATTAAAACAGTCTCAAACCTTTATGAATTCTGTAACTTTCAAGTTTTAATACAGCCATTAAATACTGTTTTATAATGTTCTCTCATATAGCATGATTTGTAATACACTGTCCTTTTTATATGGCTCCTCACAACAGGGAGAACACATATAAACTCACTGTTAAAAGCATTCTGCAACAAAAGAGGCTTCTAGCTAGCTTTCAAACAGCGTTCAAGAAGGAAACATAGTATATAAAACTTCCCGAAAATTAAAGTGATTTATTTTTCATTCAGGGCATTCCGGGATTTAATGGTTTGCCGGGGCCTCCGGGATCAGCTGGGCCTACTGTAAGTATTCAATTATTTTATGCTCCTTTTAAGTTAAAGGTGCAGTGATCCATAGTGCAATTTCTTTTTCTATAGGCAGGTCAGAGATTAGAAGCTAAAACCATTAGAAAGTATAGATTGAGAAAAGGCCATCCAGCCCTGAGACTGCTCCTTTTAACCTACATTTCTCAACCAGAATATATTGGTACCTTCTCAATAGCTTGGCACAAGTACGAACTGAATCAGTGGATCAGACAGTAGACAGTTGGCATCCATTGAGTAGGCCGGATGAAGGGCCATTTTGCTCTGTCTCACTGGGAATCTCATCTGATTTCATACGGTATGTTCAGATGTAAAAAGCCCTTTGCTCCATTTGATCTCACAGCCTTAGCCTTACCCTTCCAACTGTAACGTGCCTCTGAACAGGCAGATTGTAGCTTGGCATAGGCAATGGGACAGTTAACTTTGGTTTAATGTCCATCCAAAGGACAGCCCTTCTGACAACAGTGCAGTTGAGTGTCAGCCTAGATTATGTGCTCAAGTCTTAATATGAGGGAATTAAACCAAAACTACATTCGGATCCAAAGGTGGGAGTGATGCTAACTGAGGCAAGCTAACACTCAGGAACAGTAGCCAGTGACTTAGCAATTTGACTGACAGATCTCAGACCATATATTAGTAAGTGGGTTGGACTATCTATGACCATGGGGTCCACCCTCATACAGGGATTTTTCACTCTCCCTCCACTCACTGAGGGAGTTGAATACTCGGATGTTCTTTCAGAGAAAGAAATTATTATGGGAATATAACTTGTGGAGATGAAAAAGAAGGTAGCAAAATAAATAGAAACCACATTTATTTTTGACACTGTATGTTAAAATATTTTTAGAAATACAGTCAAGTTTGGACAACAGTATTGCTCAGATATCAGTGCCCCCTGTTAATAAAGAACAACTGTAAGTGGTTGAAAGAGTATCATCAATCAGTCTTCTGTTATAGGGGCCAGAAGGTCCAAGAGGTGGAAACGGAGAATCAGGCCTCAAAGGTGCCAAAGTAAGTTTTTATTCAGCTCTCTTTTTATTATTTGAGTCAATGCTTACACACAAATGTGCAATATTCTCTATTGTAATATAGGGTAATTTGTTGGTTATGATAGTTTTTCTGGAAAATAGTGAATATCTGGTAAGTGACTACAAGGCAGAAATCTAAATTAAATTTAAAGTAAAAATAAAAAGCTGATTTAAAAAAAAAAGAATTCTCTCGCTGTCCCAATTTTCTGTCCTGAGGGCGTTGACGTATGTTGGGATACAATTCCACAGCTGCCAGCTTCTCCCTGAAATCTTGCTTGCCTTCACCTGCGAGTGTTGCCAGGCTATTCAACTGTTGCAGGATGGCATTAGAATCGAATCCTAATATCACCCAATATCCAGATTCCAGCCGGATCGCTAAATAGCAAGAGTGACCACCTTGGCTGATTTGCTTTCTCCCTGAACCGAAGGGATTGCGATCAGCAGGAGGGCTCCCACTGCTGTCTGGCGGAAAAGAGCTAACTCGGCACAGCCCAAGGTTCAAACCGACATTGAAGTGACAAATTGGCACTTCAAAATAAAGCAGAACATAAAAAAGAATAAAGACCATTCACTCCAAAGATAGCTACACGTTTGTGTGCACTGAATCCTTTTACAGTTATTCTTTGTTTTCTAGGGTTCAGAGGGGCCTCGAGGGCCATACGGTACTCCCGGACCTAAAGGCGAACCTGTAAGTATTTAACATTGTAGGGCTAACTTTGTAATGACTATCCTATTATTTTATGAAAATAATTTTCTTAATTTTCTCCCTCTTTTCCTGAAGGTGCCCCAACTCCCCTCCCCTTACTGGGATAGAGTTGCACACGCAGTGGTTGGCTGGATGCCCAAACAGCCATTATTCACACATAAACTATGACACTGAGTGCCAGTGGGCTATCTGACTGGAGGATATTGTGGCCGGGCCCAATTCTGTCCTCACTGCATGCACACTACTAGCAGGGGGCGATGGTGATCAAAAATAGGAACCAAAGCTGTTGTTTCCTTCCCTGATTCACGGGCACTGTGACCAATTTTGGGATCCATTCCCTGGTAGGCATTAATTATTTCTGCACATACCAGGGTGGCTCAAAGCTAGGGCCTTCCTGGTCTACATAACACAGAGATAGAGGTTTTGACCCTGAAACTTTGGCGGGAGATTGGTGTAAATGGCTGTTTTTAGATATGTATTCCATTTCTGGGGGGGAAGTTCCACCAACAACCCTCTGCGTGATTTCCAGGCATTTACCTCTTAGACAGCAGTTGAGGCTGCAGAAAAATAACTAATTTGGAAAGACACAACATTGATGAGTTGTGCTACGGAGAGGCAGTCACAGGCTTGGGGCTGGATTTTTCTCTAGCTTGGATTAGCGGCCAGAACAGGGTTGAGGACGGATTTCTGCCTGCTGCACCAATCCTTCCTGGGTCAGGGCTCATTAATTAGGCTCCGAGTGGATTACCCTACAACACACAGTCTGCCGCTCCTGCCAAAGGAAACGAGGTGGCACACAACACCTCAACGAGGAGCTGCCTGCTTTAAAGTGGGCAGACGTGCCCTGAAGAATTTTTTAACAAGGCAACGAAAGGGCTCTGAGTGAGCAACAGTCTCTTCAGGAAACGGTATGGGGGCTGAAGAGATGGAACGGTGGACACTACTAGGCCCTCTCCTTACAAAGAGAAGGCTTGAAGCCTTTGTTTCAGGGTACACTGTCACCCCTCTCCTGGGGATTGATTGTGGCAGTGGCAGTAAGGAAGGAAATCCCCTAAATAGTGGTATGGTAGTATAGTGGTTATGTTACTGGACTAGTAATCTGGAGACGTGAGTTCAAATCCTACCATAGCAGCTGGGGAATTTAAATTCAGTTCATTAAATAAATCTGGAATTAAGAAGTTAGGGGGAAAAATTCGGTTGCTTTGCAAAGGAACTAGCGCCTGGGCGCGGAGCTGCCAACTCCTCCCACTAAATTCAGCGGGAGGTTAGCGGCGGCGGTAACCATTAGCGCCCCGCGGCGCTGTGCCACCGGCGATGACATCATCGCTGTGCAGCGCCCCGGCCGCGATCTTCAGTATCGCCCCCTGACTTACTGCCGGACACTATGTCCGACGGGGTCAGGGGGGCCTGCCTACGGCCGGGGCGGCGCTAATTAAAGGCGAGGTGCCGGGCGGCCATTTTTGTTGCTGGCCGCCTGCCAGCACCTGCCCCCGTTGCCGTCCCCGGCCTCCTTAGCAGCCTCCCCGCGGAGTGCCAGCTGCACTCCGTGAGCCCGGCACTCCTCTTGAGTGCCGGGCTCTTTTGCCGGCACTCCGATCACTGGTGGCCGAGCTGGGCCCCGGGTCATGCTTCACTATGCCCCTTCCCTTTAAGAAGGGGAGGAAGGGCTGCATTACCGCGGCACATAGCGCTGCGATATTCCCTCGCAGCGCTCCAAGAGGGAGGTGGGGCGCTTCCAGTAACGCCCCGCTTCCCTTTTTGGGCGCTACCGATGAATTTCGGCCACGGGGGTGCTAATTATTTCAGGGCGCAACTCAGTTTTTCCCCCTTAGTAATGGTGACTATGAAACTACCATTTTGTCATAAAAAACCCATTTGGTTCACTAATGGCCTCTAGGGAAAGAAATCTGTCATCCTTACCTGGTCTGGCCTACATGTGACTCCAGACCCCCAATGTGGTTAACTCTTAACTGCCCTCTGAAATGGCCTAGCAAGCCACTCAGTTGTCAAGAAGGTGGCTGACCTCTATCTCCTCTAGGGCTGGGCAATAAATGCTGGCCTTGTCAGCGATGCCCACATCCCATGAACGAATAAAAAAAAAAATCCTGGGTAACTAGCCCCACATCTCTGCTCCATTTAAACAGGCGAGGGGCAGCTGGCTGGAATAGGAAAAGTGGCATTGTTGAGAGCTCTAACATCAAATTAAAGTTAAGTACAGAATAACAGCTAGATTGGCAGTGTGTACCTGTGTCGTGTCCAGTATATTGGTTAAAAAGACAGCTTCTTGATGACAGGAGTGCAGTATTCACTTTTTAAAAATTTGTTTTCAGGATGTGGGTGATATTGGCAAGGCCTCATTCATTACCAATTTCTAGTGACTTGCTAGGCCATGTCAGCAGACATTAATAGTGTGGAAAGATGAGTAGGCCAGACCAGGTAGGGGTTTGGAAATTGCCTTCCCTGAAGGACATTAGTGAACCAGTTGTTTTTAATTTAGTGATATTAGTAGATTTATTAATTTGAATTTCACAATCTGCCATGGACCTCTAGGTTTCTAATCCCTCTGCTAAAATACCTCCATGAATGACATATTAGTCCACCATTCGCATCATTACTGAGTCCTCCACTAAATGCCAACTGAGCCACTTTATAACTTGTTTGTTTAAAATTGGAAAAGAGGTGGAAACGTGAGGTGATAGTGGGTCACTAGGAGCTGATCCCATGAGGGCCGTGATGTAGGGTAGCATGTGAGTGTACTGCATCATGGAGTGGCAGGAAGGAGTTTCACTAAATTTGACTAAATAACGTGCTCTGCATTTCAATGGTGCATTGGCATCCACCAGAAGCCTGGTACCCAATCGGATATAAATTAATTGAAAATAAAACAACAGGGGAGGGCTCCCCTGATGGCTCAGCGAGTTTGCCCATTTAGCAAAAGCAAAATACTGCAGATACTGGAAATCTGAAATAAAAACAGAAAATGCTGGAAATACTCAGCAGGTCAGGCAGCTGAAGGGTCATCGACCTGAAACGTTAACTCTGTTTCTCTCTCCGCAGATGCTGCCTGACCTGCTGAGTATTTCCAGCATTTTCTGTTTTTATTGCCCATTTAGTAGCTAACCAGGAAGGTCCTAGGTTCGATTCCAACTCTGTGTTGAATTAGCTGACCTCAGCTCGGCCAATCTTTGTGGTGTCGCACTGGGTCTTGCAATGGAGGTGAAAATCCTCCAGGGTTCTTGCTCCAGATCGCTATCCTGTGGCTTTTGCGATGAAGTGGGCGTGTGTACATGTCAGGTCAGGACAGGATAAGGCTTGGCTGCGATGCCCCCCCCCACAGATCAAATATCCTGCTGACACTCCCTGTCGAGGTCCAGACATGAATAATGGGCACTGGGGCAAGTGTCTGTGGAACTGCAACCTGGGAAGGAGTCGCCGGCTTCAGAAGGGAGAAATTTTCAAAAGAAAAAAGAAACAATAGATGGTGGAGCCACAATTTACGATGACCGTTCTGATGAAAGGTCATCGACCTGAAACGTCAACTCTCTTTCTCTCTCCACGGATGCTGCCTGGCCTGCTGAGTTTTTCCAGCGTTTTCTGTTGTTATTTCACAATTTACTTACATTTGTTGTTCATTATTTTAGGGTGTTACTGGGCATCCTGGACGGGATGGGAATGCTGGAGCTGAAGGCACAAAGGTAACAACAAGAATTCTGTTGATGCTACACTTGGTTGCTAAATTGACAATAGCTCTTCTACACAAATACATTTATAATGGGCCATAATTTGTTGTCAAAATAACAGTGAGGCTAATGGCACTCGTCGTTATTTATGCGCAACTTCAAGTGCGGTCAGATGTGTGGCGAAATGCGGAAATCAAAAGTTGTCATTAGCTTTGCAAAAACAGCATCTCACCGTCTGGCTCACCATTTAAATGCATTGAACACCGTGAAGTTGCTGTATTTGCGAGGTAGATACGAACTAAACTCGCCACAAAGTTATGTCTTATCTGTTTCAGTCTAAGTACCCTTTTAACGACATAAGTGTTAACTACTGCTAAACAACCTCGCTGGCACTGAAAATTAATTATTACAAGCATGGATTTTTAAAAAAAAGAGATTTTTAAAATGTAAAATTTAAAATTAGAATTTTTTTTAACTTTTCCGTTCTGTCTCATTTTTCTCTCTCTTAATCCAGTCGTCCTTTCCTTCTATTTATTTCTCTTTCTGTACCTGATTTGACATTGAATTCACCCACTCTAATTTATACTTCCTTCTCAGTCCTTGTGCTGTTAATTTCACAATCCTTCAACCTGATTGGTTAAGGAGATACACAGTTGTATCTGTTCACTCAGGTCCCAGATGCCCGGTTTCCCTCACTGCGACATTATCAGCTCGCACTTTCAGCAACTTGCGGCGCAAAGTATCATCATGATTTAACAGGCAAGGGCAAGTCTAACTAATGGTGGATGCCGTTCGTTGCCCTGCTACAGCAAATGATGGCCTATTATTTAAAGGGAAACAGCAAATGCTTGCAGAGTGCTGATGGACACAGACTGGAAGTAGACTCCTCCTTACTGTCACTATTAGTGGTGAAACTCCTTGGCAGGCCTTCCAATAACTCTTACAGCAGTTTGTGTGATGTTAGTAACTTTCTTTATGTGGCTGGGTCCCTGTAGTCATCACCTGTGTTCTCCTGAGCAGTGCTGAGACAGAACCCCGCCCTTCGGTGAGCTGTCTCTTGTGCTGTTCCTGCCACCAGTACCCGCTGTTGATCACTGGTTCTCTGTGATTCGTCACGTGCACACCGCTCAAACTCACTACCTAAGCCACATGGAGTGCCAATGTCTGAGGTGGTGCTGGCACTTGCCTCCAGAATCGTGCAGTACCCCCCACCCCCCCCAACCTGCCACCCCGCCCCTCCCCTGCCTTGGGTAGATGATATTTCACTCAGTCTAAAAAGGGTCAGGCCTGTTGGGTAATGGCCATTAACTGTTCCGACAAATACTTACGCTCTTATGTCTTTAATATAGGGTGATGCTGGAATACCAGGCCGAATGGGGGAAACTGGGGCTCCGGGTTTACCTGTAAGTATTTATACTGTGACAAAAAAAATTACTTGGATGAATGATTTATTTCCTTTGCTTATATCAGTTTGAAATTGTCAAGCTGACTGAGCATTCTCACCTCTAAGCCAGAAAGTCATGGATTCAAGTCCCACCTGAACCTGTAATATCTAGGTTGACATTCTAGTGCAGTACTGGAGGTATCTTTCTTCAGATGAGATGTTAAGCTGAGGTCCCATCTTCCCATTCCCGTGGTTCAGGTGGACATTAAGGGCTGGATTTTGTCAATGGAGGCGACTTAGAGGCAGGACTGCTGCTTGTCATGTCAATGTCCCGCCACCATCCTCGCCTGACCATTCAGAGGGATTTTTCCCTGATTGAGCTTGTTAAGCCTGCCCTGCGGGCTCAGCAGGCCAATTAGGGAAGAAGTCACTGACAGATCACGTCAACGTCAGACGTGCTATCTGTCAAGACTTCTTGAAAGAAGAAATGACAGCGTTTGACAGCTCTGTGAAGCTGTCAAACACTGACATTCTCTTGAGTTTAATTCGTTTTTGTGGTGAGGACTGAAAACATTGTGAAAAAGTAAATTTCAGATGTCTGATGGATCGGAGGGTCCATCAGCCATTACCTGAAATTGACAAGGTGGATGTCCGCTCTCCCGATCCAGCACGGCTAAAGGCTACAGAAGTAAAAAAAGGTAAGTGAACACTTTTTTAAACTTATCACTCACCTTGCATACTTACCACTCCACACTTGCACCCATCACTCACCTCTACACCTTACTTCCAGGTGCCTCCGACCACCGCAGACCTCTTTCACGTCTCCTCCAACCCGGCGGGGTTCTCCGAGGTCGGGAAGCCTTCACATGTGAAGGTAAAATGGCACTAATCCCTTTTTCTGCCTGTTAACTACCTGTTAACAGGCAGTTAAAAGGATTAAAAGCCTTTCCCGCCTCCAGGAGACGGGACCCGAAGCTGCACATCCTCCCGCCTCCTGGCAAAAGGGCACGGAGGCGGGATGGGGCGGGTGGCAATTTCTCCGATTTTACTACCTCACACGACTCCGCTCCCGCCTCTTCAGGGCTTGGAAAATCGAGCCCTAAGGATCCCGTGGCACTATTTTGAAAAGGAGCAGGGAGTTCTCCCAGCACCCTAGCCAATATTCTTTCCTCAACTAAAACCACCAAAATGTTCACTGGCCATTTACCCTATTGCTGTTCGTGGTATTTTGCTGTGTATAAATTGGCTGTTGTCTAAACCTAAAACCAGTGACAACATTTCCGAAGTAATTCATTGTGTGAAGCATTTTTATGATACTTCTGAGAGACATGATAAAGTGTAAGTTGCTCTTTACTAAAATTTGAGGGAAAAAACAGCATAATTACAATCAGTGACTAGAGTGTTGTGAACACTTCTGATTCACTAGCAGGTACTGTGAGCTGAAGAAGTTTTTTTTTAAACACTTGTAGGAAATTTAAATGCAGCTTTCTGCACGTTTGAATTTTCTGCCTAAAATGTGAGCATTAATAGATACTTCCACAAATCACAGGACTTAAAATGTCAAGGGTGGGGCCAACAGGTCCAGGGAACCCTGGATGTCAAGGGATATACAAGAATGGATTAGGAAAAAAAGGGAGGCTTTTGGCAGATACAAAGGACTAAAAACAGTGGAAGCCCTGGAGGAGTATAGAAAGTGTACTTAAAGAATTTAGGAGAGCGAAGAGGGGGCATGAAAAAACACTGGCGGGCAAAATAAAGGAAAATCCCAAAGTGTTTTATAAGTATATTAGGGCAAGAGGATAACCAGGGAAAGAGTAGGGCCGATTAGGGACTGAAGTGGCAATCTGTGTGTAGAGCCGGAAGATGTAGGTGAGGTTTTGAATGAATATTTTGCATCTGTGTTCACTATGGAGAAGGATGATGTAGGCATAGAAATCAGGCAAGGGGATTGTGATATAGTTGAACAAATTAGCATTAAGAGGGAGGAGGTACTAGCGGTTTTATCGGGCTTAAAAGTGGATAAATCCCCAGGCCCAGATGAGATGTATCCCAGGCTGCTGTGTGAGGCAAGGGAGGAGATTGCAGGGGCTCTGATACAAATTTTCAGAACCTTTCTGGCCACAGGGGAGCTGCCAGAGGACTGCAGGACAGCTAACGTAGTATCATTATTCAAGAAGGGTACTAGGGATAAACCAGGGAATTACAGGCCAGTGAGTCTAACATCAGTGGTAGGGAAAGTATTGGAAAAAATTCTGAGGGACAGAATTAGTCTCCACTTGGAGAGGCAAGGATTAATCAAGGATAGTCAGCATGGCTTTGTCAGGGGGAGATCATGTCTAACCAATTTGAAAGAATTTTTCGAGGGGGTGACTAGGTGTGTGGATGAGGGTAGTGCAGTTGATGTAGTCTACATGGACTTCAGTAAGGCTTTTGACAAAGTCCCGCATGGGAGACTGGTCAAGAAAGTAAGAGCCCATGGGATCCAGGGAAATTTGGCACATTGGATCCAAAATTGGCTTAGTGGCAGGAGACAGCGGGTGATGGTCGAAGGTTGTTTTTGTGACTGGAAGCCTGTGTCCAGTGGTGTACCGCAGGGATAGGTGCTGGGTCCCTTACTGTTTGTAGTGTACATTAATGAGTTAGATATGAATGTAGGAGGTATGATCAGTAAGTTCGCAGATAACACGAAAATTGGTGGAGTGGTAAATAGCGAGGAGGGAAGCCTCAGGCTACAGGATGATGTAGGCGGGTTGGTCAGATGGGCAGAACAGTGGCAAATGGAATTTAACCTTGAAAAGTGTGAGGTGATGCATTTTGGGAGGACTAACAAGGCAAGGGAATACACAATGAATGGTAGGACCCTAGGAAGGACAGAGGATCAGAGGGACCTTGGTGTGCATGTACATAGATCCCTGAAGGCAGCAGGACAGGTAGATAAGGTAGTTAAAAAGGCATATGGGATACTTGCCTTCATTAGCCGAGGCATAGAATATAAGAGCAGGGAGGTTATGATGGAGCTGTACAAAACGCTAGTTAGGCCACAGCTGGAATACTGTGTGCAATTCTGGTCGCCACACTATAGGAAGGATGTGATTGCATTGGAGAGGGTGCAGAGGAGATTCACCAGGATGTTACCTGGGCTGGAGCGCTTCAGCTATGAAGAGAGACTGGACAGGCTGGGGTTGTTTTCCTTAGAGCAGAGAAGGCTGAGGGGGGACCTGATTGAGGTGTACAAAATTATGAGGGGCATAGATAGGGTAGATAGAAAGGAACTTTTCCCCTTAGTAGAGGGGTCAATAACTAGGGGGCATAGTTTCAAGGTAAGGGGCAGGAGGTTTAGAGGGGATTTGAGGAAAAACTTTTTCACCCAGAGTGTGGTTGGAATATGGAACTCACTGCCTGAAAGGGTGGTAGAGGCAGGAACCCTCACAACATTCAAGAAGCATTTAGGTGAGCACTTGAAATGCCATAGCATACAAGGCTATGGACCAAGTGCTGGAAAATGGGATTAGAATAGACAGGGCTTGATGGCCGGCGCGGACACGATGGGCCGAAGGGCCTCTTTCTGTGCTGTATGACTCTATGACTCTTAAAGGTAAGTAATGAATGTTGGCAGTACTGTGATTGTTCACAATACCAGGCTATTGATTACAGGAGGTGACAATAGCCTTGTAATTAAACCAGTGGGAGAAAATGTGTAATATCTTGTATGTGTTCTTTTTAAGGGATTGCATGGATCACCAGGACAGAAAGGACCAATTGGGGAAAAGGTAATCTGTTTTTTTTTAAATATTTGAGAAATAAAGTAAAGGTTGCTGTACTACAAACTCCCAGAGCTTTGGGATCCTGAGACCAACAAAATAAAATTAAAAGTTGCCGGAACTGTTAGAGCTGCATAGCAAGGTGGGCAGGAAGAGATAAGACAGGTTATTGTTTTGGATGTGGAGCCTTCATCAGAACAGGACACTGGGAAGTGATTTGTTCCTGAATAGGACTGAACAATACATAAGTGGGGAGAAATTTGTCTTGGGCTGTCGCGCAAAAAGGACAGTATCACATCTGCTCCAAAATAAAAACAACAGCTCCAAATGAAAAGGCATGAATGGGAGAAATAAGCATGGAAAATGCAAATAAGTCAGAAGATGGTAAAGTCAATGTACAAATCAAAGAGCTGGAGAAGAGAAAGATGAGATTTTTTTTTATTTGTTTATGGGATGTGGGCATCACTGGCAAGGCCAGCATTTATTGCCCTTGTGAAGGTGGTGGTGAGCCGCTGCCTTGAACCGCTGCAGTCCGTGTGGTGAAGGTACTCCCAGAGTGCTGTTATATTCCCAAAGGTTTCATTGAGGTTGGTTGGAAAAGACAGAAAGATAGAGGTGGGTGTAGAAACAACAAAAAGAACAGCAACTTACATTTATATAGCGCCTTTAACGTAGTAAAGTGTCCCAAGGCGCTTAATTAGTAGAAAGAAGACCTGAAACAGGAGGTCAGTATCACATTTTTGTGGTAATGAATTAAAGTGAGTTTGTTTCTCAAACTTCACTTTCAAACTGTTTTCTCTTTCACTTTGTATCATTCACTAATTTCTTTCACTCCAGTCTTTCCGTCACTAAGGTCTTTGGGCTAGACATTTGCCTCCTTTGCGCCTCCCGTTAGCGCCTCTGGGGGGCGATAACGGGGCGCTACCGGCTTTGCGACCGGGTGATAGCACCGACGCCCGCGAAATTGGCGTGGAGGTTTACGACAGCAGTAACCACTAGCTCCACGATCTCCTGCGCCCGGAGATCGTGACGTCATCTGGCTGTGCAGCGTCCCGGTAGCGCCCTGGATCCGAACTTCGGTTCCGCCCCCTGCAGCATCGCCGGGCGGTAACACCGACAGCTGCAGGAGGCGTTGTTAGGGAGGCCGGCCGCTTGGGGAGCGGTATTTAAAGGTAAGGCCGCTTGTGCCAATGAAAAATTTGTTTTCACCCCTTAGATTGTTTTTTTCCACTTTTTCCTGTGCTGCGATTGATCAGCCCTGCACTCTGTTAGAGTGCTTGGGGCTGATTGTCGCGGATCACGGCTGCTGTCGGCAATGAGGGACATCGATTTAGTGCAGAGCCTGCAGCAATGGCCCTTCCCTTTAGGGAGGGAAGGAGCCTCCGTTCCCGGCAGCGCTGCTCTCAACATTGGGCAGCGCTGCACCGCTACCGCCCCTCTTGCCGAACTTTAGCGCTCCAAGAGAAATGGTAGCGCTTGATTTAGTGCTCCACTTCCTTTCTGGAGGGCTAAAGTTGAAGTTCGTGTTGGATTCATTGGCGTAGTGCCCAGCGCTACTTTTTTGTTACCGCTAAAGTTATCGCCCCATTTCTCCCCCAAGGTTTCTTAATTTTCTCATTCTTTCTCCCCCTCTCTCTTCAATTCATTTTCTTCTACTCTCTTCCTCCTCTCATTTAGTTTTCTCTCCATCTTGTTTAGATTATACTCCCTTGTTTAATTCTCTCTCTGCCCTTGTTTAGTTGTCTATTTCTCATTTTGTTCACAATCCCCCTCATTTTGTTTTATGTCTTCTCTTTGTTAAATCTTTCTCTGCCCCCTCGCATTTAGTTCTCTCTAGCCCTCCCTCATTTAGTTTTCTCTCTCCTTCATTTAGTTTCTTTCTCTAGTTTTGCTTTCTTTCTATTCCCCTCATTTAGTTCTCTCTCCTCTCTTGTTTAGTTCTTTCTCTCCCCGTCGCTCACTTACTTCTCTCTCCCACTTAACGTTCTCTCTGTTCTGTTGCTCACACCTTTCTTCTTTTACTTTGTTTTCCATACATTTTTCCAGCTGTGTCGTGTAATGTAAAACTCTCACTTATGTATATCGTATGTATTACAGGGTGATACTGGTGAGCTGGGAGATGTGGGACTTCCTGGAACCCCAGGAGAGCCTGTAAGTATCATTTCAATCATTTAAAGAATTCTTGCAGATAAATACTTGGACATCCAAGGAGCTATAATGAGATTGATTTTTTTTTTAAATGCCTTTCTCCTCTTTGTTCAGACAATTTTCTTCCCCCCCCCCTCCCCACCCTAAGGTTTTAACTCATTGATGGGTAGCTCCCGCAAGTGACTATTCATCATGCGTGGTCCTGTTCACTCCCAACAACTACATACATGCAATTCCAGTAGGGGGCGCTGGATAGTGGACATCCTGATTTTGTCTATCTAACCCCGAGCAGCTAAGGCCAACAACATTGACTGAGATCAGCTAACTCAGCACACAATGGGGATCGAAGCTAAACCCTTCTGTTCTATATGGCCTAGCTACTCACAAACATAACTGCTAGAGAATTTATAACTCCCTTATTAACTGCTTTTATTTTTACGTCAGCCATTGTCGAAGAAACTATTCAGACAGTTTCTTGTCAGATGTGGTAATGGGACAGGAGCGTACGGTAGCCTAGTGGTTATGCTACTGGACTAGCGACCCAGAGGTTATTGAGCTAAAACCTACCATGGCAAGTTGAGACATTAAATTCAAAAATCTGGTAATATGTGGGCTAGCACCAGCTGACAGATTGTTATAAAACCTGCCACCCCTACCAGGTTCGGCCTACATGTGACTCCAGTCCTGCACTATGTGGTTAACTCAGGGCAACTCCCGAAAAATAACCCAGGAGGTAACACCTGAGTTGAACATTGGTCAAGCGGCAGTCTGAAGGACAACAACACCGGAGGTTGCGGGTCAAACTCTGAACACACTGTGCAGGTTAACCCCCAGAGCATCAACATGTCCAGGGAGATTCCATACTCTCTGAGCCAGCTATTTCTTTAAGGATTCACTGTAGGGCAGGAGTAGGTTTAACACTGTAAAATTAGTCTGCTTCTCAATGTCACAGTGCATGAATTGCAAACAAACAAAACCAGTCATTCCAAGGAGATGGGAATATCTTTGAACTCGATGGGGATCCAAGAGGTTATCTCAGTTTTTTTAACATCTTGTGAATCATATTATTCTGGTATGATGACATCATAGCGTCTGCTCAAAGTCCAATCTGACATTTCAGCTGTACCGTTTACTGTCACTAGCATTGATTTCATTTGCTAGCACTGATTTAATCTCATTTGCACTGATTTTGCATCACTAGCATTGATTTTACTTTGATACCATTGTGTATATTTACAACAAATGTTACAGAGCACAGCGTGAGTACAATCTGTGGTCCTGTGGTTTATCATAGCATCTAACTCCATCAGTTAATTTATTTTTATTGTTAAGAAACCTAGTGGAAAGGCCAAGACATATAATACAGAACACCACCCAGGTTGAAAGGAATAGGAGAGAAGGTGAAGTAAATCAAGAAGTAGTTTGGTGAAATAAAACCAGAAAATGCTGGAGATACTCAGCAGGTCAGGCAGCATCTGTGAAGAGAGAAACAGAGTTAATGTTTCAGGTTGATGACCTTTCGTCAGAACGTCGATGACCTGAAACATTAACTCTGATTCTCTCTTCACAGATGCTGCCTGACCAGCTGAGTATCTCCAGCATTTTCTGTTTTTATTTCAGATTTCCAGCATCTGCAGTATTTTCTTTTTGTAGTAGTTTGGTGAGGCCAGGTTTGGGGTTTAAAATCCTGTAGATAGTGGAAAGAAAGGAAGACTCATGGAAGTCAACTGGTCCAGCCACATAAATACCATGGCTACTACAGCAGTCATGATGCGGAGATGCCGGTGTTGGACTGGGGTGGACAAAATTGAGAGGTCGCACAACACCAGGTTATAGTCCAACAGTTTTATTTGAAATCACAAGCTTTCGGAGCTATCGATTGCTCCTTCCTCAGGTAGCTCCGAAAGCTTGTGATTTCAAATAAAACTGTTGGACTATAACCTGGTACTACAGCAGGTCAGAGACTGGGTATTCTCTGGCAAGTTGCTCATCCCCTGACTCTACCACCAACAGGAGTGTGATGGAATACTCTCCACTTGCCTGGATGGGTGCAGCTGCAATAACATTTAAGAAGCTCAACAACATCCAGGACAAAGCAACACCTAATCCACGATCTTTAACAGAAGTTTAAACAAAATTTGCATACTGTGGCTGCAGTGTGTCGTGTCTACAGGATGCACTGCAGCAAGACGCCAAGGCTATTTCAGCAGCACTTTCCAAACACTCGACCTTCACCACCTAAAAGGACATGGGCAGAAGGGACATGGGAACACCATCACCTCCAAGCTCCCCTCCAAGTCACACACCATCCTGACTTGGACATATATCGCCTTCATTGTCGCTGGGTCAAAATCCGACTTCTCACCTTATCCTGATAATTACACCACCCTGTGGTAAGCTGGGGTTCATAGCGGGAGGCGGGTGGGGGGGGGGGGGGGCAGCAGGGTCCCAGTGACCCCCACCAGGGTGGGCTCCCCAAACTCCAACTCTATGCTGTCACCCATAGACCCCCCGTGACTAAAGGAATGATGGTTACTGTTGACCTTCCCTTTGTTGGCTAAATTATTGTGGCCCATTTTTGATCTTTATTTAAAATTTTCTTTTGACGTCCTGTGTGTCTGCACCTCTCTCCAGCTCCACCCCTTGAGACAACCTGTGAAGGAACTCCCTACTTAACAGCATTGTGGGAGCACCTTCACCACATAGACTGCAGTGGTTCAAGAAGAAGGCCCACTGCCACCTTCACTAGGGCAACTAGGGATGGGTACTAAATTTCCACATGCCGAAGAATGATAAAAAAAAAATGAGGAATTTTACAGTTTTGAGATCCTAGGAAAGAATGAGGTAGAGTAGCAGACTGTGTAAAAATCCTGATTTCAACACAGAGAAAAGGATGAAGTTGAAGAAAATTACTCACTCATTACTCTGACAGCCATCTTTAATTTCAACACCTTCCCACAATGCAACAGATAGGGCTGTAAAATGACATCTTACACCATTTACACTGTTTCTCATATTCCTCTACTTGCTAATTGTGGTGCTTTTATTCCTAAGGGTGACCCAGGAACCCCAGGACAAAGGGGATCTCAAGGACTGCAAGGCTCTCCTGTAAGTACTTAACATTGGCATTTCCTGTATCATTCTTGCATTTGTTCAAATTGTACAATAGAATCATAGAATGGCTACAGCACGGAAGAAGGCCATTCGGCCTGTCAAGCCCGCCCCGGCTCTCTGCAAGAGCACCTCAGCTAGTCCCACTCCACCACCCTTTCCCCGTTGCCCTGCAAATTTTTTTCTTTCAGGTACTTATCCAACTCCCTTTTGCCGTGATTGAGTCTGCCTCCACCACCCTTTCAGGCAGTGCATTCCAGATCATAACCAGTCGCTGCGTAAAAAAAGTTTTTAAAGTTCTTTGCCAATCACCTTAAATCTGTGTCCTTTGGTTCTTAACCCCTCTGACAATGGGAACAGTTTCTCTCCATCTACTCTGTCCAGACCCCTCATGATTTTGAACACCTCCACCAAATCTCCTCTCAATCTTCTCTGCTATAAGGAGAACAACTCCGGCTTCTCCAGCCTATACACGTAACTGAAGTCCCTCATCTCTGGAATCATTCTCGTAAATCTTTTCTGCACCCTCTCCAAGGCCTTCACATCCTTCCTAAAGTGCAGTGCCCAGAATTAGACACAATACTCCAGTTGAGGCCGAACCAGTGTTTTATACTGGTTCATCATAATTTCCATGCTCTTGTACTCTATGGGCTTGATTTTCCAAGCCCCGTGGAGGCGGGTTTGGAGGCGGGAGTGGTGGGAAAATTGCAGATTCAGGGCAACACGGTGGCATAGTGGTTAGCACTGGTGCCTCACAGCGCCAGGGACCCGGGTTCGAATCTGGCCTCGGGTGACTGTCTGTGTGGAGTTTGCACATTCTCCCCGTGTCTGCGTGGGTTTCCTCCGGGTGCTCCGGTTTCCTCCCACAGTCCAAAAATGTGTGGGTTAGGTTGATTTGGCTATGATAAATTGACCCTTAGTGTTAGGGGGGGATTAAATATGTGGGGTTACGGGGATAGGATGGGATATGTTAGGGGGGAATTAAATACGTGGGGTTACAGGGATAGGGTGGGATATGTGTTGGTGCAGGCTCGATGGGGATTCTGTGTGAGAAAGCAGGGACAGGGTACTGCATTTGGATGATCAGCCATGATCATATTGAATGGTGGAGCAGGCTCGACGGGCCGAATGGCCTACTCCTGCTCCTAGTTTCTATGTTTCTATGTTTCTATGTACCCATCCCGCCCCCAACCCGCCTCCATGCCAATGTCCCAGGAGGCGGGTACCCGACCTGTGCTGGGAGCCGCCTCCCCGAGGCGGGAAGGGGATTAGTGCCAATTAACTGCCTGTTAACAGGCAGTTTTTTGGCTAATCCCTATTTTTAGCCCTGAAGTGTGGGCTGCCCGACGGCTCCAAACCACGCCAAGTTAGCGAGGCAGACTGTCGGTCTGCAGGGCTTGGAGGGGTCGAGATGTCCGGTGTACAAGTGAGTGATGGGTGCATGAGTGCAGAGGTAAGTGTGTTTGGTGTGTGTAAAGTGTTTTAATAAGTTTTACTTACCTTTACTTTCTCCTCCAGGCTTCCTCCCTTCAGGTCTCGGGAGTCCCTCAGCTCACCGGCACAGAAAGTAGAATGGCCGCTGAGCTGTCACAAGCTGCAGCCTCTGCTTTCTGGTCTGGACAGCTCTCTAACTGAGTCTGAGTAGAAGGACTCAAGTTAGAAGACAGATTGTCAGTGTTTGACAGCTTCACAGAGCTGTCAAACGCTGATATTTCATCTGTCAAAAGCTCTTGACAGATGAAATGTCAATCGCTGATGTCACCAGTATCCAGGTGTCCCTTAATTGGCCTGCTGAGCTCGCTGGGCGGGCTTAACAAGGTCAATCAAGGGAAAGCAGCGTGGGTTGGCCACAAATCGATGGAGGCGGGACTGCAACCCAAAAAGTGGGAGTCCCGCCTCCATCACGTCCCCATTGACAAAATCCAGCCCTATGCCTCTATTTATGAAATTGAGAGGTCGCACAACACCAGGTTATAGTCCAACAGTTTTATTTGAAATCACAAGCTTTCGGAGCTATCGATTGCTCCTTCCTCAGGTGAAGTGTGCATCATGACCTCTATTTATGAAGCCCAGGATCCCGTATGCTTTTTTAACTGCTTTCTCAACCTGCCCTGCCACCTTCAATGATTTGTGCACATATACCTCTAGGTCTCTCTGTTCATGCACCCCCTTTAGGATAGTTTATATTTCCTCTCTCCATTCTTTCTATCAAAATGTATCACTTCGCACTTTTCTGCATTGAATTTAATCTGCCATGTGTCTGCCCATTCCACCAGCCTGTCTTTGTTCTCTTGAAGTCTATCACTATCTTCCTCACTGTTCACTATACTTCCAAGTTGTGTCATCTGCAAATTTTGAAATTGTGCCCTGTACACCCACATCCAAGTCATTAATATATATCAAGAAAAGCAGTGGTCCTAGAACCGATCCCTGGGGAACACCACTGTATGCCTTCCTCCAGTCTGAATAACAACTGTTCACTACTACTCTCTGTTTCCTGTCACTTAGCCAATTTCGTATCCATGCTGCCACTGTCCCTTTTATTCCATGGGCTTCAACTTTGTTGGCAAGCCTATTATGTGGCACTTTGTTGAACGCCTTTTGGAAATCTATGTACACCATGTCAACCGCATTGCCCTCATCAACCCTCTCTGTTACCTCATCAAAAAACTCGATCAAGTTGGTTAACCATGATTTACCTTTAACAAATCTGTGTTGGCTTTCCTTAATTAGTCCACACTTGTCCAAGTGACTGTTAATTTTGTCCCTGATTATTGTTTTTAACAGCTTCCCCACTACTGAGTTTAAACTGACTGGCCTGTAGTTGCTGGGTTTATCTTTACACCCTTTTTAGAACAAGGGTTTAACATTTGCAATTCTCCAGTCCGCTGGTACCACCCCCATTTCTAAGGAGAATTGGAAGATTATGGCCAGTACCTCCACAATTTCTTCCTTCACTTCCCGCAACGTCCTAGGATGCATCCCATCCGGTCCTGGTGACTTATCTACTTTAAGTACAGCCAGCCTTTCTAGTACCTCATCTTTATCAATTTTTATCCCATCCAGTATCTCCTCAACTTCCTCCTTCACTATGTCTATGGCAGCATCATCTTCTTTGGTGAAGACAGATGCAAAGTACTCATTTAGTATCTCAACCATGTGTCATAAGATGGAAGGGATGTCATTAATCTTCTATCACAATAGGTAATGCTTGAGAGACTGAATTATTAGTGTTACAGTGAAACAAAAACTTTCATGGCCCCTAATGACTCAGTTGGTAAGTAACTTGCCCATTTGGAACTGGGCTATATAGACTAGATCCTAGAATTAGCTGATTTCAGCCAGGGCAGTGACTGAGAACATAAGAACATAAGAAATAGGAGCAGGATTAGGCCACTTGGCCCCTCGAGCCTACTCCGCCATTCAATAAGATCATGGCTGATCTAGGGCTCAAAGCCACTTCCCAGCCCGCTCCCCATAACCCTTCACTCCCTTATCTTGCAAAAATTTTCTATCTCCACTTTAAATGCATTTAATGAACCAGCCTCCACAGCTCTCTGGGGCAGAGAATTCCACAAATTTACGACCCTCAGAGAAGAAGTTCCTCCTCATCTCAGTTCTAAAAGGGCGACCCTTTATTCTGAGACTGTGCCCCTGAGTTCTAGATTTCCCCATGAGGTGAAACATCCTCTCTGCATCTACCCTGTCGAGCCCCCTCAGTATCTTATGTTTTGATAAGATTACCTCTCATTCTTCTAAATTCCAATGAGTATAGGCCCAGCCTGCTCAACCTTTCCTCATAAGTCAAACCCCTCATCTCTGGAATTAACCTAGTGAATCGTCTCTGAACTTCCTCCAGTGCAAGTATATCCTTCCTTAAATAAGGAGACCAAAACTGTACACAGTACTCAAGGTGTGGTCTCACCAATACCTTGTACAGTTGCAGCAGGACTTCCCTGCTTTTATACTCCAACCCCCTTGAAATAAAGGCCAACATTCCATTTGCCTTTTTGATTACTTGCTGTACCTGCATGCTAACATTTTGTGTTTCATGCACAAGGACCCCCAGGTCCTTCTGAACTGAGCAGTTTGTGATCTCTCTCCATTTAAATAATAGTTTGCTTTTTTATTTTTCCTGCCAGAGTGGATAACCTCGCACTTTCCCACATTATACTCCATCTGCCAAATGTTTGCCCACTCACTTAGCCTGTCTATATCCCTTTGCAGATTCTTTGAGTCCTCTGCACAACTTGCTTTCCCACCCATCTTTGTATCATCCGCAAACTTGGCTACATTACACTTGATCCCATCATCCAAGTCATTAATGTAGATTGTAAATAGTTGGGGCCCCAGCACCGATCCTTGTGGCACCCCACTAGTTACCGTTTGCCAACCAGAAAATGACCCATTTATCCCGACTCTCTGCTTTCTGTTAGTTAGCCAATTCTTTATCCATGCTAATATATTGCCCCCAACTCCGTGAGGTCTTATCTTATGCAGTAACCTTTTATGTGGCACCTTATCGAATGCCTTCTGGAAATCCAAATACACCACATCCACTGGCTCACCCTTGTCCACCCTGCTTGTTACATCCTCAAAGAACTCCAGCAAATTTGTTAAACATGATTTCCCTTTCCTAAAACCATGCTGACTCTGTTTGACTGCAGTATGTTTTTCTAAATGCCCTGCTACTGCTGCTTCCTTAATGAAGGACTCCAGTATTTTCCCAATGGCAGATGTTAGGCTAACTGGTCTATAGTTTCCTGCTTTCTGTCTCCCTCCTTTCTTAAATAGGAGTGTTACATCAGCGGTTTTCCAATCCGCTGGGACCTCTCCAGAGTCCAGGGAATTTTGGTATATTGCAACCAATGCATCCACTATCTCTGCAGTCACTTCTTTTAAGACCCTGGGATGCAGGCCATCTGGTCCAGGGGACTTGTCATCTTTTAGTCCCATTATTTTACCGAGTACTATTTCCTTAGTGATAGTGATTGTCTTTAGTTCCCCACTCCCTGTGGCCCCTTGATTATCCATTATTGGGATGTTGTTAGTGTCTTCTACAGTGAAGACAGATGCAAAATATTTGTTCAGAGTCTCTGCCATTTCCCCATTCCCCATTATTAATTCCCCAGTCTCATCCTCTAAGGGACCAATGTTTACTTTAGCTACCCTCTTCCTTTTTATATACCTGTAGAAGCTCTTACTATCTGTTTTAATGTTTCTTGCCAGCTTACTCTCATAATTCATCTTCTCTCTCTATTATTTAAAAAAAATGAGAAGTCGCACAACACCAGGTTACAGTCCAACAGTTTTATTTGAAATTACGAGCTTTCGGAGCACTGCTCCTTCGTCAGGTACAGTGAGGGAATAAAAATCAGTTACAAGGCATATATAGACAGAGAACAATGTGTCTGCAGAGATACAATCCGTCAGGGAGGCATTACATCAAAGACACAGCAGAATACAGCTAAGACAATGAGGTGGGGTTTATTATTTTTTAGTCATCCTTTGCTGGTTTTTAAAAATTTCCCAATCCTCTGGTCTCCCACCAATCTTGGCAACATTGTATGCCTTCGTTTTCAATTTGATACCATCCTTTACTTCCTTAGTTAGCCACGGATGGTGTTCCCTTCTCTTAAAATCTTTCTTTCTCACTGGAATATATTTTTTTTGAGAGTTATGAAATATCTCCTTAAATGTCCGCCACTGCATTTCAACTTTCTTACCCTTTAATTTGTTTTTCCAGTCCACTTTAGCCAGTTCTGCCCTCATGCCATTGTAATTGCCTTTGTTTAAGATCAGGACACTGGTTTGGGATACAACTTTCTCACCCTCCAACTGAATTTGAAATTCAATCATGCTATGATCACTCTTTCCTAGAGGATCCTTTACTATGAGATCATTTATTAATTCTGTCTCATTACATAGTACCAGATCCAAGATAGCCTGCTCCCTGATTGGTTCCATTACATACTGTTCTAGGAAAACATCCCGGATGCACTCTATGAACTCCTCCTCCAGGCTACCATGGCCAATTTGATTTGTCCAATCAATATGGAGATTAAAATCACCCATGATTATTACCATACCTTTTTTACAGGCCTCCATTATTTGTTGATTTATACTCTGTCCAACAGCATTGCTACTGTTCGGGGGCCTGTAGACTACGCCCACCAGAGACCTTTTTCCCCTTATTATTTTTTATCTCCACCCAAACCGATTCTACATCTTGATCTTCTGAGCCAATATCACTTCTCACCACTGCACTGAGGAGCTACATTTGGTCTCAAATGCTCTTAGGCTAAGGAAGAGAAATTATCAGCTAATGAGGGAAGAATAACAGCTTCTATTCATGCTGGGAAGTGCACATACATGGATGACAGGTGGACAGGACAAGGCTTGGCTGTGATGTCTCCCACACACAAATTGCCTTCCAGCACTTGTTGAAAGATTGCCTTTTGCATAATGAGCTGGAGGATAGCCAGCCCCTGTAGAACCCAGCGTGAGTTACCAGTTTCAGGAAAGAGATGGGAAAATTAGTCAGAGTGGGATCTTTGGTCTTGCTTTAAAAAAAAAAGAGCTTACCATCAATACAGCCAGCCTTATTCTGAAGTATCTGTATTTATAGTGGGGTCATCCATCTTACACCATTTGCACTATGTCAAGCCAAGAATTGGGATCCTTTGTGATGGTGGCATGCAAACTGAGTTATTGCATTACTTGTGTATACTCTGATTGTATAATAAGCCCATGAGTTCAGAATTGACCAACTGGGGGAGCGAGACTGGAATAATTTATCTGATCCAATTCGGCCAAGTAAATATTTTGGCAGATTCCAGGAATCGCATAGGCCCATTATTGCAGCTTTGAAGAACATAGCAACCTCAAGTTATTCCCCCCCCCCCCCACTTTCCTTCATTTTATTCTACCATCCTCTCCTGATGATGCTGGTCCTAGTGATAGTATTATCTACGTTCTTCAGGTTGGGTCTGGCAAGGACCAGTCCATGTGGCATATGTTAGCAGTCACTTAATGGCAATGAGGCTTTAAATGGATGTTATATGTTGCCAAGGTTGTAGTTAGTTTATTGCTATCAAACTGAGCTAAGTCCAGCAAACTAATTTCTTAGGACTTAGCAGTCCTGGAAGTTTGTTGGGATTTGTGTCACACATTGCAGTTGAATGAATAAAAGACAAAAAAAATCTCCAAAAGATTCTGTTCATTGTCCCATTTCTCAATTGTGTGCTTCTATCTCACAGTGAACACCATACTCTTCCCTTTTTCAACTAACAAAGTTAGTTTAGTTAAAAGAAATGTTTTCATGCAAAGAGATATTAGAATATTGAACACATTACCACAAGTAAAGAAAGCACTTGCATCTATACAGCAACTTTCATGCTCTCAGGACATCCCATTGCGCTTTACAACCAATGAAGTACTTTTGAAGTGTAATCACTGTTGTAATGTAGGCAAACACGACAGCCAATTTGCACACAGCAAGATTTCACAAACAACAATGAGGTAAATGACAATAATGGCCCTGATTTTGCGGTCGGCGGCATAATTAAGGATTACGCCGCCGGCATCCGAATTGAATGCGCACTTACCTGTTGCAAGGCCCCAAACGAAAAGTTCCTGTCAGACGCTGCGGAGTTGAGCGCAGCGTAGCGGCCCACGGAACCCAGCGGCGTCCCGTGTGCGGAAGCATACCTGGGGTCACGTGGGCCGGTGCTCCAATCAGATTGTACACCTTCCAGTGACTCAAATGGAGTGGCTTTGGAGAAAGACCAGGGAGCAAGTCACTTGTCTACCCTCTTGGCTGTAGATGGTTTATGGCCAGCTGGTTCCAGTTTGAAAAGAGGGAGAAAGTAAGATTGCTGTGGAGCCCTCACAATAAAACATGCTGTGGAGGAACATATAATGCAATAATAGACATTACTGAACTGATTTTTTTCTAAATCCTGTTTAAGTATCAAAGTCTGCAGACAGCTAATAACCAGTAAAGGAAAGGATTTTCTTCAAAATTAAGATTTGTTATTGATGGGTATCCCCTTGCGTTGTGCAAACAGGCTGCTGCACCTGTTTGCACCAGCCGTAAAATTTTCATGCGTAATTGCTGGGCAGTTGCTGGGCAGTTAGCTCCACTCTGCCCCAGCAATGAAGATTTCCATGTCGATGCGGATCATCTGTCAAGTCGGAACTTGACAGATCGTAAGTTCAGAATTATCCTGAACTTACTGTCCATTTCAAAGGTGGTACTCTCAGAGTACGCTGTCATACCGACCGCAAAATCTGGACCATTCTGTTTTTGCAGTGTTGGTTGAGGGATAAATGTTGACTGGAACTCCTCTACTCTTTAATTAGTACCACGGAATCTTTTTCATCTACCTGAACAGGCAGGTGCGACCTCTGTTTAATGTCTGAAATAAGGCACCTTTGATAATGCAGCACTCACTCAGTACTGCACTGAAGTATCAGCCTAGATTATGTGCTCATGCCCTGAAATGGGACTTGAGCCACAACCTTCTGACTCAGAGCCAAGGCTGACAATATTAATGTTGAGGAGTTAGGTAAACACATGGGCCCAGATATTCCGATCGCAGGCCTCCCGCGGAAAAATCTGCGCCCTTACCTGAGAGCTCCCAGGAGGTGCAGAGTTCTGCTGCTGGGCCTCTCCAAACTGCCGGTGCGCAGGGCCCACGTATCCCAGAGGCACTGGTAGCTTGCAGCGTCCCTGGGATCACGTGGGCCATGGGGAGCCAATCAAAGAAGGGAATCTCCCTTCATACATTTGACAGGAAGACCTGTCAAATATATGAATGGAGATCACCCCCAAAACATAGTAAAACTTCAAATAAATTTTTTTAAAAATCAAATTTTTTAAATGACTTGAAAGTACAAATAAATTAACTATTTTAAACAAAACTTTAAATTTTTGAAAAAAATAATTAAAGTTTTTTATGGGGCTAAAAATAAACTTCCCTTTTTTTAAAAGTATTTTTAAATGATAAATCAGTGGAAATTAAAAAAAAAAACTTTTTTCAACTCTTATCCTGCTTTTACCAGGCGCAAGAATTGTAAGGGTTTTCTGCGGGTGGAGGGTCTCCAAAAAGCAGAACTATCCGCCCGCAGAGGCCCTTCTCCAGGGCAGCCGGAGGATCTGTCAAGAGCTTTCTTTACAGATCAGAAATGCCGATGTCCCTACGGGTGGGTACACAGCGCGTACACACCCGTAGGGATCGGAATATCCGGCCCATGAAGTATTAGTGTGGGAAAAGGACAGGAGAATGGAGTGGCACAGGCATGATGTGCCAAAATGATCTCCATTTGTGCCTATATTTCTAGAATTCTATGATAATGAAATATTCTGTAGTTGATGAAACGGATATGCCAGTGACCAACCGTGTAATGGAGTATGTCCAACTACACTGTATCGGTTGGCATACTGTGAAATTATATTGACACTGTCAGCGGCTCAGCTGTTTTGCTCAGACTTCAGGGTCAATTTTTGTCCTTCAGTCAGAGTTAGTTCTAAACCGTTAAGAACAGAAGCTAATCCACCAGAATGGTCAAGTGCAAATAGTGCTCAATTCTCCAGTCTAAGCTAATTTGAGGAATTCGTCAAAGCTCCAAGAGCAAACTGAGACTGGTTTAGGGAAGACACTAGTGGTGGAGAGGAAAATTGCATGTAAGCGAAATTTAAAGGGATGGGGACAATTAAAGGGTCGTATCATAGTGAGGAGACAAAATTTTAGCAAGCTTTTCGAGAGCCTTAAAAGGCATCTAAACCCATCAGCAGCATTTCTGAAGGCTGAAATGGCAGAGGATTAAAATTAGCCGGAAAAATGAAGGGGAAAGTAACCCTGAATTTAGACATTGGTCTGCAGACAAGTGACGGAGCGACCTAGCACCTAACCCCGTTTGAGAAAACAGATCACAGGCCCTGCAGAAATGGTTGGTGCCATCTTGACAAGTGTGGCCAAACAGGCGATGTTGGCTCTTGCACACTCATGCAGTACCATGTGAAGGATGGCATGTCACAATTCCAGCATAATAGTTAGTCAAGAAGGGTCCAGATAAGGTCTAAAGACACTTTCTGTGGGCCTTTTGAATACCTTAAAGAAGCTATCAGCTGCTTCGAATAGGAGCTTCCAAGGCCCTCCTAAGGACTGACCATATAATGGAGCAAGGCACAAATTAGGTGGCAAGTCGGCAGAACTCATTTCCGCTAGATTTAAGATCCTGACTGTGCCTAAAAACGGACGGGATAATAAAACCAGCCCCAATATCCCTTCAGTTTCTATTTGCCAGACTCAACCATTACTTTACCCGAGGAAAGTCTTGTGTGCTATTGGAAGACTTGCAATACAAAGCGTGCATTTTTACATTACTAAACATTAATATGATGCTTTTTTACAGGGAAATTCTGGAGAGCCAGGACTAACTGGATCCCCTGGTTTGCCAGGCCCTTCTGTAAGTAAAACCAGGTTTCAACTGAACTGACATACATTAAATGAAGTTGTTGAGAAACTTGTCACACTTATCTTTATGAACACTGAAGCCATGATTTTCCGCTGGAGTTACGCCGAGGAACTGGTGTGAATCCACTCGAACGTGGTGGAAAATTGCTTGTGAAGCATTTCTCCAGCTCCCCCCACCCCCCACCTCCTTTTGTCTCTGTCACATCCTAGATTTCCTGCCAGATGTGACTGAAGGGTGTAGAAGGGTGGACATATTCAAGTGTGTATCGATTGCCTTGGCGTAGGCACCATTTTCAAAAATGAGATTTTTTTCTTTGAAGTTTAAAACAGCAGCAAAGAGGGTTCCTGCAATACTGTGCTGCAGCAGGCCTATAAGGCCACAGCCAATCAGCATCCAAGTAGCCATTGACTGTGAGTGTCGCTAGACTATTTGATCATGTAATAGGAAAAAGAAAGAACTTGCATTTATATAGCGCCTTTCACAATCTCGGGACATCCCAAAGCGCTTTGCAGTCAATGAAGTAATTTTGAAATGTAGTCACTGTTGTAATGTAGGAAACGCGGCAGCCAATTTGCACACGGCAAGGTCCCACAAACAGCAATGAGATAATGACCAGGGAATCTGTTTGAGTGATATTGGTTGAGGGATAAATATTGGCCAGAACACCGGAGAGAACTGCTTTTCTTGGAATAGTGCCATGGGATCTTTTACATCCAACTCAGGGCAGATTGGATCTCAGTTTAACGTTGCATCTGAAAGACTGCACCTCCGACAGTGCAGCAATCCCTCAGTACTGTACTGGAGTGTCAGCCTAGATTTTGTGCTCATGTCTCTGAAGTGGGACTTGAACCCACGACCTTCTGCCTCAGAGATAAGTGTGCTACCACTGAGAGGTGTGGAACATCACAGCCGAACCTGATTCTATCCTCACACGAACGTCTTCAGACACACTCTGTTCCAGCAGGAGTCGGTGGATAGAAATCAGGAGTGGGAACCCTAGATTAACTTCTCCCCCCCCCCCCCCCACCCCCCTGCCTAAGCATTAAGATGAATTTCAGTGCTCCCACCACTTGCTGAGATCAACAAGCTCAATATAAACCCAAGATTGGACCAGGGATCTTCATAGTCTGTGTGGCTCAGTTGGAATCATTCACTGGACCATTGGGCGAGCTATCCTGGTGTGTTTTATAGTTTATTTAATCACCTGAGGCATGACTTTAAAGAGGAGAAAACTATGAAATTACAGGGTAACCGAGCAAAAATCTCCAGGCTATAAATTTAATATTATTAATTGCTATCTGTTTTCCTGCACAGAACAGAAAAAAAGGGGTGGAGGCCCATTTTGCTGGGTCTCTACCTTCTTTGCATTGCCCAGAGATTTCTTGAGGATTCCTTGGGAGGGCGGTGGGGATTACACTCAAGCAGGCAGAGCTTTGTTAATGAGATGGGCCTCCTGTCATATTTTGAAAGGTTTTGTGCTGCAGATCCACACTGACTGGGAATTAGATTGGCACCGCCCAAACTTATCTCCTGTAGCAACCTAACAGCCCACAGAGATTTCCATTCTATAGTCTGTGCTGGGCTAGTACATGATAAAATGTTACAACACAACTGGCCACTTGACTCATCAAGCCTGTGCCCAGTGTCCAGAGGTGAAAAGAAAATGTGCTAACCCATTGTGCCTCCCAAACTCTTTTAAAATTTAAATAACATAGGACAGATTCACCCCCTCGAGCCTGTGTAATTGCATGATTCCATGTTTCCAATGGTTAGTCACACTTGCAAGGAATGTGGGTTGGAGATTGGGGCTACAATGCTTTGACCCTATCTCTGATCCACATTCTGTACAAGTGTGGCTTCTTATTGACTTGCGACCATAGCTCATTTGTTTTTCCAACTAATTGGTATTTTCTGATTAATAGGGATCAAAGGGTGACTGTGGTCGTCCAGGTCTTCAGGGGCCTCTTGGTTTTCCTGGAGGAAGAGGAGATAAGGTAAGGCATTAATTAGTTAAAAAGTGGAAGAATATACTGTACAGCTTATGTATTCTATGTATTTGTTAAGGATTAGTGTAAGATTTTTCACCAGTGTTAAGATAAACACTATGAAAGAAAGACTTGCATTTATATAGCGCCTTTCTCGACCACCGGACGTCTCAAAGCACTTTACAGCTAATGAAGTACTTTTGAAGTGGAGTCGCTGTTGTAATGTGGGAAACGCGGCAGCCAATTTGCGCACAGCAAGGTCCCACAAACAGCAATGTGATAATGACCAGATAATCTGTTTTTGTTGGTTCAATTTTTAGTCAACTCGGCAGTTAAGGCCCTTTATTTAAAGATATGCAAACATTTTAGGATAGAGTTGAGATGTAATGGTGAATCTATGTAAAATCTTATTAAGACTAAGTTGGAGTCCCACTGGTACATTAAAGCAGTAGAGTATAGCGCAGGTTCACTAGGATGCTTCCTGGTAAGAGGAAATACAAATACAAAGAAGGACTCAAAAAATTGGGGCTAAGGGGTGATTTGATAGTGATGTTTAAAATTATGATGGGATGGGACAGAGCAGGTAGAAGCAGACTGTCTCCAGTGATTGAGGGGTTTCGAACAAGGGGATATAGATATAATATTAAATTTAAGAGATTTAGGACAGAGACTAGGAGAAACCTTTTATATACAGTGGATTCTGAGGCTAAGGAATGAACTATCAGAGTTAGTTAATGAAGCAGAGACCATGTCAACACTTAAGAATAGGTTAGTTCGGTGGTTGAAGAAAAGGTGAACGAAGGACTATGGGAACAGAGCGAGCACACAACTGCTCTCATGAGATTGGGACCACTGCTCTCATGAGATTGGGACCACTGCTCTCATGGGATTAGGACCACGCTCCTGTGGGGAATACACCAACACGGACTGGGTGGACTGAACCTCCTGTTTCTATGCTATTCTATGCATTCTCCATTCGCAGAAAGGAAGTTAATGGGTTGAAAGACCTGGGACCAGGGTGTAGTCAGGGTATACGCTATATACCCACTTTTAATTTCAAGAGAAGCATCTGCTCACCTATCAGGCACTAAAAATGGTGGCACATACTTCTTGGAGATGCTAACTTTGAAGTAAGAGTCGCAAATGGGAGGAGGGCTTGACCTAGTGCCCGTAGGCAGCAGCCTCGCTTTGGAATGCATGTGGGGCCATTCCGATGATGGATGGTGCTGCACTTGAGTTGGTCATACGGGAGTTGGATTCAACTCATTTCTGTGCAAGAAAGTTTTCTGTCCGCCCGGAAAGCAGTGCAGCATTCGGTACATTTTACAACTGACACTAATGCATTCAACTGCAAAATGCAGCAAATATGGTATAAAAAAAATGAACATTTTCTAGGGGAAACATTTTGCACACCCCTTCCTGACTGAAGGACATGATGCCCATTTCTAAAATTGCCAATATGGCAACACCTGCAACTTGCTTAATAGAAAAGCAGGAAATTCTTCAGTGGTATAACAGATCATCGTAGTGAGGCAAAGGAAAGACATCAATGGAGGTCAGAAGAATGTGCAAATAGCTAAAATGGTGAGAGGCTCTCAACAACAACAACTTGTATTTATATAGCGCCTTTAACGTAGTAAAACGTCCCAAGGCGATACACAGGAGTATTTTAAGACAAAAAATTTGACACCAAGCCACATAAGGATAAATTTAGGGCAGGTGACCAAGAGCTTGGTCAAAGAGGTAGGTTTTAAGGAGCGTCTTAAAGAAGGAAAGAGAGGTAGCGAGGCGGACAGGTTTAGGCAGGGAATTCCAGAGCTTAGGGCCTAGGCGACAAAAGGCATGGCCACCAAAGGGTGAGCGATTATAATCAGGGATGCTCAAGAGGGCAGAATTAGAGGAGCGCAGATATCTCGGGGGGTGGGGGGGGGGGGAGGAGGTTGTGGGGCTGAAGGAGATTACAGAGATAGGAAGGGCGAGGCCATGGAGGGATTTGAAAACAAGGATGAGGATCACAATGTAAAAGGCAAGGAAATGGGGAAAATTGGACTAAAAAAAACCCCACAGGTGCAAGTTATGTGAAAGTCAATCCATCAGCACTGAAAAGGGGGAAAAAAGCAAACACCACGGATGCAGACCACCATCATCAGAACTGTGTTCTTTTGAAGGGTTTATCCCCAGAATATCATTTCAAGGCCATGTTCTTTCCTGCACTGATTGATCAACCCCAGAAACTGATGATCACATTAGGTCATTGCTAATGGTTTATTCAGATACTGTAAACTCACGTTTGTTTTGTCTTTTCAGGGCTCTGCTGGTATTCATGGTCTCAAAGGAAATGAGGTAAAATAATTGTGCATCCATTCAGTGGTGTTGACATTCAGAAAGGCAACCAGCAAAAGCTGATAAAAGTTATTATTGTTCATCGCAGAATCCTATCCGTGGTTAAGTTTTGATTTTAAAGGAGGAGAATGTAAAGTCCCCCCCCCTTCCCAACCCAATTTCTTCCCCTTCTCCTGAAGCTGCTGACTCATACAAGAATACAGCTGTTGCCCCATCTCATCCAAGTGGCTCTTCTCCGTGCTTGAAACTTGACATTAAAGTGTTGGGAGGATAGTCAGCATTACAGCCAAGCCTCCTGCTATCCTCAGTTGATGTCAACACACGCGCACTTTGCAGCGAGAGTCACTGGTTAGTAATCAGGAGGTCTGATTTGTTTTTTTATTTCCCTCTCCCTACCCCAGGGGTGCTACGACCAATTGAAGCACCTCTACAGATGTAACTGCTGAGATCCGTGAACTCAACAAAGAATGAGGATCAAACCTGGAACATCTCTGGACTGTGTAGGGGGCATTTCGCAAAGTCCCACTAGTGGTGCGAAGCATCGCTGGCTGGGTACAAGGGTTGTGAAATGGGTAGTGTGCCCAATTCGCAGCAAGTCCCATGTGGGGAAACACAGCTGCCTGTTTTGAGGCTGCACTCTTGGTTAACACAAGCCTTGTTAAAGCTCCAAATTTGACGTAAATGGGCATCTTGCAGCATTGTGCAGCTTTCTCAATGCTTCCTCATCGGCAGTGCTGCTCATCCATTATTAAAAGGTTAATGCCAATTGGAAAATCTAGGCCTTTGAGTTGTTCAAATGACTTTAAATTAGGGCAATGCCATCTCAGTTTGTTGTGGGCTAACTTGGGCTAGACAGCTAGCCATTCACAGCCTCGATATTGCAAAATCACCACTTAAGACCCGGTTGTATACTGAGTGGTGAATTCACCAACTGAACCACGAGAGAGTTGTGCTAGAGTTAAGTATATCTGCTGCCCCTATCCTATCCTCGACCAAATCCTGCTCACAAATTACTCAAGTCCTTGATGACCTACACTGGCTCCTCGTCCCCAATGCCTCAAACTTAAAATTTGCACCCTTATGTCCCTCCATGGCCTTGCCTCTCCCTGTCTCTGTAACCTCCTCCAGCCCTACAACCCCACAACTCTCCATTCCTCTAACTCAGGCTTCTTGTGTATCTCCTCCTCCCCCACCATTGGTGATCATGCCATTAGCCGCCTAGACCCCACACTCTGGAATTCCCTCCCTAAACTCCTCAGGTCCTGCACCTCCATCTCTTCCTTTAATACCTCCTTAAAGACACCTCTTTGACCAATCTTTTGGTCACCTCTCTCAATATCTCCTACTTTGGCTCAACATCCATTTTTTTTAATTATACCTCTGTGAAGTGCTTTGGAACAATTTTCTATAATAAGGGCACTATATAAGTCCAAGTTATTGTTGTTATTAAGGAATGAAAGGACTTGCATTTATATAGCGCCTTCCGCAATCTCAAGCCCTCCCAAAACACTTCACAGCCAATGAAGTATTTTTGAAGTGTAGTCACTGTTGCAATGTTAGAATTGATTTATTCATCATCCATCATAGTAAACACCTTGGACTAAATTATTGTGTTGACCGAGCACCGTGATAATGATCTGGATAAAATTCAGATGTATAAAAGAAATGATGGTTGATAATCCTGAGGGTGACATCTTTCAAATGTACCAATGCTTATACACCTGTGACTGGTGATTATCTGCAATGACACTGTATCATGTCCCCGATAGACTCGGGCACTACCTGATTGAATCTCTTTAATTTTACTTTTAAAAGGGAAAACCAGGTATAAATGGCGAGTCTGGAGAAAAGGGCGAGCAGGTAAGCTATGAAATAAGTTAAAGGGGGAGAAATTCATTATAGCCCAGGGATGGGTGGTAACATTTGAAAAGTTTGAGAATTAGCGCCAGGCGCTAATGCTTCAGACTGCACCCAAAATTAAGTCTCATTGCACAAAGAAAGGATTGGAGCACTAAATCAAGTGCTAATGGCCTACCTCAGTGGCGTTAAACTCGAAGTGCTGACCAATATCGGGTGCAGTCTAATCACAAGTCATCATTGCCACAGACTCTTTCCAGTTCTTAAAGGGGAGGTTCATTGATGCTGCAGAACCTCATTCTCATCATTGCTGGCTGTGCAGCCGTCTCAGCCAGCAGCAGCAGGTCAAGGAGAAGGAGCCGGAAGACTCAAGCAGCCCTCATGGCCCTTCTCCTCCCTCTGGCCACATGTTCCAATCTTTCTTGCTGCCTCCGCTCCCTCCACCGTAGATCCTGGAGGGCGAGATCGACTGCCAGTACAGCCCCCATTAATGTAACCAAGTGTAGCACTTTAATATGTTGTGAGAATAAATGTAACTAATTGTTAATAGCCACAACACTCCTGATACTAAACAACCTTTAAATGACTGAATTAAACTGTTGCACAATGTCAAACTGAAAGGAAGCAGTGAAACAGCACTAACCTGATAACTGCGACTCATTACTCATGATCCCTTTAAGTAGCGCCCCTGGAGCCGGCATCTGCCTGCTTGACGCCTCCTCTCCCTGTTGCACGCTCACTGACATCACGATCTGCCTGGCGCTGAGGTCCCCGGCGGTAACTCGTAGTGGCGGCACTACGGGGGGTGGTGGGGGGGGGGCGGATTTGGCGTGCGTCTCTGGATTCGCCTCACCCCAGCGCTACTTCATCGGCGCTCCGTTAGCGCCCCTGCCAGGCGCTAACTGAAGGCGATAACCAATGGAATTTTTCCCCGAAGTCCTTCGTATTGAGCCTTTGTAAACATAGGTCCATGACTCTTGCTCCACCTGGTGGCTCTTGGCATTTACTGCACTATGAAATTCCCCAGCAAAACTTCTGCTCAAACTGAAATTTTTGAGTCAAGCAATTACGGGAGAATTATTAGCTACCGTTGAGTGTTTGGGAAGGAATCGATTCTCACTGATTTTATATTCTTAAAGAATGATCTTCACCTGGCATATCGTTTTTTCCTGAGTGTCCATTAATTATTTCCGGGATTACGGTATTATTTGGAGATAATGCGGCAGCAATTGCTACACATTCCCATTTTTCCAATTAAGGAGCAGCTTCCATGTATATTTCTCTGTAGGTGTATTTGTCAATCTCCCATGGCACTGCACACAGGGAATCAAGACCAAGTGGGGTCTTTAGACAATTTTCATTTGCCTCCTGGGCAGTACCTGGGCGAGCGGCGATGAGCTGAAAATCGGGCGGGTTCTACAATGGGAGGGCGATCTGCTCCCCCATGCAGTAGGAGGTGAATATTACCCCCATGGTTCTGTTACAGTGTAAGCATTGCTCTCTTTTGTAGATGTTCAATATTTTTGAGGAAAATTATGTATTTGTCTTTTAAAGGGCATTCCTGGTGTTCAAGGCAAGAAAGGAGAGGTATGTATCAACTTAATGGGGGCAAATAGTTCTAGAGATTTCATTTTAATATTGGTTCTAATTGTTTTGAGATTGGTGGTGATGGTATTTTGTTAAGCATGAGGTACAAGGTCAGATACGATAAAACCTGACCCCCTCCCCACCAATTTTCTTTTTCCTTCTAAAGAAGAGAAGCCAAGAAGTAAGTGGCAAATGGATTTCAGTGTAGGCAAATGTGAGGCTAATTGGACCTAAAAAGGATAGAGCAGGGTACCTTCTAAATGGTGAAAAGCTAAAAACAGTGGAGGTCCAAAGAGAATTGGGGGTCCAGGTACATAGATCATTAAAATGTCATGAACAGGTACTGAAAATAATCAAAAAGGCTAATGGAATGCTAGCCTTTATATCTAGAGGACTAGAATACAAGGGGGTAGAAGTTGTGCTGCAGCTATACAAAACCCTGGTTAGACCACACCTGGAGTACTGTGAGCAGTTCTGGGCACCACACCTTAGGAAGCATATATTGGCCTTGGACAGAGTGCAGAGTAGATTTACCAGAATGATCCTTGGACTTCAAGGGTTAAGTTATGAGGAGCGATTACACAAATTAGGGTTGTATTCCCTAGAATTTAGAAGGTTAAGGGGTGATCTGATCGAAGTTTTGAAGATATTAAGGGGAACAGATAGGATAGATAGAGATAAACTATTTCCGCTGGTTGGGTATTCTAGGACTAGGGGGCATAGTCTACAAAATTAGAGCCAGACCTTTCAGGAGTGAAATTAGGAAACACTTCTACACACAAAGGGTGGTAGTAGTTTGGAACTCTCTTCTGCAAATGGCAATTGGTGCTAGATCAATTATTAATTTTAAATCTAAGATTGATAGCTTTTTGTTAATCAAAGGTATTAAGGGATATGGGCCAAAGACCAATATGAAGTTAGGTCGCAGATCAGCCATGATCTCATTGAATGGCGAAACAGGCTCAAGGGGCTGAATGGCCTCCTCCTGATCCTATATTCCAATGTTCCTAATGATTAGATAGTGCCAAGGTTGGGTTTTAAAAGCTTGTAGATTGTAGAAGGAAGCCGACACTGACTTGAGTTCCTCAACACATGGGCTAGAGAAGGAGATGGTGTGGTAAGTCTTGATTTCAACATAACGGGGATGGAGGATGTTCAGCTTAGAAGAAAAATTAAACTGGTATGAGCTTTTCAGCATCAATAAAACAGAAAGACAAGAAAGGTTGCAATGGAGAGCGATAGAGGTTTGGAGGCAAAGGATCACTTTTCAAATAATGCTTTTTTTGGAAATATAAAGAAACATACTACAAATGCCAAAAATCTGAGGTAAAAGCACAAAATGCTTGAAATGCACAGCAGGACAGGTGGCATCTGTAAGGAGAAAGTCGGGTTAACGTTTTGGGTGTAGACCCTTCATCAGAACTAGAAACTGGAAGATAAGTGAAGTATTAATGGAACTGAACAAAACAAAAAGGGAGGAGGAGAGGAAGTGAGAGCTAATGGGTTGGAAATCCAAACAGGGATTTTTTGCTTTGCAAAGAACTGAAAAGCTTTGGATGATTGTATGGAGATTATTTTAGTGAACGTTTTCTTTAATCCTGCCCTGGAGTGTGAGATTTATTCAGATCGTGGAACAGTATTCAAGTCTTGAGCTTTATACAGAGCTACGAATTAAGTGCAACTGTGGGTCGATTAAAATGAAACCAGAATAGTTGACCTACATTGTCAATCAGATACAAATCAATCTGGAATTTAATTTGAGATTTGCCAGCCTAATTACAAATGCATTTCTATCTTTTTGTTTTGTTGCATTAAAGTAGAATGTACACATCTGCCAGAGTCAAGCCTTTTGGTTTTACCTCCATAGTCTGGAACTCTTGGTGAATCCGGCCCGATTGGGCCGCAAGGGCCTCGTGGGCGGCCTGGTTTTCAGGGACCTCCAGGTGCAGTCGGTGCTCGAGGATTGGAAGGAGTACGAGGGGTTCCCGGGCTTCCTGGCTCACCAGGTAAACATGTAAGTATCCGAGGGAAGATGTGCTCGGAACATTATGGGATCGATATTGCAATCCTGGTGCAAAGCTGCTGAGCCCACTGCTCCTCAAATGCTGCACGTACCTGCTCTGCAGTGAGCTAACCTTGTCCCATATTGCAAGGCCAGCTCATTTCAGAAAGTTCAAGAATAAGGCCCACCACCACATTCTCAGGGCAACCAGGGATGTGCAATAAGTGCCAGCCTTGCCAGCGACGCCCACAACCCAAGAATGAAATGAATGTAAAAAATGTTAGTGGCACATTGAGAAAAGGAGCTGATATCATAAACTGCAAGAGTATACACTGCATCTACAAAGATTGAGTGCTTTATCAATAGGATCTCAACCCAGAGTTGTCATGCTGCCATGTTGGACATCTCTTATAATATATAATATAATATAGTTTCTTTGTTCAGGCAAGATTGTACAAATATTTTGCAGCTACAGATTTAAGCAGACACAGCCCATTAATTAATTGTGGAGATCCTTGTTTCTAGGAAGGTTAAGGTTACCTGTGGAGAATGATTTCTGAGCAAAGGCCAAATAATGTGGATGCTGGAAATCTGAAATAAAAACAGAACATTTTGGAAATATTCAGCAGGTCAGGCAGCAGCTATGGAGAGAGGAACAGAGTTAACGTTTCAGGTCGATGACCTTTCGTCAGAACTGGAAAAAGTTAAAGATGTAACAGGTTTTAAGCAAGTACAGAGGCAGGGAAAGGGGGCGAACAGAGGAAAGAACAAAAGGGAAGGTCTGTGAGAGGGTGGAAGGCAAGAGAGATTAAATGACAAAAGGGATGATGGTACAAGGCAAAAGGAGATGGTAATGGGACAAATAAAGAATCAGAAGATGGGTCTAGAGGAGGTGTAAATGGGAATAGCAGAATCATCCGTAACAGCTGCCGTCAAAAAAATGGGGGCAGAGGTTATGATCTGAAATTGTTGAACTCCGTGTTGAGTCCGGAAGGCTGTAAAGTGCCTAATAGAAAGATGAGGTGCTGTTCCTCGAGCTTACGTTGAGCTTCATTGGAACAGTGTAGGAGGCCGAGGATAGAGAGGTCAGAGTGGGAGTGGTCAGTGAATTAAAATGACAGGTGACCGGAAGCCCGGGGTCACGCTTACGGACTGAATGGAGGTGTTCACAAAGCAGTCACCCAATCTGCGTTTGGTCTCCCCAGTGTAGAGGAGACTGCATCGTGAGCAGCGAATACAGTATACTAAATTTGAAAGAAGTACAAGTAAATCGCTGTTTCAGCTGGAAGGAGTGTTTAGGGCCCTGGATAATCTCTGAGCAGTTTTTGAGATACCGTTGAGGTCAATGGTACTCAAACATATTTCTTTGGCTTTGACCCAAGTTTACCACTTGTTAAGTTTCTGTGGCAAGACAACCAGTTGTTTGCATCTAACCTTCGTGTTTTTGGTGAATATTTTAAGTTTCCTTTCTGGTCTCCACTATAATCATTCCAACATCAGGCACTTCAAAGAACTGGAGGCAGATTGAGACTGTGGGCAAGTTTTCCTCTTGCAGCCTGGGCGATAAATACTTATGCCCTGCCAATCCTTTATGCCTGGATGCTGAAGAGGAAAATCTACTCTGTAAATTTATTGCCAATTGTGCTGAATTATAGGCAGTTTTGTGTTGTGGATTTACTTCTACCAGGAATTAGATTGTGACTGACCATTATAACACCCTTGCATATATCCCATTAGTCTGGACTGGATTCCAAGCCAGGCCTCAGAGGCAAAAGGAGATTGCGTTAACGCACTGTGCGCGTTTGCTAAAACTATCATTATATACTTTATTTCTCATAGCTGTCATGCATTAGAACTCAGGATTGCTAAAAACTTCTGAATGTATCCTGACTATATTGACAACAAAAACCTTTTAAAATTCACCCCAATAGTTCAGTGCTGCAGCTTTAAGGGCAAGCAATGACTAAATTCTTTTGTTCGATCTTTCCAATGTGCCTTTGCTGCTAAACTAAATCTTCTTCCACAGGGCAAAGAGCCAAGTGAGCGCCGAATCAGGGAGGTGTGTATGAGCATGATTCAAGGTGAGTGAGTGGGTGCCGTCTTCAGCTTGTACTTTTGAGAGTTTTCATTTTCAAGGGGTTTAAGATCTGTCCCTCCATCTGTCTGGTGCTCCCTCTGTCTGTCCCTTTCCATTGTCTGCTATTTTAATAGAGGCATTTCATTCTGTTAAAGTAACTGACAGATGAATTTCATGTGAATTCATTAAGCATGTGTATGCTCTATTAGCACAGTGTAATTTCAAGGCCTCGCGCTCTCTGTATTTTTCACTCTCCCTTTTCCAATTTCCTGATGAGAGTGGGATGGATGGGAGCATAAAATTGGCAGGCATATTCCCGCCCATTAGATTTTCTGCTGGTGGCCTTCAATATTTGCCGTAATCTCACTTTAGCAACACCGAACACCAGGGATGCCTGTTTTGTGGCAGAGAATTCCACGTTCTAACCCTCCTCAGTATAAAGAAATCATTTTCTAGCATCTCCTTTTAATCCTTTCTGTGATTTTATCTAAGTTTGTGTCCCAGTCTGAGCTAGTTGATCTGCAGCCAGGGGAGTGGTAGGGCAGCTTCAATTGGTATCATAGGAACAGGAATAGACTACTCAGCTCCTCGAGCCTGTTCAATGAGTTCATGGCTGAGTATCCTTGAGCTGGGGCAGGGAAAAATCAATCAAGATTCCTGTTCCCGATCATTAGCGAGTGACCTGTACTGAGAAGTACTTGGGTGTGGTGGTCAGATGGGGGCAGCATCAGGATGGGCTACAGTGCTCCCTCCCCTCTCCTCCCCATGTTGAATAGCCTGCGGGCGCTTAATTTCTAGGCTCACGTCTGAAGAATGGTAACTTGGGTAAAGCATCAGAAGACTGCTGGCACTTTGGAGCTGTAGCCTGCCTTGAAGAGGTGATTGGGAGGAGGGGCAGAAAAATCACACAAACTATTCTCTGAGCTGAGGCCGATCCCAGCCCGAATCATTCCCAGCATCCTCCTCTGTCAGGGGTCCGGCAGCTTTCCAGTTACAGCCGCTAACAAATAACTGCTGCTATGGACAAAGGAGAAAAATCTGCTCTTTAAAAAAAACAGGGTAAGCCTTGAACACTGGCCAAAATGCTGGGGAGCAAACATTCTCCAACAATATTGTTACAAAGTAATGAATTCAACTGGTTTTCAAAGGCTTTGCTTCCTTCCCGTCTTGTTAAACTACCGCGTGAATGAATCTGGTCAGTAATGGACCATATAGTTGTTGCAGAAAAAGTAATAATGAGTTCGAGGAAGTCACAAAGCAGTGACACAGGTTCAACGCAAGGGTGTAGCAGAAGTGATTTACAAAGTTAATTGAACGTTTAAGGTTACTGGAACATTCTCACTTTGTTGAAATCAAGATTCATTGCACCATCTCCTCTCTCTAGCTGACAATGGAACTCCTTACCTCCCTCAGGCTTCCCTCCTTACTATAATCAATATGCTTTTCGAAAAACAAGTTCAGCGTTGCCTAATCGTTACTTCCAGGGTTACTTTGGCTTCTCCCCTACCCTCCTGAACCATAGTGGTGTCCTGGACTACAACTCGTGGCTCTTCACCGAGGTTTCTCAGTAAAATAAAATTAACTTAAATCACTTCAATATGTTATTTAGCAATATAGACAGTGTAGGGAATTTTAACCCCACCATGATGGACGGGAAAGGGTCGGAGGGGGATGTTAAATCGGTAAAAATGTGAAACCCAACCCCAACCCGCTGCGAACACGCCAGTCAGTTAACCGCAATGGGTTTGGAGGCGTCCGAGTAACCCGCTCTGGAGAAACGGGTCCGTAATTATAATATTTAAATGAGGCCCCTTTCCTCGGATTTTGGGATCCATTTGCATTTAATGGCTGCCGGCCGGGTTTCACAGGGCTCGGGAAACCCGGCAGCTAAAAGTAGGCGTGAGCTGCCAGATCCAGCAGGTAAGTGCTTTTCCAGCACTGCTTGTGGGCCAAGAGGAGCAGGAGTGCTTCCTCCGGCCTTTCAAGCAAATCTTCTGCCGCAATCTCTCCCTCCCCGCGATCTCTACCCTCCCCGTGATTTCTCCCTCCCTCCTCGCTGCCATGCTCTGAGCCCCACCCCCGCCACCATACCCCGATCTTCTCCGATTGCCGGGAACCGTCCTCAGTGGTCTTCGACTGTGGCCTTCTAATGCTGGCTTTTCCGCCTGGCAGATGGCCAGCCTCTCAATCCGGCTGGCTGCCGGGCAGGAAACGGGAGTAATAAAATGCTAATGAGGTCCTGCCGTTAAGTTTGAAATACATTTAAACTGAACCAGGTTACAATTTCACCACACAAAGCGATTCTTCTTCAAGGGTCAGCCTTGGTTTAATGCTGGTTCAGAAAGTTGTGGGCTCAAGTCCCACAAATGATATAAAACACCTTTGAAGTAGCAAAATGTCCCAGTGCATTTTACCGTGGGGGAGGGTGAACCAAACACCGAGTAGGTGTTTGGGAGGAGGCTTAGAACATGTGGCAGAAGGCACAATTGAAAAAAAGCAGATTTTGAGGAGACTTTTGAAAGTGGGAAGAGATATGGCAAGGAAGCTTTCATCAAGGGAATTCCAATGGGCTGGGGGTAGGGGAGGGGGGTGGTGGGAAAGAGTGTGGATAATGACTGAAAGCTATACCACCAATGGTGTAAAGGCAGTAGCCGATTCACAACAGACCATAGACGGAAGATTAAAGGAGTGGAGATCAATGTAGGGCTGGAGTCGGTTGCAGATACAGGATGGGCAAATCCATGTGGGGATTTGTAAACCAGGATAAAAGTGTTGCAATCAGAGAGCTGGGAGATGGGGAACCATTAGTGGCATAGGGGTGACCTGTGAATGGAACTTAGTGTGGGATAAGAATGGTTGAAAGAACATAAATTGCATTAAATAGTGCATATTAATAACTAATAAGGTTGACTAATATTCAATTTGTGAGGCCAGCTCTCACTTATGCTATTTTATTTTTAGAGCAAATATCTCAGCTGTCTGCCAGCCTAAGACGGCCAGTAGTATCTGGGGAACCAGGCCGTCCTGGATCAACTGGACCTCCAGGACCAACTGGACCTCCAGGACCTGCAGGCCACCCAGGTGCTATTGGCTCACAAGGTATCAAAGGTCACCAAGGTTACCCTGGTGAACCAGGATCAAAAGGTAGGAAAACCATTTCAACCCATTGTATGAAAGCTTTCAGTAAGCTATTTAGCATAGAGAAGTGTACCTCGTTTCTGTCAATAGACTTGTAGTAGACAAAATCTGTTGTGGACAAGAGTGGTAAATATGCACATTGATTGGTTGGAAGGGAGCCATGGCAATGTGCTGATGTCGGCTGTGCCCTGGGCCACTTTTGTCCAAGCAATCAGCTTCTAAAATAGTACAGGCTAACGACTGGGAGGAAGTCACTTGCCGGTATCACATGCCTGTATGGTGTGTATTACAGAAGGACCAAAAAGATGAGAACAACAAATTTAATGGTGATTACGTGAGGGACGGGTAGCAAAGCTTATTTTGACTTCCACCCTGGAGCAACTCTGTAAACATGTAACCTCCTAGCCTCTCCCCAACTGTGGTAGTAGAAAAGTCAAATATAAAATACATGTGGCATTGAATAATGCCAGGTAGCTTACTAGCCTGCGGACTTATAATTAATATATTACCTTCCATGCTCCACACATATAACCGTAGATCCCCTATGACCAAAGATTGCAGCACAGTAAATGGTGTAGAATGATCAACGTTGTGAGAGATATTCTTCAGCTTCTGTTCACTACCTATGAGGGCCATAGGGAAATGTTGCAGATCTTTCGCTCTAGGTGGTTGAATGAGTTGGTGAACTCCACAATAAGGCAATAGTGGGCCCAAAAATCCACGGGGTGCCAGATGTAAGCACCAGGATGCAACCACCCCTGGTCTCCTCTTCTGACTCCGCTGAAGTTCTTGGATTGAGGGTAGAGCCAAGAGAGACAGGCATTTGGTACTGGGGGCATACATCTGTGGTGCGTCTCAGCAAAAGAGACCGCATAAAGTGACATTAGTTGCTGGCCTCTTTGAGCCTGCCTCTTCAGGGGTCCAGGCCTCCACTCTGGCTTGAACCCCTAGGTGGGCCCCACTTCCTGGAAGGAACACCTGGCGTGACCAAGTGCACCTCCATTGACGTTACATTGGGTCCCAGTTGAGTGTCTGGATGGGGGAAACACTGGTATTCCAGAGTTCACAACCCTCATGACATTAATGGCCTTGAAGTGGTGAGAGGTGGCTCTGCCCCAACTAGGCCATCGTGGAATCCCCTGGCTTAAAGCCCAGACTCTGCGCATCCAGGTCTTGGCTATTCCGGCAGAGCCCCACTAGACTTACAGCAGCAGTCTGCATAACAGGTCGCAGACTTTTAGGGTCAGTCTCTGGGGGAAAAAACGGGTTGATGGACCAAGAGATCTTTTCTTGTTTCATTTCTTAACTTTTTATAAGTTTCAGTGAATAGCTATGGAAAGATTTCAAGTTGTTTTCATACCGATCTCTGCTATTAGAACTGAGCTTGAACTCTGACTTTCTGCATGACAGGTACACCAGGCGAAAAGGGTGAGAAGGGAGAAGAAGGAATAGGACTACGTGGATCACCAGGACCACAAGGACCGCCCGGTAAACACTTAATACAGGAAACCTCAGTGTTACAAATTCTGTTATTACAATCCTTTCATTCGAGTGAAAAATGGTCCATGAGGAAACTCCATTCTATTAAGGAGAGCTCAGATCTCAATCAGGTCTCCTTTTCATTATAGTCAACAGGAGAGCTCTAATCTCATCAGATAAACCTTGGATCATTGGGTGCATGTGATTCAAGTGTTCAGATCACAAAGCAGAATAGATAAACAGGATTTACACACCACAAGACATGATTCTAAGCTGATAAAACAATGAGAAACACAACTCAAGAAATCCCCTTAGATTTGACTTGCAGGTGCAGTAAAGCAGGTGGCTGGAAGTTTGCTGTGAGCCTAGAAAAAGTCTTGTGTTAATATTTTTAATGTTCATTATTCTTCTGGTCACATGAGATATTTTCTCTGATTCACCGTAACCAGTTATTCCCCTAAGCAGACCTCACATCCTCTAGGATCCAGAATGCGCCTTTTCCTGCTCCATATCTAGGTTAAATGTTAACGTGACTTAGGGACCGATTGCAACAAGATTAGCCAATTGACTCCTGGAATTAATTATTGTCCTTAGATATATCTGACGTGTTTTCCTTTGAGAAATATCCGGTGTGATAGCTACATGTTCATTCTTGCAATTCAAAAATACAAGATAAGTGACTCAGCACAGACAAAAATCCATTTTGTCACACATCCTCATTTGATCAACCGTAGTTTACAAAAATAGCTGACCATCATGTGGGGGAAACCACAATGGAGACTGTTCCTTTAAGAGTTTGGTCCTACAGGTGAACCATATTGATCAGTTGGTCTCTTCTGCTGCATATAAGGGCTCTTATCTGCAGCCTTTCCCCATGAGCTTTTATTGTTATTTCTGTACACCGGAAGTGATAGCAGATCTGACCCCGTATAGGAATGCTCACTACCCAGGTGCTTTAGAGAGGGATAGGAGTGGAGACTGTAAGTGCACCTGCTTTTGGAGCCTCCCCTACAATCATTCGGTCTGGAGCACCTTCTGGCTGCTGTTGGAGAACATCTGCCTGAGGCCCCCAAGGCTGGCAGCCAGTCCTGCAGCACCAGGCCTCTCGGATCTGCAGCTAAGCCTGTGTTCCTGCTCCTGTTTCTAGTCACAAATCCCTGCCAGGGGGCAGGCATTCTGAGGCCTGGACAGGCACAGTGCATTTTTCGTATGCTGCACTTGTCCAACATCTGGACAAGGAGGGGTGGGGGGTAGTAAAGAATATCTGGACCTCTTAATCTTGAAACACAGTCTGTGCTATCAGATGATCTAATCCAGAGTGGCAACAGGAAATCTACTATTGGTCTCAGCACATTTGACCAGGTTGGGCCGGGGGCGGCGCGGGCAGGAAATCAGCCAGGGTTCCTACTGCTGATCACTATCGAGCGACCTTTAATACAGAAGAAAAGAACATCAGGATGTCAAGCCTATATCATCTAGACATGTGGTACAATGACAATGTTGACCCTCATCTACTAACTACACAATCTCCTGGGAAAGGCCAAAAACAGATAAAAAAAAACCTGCAACCAATTCAATAAAAACTGTGCAATTCTTTTCTCTATGATTGAGGCAACTGAGCGAGACTCCAGGAGACCGTGGGAGCCTGAACTCCTCATAATCTCAGCTAACTAGCAAATTTACCTCCATAACTGGAAATGTGCTCTTCTCTTAGAAAGTGTGTGGATGTTGAGGGAGGACAGGATTGGGCATGGCTGCAAAGAGTGTCACCAAGGTTGAAAAGAGTAGGAGGAAATACTGGAGGAATCAAAAAGTTGTGGTTTGATGACACCAAGCTTGGATTTTAAATGGAAACTGGGGGGGGTTCTTATACCATCAAAAAAGAGGAATTGGCCTCAACTTTCTCCATTTGTTTCTCTTTGAAGTAACACGTTTTCCTCTGTGGCGACTGCTGATGTTGCAAGAAGTTGTGGTCCGATGTCCCTTCTGTCCTGAGTGAGTCTCGGAGTTTAGAAAGCAATCATTTAGATGTCTGGAAGTGTGATCAGCCAGCCTTCCAAAGGATACATGGTGATAAGGGGCTTTCAAAAGTGGAAATATGAGTTTACACTAATCTAAATGTATATCAACACATAATTCATGCATATATACAATATGTTAAGGGAAGTTAAAAGGAGATGTTTATTATAAATCATAAATATTTGTGGCATTTTCTATCTGTAACACTTCTGGTCCATTTTTATCTAAAAAAAAAGGAACATTTTTGCAACTCAAAAAATTAAATTTTGAATTTTCTGTCATTGTGGTTTTATACCTGTGGAAACGTTATCTTACTTTCACTGACATTTCCATGTCGGAATGTTAAAAACACTGGCCTTGAAATTATTTTGTGGATAATACCACCTGGTAGACTGAGAGGAATTTCTTACAAATCTATTAAATGTTAAAATGCAAGAATTGCAAGGCCTGCAACCAGTCATTATCGTTGAGAGGCCGGGGGTGAAATTCGTCTTTGGCAATCGTGCAAAATGGGTGACAGTGAATCGGCAGACTGCTTTACACCCCACCCAAATTTCTTTTAATCTACACTAACTCTGAAGACCAATTTTACCCCAGCATGTTTAGTTCAATTTTGGTGGTGCCGGACACTATAGCGCTTGGCTCAGCACATGGGTTTCACAATTTAGGGGAAAAAATGCTTCTTTGGGATCCAGTTTCATCTCTATTCACTTTCAGGCAACTCGGCAACTAAAACCAAGTACGAGCAACTCTCTGTACTAAAAGGATCTCACTACATATTCTCTCTATTGCAGGTGATGCTGGCTTGCCCGGTATTGGCAAGAATGGGCGTGATGGTACCCGTGGTGAAATTGGCGTGCCTGGTGAACAAGGACATCCTGGCACACCTGGGCTCAGAGGCTTTCCTGGTATCTGTGATGCATCTTCCTGCATGGGTCCACCTCACCTCTTCATGGGAATGGGTAGTGGCAAGAAATCTATGAATATGAAAGGACCGTCAAAATAACTGAAAACAAATCGAGGTCACGACTAGTTACCTCTTGGTCTACAGCTCCGATTGCATCAAGGGTTCAGTTAACTCCCAAGCGTTTTAAAGAATTTCTTCATCTTGATTCCCAGGATCCTAAACTGTTTGGTACCAGTAGCTTCACTTTCTCAAGAGTTTTGCTGGAGTTGATACTGCCTATCTGAACCACGTCTATTTGAATTCCTGATCGCCAGAGGAAGTTTGAAGTTTTAAATCACCGTTCAGGACATAAGAACTTTATGATAGCGTATTCACCAAACAAAATGTACTTTGTTGACAAATAGAACCGCATTTCAGGTGTTCAAAGTGGTTGTTCTTAACCAAGTGGTGCTTCTATGCTCCTACACTGTTCTTTCTGACAGTGCAGAATTCTCAGTGGTAACATTTTTCTTTTTGATGAATACAAAATGAATGCACGTTTTTCTCCCTAATTAACAACCTGATATTTTCAGAAACCTCCTGTTTCGCGGGTATTGTGAGAAACAGTATTTCCTAGACAGTGGGACCGGTCAGCTGGAACGTAATGGTCTTTTCTTCTACATTCCTATGTTCCTAAGCGATCTCATTGGCAGAACAATAATTAAGGAAAAGCAGGCATTCTCCTGAACTTCATTAAACAGCAATTTCACCTCTCTCTATATCATTAAATATGCTGATTATCTCTGCATTCTGTAGATTGCCCTTGCATTTTTCCACAAAAACCTAGTGAGTCATTGGTAATAACTGCGTTGCGTTTTCTTTGGTTTCCTAATAATGCTCCATTCTTTGCAAGAAATATAAACTCTTATTTCACAGATTTCATTTTTGTTGTTGTATTTTATTATCTACCTCTTTAAAAATAACTGGAACAAGTGACTAGCCTATTAAAGTACTTGTCTCAGCTTGGGGCAGTCTTTGTTGTTACCACTTATGGGGTAACAATGGAAGCAGTGGAGAGATGCTTTATCTTTTACACGTGTTACTTCACTCTATTAACATCTTAACACATGTAAATGGTAAATCTGTCTCGCACTCTAAGCTGGTGGGGGCGATGTCTGGGCTAATGGGTGGGAATGGCAGTTGTGGCGGGAGCGAGGACCAAGGGAACAGTCCCTGGCATAAGGGAAGTGCTCGGGGATGGGGGTTGCAGAGTCAATGTCGCTCAGGGAAGGAAGAGATAAGGCCGGGGCTAGGACTGCTTGTGAGGCCCAAGGGAGATCTCCTGCTTCTTCTGGCCGACATGGGTTCCACATAATAGTAAAATTATTTAACTTCTCTTGGCCTGTTCTGGCCATTCACAAACTCCCGCCATGGTAAAGCTGTTTGGGTTGGCACCATGCAGTCCTCCTGAATTTGTGAGTTAAAATAGGGTCATGGCACAGTTTACCCAATTGGGCCGCGACTTTTAGATTTGACGGGAGGCTCAGCCGAATTCAGTGGCTGTGACGATAAAATCTCGCCGGGTGGGAATGGTGTGGGCTCAGCTGATTTTAACCACTCCCACACACCATACCGGCTGGGTGAGGGAGCTTTAAAATCGACTCCAAGATGTTGACAATGTCAATACTCAGAGCAGTTCACCATGTTTTTTTTTAAATCTGGTAGTGGTGGCTGGTATTGATACGAGCTGATCAGATTTTCCTTTGCATAGTGCTCTAAGGATTAGCAGTCTGAAAAAGATCTGTTCTCAACAAATGAGAATGATCTAATGATTTATTAGCTATACAAATTCACGTGACCATGAGGTTGTTAGTAAAAGGTGAGACAGGCAACATCCTAAAGTGTCCGTGTTCATAATCCTTAGTACCCTTTTCCCCAACACTTCATTTTAATTTAATTTCCCTTCAAACTCTTTCCTTGTCTCTCCCATGGGCGGTTTTCCTTTTCCCCCCACGCTTTGCAGTTTTTTAAAAAACTTTTTTTCTTTGCCAATCTTTCCCTCCTCACTTTAAGGTGCTGACTATTTCTGTGCTACAATTCGTAGGCCACTGAAACATTGTCCAGGTGGTCATCAAAGTCAAACAGTGAGAGCCAGTAGGTTATTCGGTCAGGGAAAGCATCATAGTCAAGCTCGATCCTATCCAGACCAAACATCCAAATGTGAGTAGTGATTTATGGGAAGTGACAAGTGGTGTTCATACACCACAGAAGGAGGCGATTTGGCCCATCGTGCCTGTACCGGCTCTTTGAAAGAGCTATTCAATTAGTCCCACTCCCCCGCTCTTTACCGACCCTCCTGCCAGTGGAAACAGTTTCTCCTTATTTACTCTATCAAAACCCCTCATAATTTTGAACACCTCTGTTGAATCTACCCTTAACCATCTCTGCCCTAAGGAGAACAATCCCAGCTTCTCTAGTCTCTCGACATAACTGAAGTCCCTCATCTCTAACCATTCTAGTAAATCTCCTCTGTACCCTCTCTATGGCCTTGACATCTTTCCTAAAGTGTGGTGCCCAGAATTGGACACAATATGCTAGGTCAATTGTTCATTTTAAATCTGAGATTGATAGATTTTTGTTAACCAAAGGTGTTAAGGGATATCGGGCAAAGGCATATAATGGAGTTAGGTCACATATCTGCCATGATCGCATTGAATGGTGGACAGGCTCGAGCAGCTTTAGCATAACTTCTCTGCTATTGTACTCTTCACCTCCATTTATAAAGCCCAGGATCCTGTGTACTTTTTTAACAGCCTTATCAACTTCTCCTGTCACCTTTTAAAGATGTATATGAACCCCCAGGTTTCTCTGTTCCTGCAGCCACTTTAAAATTGTACCATTTAGTTTATGTTAATTCTTCCTTCCAAAATTCATTAGTTCACACTTCTCTGCATTAAATTTCATCTGCCATGTGTCTGTCAATTTCACCAGTCTATGTCCTTCTGAAGTCTACCTCACTGTTTACTACATTCCCGAGTTATGTGCCTTCTGCAATCAATGAAATTATGCTCTTTATACCCAAGTACAGATCATAAATATATATCAAAAGGAGCAGTAGTCCTAATACTGACCCCGGGGAACAAAACTATATACTTCCCTCCAGTCTGAAAAACAACCATTCAACGTTACTCTCTACTCTCTGGGGGTAAAATTGGGTCGCGCCCCCTGTGGGGCGCTAACTTCACCGGGGCGCTAAAAGTAGCGCCCTGAAAACGTTAGCACCCCAGCGCCCAAAATTCACTGGTAGCGCCCCAAGATGGAGGCGGGGCACTGCTGGAAGCGCCCCGCCTCCCTCTTGGGACGCTGCGAGTGAATATCGCGGCGCTACGTGCCGCAGTGCTGCGGAACTGCAGGCCTTCCTCCCCTTGTTAAAGGGGTGGGGCCTAGCGCAGCGCGACCCGGGGCCCTGCTGAGCCACCAGGGATCGGAGTGCCGGCAAAAGAGCCCGCGGGGGGGCTTCACCGGAGGCTGGGGACAGCAACCGGGGCAGGTGCTGGCAGGCAGCCAGCAACAAAAATGGCCGTCCAGCACCTCCCTTTTAATTTGCGCCACCCCGGCAGCAGGTAGGCCCCCCTGACCCTGTCGGACATGGCGTCCGGCGGTAAATCAGGGGGCGCTACCGAAGATCGCGAGCGGGGCGCTGCGCACGGCGATGATGTCATTGCTGGAGGCGCAGCGCCGCGGGGCGCTAACGGTTATCGCTGCCGCTCACCTCCCACTGAATTTCGCGGGAGGCGTTGGTGGTGCCACGCCTGGGTGCTCGTTGATTTGCGCTCAGCGCCCTCTCTTAGGGCGCTAACTGGAGGCGCAAATCAAACGAATTTTTCCCCCTCTGTCTCTTAGCCAATTTTGCTGCCACTGCCTCTTTAATCCCATGGCCTTAAATTTTGCTAACAAGTCCATTATGTGGCACTTTATCAAGTGCCTATTGTAAGTCCATATTCACATCCCTGGTGTCCTTCAGGGTTCTATACTGGGGCCTCAGCTTTTCACCATATAGATCAATGACCAAGTTTGCAGATAACAGTAAATTAGGAGGCACAGTAAGTCATGTAGATGGCAGCAGGAAGTTACAAAGGGACATAGTCAGATTATGTGACTGGGCAAAAACAGTGGCAGATGGAGTTTAATGTACTGTGAGGTCATCCACTTTGGATCAAAGAAAGACAAATCAAAAAAAAAATTATAAAGGAGGAGCAAAGGGATTTGGGTGTCCAGGTACACAAATCACTTAAAGCCAATGCACAGGGACAAAAAGTAATTTAAAAAGCTAATGTAATGTTGGCTTTTATCTCAAGGGGGCTGGGATATAAAATGGGAGAAATTATGCTTCAGTTATACAGAGTCTTGGCAAGACCCCATCTGGAACACTTGGTTCAGTTCTGGACACCACACTACAGGAAGATATATTGGCCTTGGAGGGGGGACCGTGAAGAATGACCAAGATAATACCACACCATAAATGGTTAAATTATGAGGACAGGTTTTATAAACCTGGCTTGTGTTCCTTGAGTTTAGAAGGTTGAGGGGTGATCTAATTGAGATGTTTAAAATGATAAAAGGATTGATACAGAGAAGGTATTCCTTCTAGTGGGTGATTTCAGAACAGGTGGGTATAATCTTAAAATTAGACCTAAGCCATTCTGGAGTGAAATCAGGAAGCTCTTTTTCACACAATGGTTAGTGGAAATAGGAATTCTCTCCCACAAAAGGCTGTGGATGTTGGGTCAATTGAAATTTTCAAGATGGAGAATGCTAGATTTTTATTAGGTACGGGTATCAATGGATACGGATCAAAAGCGGGTAAATGGAGTTAAAGTACAGATCAGCCATGATCTAATAGAATGGTGGAATAGGCTTGAGATGCTGAATGGCCGACTTATGTTCCTGTGCACTCAAGTCTCGAGTACAGCTTGTACACATGGTAGGAGGCGGCAAAAAAATTAACTTTGGGGGTAATGAATTTTGGGTTGTGGCCTCCTGCATCCGATCTCCCCTGTAAGTGTAATTTGGCAGTCGGCGACTTCTAGAGGCCTGCCTGAAACAGGCACTGGGCACTTTGCGCTTACAAATCTGGCCCCCAATGCTGGTTGGAGGAACCCGATGCAAAATTAGTCGTCAAATGAGCGGAGCTTGTGCTGCGTATGCTCCACCCATTTGTCTTCAACAGCCGAACCAGCGGTCTTTTAAAGGCCGTCCGGAAAATGGTAAGAAAATTGTTTTTTATAGTTTAATTTCCGCCGAGCTCGGAGGTGCAGAAATACAATAGGACGCTGGTTGCCAACCGAGGCTCGTTCCCTCCGGCCCCTACCTGTGAGGAGCGGGCCAAAATTCCGAAGGCATCAATTGGCAAGCTGCCGGACAGTCGACTGATGTCCATCGCCTGCCGGTTTAATTCAAGTGAGGGCCTGATGCCGAATTTGGCTCGGGCCTCTTCATGGGCGCGCGGTTGGCTCACGTTGCCCTGGAAACAGGCGCAAGTTTAACTTCTCCCCCAGCATCACGGCGAAGAGTGTGACCGACTTAGCCAAATAACTACATGACCATATTAAACACCCCTGGGCGACATGACAGCACAACTTCCAGGTTTCAATTGCTGTACTACTGTTGATTATTTGTCCAGTCCTCTTTTGTCAGTTCCATTCGTAGACATCGATTTCTTCTGTGCCAAGTAGGCTCTATTTAACAATGATGGGATTTTATCAGTTCAGTGTAGGTAGGTAGCCCATGCATGCTATTAATAATCGATGCAAAGTTTCCAGAGTTGTTGAGTCGGGCATTCGGTCCTCATTCATCCCACAGAGCAAAGTAGCGGCTGATCTCCTCAGGGCCACCCCTGCATACCTCAGGAGGGGGAGATTCCAGCGGATTGTCCTCGAAGTTTGAGGAAGAGTGACTGCGGCCCCACTCGAGGTTCACCAGATGCCCGAAGTGAGCGGGCAGGCTCCGGAGGTGATTCTTCCCCAGCCAGAGGGTGCGCAGGCTTGCGAGGGTGCAGATGGAGTCGGGCAGGCTCTGCAAGGCGTTGAAGTACAGGAGCAAGGTCTCCAAGCGCTCCAGGTTGCGGATGCTGTGGGGGATGGACTCGATCTTGTTGTCACTGGCGTCCAAGAAGGACAAGCGCCGGAGCCGACACACCTGGACGGGGAGCTCCTGGAAGTGATTGTTGGCCAAATGCAAACTCTGCAGCTCCTGCAACCTCTCCGTCTCGGCGGGGAGGCGGCTCAGTTGGTTGTTGCTGAGGGTCAGCCGTTCCAGCTTTTGCAGAGCTCCGATCTCGGGCGGGATCTCCCTCAGCTCGTTGGTGTCCAGGTTCAGCACGGTGAGGTTGGTCAGCTGCCCGATTTCCCGAGGGACGATGCCCACCCTGTAATTCAGGCAGCTCTCGCGTTCCGGGCTCATCTCCAGCACTTGCAGCTCCGCCAGGTCGAATATCTCCAGGGGAAGCGAGAGCAGCTCTCTGCCCTTCAGCTTCAATTTCTTTTTGCCGTCGTTGCTGGGGTCCACCTCGATCCTGTACTTCCAGCGTTTTTCCGCAACGCTGTTGGAAGAATAAAGCGACAGGCTGGTCGGAACCGATTTCAACCGACCTGCAGACATCTCGGCACAAAGGCTCCCTTTGCCCTTGCGGATGTCGAATTTAATTGAAACTTTTTAAAGAAAAGAGCCCCTTGCAGACCAACAAGAGGATCCCGAACCATCCATTCTGGTCCGGAGCAAGCAGTGTGTTTCAACGTTCTGAAACTGACACGCCGTTCTGAGGTTGCTTAGCAACCCCCGTGTAACACTTGATCTGAAATGTGACAAGATTCCAGGAATCAGGTCAGGAAAAGGTCGTCTGGCCCATTTGAAGCTCATCCCTCTGATGCTCTTCACTGATGGGGGACTGCTCCATCAACGCAAATATTATGGGAGCGGAGAATTGGGTCCCGGCCACTTACGACCTACTGAGCTGACCTCGCCCAGCTCGGTAATGCACAGCCAGCTTGCGTAAATATTTCGGTGGCACTCCTGGCTCTTAATGCATGAGTTGTTGGGAACGTCTTCTTGGGTGACAGGCGCCAGCAGCGACTAGAGGCACTTTTAATGGTTGCCTCCAACTGATTGCAAGAGGGCTGGGGGGCACAATAAACCTTTCGGTGCCAGACGTCCCTGTATTAAATACCATTCCTACATCCCCTAATACACCCCTTTTCCTTCTAACCCTCCTTCTCTGCCTCCCTGATGCTTGGGCAGCTTGGTCTATAACACCTTTTACAAGGGTCTTGTCCAATAATTGATTTTGCGGGCTACACCACACTGGGAGATATATTGCTGACAGATTCAATACTACAGGTAGGATCTCATGGTGCACGTTATATAATGCTTTGTCACTGTCCACTAATACCAGTCCTCCTTTTGGCCCTGGAAATGCTTCTGGGCATTCCAGGGGTTTCGGGGTTGTTGTGGTAGCTGGTTGTGTGGTCGTTGGTGAGGTCGAAACCAATGCGGTAGATGTGAGGTGTGATGTTGTACTGACGTGGTTACAATACCCGACGTATGCGAAGATCTCTCCGCCCGTACACTTCGACCATGGTTGGTGTATTCCTGTCACGGCTAGGAGAATGCCCTGTGGGTTTCTTCCATTCGGATCCGTTGCACATGTTAACCATGTGCAATTACCCCTTTCCACAAGACCGTCAAAGCATAGTTTTTGGCCGTTCGAACACTCCACACAAGACAGCTGGTTCCGATGGGTGCCGTTGTTGCAGCTCTCCCCGTTTTTCCTTGCCATTGCCCGTATTCCTTTAGCCTTTCCGTTGACGGTCCAATTAATCCCCATCAACATCCAATACAACAGCCTCATGACTGGGCTGTTCCTGTAGGGATATAATATGGTCTTGGTCGTCACCAAGGGTCAGTGTTTCTCATTGTTCTCGAAATTCACCACCCCATACCCACCATAACAGAAGTAAATGCCAAAACACAGGCAAGGTATTTCCTATTCCCATGAGCATAGCTAACTGCAGACTGGCCATTATTTTTGGTCATTCCATGGCCTGTCCTTTTCCTGATATCCTGTCCGCCAGTGTTTCATAGGGGTCCCTGGAATAGAATATTTGAGGCACCTATTGTTGGCATGCTTGCGACATGTCGTTAATCTCATCCTCCTCTTTGTTCTTATACCGTTTTAGTTGTGTCCAATGTTTCCACCTACCCTTCCCTCTCATATCCACACAGGCACAGGTGTCACTGGTCATTATTATCTCATAGGGTCCGACCCATCTAGGCGCGAACCCGGTTTTACCTGGTATTACCTGGACAAACACGCGTTCCCCCACCTGTGGTACAGGTTCCCCCAGTCCTTTGTTCTGGGTCTCCTGATCCTTTGATGGCCTGCTGCTCTTTTACTTCTTGACGCAAACCCCGTAATTGATCATCCAAAAGGCGCACATAATTTTGTATGTGATCCCTTATTGGTCCTAAGTCCTCGCTCCCGGTTGATATCCCTTCTGGTAAGCACATAGCACGTCCGGTCATGAGTTCGTATGGTGTCAGTCCAGTGGTTCGGTTGGGTGTCGCCCGAAGTCGCATTAATATACAGGGGAGTACGTCCACCCATCCCCGTCCGGTTTCCGTAATAGCCTTGCCTATGGCGATTTTTAGTGTACGGTTCATTCGTTCAACCATCCCTGAACTCTGAGGATGGTAGGGGATGTGGAATCGCTGTTGGATGCCTAATAACTGACAGGCTTCCTTCATGACCTTCCCTGTGAAGTGCGTACCTTGATCCGAGTCTATTTGTAGGGGGATTCCCCATCTAGGAATAATATCGCATGCGAATATTCGGGCTACCGTTCTGGCGCTACAGTCTCGGGTGGGGAATACCTCCATCCATCGGGTGAATTGGTCTATTACTACCAGGCAGTATGTTTTCCCTTGACTATTGGGTAAAGGTCCTGTAAAGTCTATTTGTAAGTTCTCCCACTGGCCTTTGGGTCATGGTTGGTGAGCCATAGGCAAGGCTATTACGGAAACTTTAGTAAAGCTGAGGCTGCAACTTCTAATCTTTGCATTGTTTAATTCCTTCTTCTGCTTTCCTGCAGCTATGGTCTCCCACAACCCTATCGTTCTATGTCTCTGATTTGTTCTACCTGTGTGTGTGACTCATTTAATGTCTGGCCTTGTTTTATGGTTTAAGCTGAGGTTGTCTGTTTGCACAGCTTCCGTATTATCTGCTACAAGACTGGCAGCTCTTATCCCGTCTTTAAAATCTTGTTTGTACTATATTGACCCTTGCCCGGACAGTAAACCAGTTAACAATCTGATGATAAGGGAGCATCTTGCAAATAGTGACCATGATATGATTGAAGAGGGAGAAAGGAGAGTAACAAACCAAAGTTTGAAATTTAAGTAAGGCAAATTCGAAGAGTTGAGAAATGAATTAACCTGCAGTAAATTGGGTTGAACTGTTGATGGATAAACCTACAGACAAACGCTGGGAGGTACTCATAGAATCATAGAATGATACAGAACAGAAGGAAGCCATTTGGCCCATCATGCCTGTGCTGGCTCTTTGAAAGAGCTATCCAACTAGTCCCACTCCTGTGCTCTTTCCCCATAGCCCTGCAAATGTTTTCCATTCAAATATTTATCCAATTCTCTTTTGAAAATTACTATTGAATCTGCTTCCACCACCCTTTCAGGCAGTGCATCCCAGATCACAACAACTTGCTGTGTAAAAATAAAATGTTTCCTCATGTCGCCTCTGGTTCTTTTGCCAATCACCTTAACTCTGTGTCCTTTGGTTACTGACCCTTCTACCACTGGAAACAGTTTCTTCTTATTTACTCTATCAAAACTGTTCATGATTTTGAACAACTCTATCAAATCTCCTCTTAACCTCCCCTGCTCTAAGGAGAACAACCCCAGCTTTTCCAGTCTCACCACACAACTGAAGTTCCTCATCCCTCTGCACCTTCTCTAAGGCCTTGACACCCTTTCTAAAGTGTGGTGCCCAGAATTGGACACAATATGCCAGCTGAGGCCTAAACAGTGTTTTATAAAGTTTTAGCATAAATTCCTTGCTTTTTGTATTCTAGGCCTCTATTAATAAAGCCAAGGAAGATTTGTGTACATACACCATCAGTCTCCCTGTTCTTGCACCTCCTTTAAAATTGTACCATTCAGTTCATATTGCCTTCTCTCATTCTTCCTACCAAAATGTATCACTTCACACTATATGTTAAATTTAATCTGCCATATGTCTGCCCATTTTACCAGTCTGTCTATGTCCTTTTGAAAAACAAACCAAATACCGTGGATGCTGGAAATCTGAAATAACAACAGAAAATGCTGGAAACACTCAGCAGGTCAGGCAGCATCTGTGGAGAGAGAAACAGAGTTAACGTTTCAGGTCGATGACCTTTCGTCAGAACTGGAAAAGGTTAGAAATATAACAGGTTTCAAGCGAGTGCAGAGGCAGGGAAAAGGGTGAGGGGAGGAAAGAACAAAAGGGAAGGCCGATGATAGGGTGGAAGGTAGGAGAGATTAAATGGCAAAAGGTATGATTGTACAAAGCAAAAGAAGATGGTAATGGGACAAGTGAAGAATCAAAAGATGGGTCTAGAGGAGGTGTAAATGGGAATATCAGAATCATCAGCAATAGCTGCCGTCCGAAAATCTGAAATTGTTGAACTCAATGTTGAATCCAGAAGGCTGTAAAGCGCCTAATTGAAAGATGAGGTGTTGTTCCTTGAGCTTACGTTGAGATTCATTGGGCTGGATTTTGTCTTGGGGTCGTGTTGGGGTCGTGTTACCCGCATTTTGTGTTGCCCCCCCGACTGCAGATTAATGTGGATGAATGATGCAATTTTCACTTAATTGGGCAATTGAGTTCTAGCATGTGGGAACCCATGAATCAATTAGTGGTTTCAGTCTGAAAGTCGCCTCTGATGATGTCATCATTGCAGGTCAGAGACTGCCTGCCTGGTCTCAGAGAGTGCCTGGCCTTTGCTGTGAGTGGACCTGGATGCAAAATGAGCAGGAGAGAGAGAGAGAGAGACCAAGTCCTCCCAGGCAGTCTCTGAAGACATTCAATGCAGCAGCATCAGAGGCGACTTTCAGACCTAATAAACAATACTACTACTACCTTCATCACATCTCCGTTGTAATAGTGGACCTGCAGCTGATAGTCAGCTATCCACTTGTGCTCACGCCAGGTTTCACTGGCGTGTTTCACATCAGGCGTACTTCACGTGGGAAAAGGGTTAAACTAGCTAAAACGTTTCAAAATGGCATTACAGAGCCAATTTAGGGCTTGTTAAGGGCTTTAATGACCTTTCCTGCCTCTTGGAGGCGGGACGGAGTCGGAAACCCCGCGACCGATTTTGTCAAAATTGCGTGGAGGCGGGATGGGGTCGGGACCCCCGACCCCGCAACTTTAACCCCCCACACGCCTCCAAACCCGACTCCATGGGTCATTGAAAATCCAGCCCATTGAAACAGTGTAGGAGGCTGAGGTCAGTGTGGGAGTGGAGTGGAGAATTAAAGTGACAGGCGACCGGAAGCTCAGGATCATGCCTGAGGACTGAATGAAGGTGTTCTGCAAAGTGGTCACCCAGTCTGCGTTTGGTCTCCCCAATGTAGAGGAGACTGCATTGTGAGGGGAGGAAAAGATATGTTTGGTGGTGGGATCACACTGGAGGTGGTGGAAATATCAGAGGACGATTCGTTAAATGTGCAGGCTGGTGGGGTGGAAGGTGCGGACAAGGGGAACCCTATCATGGTTCTGGGAGGGAGGGGAAGGGGTGAGGGCAGAAGTGGAACAGACATGGTCGAGGGCCCTGTCAACCACGGTGGAAGCGGAATCCTCGGTTGAGGAAAAAGGAAGACATATCGGAAGCACTAGTAATGGAAAGTGCCATCATCAGAACAGATGAGACGGAACAGAGAAACTGGATTATTCTCCGTCATTTCCGCCACCTCCAGCGTGATCCCACCACCAAACACATCTTCCCCACCCCTTTCAGCATTCCGAAGGGACTGTTCCCTCCGTGACACCCTGGCTCACTCCTCAATCACCCCCAACACCCCCTCCCATTACCATGGCACCTTCGCGTGCAAGCGCAGGAGATGCAACACCTGCCCTTTTACCTCCTCCCTTTCCACCGTCCAGGGCCCCAAACACTCCTTCCCGGTGAAACGGCGATTTACTTGTACTTCTTGCAATTTAGTATACTGTATTCGCTGCTCACGATGCGGTCTCCTCTACATTGGGGAGACCAAATACAGATTGGGTGACCACTTTGCAGAACACCTTCGTTCAGTCCCCAAATGTGACCCTGAGCTTCCGGTTGCCTGTCACTTTAATTCTCCGCTCCACTATAACACTGACCTCTCTGTCCTTGGCCTCCTACACTGTTCCAATAAAGCTTAGTGTAAGCTCGAGGAACAGCACCTTTTTCGATTAGGCACTTTACAGTTTTCTGGACTCAACATTGAGTTTCACAATTTCAGACCATAACCTCTGCCCCCATTTTTTTGGACGGCAGCTGTTGTTGATGAATCTGCTATTCCCATTTACACCTCCTCTAGACCCATCTTTTGTTTCTTCACTTGTCCTATTACCATCTCCTTTTGCTTTGTACAATCATACCTTTTGTCATTTAATCTCTCCTGTCTTCCACCCTATCACAGACCTTCCCTTTTGTTCTTTCCTCCCCTCCCCCCTTTCCCTGCCTCTGCACTTGCTTAAAACCTGTTATATCTCTAACTTTTTCCAGTTTTGACAAAAGGTCATCGACCTGAAACGTTAACTCTGTCTCTCTCTCCACAGATGTTGCCAGACCTGCTGAGCATTTCCAGCATTTTTTTTTATTATGATAGCAAAATACTGCGGATGCTGGAAATCTGAAATAACAACAGAAAACGCTGGAAAAACTCAGCAGGCCAGGCAGCATCCGTGGAGAGAGAAAGAGAGTTAACGTTTCAGGTCGATGACCTTTCGTCAGAACTGTGAAGAGCCGGAAATCAAATAGATTTAAGGCCAGAGTAAAGCTGGGAAAAGGGGGAGGGGATTAATGTCCGTTTGAAGTCTGTTACTATCCTCCTCATCGTTTACTACATTTCCAAGTTTTGTGACATCTGCAAACTTTGAATTTGTGCCCAGTACATCCAAGTCACGTCATTAATATATATCAAAAAGAGCAGTGGTCCTAATACTGACCCCTGGGGAGCACAACTATATACTTCCCTCCAGTCTGAAAAACAACCGCTCACCACTAATCTCTGCTTTCTGTCCCTTAGCCAATTTTGTATCCACACTGCCATTATCCCTTTAATCCCATGGGCTTCAATTTTGCTAACAAGAAGTATTTGGTATGATACAAAATAAGTACATACCCCTAAAAGGCAAAGACTCCACTTGTGGAGTTAAGCAACCATGATTAACAAATGAGGTATCCATTTCAAGCTAAAAGAAAAGGCTTACACAAATGCAAGGAAAAGTGGAAATCCAGCAAACTAGGCGAGCTATAAAAAGCAACATAGGGATACAAAGAAAGTAAAAAGAGGTGCAAAAAATGACAACTTTCAAGTCATATTAAAGCTAACAGCAAAAGTTTATATAATATATATTAAGGGAAAGAGAGTGGTAAAGGGGAATGAGGGCCAATTAAAGACAGATATATGCGAGACTACAATGGATAGTAAGGAATTGGCAGACTTGTTAAAATTAATACTTTGTATCTGTTTTCACAGTGGAGGAAGGGGACAAAATATCAGCAATACAGAGGAACCTAAAAATAAGTCAGTGGGGAGGAACTGAGAGATGCAATATCAGTAAAAATGGCAATGGAGAAAATAATGGGACTTAAGATAGACAAACCTCCCAGGACCTACAAACTACAAACAATACACAAAACAAGTTTGAACAATGACATTTGTGATTGGTCAGTAACTACAATGCAATTGAAAAATCTCACGCATCATTGGTCTGTCGTAGCACCTGCTCAGTGGCCCCTTGAGTATCACTTTTTGAACAATGACATTTGCTTTAAACCTTCTGTGTCTGTGTGAACAACCAACCAGTGGAAGTAACAAATGTGGTGCTAGGGATGACATCACAAAGCGGCTTCAAAATGGCTGTTTTTTTAAACGTGCTCATCAGCCTTCCACAGTTTCACAGAAGATTGGAAGCTTTACATCGTTCTGAGCTGTTTGCAGCAAGCTTCTTGAAAGCTTGCTCAGTAGAGAAATAGAGAAAGATTCCATTGTATTATTTTTAAAGATTTCGTACCCATCTGTCTTTTGAGCATGGAAAGATTTTGTCATATTTCCCTTATTATTGTCATTCATGACGCTTATGGGTCTTACTCCCAACAACTATCCACTGTCATCTTCTTCAGTGTCCTGTTGGTTGCCCTGATAGCAGCTTTCATTGCCTGCTGATGAGATCAATGCATATCCCTGTTCTCTTGATAACGATTTTCTTCAGTCAGTACTGAGGGAGTCTTTTAGATGAAATGTTCAACCATCCACCTCTCAGGTGGATGTAAGAGATTCCATTACATTGTTCGAAGAGGATGAGGTGAGTTCTCCCCGGTGTCCTGGCCAATATTTATCCCTCAACCAGCATCACCAAAACAGATTAACTGGGCAGTTAGCTGATTACTGCTTGTAGGACCTAGCTGTGTGCCAACAGGCTGCTACGTTTCCCTACATTAGCACTTCAAAGGTATTTAATTGGCATTAAAAACCATGTTGGAGCATCCTGAGGCTATGAATAGTGCTGTATAAATGCAAGTTCCTTTTTTTCTTCTCTTCTTTAAGCCTGTACAAATATTTCTCTTTAAGTCTAATTTTTTTTTGAACATGTCCCGTTAACCAATTTAGCTTTGCTTTACCATACTCTAAGAACATAAATTTTGCATAAGGATCATTTGAAAGCATTCCATTTTTCTTCCATGTTGCTAATGTCCTCATGCGTAGGACTTCTCAATTAAAGTGGATCAAATTATTTGCCATCTTTGCAAATCTAGCCCTCTTAAATCTGATATTAGCATTAAATTTACAGTAGGTTTGGTTTGGCTGATTAAGTTACAACTATAAATTAATCTAGTACCCAATTACCCCTAACATGGGTAAGGAAACAGTCAAGTTTTTTTTTTACAAATCTTTCAGCTATCCTGCCCTTAATACTAGATGGAGCACCACTGGACCAGTGAATGCCTGGGAAATTAGGGGATGAATTTCTGTGTGGCTTCTCCTGATCATCCGCAGTACCGTCAGTGGAAGAGTCCCAGGAAACTGATGTCAATGGTGTTTATGCGGCTCTTCTGCCAAAGTTCTGATGGACGAGTGAGAGAACCCCCATGGAAATTCACCCCCTTAAAATTCCCCATTACACAGTCATCACCTAATTCAATTGCCCTTGTAATTTGTGCCCAGAGTGTCTCATCATAGAGGGCCCTTTGACCTAGAGGCCTATAATAGGTTCCAGTGATCAATTTTGGGCTAATAGCTTGATGCACCTGTACCCAAATAGCTTCAGTTGTACCTTGTGATACAAAATCATCTCTTTTTCTAAAACAGTTTGTTCCTTTTGAACAAATATAGCCACGTTCCCTCCGATTTGTCATGCTCAATCCTTTGGGAATCTCTTTTAGTTGGATTTCAACAGAAAGATTTCATTTCAATTTTATTGAAAGGCCTTTTTAAACATTTTGGCCTAGAAATTGCTGCCCCCTCCCTTTCCCAATTGCTCCTTCCGCTGCCAATCCTTGTCCCTCCCTCTCCCAATCCTTGTCCCTACCTCATCCGATTGCTACCACACTCTCCCGATCTCTGCCCCTTCCACTCATGATCACTGACCCCTCCCTCACCAATCATCGCCCACTCCCTTACCAATCGCTTCCCACCTTTCTCCGATGATTGCTGCTCCCCTGCCTCCCAGTCGCTTTCCCCCCATCTCCCAGTCGCACCCCTTACTCCCAATCGCTTTCCCACCCTTCTCCCAGTCGCACCCCTGCCTCCCAATCGCTTTCCCACCCATCTCCCAGTTGCACCCCTGCCCCCCAATCGCTTGCCCCCTCTCCTGATTGACACCCTCTCCCAGGACCTACCTGAAGGCCGCTACCAGCGATGAAATGGCCTGAAATTGAAATCCTCTTCATCGGCGAGTATGCCCGAGGACACCCAGCGGGTGTCTACAGCTTGTCGGTCTCATGTAAATATGGCTCAAGGCCCAATATGGGGGCCTACCCATTCCGGAGTAGGGATTGTTCCCTGTGCCCAGTTTGCTTTCCAATTTCTAGGCTTTCAATCCTTTTTATGAAAACTGAAGTAAAAATATGGCGTCTTCAAACAATAAACAACACATTTACCTTGATGAGCAACACTACGGGAGACGTTGATATGTTGATAGGGTGAGATGAAGTAAATAGAGTGGGAGGGTGCTCAAGTGGAGCATAAACATTGGCATAGACCCACTGGTCCGAATGGCCTGTTCCTGTTCCTGTTCTGTAAATTCTATGTAATTCTAGGTTCATATATTTGTCAACTCCAGACTCAACTGGGGTACTTTTAACGTTGAATACTGATGTAAAATGAGCGATTTCGAATTGGCCTACCCATTATTCACCCAGCCCGATTTGTCATTCTATTGAATTCAATGGAAAAGAAATCCAGGTATCGTGTATAGTGGGCGGCTAATTCAATGTCGCCCATTTTACACCATCAGTTAACGTTTTTGTAGAAACCACTAGCTTCCCATTCCCATCTTTGTCCTCATCTACACATTTAGTTGTTAAACTAAAGAGACTAAAAGGTGAATTATGAAAGAATATTATATATTTATTTTATTGTTTTTCTAAAGCCTCCAAAAATCTGTTTGGAGCAACATCGATGTGAAACATCAGGAGGAAAATTCCGTAAATTTTGGAGGAGCTTACAGAAAGCTGGGCTTTGAGTTAAATTTCATGCAGAGCATCCAAATATATTAAATATACATACAAGAGTCTCAAAGGGCCGACTTTTGGCTTCAGCAGACATTGGGTGGGTGCCCGCTGCCCGCCTGATGTCACCGGTGAGAAGCCCAAGCAATTTTTATGTTTGGGCCTCATTAACATTCTGTTGATGAGCTGCTGGGGCATTTTGAGCAGCTCATTAATTGGCGGGGCTTGTAAATCCAGCGGCTTCACTGTGGAACCCAGGCAGTCCAGGTATGTTAAAGCGAGGGGTGGGAATCCTGGGAGAAGAGCATGAAGGGTTGGGCAGGACAAGGGAGGATTTTAGTGGGGCCAGGAAGACCATTAATACGCATCCTGACCTCTCAAATGTCATTTACAGCCCTTTTCCTGAGTGGCCTACAGCGGTTTCTGTTAAGGACCACTGGTTAGGCTGCTCGGGGCCAAGTGTGTGGTGCTCGCTCTGCCCATTGGTATCTCAAAATTGCAGAGGTGTTCTACTAACGTCATAAGCTAATAAAGCTTCAGCCTGGGCCTTCCATTTCAAGGACCCCACCAGAATGATGGCAGCCCAGATGTCGGCGGGAACAAGGTGGTAAGTGCTGTGCTGCATTTTTCAGCCCTGTCCCCGCTCGGCCGAGGGGTTTAAAATCAAGCCCTTCCCCCCACAAGGGTCAAACAGTTTTTAAAAAGTGGTTCATGCATCAATAATGCTACAGTAGTGCGCTTCTCATCACTCATACACTATACTTTATACACATCCATGTACATACTCAAACAATAATTCTACACAGGCGACAAAAGTGTTCAAGAAATAGCACCATGAGATACATCTGCAAAAAAAGAAAAATCTCATTCTGGGATAAGCAAAAGGAAGCATCACAGTGAACTGCTCTTCCTTTGAAGGTCGGCATCTTTTAAAAATGTTGCAAACCCCAAAAAAACACAGTAATAAAAGATAAATCTCATTTTTAAAAATAATTTAACAACCACGCTGTAATCAGTCTCTGGTCCCATGGTGAAAACTCTTATGTTGGTATTGTTTGTATGGCAATTTTGGCATGTCGGGTCCGTCATCGATCACAACAAAAAAGGGAAACAGTGCTAAAGGGAGAAGCGAAGGATAGAACACAATGCTGAGGAACTGCGGACCCACTCAAGTGCCAAGGATTGAATCCTCAGAGGAGCCGATTTTCACTTGCAGCAGTGGTGGAAAAATACTGGTGGTGGATTGGCTTCCAATTTTCCTTTTCATTGACTTCAATCGAAAGGAAAATCAGGCGTGGTGTATAGCGGGCGGCCAATCTTCTCCCGCTATTTTTTCGTCACTGCCATCGCCGCAAGTGAAAATTAGCCCCTGAATCTCCAGAGTATCTTCCTTGTGCCGTCGCAGAGACAGCCTTAATGGCAAGACATGGCAAACAAAACCTGTAGACGCATGACGATAGGAGGGTGTGCAGAAAATGGTCTTCACCCAGTTCTGGGGAGTTTGATTCACTGCTCAGCCCAACAGTACATGTAAACACGTTTTAATGTAATACTTCTTTCCAAAAAATGTGAATATACCCAGCACATAAGAGTTTTCACTCAGGGTTAATAAAATATTCAGATATTATTTCTTAGGCAAAATATATCAGCTTTGAGTGTGTTTTTGTTGATAAACATATACAATGCTATTTACTGCTACCTCAACAATTTATACATTTGACGGGAAGGTTATGTAGTTCTTATATGTTCATTGAAGCACCCTTCTTCTCTTAATTGATAAATAATAAAGATCTACATTCCCTTTTCATTGTATTCCACTAGGTAAGCATCCACACAGCCTTGTGTTTTGTTAAATCATCAACCCATGTGGTCAAAGTTCCCTTAAAGCAAAGATTGAATTTATGGAGGGTATCAGTTGTCAGACTGCAAATTACAAGCTCCGTGAATTCAATTGAGAGGTTTTGATTGCATCAAATTATGAGAGCAATTCTGGACATTTGGACTCCTTAACTTAGGTTATGATTTAGAATATATTTCTATGTCTATAATGTAGCTATATGAAAAGTCTTGTGCATAATCGCACACTTTGGCGGTAATGTTAACCTGACCCGCTGGCATGAATCTGAGGGGATCGAGACGACTGCCCGTTTTACACCCAGCCCAATTTTACTCCCCATTGATGTAACCCCTTCATGTAAGCATCACCCTTCTTGTCACACTTTAGTGTATCCTCCAATTCACCACGAGCAATGTTGTGATAGATTTGCACACGCACACATTATTTTTATGTTATATATACAGTATATATATATGTATAATAAAAATCTTGTGAACTTTATTTTGCAATTCCTTCGTGCCGGATTTCTGTTACAAGATGCTATACGATACAGAAGCTGAAGGTTTTCTGAATCTATGATGTATAATGTGCTGGAATATCAAATTAGTAATGTAGGACTTGGAACTTCATGTTAGAAATCTTCTGTTATCAAGTGAGCAACATTACATTGCATTTTGCAATGATACAGTATTATACTATTATAGAATAAATATTTTTTAATGACACACTCACATACACCAAGCATAATCACAGTCCTCAGACAGCAATTAGCATTTGTCAATGGCCTAGGCTTTCCAATTGTGGGGCATCTAGAGCCAGGAAAGACTTCTGTCCAAAATGAAGATACCTCCTGACCACAGATGACTTTCCAGCCTGGGGGTTATTGGCATGCTGGAGGAGGACGCTCCTTTTCCACTAAGGAATAAAGCCAGATTAGGGGTGGAGACTTGCTGTGGCCAGCAGCAGTGGGAGGAAGAAGGCAATGCCGGAACAAGTTAATTTTTTCATCAAAATTTCTCTTCCTGCTGATGGGACTTGTGCATGGCCATACTCTGAAAGCACTTGCATAGGCCCTCTATTACTAAACCTCTGAGGCCCCCTGTGCTCAGCCCTGAATGCTGGACGCTGCAGCCTAACTAGCAGTCCCTGTGTCCAGCATTTAAACCTGAACACATGGTGGGAAACATAGCTGCATTTTTGCATGCCGTCAGAACTGTCCTCCAGAAAAGGTGGAGGCGGGTGGGGGGAGGTAAAGACACAACAGGATGCATCCCCGAGCACTTTCCTGGCTCCGTTCACCAGGATTCTTACAAAAACTGGAGGGATGGGACTGGAAAGACTAGGCCAACTCATTTATATTTCAGGCTCTCTGGTTGAGGGATGGTGTGAAGTAACTCAAAAATGAATAATGAAATAATAATTTCTGGATGATATGAACCCAAAATAATTTATTAACTGAGACTTCTTCTCATGGAGAAGCTCCAACTCCTTTGTCTCCAGGTTTAGGAGACTGATCATCTTGCCTTTCCATCTTTGCAGTTGTGCTTATCATTAGAGTGAAATAACAGTCACGATATTACTTCACTGATAAGTATACCCTAATTTAAAAATAGAAGTATAGACATCATCGTGATCAAGGGCCTCAAATGGCTCAATGTGTAAATGCATAGTTAATTATGGTACAAAGCTATATAGATCAGGTCTGTCCTGAGAAAGTGGATCTCATGGGGGCAGTAGTTGGGAGTGCTGCAAATGGCCTCAAGTTCACTTGGTTAGGGAGGGGAAGAAAAATAAAACCAGTGAGGGCTCTTACTCCATTGTGATGGCGAGTAGCTGAAGGCAGGAGTTTGCATGGCTGTGATGCTCTCCATGGTCAAGTAAGCGGTTGACACTTACTATCCTACTGGTTCACACATGAAGAATGGCTACTTTAGCGAGGTGCCAGATAGCTGCCAGCCCCAAGTGGACCCATAACCCAGCATGAGTCACTGGCCTAGAAATTGGTCTCGGCCCATTTTCCGCCTGAAATAGGTGGCGCACGCCAGAAGCCGAAGTCCCGAGGCTCGTGCCAAATTGGGCCATCTTCGGGCGTCATCAACATATTGCCGGTGAGCTGCAGACACCAAAACGGGCATCCAAAGGCAGCTTGCCGGTTAGAAGAGGACCAATTTGGGCCAGCTGCTCACCGACAATGGCACACAGTAGTGCTATTGAACCAGGAGGAGCATTCCTGCTCCCTGTGGCTCCACATAAAGGGAAGTTTCAAAAAACATACGCACCTTTTTTGATGACAGCCTCCAGCAGTCCCATTAGGAACTAAATAATTGTGTGGAGCAGGCCTGATGCCTGCTCCGCTCAGCACTGACGAATTACCGTCAGAGGTCCTTAAACAGGCGTTAGGCCTCTTACTCACAGATTCAAGGGGCCTAACTCTTGTTTCAGGCGGCCACCAGGGACGCCTGAAAAGCCGCCTTTACCAATATGGCGGTGCCTGTAATGCAGTTACAGATCAGGCACGGAATGTTGCACTCCAAAATTGGACCTTTTTGCCCCTGTTTAAACGGGAGCAATGCGGACCAATTCCCGCCCGCCCCGCCCACCTGTGCCTTGGAGAAAATGGGGAACAAAACGACAGAGAGGACCATTTGGCAATCTCACTCCGAGAGGCCACAGGATGGCTGGTGTGGGAGATGGATAAATAGTCAAAATGGTGCAATAGGGGGTGCACTTCCGAAATGGGAGTTAGGCAGATTGTTGGGGCAGAGTAGAGTGAGCTTTACTCTGCATCAGGCAGTACTATACCTGACCAGCGAGTGGTTGATGCGGAAACTGGGTGCTTGAAATGGGAAGAGTTCCATTCTCAGCATTAACATCTCCCACCTTGATGAGCAAATTGAATTTAAAAAAAACACAGCGAGCATTGGAGAGTAAATGAAGGCACAAATATTAAATACACCAGCAAGGTCAGGTATTACCATTTTCATGAAGAAAATGATAGGAAATCTAATATTCTCTTATTAATTAAAATATGACTGAAAACTCACATACATCATTTTTGCAAAGTGAAAATAAACTGCCCTTCAAGGGCCAGTAGAAGATATATTTCCTTTTAAATTATGCAGTGGAAATCAGCATGTTTGCTATTAATTTTACTTCATATATATATTCACAATACTGAACTCTGACAGAACAACTGGATAATCTAGTGTATGTAAATTGCATTTCACATATGTCACACTGGATTGTACTGTAGATGAGATACAATTATACAGGAAAATAACTGCAGATTTTGAAAATATGTACAGTTAGAAAGCTTTAAAACCACACAGTTAAGTCACAATTAAGAGCTGGTATGGGTTTGCAGGAGGGGCCTGTGTGTGTGCTTAACGACTGGGATACAGTACACTTCTCCTGTTAACCTATCAGAGGACAGGAACTCATATCAAAACACACCTGGCCGACAGCAGGCGTGCTTGAAGTGATCGCTGTACGGGCTGCTGCTCATTACATTTTTGTTGCATTTTAATTAAACAGCCTCTGAGTGCTTCATCTCTTCAAACTCTTCTTGTCTTGGTTCAAGGTCCTTTTTGGTTGGACGGCCGGCTGGCCAGACTTGCATAGTAAGCGCACTGCGCCAGGTCACAGATTCCATTCGGACCGGGGGGTCCCTGAGGACCAGCGGCACCAGGATTGCCGGACTCTCCTTGTGGTCCCGGAGTACCAGGAATTCCATCTTTTCCATAGCCAGGTGTTCCAGGGGCACCTAGATATAAAATACGATTTATAAGAATATAAGCACAAGTCTACGATGAGAAAAGGCCATTTGGCCCATTAAGCTTGTACTCCAAGCCACTCAGTCTTTTCATTTGGACTTCACAAAAGTTCATTTGGACATCCGCTGTCTTTGACTCTACCACATTATCAGATACATTATGATAAAGGTTTCTCACTTTTTGATTACTTTTTAACCTTTTTTTTCACTAAGTTTAATTGATGTCCTCTTTTCTTACTGGCTTTCATTATCTTCAAGTAATATTCTGCATTATCTTATCTATACCATTTACCTTACATGAGGTCCCTGTTAACCTTTAAGCCTCTCTAATCTTTCTCGGTAGCTCATCTCCATCAATTTGATATAATTCTTGCTGCTAGTTTTGCACCTTGTCCAGTACATGTATGTCTCTTTTGAAGTATGGTGACCAAAATTGGACATAGTACTCCAAGTGTGATCCAAGCATTATAAAAACATAGAATAACCTGAATAGACTTACGCAGCAAGTTATATTGATCTCAATATTCTATTTGCTTTTTAACTTGGCTTTCCCACATTTTCTTGACATTGAAAATGGTGAAACGACTGTTATCCCCCAGATCTCTTTTAAAGTACCTCTGTGATTGAAATGCAGAAAATGTTGGGTACTTGTTAGATGAGTTTTATCAGGGTTGGGGAGGTTCTGAGTGGAGTGCCACAGGGCTCAATCTTGAGACCACTCCTATTTCCTAATTTACGCCAATGACTTCAGTTTAGAAACTCAATGCAAATTAGTTACATTTACAGATGTTACCAAATTAGAGGGAGGCACATCAGGAAAGTACAGAATGACGTAACAAAATATGCATCTGAGCAAAACAATGGCACATGAAATTTAATGCTGACAAGTGTAAAGTTTTGAATACAGGAACGAAAATGGATGCGACATGTAGTTCTTAAATGGTGGTGAAATAAGTAAGAAGTTGAAAGAGACCTAGGAATCTTAGCAGACTCAACATGCCCAACCAATGCAGCGCAGCAATCAACAAATCCAATAGAATGAATAACTACGTAGCCAAAACAATAGAATATAAGTCAGAGGAATTAGTGTTCAATCTATAGAGAGCTCTTGTCAGACCACATAGTAAATACTGTGTCCAGTTCTGATCACTGAGGAGTAAAGGAGATATTTAAGCACTGGAAGCATTGTAGAGAAGTCACAAGGTTGATTCCCCAGGGGTGAATTTCCATTGGGGTTCACCTGTTTGTCCACTGTAACATCAGCGGAAGAGTTGTGGAAACCTCAGATAAACAGGCATGGGACTCCTAGGCTACTTTTACACAGCCTAACCTTGACATCAAACATCAATCCCATTGACTTTCAATTATTTGGGGAAATCAGATCTTTTTTACTCATTGCTTCATTATTAACAGTATCGACAAATCTCCAGTGCAGTAGCCAAACTCTCCAGGTTTAATACTATTTCGATCTCCCTCTAAAATTCCCCAAGACTTGGCCAGATTTCCTCTTTACCAGTGGCCAGGAGCAGTTTTATGGCCAGTAGGGTGCCATGTAAATCCATCTGGTGGTAGCAGTAAGAGTTGTTATTGCTGGCTTTGATTTCTGATCTCCCCTTCCCTTGAATGCTGCGATGGAGGGAAGTATACTGCCAATCCACCACATAAGCTTCCTCCTTGTATGGCAAGATGGCTGACAGTGTGGGCATGATCAGTTAGGGGATCATGCCTGTCGAAGGGAAAAGGGAATAGGGGGTTATGCTGATAGATTTAGATGAGGAAAGACGGGAGGAGGCTCGTGTGGAGCATGGACTGGTTGGGCCGAATGGCCTATTTCTGTGCCGTATATCCTATGTAATCCTATGTAAGTAGTATTGCACAATTCCCTACTGATCTCAGTTCTGGCACTGGTGTAAGCACCAATGAAGACTTGGAGCCAGCAGACGAAAAATAATGAGTGAGAAAGTTAATCTTGGGATGCTCCTTTACATCCACCAGTAGACTGACTACAGAACACCATTGGTAAATGCTTAGGAGCAGGACTCCTGTTCTTGGCCAATGAATGTTCTGCAACACACAATGACTAAACAAGCAGAACAAAGAAATTATTACTTTAATTCTACTCCTGATATCATTCTTTACATCTTCAATCAAGGTTTCAAAACGTATGCTTTAATTTTCAGCAATGTTAAAGATATGGAATAAAACAGAAGATCTTACCTAGAGGACCTGGTAAGCCAGAATCACCCCTCTGTCCAATGCCCGTCTCTCCTCGTTCACCCTTTGCACCTCTTTCACCTGCACACAAACGGGAACTACTTATAACATGCCAGGAACTGACAGAGAAAATGGCAAGTGTGCTTTTGTGAAGCTAAATCCAGATTAGGATAAGCATAATGAATGACCTGTACCTAGACTGACATGAATCTCTTAATGTCGGAGCAATACAAGAATGGTGTGCACTTATATTTAAATCAGCTCTTTGGTGTCATGGTTAATACAAAGGCTCATTATCGAAAAATACTACAATTGGTCTCAATGCTCCAGAGTCAGGGAGAAAAATATCCCACACTCAAACATTGTACAGTGACCCTTCCTGTGTGTGCATGTGTGTGTGGGGGGGAGCACGCACAAACCCATTGATCTTTTGTACACTGTGGGGTAGTAATAAGGATTGTTAGGGCAATTTTGTGGAGCAATGTGGCTGGAAGATAGGAGATAGAGATTACTTTCTGCTGTCAGGAATCCAGCAGGTGCTAGAAGTTCCTTCAATTCACCATCAGCCATGAAGCCGAGAAAGACTTGGCACTATGATATTATGAGGTAAGACTAGATCTGTGCTTATTGGTACAATAAGGATGATCCCAGGAATTAAAAGGACATCATCAACGCTGTTCGGTTAACTTCTTAACCTAAAAAGGTCATCGACCTGAAACGTTAACTCTGTTTCTCTCTCCACAGATGCTGAGTACTTCCTGCATTTTCTGTTTTATTTCAGATTTCCAGCATCTGCAGTATCTTGCTTTGTAACTTTTTTACCCATTTGTTTCTGATGTTATCTCTGTTGAGGAGGCATAATTGACACTTTAAACTGATGACAACGAGGATGTCTCTGTGAGTGACAGGTGGTGACCCTGACATGAAGCCTTAGCTCATGTCTTTCTAATCTTTAATAACTTTGCAATCTTTCATCCACCAAATATTAAGTAATGAAAAAAAAAGTTTCAATAATAAACATGGAAGTTACTATTAATCACTACACGCACATTCAGGTTTTACTGTTAGTTCCGATTAAACATCAATCTGCCAGAGTCATTTGAAGGTATGGTTGATATATTGAAAATGGCAACTTACATCTTATAACTCTAAGGCACAACTTTATGGTGCAACCACTGCGCCATCTTGTTATTTGAAAAAATAATATATGCACAAAAGTTTTAAAAAATCACGCAAATTTTTAATTACTTTATGAAGGAGGGATTGGGCAAATGGACTTGTTTCACAGAAGCAAATTTAAAATGGCTGTAGTTCTTACCCATGTTCCTTTGTGTAGATGATAAATATTATTAGGTGGTTTGGGTGTACAGCTAAGAATAGTTGCTTTTTGGACTTGAACAGTATGCAATCCGAATAAAGCTTCAATAAGTGATTTCCATCTATGTTGAGGAGCATGAGTAACTGATGGACTTATGGTGCTGAAGTTCATGGAATCATACAGCACAGAACCAGAGCATTCAGCCCACTGTGCCTGTGTCTGCTCTTTGAAAGAGCTATCCAATTAATCCCACAGCCCTGCTCTTTCTCCATATCCCTGCAAATGTTTCCTTTTCAAGTATATATCCAATTCCCTTTTGAAAGTTACGATTGAATCTGCTTCTCCACCCTTTCAGGCAGTGCATTCGAGATCATAACAAGTCGTTGCATAAAAACAACTTTCCTCATCTCCCCTCTGTTGACCAAAGAAAAAGTGACAATGAGGAGTGGTTATCAGATATGTGTTATTAATGTGTTAGGATTACTAGGTTGTCCATTTGAAGGGTCATTGACCTTATCATCTGACAGATTAAAAAATGTACAAAGTCAATAAATAAAACAGAACTTTTACCTCAAAATAGGAACCACCGAGTGATTTTTATACACTTAAGAACACAGTTTAAAAAAAATAAACAATTCATACCTTTTGGACCCAATGGTCCTCTGGCTCCTTCAGAGCCAGGTTCTCCAGGCTGCCCAGGTTCTCCTGGGACGCCAGACCTCCCAGGAAAGCCATCATTCCCTGGTGGACCAGGAGGCCCTGGCTTCCCAGGTGCCGCTTTAATGGATGTTGGTTGAAACTGAGTCATGAGATAGGACAGCCGTGCTGGAAGTGAATTTAACAAATCCTTTAATTTACTGAATTGCCAATAAAGTACATTCACATATATATTTTGTGAAGCTTGTGTTGTTTGATCCATCAGTGCCTGCAGGAGGTGTATTGACACATCCAGGGTCTTGGCATGACGGTAGACTGGACCAGCTCTTCCACAAAGCTTATATTGCTAGTAATGTCAAAGAACCAAGGTTACAGCAAAAAACAAGGGTTTTATATCAGACCCTATCACTGTCACTGTCACTATCTGTTTTTACTTATTTTCCATCATTTTGCTTCTCCCTCTTCTCTTGGGGGATTAACTGGAGTGATTTTTCTGAACTATATGTAATATTGAGGGAAGGTGGGCTTCGCAACAGAATACATATAATCTTCAAATAGTTTCTTGTGTTTTGTGCCTTAATAACTTCATCAAATTTAACACCTATTTTTTCTTTTATTGATATTTTTAAGCCATCGTGTGCTCAAACGTTACCACCCAACTAGCAGCATCAAGCACTTCCAAGTCAGGAATGGCACAATACACAGCAAAGCTAGGAAATATTGGAAACACTCAGCAGGTTAGACAGCATCCGTGGAGAAAACAAGCAAGGTAGTGAATCAGGCTTGTGCCGTTCATTCTGACGGAGGGTGCAAGCATGAGACATTTGTTCTCTGCACGGATGCTGTTTGAGTGCTGAGTGCTTCCAACATTTTCAGATTTTGTTTCGCATTTACAGTATCTGCAGTATTTGTGGGGGTTTTTTTTTGCCCCACAGAGTGAAGCTACCTCTGCTCTGCCAATCATATGTTTCAATCCGAACCTCAGGAAAGCACACCGATTGCACAAATGTTTTTCTTACAGCAGCTACCTTTCTACTCGAAGCCAGATTTCCAATTTGTGTTGAATTACGGGGTTGTTTTCTTCCCATTAGGAATTAGGTCGAAATTGCCCAAACATTTACAGTAATCAGAGGGAAGAGAATGTCACCTCACTGCTCTAGGCTAGATTGAAACTTTGGCCCCAGGAACGTGTTCTTACGTAAGTGTAGTGCAGCAAATATAGAAATATGAAGTGCAACCTACCATCGAGCTGCTTCGACAGCTCTTCCCTTATAAGTCTTCTCAGTTGCTCAAATGATGGTGGCTCACCCTAGGGAAAGTAACACAAGTTGTGTGTGTGAGTCAATGCTAACCCTGTATGAGGGGCTATTTTACAAAACTGCACTCCTGATAGGGAACCTTGCCTCCTGACAGTATATTTCAGGAGCTTAGGCAAGGAATTTTAAATGGACAGAAAATAGATGGGAAGTGCGTGTCCAAATTCCCGCTTTGTCCGCTTGGTGGGCGAGGCTCCCTGCTGGGAGTCCGATTTCACAAAATTATTCCTGATTTTATAAAATTAACAAGTCTAAAATAGGACATAAGAAAGAATCAAAATCAAGTACGAGTGATTCTAACTTCGAGTTTGGATTCAAATTTTGAAGCTCCGTTCTCTGAAGGAATTCCAAGTCTGAAGGATTTTTTTCCCCAAGCTGTATTCGGTTGACACTCATAACTTTGAACATTGGTAACCTGGGTTGCTATCAGTATTCAGTTACTTACTCTTTCTCCAGGTGTGCCAGGAGGACCAGATTGGCCTGGTGTCCCAACTGAGCCTCTTTCTCCTGGAGGCCCCACTGGACCCATTATCCCAGTGTGTCCTTTTATACCTGGAAGCCCCGGATCACCAGGCCGTCCTTTGTCTCCCAGGGTTCCTTTTTCACCTTTGATTCCTGGGTCACCCTGCCCAAAGGAAAGAAAAACAAAATGAAACTTGGAAATAAATGAAAAAAAAAGCAGGATATTTAACAAGACTTAAGGGGGAAAAATTCGGTATCAACCATTTTGGGGCGCCTAACATCAGCTGGCCGCAAACTTTAGCGCCCGGCGCAAATTAGCGCCGGCGACCGTGAAATTCGTCTCCAGCACCCCTGGAGGTGATTGGAGCGCTAAATCAAGCGCTACACACCTCCCTGAGGGCGCTAACGTCGGGGAACGGGGCGTTACCTCAGAGCGCTACTCAAGCTCATGCGCTGTCAATTACCCAGTCCTCAGACAGACTGGCGCCTTCCAGTTCTTAAAGGGGAGGGTCAATCATGCTGCACAGCCACACCTTGATCATTGCTGCTTTTGACCTGGGCCTGCAAGGAGGTGCAAATCTTGAACCACGAATATCATGGCTGCTCAGAGGCCCAGGGAGAGAGCTCGCCGGTTTAGCGACCAGGCACTGGAGGCTCTGGTTGTGGCTGTGGAACGCCGATGGGTAGTGCTGTTCCCAGACACTGGCAGGAGGCCATTGCCCCGGGAGTTCACAAGGATGTGGAGGGAGGTGACCCATTATGTTTCGTCCAGGAGCCTGGTCCAAAGGACTCACACACAGTGCCGCAAGAAGTTCAATGACCTCACTCGGGTGGTCAGGGTGAGTAGATGCTTGAAAAACCTCTACCACCATCTCAACCTCACTCTGTGCACAGATGGTATAAACTACCAAATCCCCAACACTCACTCAACAACTATGCCCATCTACTAAAAGTCACATCCACATCTCACACCTTGCAGACCTTAACGGCTATTCAACTATGGTAGGCACATCTGCCAAACACATGGCTGCACATTCACTCACAAGCTGTCCTTTTTCTTGCAGGCCAAGCTTGCTCATAACAGGAGGGAGCAACAACGTACGGGAGGAGGTCAGGCGGAGCTGCACCCCCCTCACACAGCTAGAGGAGCGAGTTCACAGACTAATCGCGAGCCATGTCATGGGCGCTGTGGTAGTCGGAGAGGTCGACAGCAATGCTATGTTCATCATCTCTCCCTCCTCTCTCATACCACTTCCCCCTCACAACATGAGCCCTTCCCACTTTCCATATAAGTCTCCATTCCTTGCTCCCTTCCTGCCCCCCTCCCTCATGTTAAACCCACTCTTGTGCCTTCCTGCTTTCAGATAGTGAGCCACCATCTGAACAGCCTGTCCCTCAGCCTCAAAGAAGCAGCGACGCAGGAAAGGATCAGGAATACCAAGCCGGAGCCTCATCGGATACTGAGGCCATGCGGTTAAAATCGCCACACACAGGTGGTAAGTCGTTGGCGCCCCGTTAGCGCCCCCGGAGGCACTAATGGGAGGCCCAAACCAACCGAATTTTTTCCCCTAAATCTCATTAAAAAATTGGGCTCACTGTCTTTGTTAAAAATAGTTCTCAACCGTGTTATTTATTTCCCTTCTCCAGACTCTGCATAATTCTGTATCACAGTTATTCTCCAGGTGAGTTAAGGAAAGGAGGAACACATTTGCATTTATAAAGCATCTTACCATGTTCTAAGGATGTCCCAGAGCACTTCACAACAAAGAAATTATTTTTGAAGTATCGTTACTGTTGTTAAGTATGCAAACGGGACAGGCAATTTGTGCACAGCAGGATCCCTCAAACAGCAAATAAGACAAACGACTAATTAATCTGTTTCTTCTGGTGTTGGTTGGGGGAGGAATAAGAAATAAGAGCAGGAGTAGGCCAAACGGCCCCTCATGTTGGCTAGGATGAGAAGTTAACCATGGGAGGAAACCTCGGCATGAACCAGGAACTCCACGGAGATAGATTTTAGCTGTTACTGCCTGGGTGTTAAGCATTGCCTCGGTGGAGCACAGAAAAGTCTGGCTGTGGAGGATCACATGCTGGATCTTCCTTTTATTCATTTCAATGGAAGAAAAATTGATGGATTCTGTTAGTAGCATGCAATCCTTCTGGCCAGATTTCCCCTTCCATAGTCAGTCCAGGCAATGCTTAACCCCCAGTTGGTAATTATAAAAATCTACCCCATGTCACAACACCAACGAGCTGTTCCCTTTAAAACTGAATTGTATGTTGTCTTGATGGCTCAGTGAATAAATGCATTAACCAGTGCAGTACTGAGCCACACAGACCGAGCAAGTTCTAGGCTTGATACCAGGTCTGTGATGATTTCAACTAACCTCACCTGGGGCCTGATATTTTCCCTAAGCGGCATTGGCTTTGGATTTACAATGAAATTCACAACATTGCACATTCAGTTATACCTTTTTACATTGGATCAGTATCTCATCTGATGGGTCCCTGATGTGCATCATCAGCTTATTTGGTTAACTAAGTGTTTAGAAAGCCGTAGTAATATTCTATTTGGCTTCATCATTGCTTCACTTACCCTTTCTCCTTTGGACCCCCGATCGCCTGATTTGCCTGGAGATCCCTGCACAAAAGAGCAAAGCCAGTCTTAAACTATTGCATCTTCAACATAAAAGAGTCTGTGGCTCAGTTCAGAGTAAGTTAAATAACGACCATGAACAGATGAATTTTATTCAGTGTGATTATTTGCACGAACATTTTTACAGCCTTCTGCGCATGTGCATGGTATCCCAGCCTAGCGCATGCGCACTCGATCCCCTCCCGCGCCATGCGTGCTGTTTACCAACCCTGCTCATTCGCAGTACCCAACCATTGAGGCCCGTAATGGGTCACGATTTTCTCGGCTCCGTGCGGAGAAAGTCACTGGATCCGTTGGTGGCCGGGAGGGGAACAGAGAGGATCAAAAGTGGAGAGATAGAGGGGATCGGAGGGGGAGAGAGAGAGAGGGAATCTGAGGGGTGAGAGAGAGGGGATTGGGGGGGGGGGGGAGAGAGAGGGAATCTGAGGGGTGAGAGAGAGGGGATCGGGGGGGTAAGAGAGAGAGGATGGGGGGGAGAGAGAGAGAATCGGTGGGGGAGAGAGAGAGGGAATCTGAGGGGGAGAGAGGGGATGGGGGGGAAGAGAGAGATGATCGGGGGAGAGAGAGAGGATCGGAGGGGAGAGAGGGAATTGGAGGAGTGAGGGAGAGGGGATTCGGGGGAGAGACAGGATCAGAGGGGAGAGAAAGAGGGGATCAAGGGGGGAGAGAGAGGATCGGGGGGAGAGAGGGGATCGGGGGGGAGAGGGGATGGGTGGAGAGCGAGGGAATCTGAGGGGTGAGAGGGGATCGGGGGGGAAGAGAGATCGGGGGAGAGAGAGGATTGGAGGAGGGAGAGAGAGGGGATTGGAGGTGTGAGGGAGAGGGGATCGGGGGAGAGAGAGGATCAGAGGGGTGAGAGAGAGGGGATCAAGGGGGAGAGAGAGGATCAGTGGAGGGAGAGAGAGGGAATCGGAGGTGGAGAGAGTGAGAGGGAATCTGAGGGGTGTGAGAGAGGGGATCGGAGGGGGAAGAGTGAGAGGATCGGGGGAAGAGAGAGAGGCTCGGAGGGGAGAGAGGGGTGATTGGAGGGGGAGAGAGAGAGGAGGGAGGAGAGAGAGGAGGGGATCGGGGTGGGGAGAGAGTGAGAGGAGGGGGAGGAGAGAGAGGGAGAGGTGGGAGAAAGAGGAGAGAGAGAGAGAGAGAGAAAGGGGATGGAGAGAGAGAGGGGGAGAGAGAGAGAGAGGGGATGGAGAGAGGAGGGAGAGAGAGGGGAGAGAGTAAGGGGGAGAGAAAGAGAAGAGGGGAGGGGAGAGGAGGTCAGGCACTCAGGGAGAGAGAAGGTCAGGAACTCGGGGAGAGGGGTAAAAAGCACGGAGAGCACAGTGGGGATGGGGAAGAACGTAATCATGGTCTAAAGGAGGGGGGAAATGAGAGCGAGAACGTGATCCAGATGGTAAGATGGATCACGTTCTTCCAACCCCATCCCCTTTACATGCGCACCACATTCTCCCTCTCCTCCCTCTAGATCTGGTTGATTTCAAGGAAAGCTCGGTGTGTGTGTGGACAGTGATATCATTGGACTGGACGGAATCCGGAAGTCATGACACTGTTACTATTCACTTCATACCCAATAAACTTGTTAACAATCTGTGACCCACACACAATGCCCCATCTATGGGGGGAAGGTCAAGAACTGGTTGGGGCGAGAAGGTCAGGAACCCGGAGCGGGGGAAGGTCAGGAACTTGGGTGGGGAGGGGGGAGAACGTCAGGAACTTGGGGGAAGGGGAAGGTCAGAAACTTTGTGGGGCAGGGGGGAGGTCAGAAACTTGGGAAGAGGGAGAAGGTCAGAAATTTGGGCAGGGGGAGAAGGTCAGAAACTTGGGCAGGAGGGGAAGGTCAGAAACTTGGGCAGGGGGAGAAGGTCAGAAACTGGGCAGGAGGGGAAGGTCAGAAACTTGGGGGGATGGGGAAGGTCAGAAGCTTGGGGGGAGGTCAGGAACTGGGGGGGTCGTGGAAGGAAGGTTAATAACTTGTTGGAGGGGCAGGGACTTGTTTGGGGGATGGGAGAAGGTCTTGACCCCCGAGGGTGAACTCTGTTCTGTCTGGAGCCTGGCAGTCAGAATGGCTCGAATTACACTTTGCAAAGTACTTATAGAATCATAGAATCATAGAAAGTTACAGCACGGAAGGAGGCCATTTCGGCCCATCGTGTCCACGCCGGCCAACAAAGAGCTATCCAGCCTAATCCCACTTCCCAGCTCTTGGTCCGTAGCCCTGCAGGTTAGAGCATCCCAAGTGTACATCCAAGTACTTTTTAAATGTGGTTAGGGTTCCTGCCTCTACCACCCTTTCAGGCAGTGAGTTCCAGACCCCCACAACCCTCTGGGTGAAGAAATTTCCCCTCAAATCCCCTCTAAACCTTCCCCCAATTACTTTAAATCTGTGCCCCCTGGTTTTTGATCCCTCTGCTAAGGGAAATAGAGCCTTTCTATCCACTTTATCTATGCCCCTCATAATTTGATACACCTCAATAAAGTCTCCCCTCAGCCTCCTCTGTTCCAAGGAAAACAGACCCAGCCTATCCAGTCTTTCCTCATAGCTAAGATTCTCTACTCCCGGCAACATCCTTGTAAATCTCCTCTGTACCCTCTCTAGTGCAATCACATCTTTCCTGTAATGTGGTGACCAGAACTGCACGCAGTACTCTAGCTGAGGCCTAACTAATGTTTTATACAGTTGAAGCATAACCCCCCTGCTCTTGTATTCTATGCCACGGCTAATAAAGGCAAGCATTCCGTATGCCTTCTTAACCACCTTATCTACTTGGCCTGCTACCTTCAGGGATCTGTGGACATGCACTCCAAGGTCCCTTTGTTCCTCTACACTACTCAGTGTCCTACCATTTAATGTGTATTCCCTTTCCTTGTTAGCCCTCCCCAAAAGCATTACCTCACACTTCTCCGGATTGTATTCCATTTGCCACTGTTCTGCCCACCTGACCAATTTATTGATATCTTCCTGCAGTCTACAGCTTCCTTCTTCAGTATCAACCACACAGCCGATTTTAGTATCATCTGCAAACTTCTTAATCATATTCAAGTCAAGATCGTTGATATATACCACAAAAAGCAAGGGACCTAGTACTGAGCCCTGCGGAACCCCACTGGAAACAGCCTTCCAGTCACAAAAACACCCATCAACCATTACCCTCTGCTTCCTGTCTTCGAGCCAGTTTTGAATCCAACTTGACACTTTGCCCTGGATCCCATGGGCTTTTAACTTCGTGACCAGTCTGCCATGTGGAACCTTATCAAAAGCCTTGCTAAAGTCCATATACACTACATCAAATGCACTACCCTCATCTACCCTCCTTCTTACCTCCTCAAAAAATTCAATCAAGTTTGTCAGACACGACCTTCCCTTAACAAATCCGTGCTGACTATCCTTGATTAATCCGTGTCTTTCTAAATGAAGATTTATCCTGTCCTTCAGAATTCTTTCCAATAATTTTCCCACCACCGAGGTTAGGCTGACTGGCCTGTAATTACTCAGTCTATCCTTTTCTCCCTTTTTAAACAAGGGTACCACATTAGCAGTCCTCCAGTCCTCTGGCACCACACCTGAAGCCAGAGAGGATTGAAAAATGATGGTCAGGGCCTCTGCTATTTCCTCTTTTGCTTCGCTTAACAGCCTGGGATACATTTCATCCAGGCCTGGGGATTTATCCACTTTTAAAGCTGCTAAACCCCTTCATACTTCCTCTCTCACTATGTTTATTTCATCTAATATTTCACACTCCTCCCCCGATAGCAATGTCTGCTTCGCCCCTCTCCTTTGTGAAAACAGATTCAAAGTATTCATTAAGAACACTACCGACGTCTCCCGCCTCCACACACAGATTACCCTCATGATCTCTAATAGGCCCTACCCTTTCTTTAGTTTTCCTCTTACTCTTAATATATTTATGAAACATCTTTGTGTTTTCCTTGATTTTCCTTGCCAAGAATTTTTCATGCTCTCTCTTTGCTTTCCTAATATCCTTTTTAATTGCACCCCTGCACTTTCTGTACTCCCCTAAAGATTCTGGAGTATTTAGCCCTCGGTATCTGTCATTTTTTCTTTATCCTACCCTGTATGTCTCTAGACATCCAGGGGGCTCTAGATTTGTTAGTCCCACCTTTTTTCTTTAAGGGCACATGTTTGGTCTGAACCCTCCGGATCTCCTTGATTACTTAGGTAGGCAGGATCTAATTACACATTCCAGATAAACTGCTGGGTTTGTCTTGTCCTCCAAGGGACCAATCAGAAATCAGGTCTTGTCCTCCAAGGTGACCAATCAGAAATCTGGTGTTGGAAATAAACGCGACCAATTTTATTAAACTAATGTGAAAATAAACACAACGTGCATTACTTACTGTTTTGCCTGGGGATCCTGTCTCTCCTGGCAGGCCCTGTTCATGAAGAAAATGAAGATGACAAACAATACCAACTTGCATTTATATTGTCCCTTTAACATAGCAAAATGTCCTATGCCACTTTACAAGGCATTGGTAAATACAAGAGGAGAAATTGGGGGAAGACTGGGTGGTTGGTAGAAGGAGGGAGGGTTTAGAAAGGGAGTTCCTGATGAAGGCTCTGCTACCAATGGGGAAGTTGGTGAATGAAGACACAGGAGGACAGAGTTGGAAGAACAAAGAGTGCAAACTGTGGTGTAGAGCTGGAAAATGTTGCTGAGGTAAAGTGGGGCCAGTCCATGGAAGATTTATAGACAAGGATCAGGATCTTGAAACCAATATTCTTCGATGTGGACAAAATGTATCATACTGGAGAATATAATAACTTAGAGTATGCTAATTATACAGTGAGGAACCTAGAGATTTAATTTGAATTATTCAATCAGATTGGTAGATCATGATTCTGATTTGATGAGTGGCCATTCAAAACTAAACTAGCTAATTTTTGCCACCAAGAAATGTAAATTGTTACTATATATGTAGTAAAATTATAATTAAGCTGGGAGGGGATAAAAGTATTTTAGTGCTCCACCCTATTGTTTAAGGGATGATTTTATCTGTCGTGCCCAGTGGTGATAGCTAAATACCCGTAAAGTTCTTTCCTGCAGCATCACTGATAAAGTACTAACCCATAGGCCGGAATGTTCCTTACCGAGTCGAGCCAGGTGCGTGTGGTGGGTCGGTACTGCGTTGTATTGATCAACCCGCTCCTCAGAGCGACTTTCAGTTAATGGTCCCTATTCAGGCAGACATGCGCGTTTCCCGGCCCTATTAATGGTGCGGATCTGATGATGTCATCGATGACTCATTTCCAGTGGGGATATTTAAAGCAGCCTTGGCCACATCGCATTTGATGATTCATCTAGGAGTTGAAGGGAGTCTCTTGAGGATCTGGTTATTGCTGAGACTTGTAAACATTACTTCCCAAAGACAGAGGCCTGCACCCAGGTTTTCAGATGACTCCCTGCATATTCTCGTGGAGGGAGTCAGAGCACGCAGGGAGTTCCTCTTCCCTGCAGATGGGAGGAAGAGACCTCCCCAGGAGACAAAAAGAGCCTGGCTCCAAATTGCTCAGGTGGTCAACAGCAGGGATGTGGTGAGGCGGACCTGGGTGCAGTGCTGGAAGCACTACAATGATCTGATGAGATCAGGAAAGGTGAGTGCAAAGCCACACTCAACTTCATCCTGATGTGCCTGTCACCACATCCCCATCACCCTGCCTTCCCAAGCACATCATTCCTCACACCAACATACCTTGCACGTCCACCCATCCCTCTCTTTCTATGTACATACTAACATCCCCCTCTGACTAACTACCCCTCACACTCACCCTCATCCTAATGCAATCATACCAACTAACTCCACAGAAGGAGGCCATTTGGCATTGGCACCACACTCCCTCATAGTCATCCTCTACAGATGTAACCCACACAATCCTTACATGCCATTACTCTCACTCAAATTTCTCTTCCTTTCCTTCTTGTTGTGAGAGCGCACAAGAGCCCATCCCCCCACTGTCCAGCCGGAGGATGAAGACAACTCCTCAGAGGAGTCTTTAGCCTCTGAAGGTGCACCGTCAACAGACCCAAGTGCACCCAGCACCAGCGCAGATACGCACAACTTGGTATGTCCTACGCGAGATAGTGCTGTCACCTGGTGTCTCTCAAGTCGCAAGTGAGCAAGAGCAGATGGTGGAGACAGGAACAGCAGTGGAGACTCCTCGCCAGAGGGTGCAGGATGCTCCAAGCTCTGCTCAGCTGTATGCAGACACTGAGCCTCAGGGGCCATCGAGAGAGGGTGATCCTGGAGGGGCAGCAAGAAATGCAGGAGGCTCTGGCAGGTTTTGCAGCTGCGATGTCTGCAAACTTGCAGAGAATGGAGGAGTCCATCTCCAACATGAGTACCACCATGTCGCAGGCGATGGTGACGGTATGCTCTTCTACGGAAAAGATGGCCACCTGCATGAAGCAGCTAATGCGCCACTCACATGAGCACATGCTAGCTATGAAGAACAGATGGCAGAGGCTCACAGACCTCCTCTCTAGGAGGGATGTCAACGTAGACTTGGGCGTTCATGGCCCCACTGCTGTGCAGCAAGGTGCACTCCAGCCCCTTGCTAGCAGGGAAGTGCAGGTGGCCCATGAGAGGGATGATGGTGAGAGGGGACATGGAAGCGCTCACACTTCTCCACTGTTGTCCCATGTCCCAACCTCAGTCAGAGCCCCAAATGCCTCCTCAGATTGTGGTGGCCGAGTCTGCCCCTGCACAGTCACAGGAGGAGCAGGTTTTGGCGGGGCCATCAGAGGCTCCAAATCCCAGAGGACATCCACCAAAAGTGTCTACGCAGTCGCAGCAGAGAAGTGAGCAGCTTGCCTCTACCTCTGCTGAAGCCACAGGAGTTGCAACTTCTAGAAACACGCAGAAAAGAAAGATGACACAGAAGTAGATGCACATGGATGTTTAAAGAAGTGTTATTGTTAAGTGATAGGTCCATGGAATATGCTGCCCCAAAAAGCTGTAGAAGCTACATCATTACATAAATTTAAAACAGAAATAGACAGTTTCCTAGAAGTAAAGGGAATTAAGGGTTACGGGGAGCGGGCAGGAATTTGGACATGAGTCTAGGTTCGGATCGGTCATGGCCCTGTGGGTAGCGTAGCGGGCCCAGGGACCGTGTAGCCTGATCCTGCTCCTATTTCGTGTGTCCAATTCTGTTAGGTTCAGGAGATGGTTCTGCGATAGTAGATTGGCGGTTAGGATCAGATCAGCCATGATCTTATTGAATGGCGGAGCAGGCTCGAGGGGCCAATTGGCCTACTCCTGCTCCTATTTCTTATGTTCTTATGTTAAGGTTCCATTACTGTTATGACAGATATAAAAGTACTTATTTTCACCACTTTCCGGTCATGCCCATTATTGTCTGCTACTTTGGAAGGGGCTTAGTGAGTTGGAGTGAATGGTGTGACATAACTTTACCTCCAGCAACAATTGTTATACTTACCGCGCCAACATCCCCTTTAACTTGCGCCCCCGAAGTGCCCGGCCTCCCGAACAACATCTTCTGCAGCTGTCGGTGTTGTCGTGAAGTTCGGGTCCGGAGCGCTAGCAGGGCGATGCGCAGGACAATGATGTCACGATCTCCGGGTGCAGGAGATCGTGGCGCAAAGTGTTACCGCCGCCGCAAACCTCTCAGCCAATTTAGTGGAAGTCATTCATTTCGCCATGCCTGGTCGGTCAGTCATTTGCGCCCCGTTAGCGCCCCCTGGAGGTGCGGATGGGAGGTGCTAAGGTACCAAATTTCTCCCCCAAATGGTCTGGTTAAAATCCCTGTTAAGGGTCTCATAACAAGGAGTTAATGAGATTAATTAGGTCGCCCGCCTGTGCCATTCGGGTCAGTGGCGCGCTGGCAAACGCACCCGAGTAAAAGGCGCGAGGAGGTGGGACGACGGCAAGTTCCTGACCCGGGCCCATATTTAACAAATTTTACTGCCGACCTGCCTCTAACCCGCATGCATGGCAGCGGGAAAACTCCGGCTATATGAGGTATTGACACAGAGGGTACTAACTAATAGAATTTCTCCATGTACCATCAACAATATGGTGCCACCCACAAAGTTCTTTCTTATACCATTAGAATTATGATACTATATCCCAGAGTTCTTCCATCTATTGTGGAGTACTAAACACCATAGAGTTATTTTTTGATAATTATTTCTTGTTTTGGTTTTGTAATTAGCTTTATTTTGGAGCTTCGAAAACAGCCATTTCAAGAAGCCAGAACGGAGAAGACACACTGGCCTAATGCAGGTTTAGGAGGCCCCGTCAAGATGTCTGCTTTAGACAATGGGACAGCTTCATCTTTGTTGTTTCATAGAGAGAAGTTAGCTTTCATCAGGTGTTTAGCAAACACATTTTAAAAACAATTCCACCTCAGTTGTGAGGAAAGGAATAAGACAAACGATACTCACCCGCGATCCTGGTAGTCCCTGGACCCCTGGAAAACCTGGGTCTCCGGTTGTTCCTTTGGAACCCTTTACTCCCTAAAATTCAAAATCATTTCAGGTGAAACATAAATAGCTTATTGTCTGAAATCTGAAAAAAAAACCAAATACATCAATCAACTAAAGGTCTGTCCAAGAATGATGGTATTTTGCATTTTTAGTAGAACAGTTTTTTGTGAGGAAACTTTCCTATCCAAATATTAGCCTGTGCTTTACAGCATGAATGATGACAGGACACTAACATTGAAAAATCTTGGCCTCATCACTGCAAGGTTACAGAAATGTTTCCTTTTGGTCTTTTCCCGTTTTTCTCCTCTTTTTCTCCTGAAGGTGAGGCCTTCTTTCTACCTTACCAAGTGTCTGTGGGTCTAGACAGCAAGTGTTGGCAGGTTATTAAATTATGAAACACATCACTGTTGAAGCTAACCTTGTCCTCACCTAATATTCACACAGAAGACGTGGGTACTCCAACTGAAGTTTTCCTCTTTTTTGCCCAAGGACACTTAGATCAATTGTAAGAGCCCCACTGACAACCCAGCTGAGATTGGCTAACTCAACATAGACTAGACATCAAACCTGCTGTATTTCTGGGTACTCACTAAGTCATCGGGAGAGCAATCTCAAGAATTTAACTGGCAATAGATTAACAATAACATTGCTCAAAATAATATATCCATATAAATAAGGATTACTTGGCATAACGCTCAACCTCCTAAGACATAAACAAGTCCACTATTTTGAGTAATGTGTCCCACATATTTTTGACAGTGTACAGTACCACAAGAGTCTTTTTGAACCTCATTGTTGAAAGAAACTTTACAAGTCTCCACGCTCTAATGAGTCTTGAGCAACTGGTGTGAGACTTGAGTTTTACTGTACCATGTACTCCATCTGTGCAGTACAGTGTAAATCAAGTTTCATATGTAACAACATTCACAATTCTGAATGAGAAGAATATTTAACAGGAACTGAACTGGCAACTATGAGCAGTGACCCTGAATGTGGGATACCCGGAGAATGTAATAGTTGTGAGAGAGAAACTCTTCACTGTGAGGGAAACACTCTGAATATATGATATCCCATAGAATGTGATATGATGCACCAAAGAAAGTGCGACAGTTGAGAGAAACAGCACAGAATGTGTCATACCCCAGAGAATGTGTAATAGCTGGGAAAGATCGAGACCATTAATATGTGACACTAACACTGTAGTGAAATAGCTGAGAGAGAGAAGTTGAAACTGAATAACTGATATCCCACAAATTGTAAGACAGCTGAGATACAGAGGGGGAGAAATCGGCCTCTTTTGTGTCTCCCGTTAGTGCCTCTGGGGGTCGTTAACGGGGCGCTACCGGCTTTGCGAGCGGGCGCGGCGATAGTACCGACGCCCTCGAAATTGACGTGGAGGTTTGCGGCGGCGGTAACCACTAGCGCCACGAGATTGTGACGTCATCCGGCTGCGTGGCGTCCCGGCAGCGCCCTGGATCCGAACTTCGGTTCCGCCCCCCGCAGCATCGCCGGGCGGTAACACCGGCAGCTGCAGGAGGCGTTGTTAGGGAGGCCGGCCACTTGGGGAACGGTATTTAAAGGTAAGGCCGCTTGTGTCAATGAAAAAATTATTTCCACCCCTTAGGTTGTTTTTTCAACTTTTTCCTGTGCCGCGATTTATCAGCCCTGTGCTCTGTTAAAGTGCTTGGGGGCTGATCGTCGTGGATCACGGCTGCTGTTGGCGACGAGGGACATCAATTTAGTGCAGAACCTGCAGCAATGGCCCTTCCCTTTAAGGGAGGGAAGGAGCCCCCATTCCCGGTAGCGCTGCACTCGACACTGGGCAGCGCTACACCGCTACCGCCCCTCTTGCTGAACTTTAGCGCTCCAAGGGAAGTGGTAGTTTTTGATTTAGCGCTCCACTTCCTTCCTGGAGCGCTAAACCCGAAGTTCGTGTCGGATTCACTGGTGTAGCGCCCGGCGCTACTTTTTCGGGGCGATACTCAATTTCTCCCCCAGAGACCCTGATTGTGTGATACGTCAGAGACAAACTGCAAAAGAGATAAATGGCCAGCCAATCGGTTATGATGGTGTTGGCTGCGGGACAAATGTTGGCCAGGAGACTAGGAACAATCACCTGCTCTTCAAGTAGTGCCATATGATCTTTTACATCCACCTGAACAGGCAGACGGGGGTCCAGTTTAATGCCTCATCCAAAAGGCGGAAATAATAAATGGGGCTGCGTTATATTGTATTGGTGCATTCACGTGAGATTGGTTGACCCAATTTTAAGGGACTAAACAGATTAAAATAGTGGACAAAGGGATTTCATACTAATGTGCTCATATGTTTGTATGTCAATATCACACAGCATAATTCCAGCCATAAAATATTCAATAGTAAAATAATTCCAGTTTAATCAAAATTTACGGTGACCTAGTTTATTTGTCCTTCTTGCCCCGACACTGGACAAGCATACCAACTGACAAACACTGTGCCTGTCTCCAGGCTGAGCAGCACCCAAATTCGGTAACCAGACCATAAACGTTGTTTGCACTAACGGCACAGCAGACTTTTGTCGCGGCAAATTTGGGAGAAAAGAGGAGCACAGTCACCGGCCTGAGAAACCTACATCTGCAGTCCAGGCTGCTGGCTTTAGAGTCTTCCTGACTGACGCTGGAGAGCCCCAAGGCCCAAAGATCTATGAGTCTCTCAAATGAAAAGGTTCAACTTAACTTTATCAGACCTCTTCACCTTGCTGTTGGGCCCTTCTTGGGACCCTCAGATCTGAGGGGTGTCCCGCTACAAACCCACTACCAGCTTCCTGGGATGCCCTTGCATATGGGAACCCCGATAGATGCTGCAACAGGAGACTGGGCTGACTCATTTAAGTCTGGATGCTGGGCCTCAACTATTGCATGCTCAAGCACCACTCCACTCCTGGGAGAAGGGGAACCGTAGAAAATCAGCCCCATTATTATATGCCCCCCAAAGTATGTAACTCCTGTATAGCTATATTGTGGTCAGTCTACTTTCCTGTATATCATCAGCTTTTAGAAAATAAGAACATAAGAAATAAGAGCAGGAGTAGGTCATACGGCCTCTCGAGCCTGCTCTGCCATTCAATAAGATCATGGCTGATCATCGACCTCAACTCTACTTTCCCGCCCGATCTCCATATCCCTTGATTCCCTAGAGTCCAAAGTTTGTTAGGCAAATCATGTCATAGAATCATAGATTGGTTACAGCACAGAAGGAGGCCATTTGGCCCGTCGAGCCCGTGCCGGCTCTCTGCAAGATCACTTCAGCTAGTCACACTCCCCCACCCTTTCCCTGTAGCCCTGCAAGTTTTTTTCCTTCAGGTACTTATCCAATTCCCGTGTCAGGTACTTATCCAAATCCTGTGCCAGTATAACAGGATATTTCCCCCGGATTCACCCCTGCATAGTCTTCTTTTCTTAAAAATTAACTGTGGGACTTACCGGGACACCTGGAATACCAGACTTTCCTTCAGGGCCGAGAGGACCACTTTTACCCTGTAAACACAATACATACATAATGAGGGCAGAGTCTTATTACAGAATGATAGTCTGCGCCAGTGTTTTTCTCCACATGAGCCAGCTAGTCTTATCCCACTCTTCTGCTTGCTCCCCGTGCCCTGAAGTATTCCTTTTTTTCCAAGCAACTATCCAACTCCCTTGGACTCTGTTTCAGCAATAGTTTTGGCAGTGAATTACACATTCTACTCACCCTCTGCATTAATAAATGTCTTCTAACCACCTCATTAATTATTCTGTGATTATCTTAAATCTGTGTTTTCTCATCATCTCATCAGTTAGTGGAGACAATCTGGGGTAGAAATTCATCTCGGGCAGTGGCGCAAAACGGGCAGTATCGGATCGGCTGCCCGCTATACGCAGCTCCTGATATTCAGTTCCATTGACTGCAATGGGAGGAGCACTAATCCACTTAAACTGTTGGAACTGCAATTACGAAGCAGTTAAGCATCTGAAATAGTACTGGAAAGCCAAAGGCCGATTTTGTTCAGCGGCGAGTGTCTCACCTCCTGACTCCCCAAAGCCTTTCCACCATCTACAAGGCACAAGTCAGGAGTGTGATGGAATACTCTCCACTTGCCTAGATGAGTGCAGCTCCAACAACACTCAAGAAGCTCGACACCATCCAAGGCAAAGCAGCCCGCTTGAGTGGAACCCCATCCACCACCTTAAACATTCATTGCCTCTTCCACCGGCGCACCGTGGCTGCAGTGTGTACCATCTACAAGATGCACTGCAGCAACTCGCCAAGGCTTCCTCGGCAGCACCTCCCAAACCCGCGACCTCTTCCACCTAGAAGGACAAGGGCAGCCCACGCATGGGAACACCACCACCTCCAAGTTCCCTCCAAGTCACACACCATCCTGACTTGGAAGTATATCGCCGTTCCTTCATCGTCGCTGGGTCAAAATCCTGGAACTCCCTCCCTAATAGCACTGTGGGAGTACCTTCCCCACACGGACTGCAGCGGTTCAAGAAGGCGGCTCACCACCACCTTCTCAAGGGCAACTGAGGATGGGCAATAAATGCTGGCCTTGCCAGCGACGCCCACATCCCATGAATGAATATTTAAAAAAATCCCAGTAGATTTCGATGTTACAGAGTGAAGAAAACTACTTTTGTAGGCAAGGAGGTGGAATCTTTGCTGCAAAGACTCAAGGAGAGGAGGCACAGAAATGTAAGGGACTGATGCACCCACCCTTCTAAACAGTAGCACATTCATAAAGATTGACTTCTTAAGTGTGGCGGTGGGCTAATATACTTCTAGAGTTGGATGCTAAAATGACTGACTGGACTAGTTTGTATAGCTCAGCTGTCCACTGGCCTAACTTGCTGAGCCTTTGAGAAAGGTTGTTTGTTGCTTACAATACACTAAATGATTCTATTACACTCTGTGGTTTCTACCACTTTATAAATTGCAAACCCAACCAATCAAAAATGTTAACTGTTGATGCAAAAGTTCTGAAATTGTTGAGCCCAACAATTGACATGGTCAATGAAAATGTATAAATCTCCTTAAAGAAATTATTTGCTTTTCTGAATGTGCAGCCTTTCAATCTTTTTACATACTGAACTGTTCAATAGATAACTGACTATTCTGTCGCATATGAAAGAGTTTTGAGTCGATGCTTTCATGTCTAGAGTGTTGGTTAACTTCAATCAGGATCAACCGTAAGGAGGTTCTGAGGCTTTCGGCAATAGGTAACGGTTCCCCCATGATCTGAACTCTCCCAGAAATGCATATATCTTACCTGATCACCTCTTAAACCAGGAGGACCTTGAGGTCCTGGAGGTCCTCGTTCACCCTAAAAACAAACAGTGATCCATAGTAAAACAGATACAGTTAAAACAAGCAGAATATTATAAGTACATTGATAGAATAAATAAGAGCTTGTCATTAAATTAGCATTTTGGGGCTCAAGTGGCCCAGTAACTGTAGATTCTTAAGGTCAACGTGCAGATTTTGTGTTTCCTGCATTAGATTTCATTGCTGCTGCCTGGCACCTTCTTCTATCAACTGGAACACTAGTTCTCTACACCCATTACACTGCTATACTGTGTTAGCTTGGCTCAGTTGATATCACTCCCTTCCTAATCAAAAGTGAATTTGAGCCCCAAGCATTGACTTGAGGCTCATAATATTCACTGTCACAGCTAGACAATTGCTGAGCTCGTACTGCACTGTTGGAGATGCTGTCCCTCAGTTGAAATGTTCTCCCACAACCCATCCTACTCACAACCCAGCCTGCTGGTGCAATCCAGAGCCTTAGTGACATGCAGTGTGTGGGATGGGTCTCACTCGGTGCTGAGAGCAAGGATGAGGTGTTGCATATGGAGGGAGTCATTGGAGAGCCTGGGTGCAAGCGTTCACCTTTGTGCAGTGATTGTCAGTGTTTGCAGCTGACAAACTCCATGTGGACGTGGTCCCTTTAAGGAAACCGGCTGATGACGTGTCATCAAATGATGTCATCAGACCCGCTTCCTATTAATTGGCTGGTAACAAGGCCAATCAAGGGAAAATCACATCTGCAGAGCAGATGCAGCTGGGAGCGGGTCCGGAACCCGGAAACCAGCTGATCCGCCCCCATCTCGTCTCCTCAATTAAATTTGCGGCCCAGATCTCCCTTGTCCCATTTTAGAAGCTCATACCAAAAGCTTAATGAAGTCTCAAATCAAAAAATAGTTCTCGATATTTATATTTATTTTCTTAAAAAGGATGGCATCAGCTCAATTGGGAGTGGAAATGGGGCGGTAAGTTCTACCCCCTGTGATTTTCGGGGTGCTGCCACCCCATTTTTGCTCAGCAGAGACAGTGAAAACTCCCCCTGGGTAGTCCAGGTAAGGTAGTGCAGTGGTTATGTTATTGGGTAACTAACAGGACTAGACTAATAATCCAGAGAACATGAGTTTAAATCCCACCATGGCAGATTGAGAATTATAATTCAGTGAAAAAAAAATCTGGAAATAAAATGTTGATATCAATAAAAAGTGACTACGAAGCTATCAGATTGTCGTAAAAACCCAATTACTTCACTAATGCCCTTTAGGGAAAGGAGACCTGCTGTCCTTACCTGGTCATGGCCTATATATGACTCTAGTCCCATACCAATGTGATTGACTCTTAACTGCCTTCTGAAGTGGTCTAGCAAGCCACTTAGTTATATCAAACTGCTGCTGAGCTGTTTAAAAATAATGCCCACAACCACCTTCTTGGGGTGACTAGGGATGGGCAATAAATGACAATGATACCCACATCCTAAGAATGAATTAAAAAAGGAAGTATAGATTGAAGACAATTGTAGATCAGTACGTACGATCGAGGTGGGCAGTAGAGGAGGGAGTATATGGGATGAGGAGGAGGTTGGAGAAATTTATCCCTGAGGAATGCTTTAGGCAAAATATCCACTGAGAACAGAGGATGGAACTATTATGGGTTGCTGCTCTGTGAGATCCGGCAACAAGTGCCATGACAGGCTCAGTGAAAAATACGGATGGAGGCATAGAAAGAAACAGTCAGTTCACTGAGGAAGGACTCAAGCCCGGCACAATGGAAAGAAGAGTGATAGGGAGATGGATAGACCTTGAAATTCCAAGGAGGTTCTTCCGGTTTCCCACTGCATCTCCAGCAGAAGACCAGCCACACCCCCTGCAAAAAATGGCAGAGACCTGGCATAATCCAGTTACGGTGGAGCTCCGCCTTTTTGTTCTTGGCGTTCCATGAGAATTATGGCGAGAGACAGAGAGAACTCTCATCGAATTTTAAGGTGTGCCCAGCCGACCTGATAACCCAACCATTCCAGTTTTGCCCTGGCTGATGAAGATGTCAGGAAAATAAAAAAAATTTTCACCTTCTATTGGGCAAGTGGGAGGAGAAAAGGGGCATAGTTGAGAGAAAAAGGAGAACAGAATGACTAAAGCAAGAGAAAGGACTAGTGGGTTTGATGCCAAAATGGCAACCAAGTTGTGCGTGCAAATAACAACAGCTTGAACTGATATAGCACCTTTAACGTAGTAAAATGCGTTTCACAGTTGTGTTATCAGACAAAATTTGACACTGAGCAGCATAAGGAGATATTAAGACAGGTATCCAAAAGCTTGGTCAAGGAGCATCTTAAAGGAGGAAAGAGTGGTAGAGAGGCAGAGAGGGAGAGATATTTACGGAGGTAATTCCAGAGCTTAAGGCCTAGACAACTGAAGGCACCACCCATGGAAATTGAGGATGTACAAGAGGCCAGACTGGAGGAATGCAGAGTTCTCAGAGGGTTGTAGGGCTGGAGGTGGTTACAGAGGGGCTAAAAACGACTTAAAAAACCATCTACTGCTATTTCTTGATTTACCTTGTCTTTCACCTAGGTAACTCAATTTAGAAAAAGATATAATTCAACCAGTGAATCAACCAAACTCAAACTGATTTACCAAGAAACAGGAAAAGCAGCTGGCAAGACCAAACTGAACTTTAAGTTCTGATACCATTCTGACTTTGATTCAATTACTGACTGGCATCTTTGTCAGACATTTTTTATCCTACATGTAGCAAGTAATGTTTCAACACAGGAAGCCCATCAGGTGTTCAGTATTTCCACTTACTCTCTTGCTCCTTGAAGGTTGTCCATCTGCGTGCAGTATATATAAACAGCAAATGCTGGAAATTCTCAGCAGGCCAGGCAGCATCTGTGGACAGAGTTGTTTCTCTCTCTACAGATGCTGCCTGTCCTGCTGGGTATTTCCAGCATTTTCTGTTTATATCTCAGATTTCCAGAATCTGCAGCATTTTGCTTTGCGTGCAGCATATGTTCATTATCCTTAAAGGCAGAATTTCCAATACAAGTATAAGAAAGCTGCACATCTTAGTGTTTGGGTAAGCTATTCATTGTAACTGAGAGGAACACGGTGGCATAATGGTTAGCACTGTTGCCTCACAGCGCCAGGGACCCGGGTTCGAATCCGGCCCCGGGCGACTGTCCATATGGAGTTTGCACATTCTCCCCGTGTCTGTGTGGGTTTCCTCCGGGTGCTCCGGTTTCCTCCCACAGTCCAAAGATGTGCGGGTTAGGTTGATTTGGCTATGATAAATTGACCCTTAGTGTTAGGGGGATTAAATACGTGGGGTTACAGGGATAGGGTGGGATATGTGTCGGTGCAGTCTCGATGGGCCGAAATGGCCTCTATCTGCACTGTGGGGATTCTGTGATACTATAAATAGCCCCATAAGTGAAGTAGAGGATACATAATGATGGTGACATAAGAAAACTACTAAGCACTTGGTCTAAGCATTAAACAAAGCTTTAATCAACTGTTTTTCAACATGGAGATCTAGTTGTCCTTCACTAGTTCCTGTTAAGGAATGTCCTGAGCAAGCTGGGCCCATGCCTGAGTATTTATACTCTCCCTGGACAGCGCCACCAGCAGGCCGCCCAGTATTACTTCATAAGTCATTTCCACATGAATGACAAGATTCATGTCAGATGGCCCACAGAATATGACCGGATTCTCAAATGGCTATAGTGCTACAAGTGTGATATATGCACTGCAAAGGATAAACTGTTGGAAAATTATCTTTAATTCCATTAAAGAATACCAAGACCCATTTTGGAAACTTACATCTTTCCCATGTGAGCCCGGCTGACCTGGTGGCCCAACTGTTCCTGTTTCCCCCTGTAAGAAAGGAATACAAATTAATTTTAAAGGACTCTTCTGCGCCTTCTTAATGTTTTTTAAACGTAGCAGCAAGAGGCCTGCGTAATATTTTGACTCAGAATTGATCTAGGCCTATCAATCAAATACTGAAGGGTCTTTTCTCATCTCTGACTTCTATTCTATGAGACAAAAGCGAGATTCAAGCCACCAATATTTCAGTCAGTGGCAATTCATCACAAGCGAAAATCTGTTTGAACTGGTTTGACTTGTTTTGGACTGAATATTTTGCCCCAGAATTCCCGTGGAGCCTCTCTACCAGAAGAAGAGTAACAGAGAGGCTCACAAGTCTACTTGAGCAGAGAGTTTCAAACTCCTGTAAAGGTTTGATGTTTGGATGTAGCACTATTCTAGGCCTAACTACCAGATACTGGAAATACAGGATAACTTTTATTGTATCCCTTTACCGTCTTCTTTTCGTCTTAGTGGCCAGATCTTTCTCCTGCTCCAATAACTCAAGTACATTCCCATTTAGTACATAATGCACATCAGCCTTCCCTCTGCTAAGTTTGACAACCTTACATTTCCCTATATTGAACTGCATCCGCCATTTCTTCACCCACTAAGCGAGCTTATATAGATCCCTTTGAATTTGTGTGCATTGACATAAATAATTTGCCACTGCTCCTAATTTGGTATAGTTTGCAAATTTGGACAGAATAAAAGACAGTGGTCCTAATTCTGAGCCTTGTGGCACGCCACTGGTAATTGGCCGCCATCCAGATATCTGCCCATGCACTCATTGTTGTTGGCCAACCAACCATTTGCCAAACCATTTTAATACATTCCCGTCTATCCAATGGGCTTGGACCTTATGTAATAGCCTATTATATGGGACAGTGTCATGAATCTTCCTGAACATAAGAACATAAGAAATAGGAGCAGGAGTAGGCCATTCGGCCCTTCGCGCCTGCTCCGCCATTCAATAAGATCATGGCTGATCTTCTACATCAACTCCACCTTCCCGCACTATTCCCAAATCCCTTGATTCCCATAGTATTCAAAAATCTAAAAAGAACATAAGAAATAGGAGCTGGAGTAGGCCATTCAGCTCGATAACATCCACTGTCTTTACTGGCTGAACAAGAACAGAACCCTGGATGAATTTTCCCCTCCATTGCCCAGGGACACTGAAGCCAACTGAGGCCTAGTGGCTGCACATCAGCACATTTTTGTGTGTTATACAGGAATAGTTTTCTGAAATAATATAAGCAGTATTTCATGATTCCCCTCTGTATTTCAACCTTCTGCTTGTTTGACATTTTGAATACTTACTCTTGGACCGATTGAACCAACAGCACCTCTGAGGCCTTTAAAACCCTGTGTAAAAGAGGTTTACAAATCAATAATTTAAATACATGCTTTCCTCTTGAGATTAATTTTGTTTCTGTCCATCCTTCATTTAAGCATGGTGTGATACTTAACTATCAAATATTCTACCAAGCCATCTCAGTGAAGCCAAGCCAAGAATCTGGATATAACATAAACCCTCATGGAAATTCGATCCGAAAGTATTTTTTGAAACGTGAGATTGTTATTTGGAGGTTTAACTTGGTAGTTAAGGTTAATATTCCAGTAATTATGCTATTCCTGCTGTTTGAGTAGCTTTATTACTGTAATATTAGTGCTACTTTCAGTGTTACAGTGTGTGAGCTGAAAACAAACAAAAGCAATCAGCCCAGGACCACAGGAGTTCTCCACAATCTGCTGCAGTCTCAAGGTGTTTTTTTAAAGAAACCTCCACTTTTCTATGGTAGCCCATTTCAGTGATCAAGAGGTATAGGCCTTGATATTCCTCTCCTATGCACCTGAGGGATGCTCAGTTCGCAGGAGCAAAACAGAGGAAATAAGGATGAAGATCAGAGATGTTGGATCTCTGCCCCTTTACGTTGCTCTGTGATTTCTAGGGCTTCCCCGAGAGTGGCAGAGTGCCTTGGTTTAAAACAGGCACAGGCAGTGCATTGCCATGAGGTAAGAGGGGGCATTCCTAGCCTTCCTGCCTCATCTTCCTGAAAGCTCACTAGTTGGGCGTCTAAAGAACCTGGTGCAGGCCCGTGTGTCTGAGATCGGAGGATCTCTGAAAGGTGGTCAGCAAAGTGGAGAAGGCCTAAAAAGTAGCTGTTTTCTTTTTTAGGGCTGGATGCATTCTGGTTGTTGTTTTTGGACAGCAGCAAGACATGGCCATTACTGCTGCTATAGCCTCTCAGGTCGCCAGATTTTGGGTGAGGAAAATGGTTGCTGCAGGCCTGGGCATCTGGAACAGTAGAGCGGGGTCAAATGTCTTTGGGGCAACTGAGTAGCAGGGCTAAATTGTTTTTAAATTTAAATCATTGCAGCGTTGTGATCACTTGCACTCCTTAATGAGGCCTTTTAAAATTTTAATCCTCTCCTGCATGCCATAGCAAAGATGGACTCCAAGAACATACTGGCATTCCTTGGCATTGCTATAGCGATAATGGCAGAAAATATGATGATTGATGTCATCCATCATTATTGTACAATTTGAATATGCCTACCCATATATGCCTGAAAACATGTCAAATCAAAGCAGAAAATCTTGGCTAAACTCTTAATACATCTCAACAGGAACAATTAGCACCCTTGGCTCAGATACACTGCAGGAATAGGAGTAGTTTTTCAGTTCAGCAAACTACACCAAAATATGTTGTATAGAATTAGAGATTCAATACTTACAGGGATTCCTCGGATTCCATTCCTGCCAGGAGGTCCAGGGCTACCTGGCCTGCCCTAAAATACAGAAGCAGAGACTGTTGAATAATGTTTTCCCATGGTATAAAAAGCTTTCAAAGATACATAAGATATTACCCAAAGTGTGAAGGAAACTTCAACTTAAGTTAGAGTCATAGATTTATACAGCACAGAAAGAGGCCCTTCGGCCCATCGTGTCCGCGACGGCCATCTAGCCCTATCTATTCTAATCCCATTTTCCAGCACTTGGTCCGTAGCCTTGTATGCTATGGCGTTTCAAGTGCTCATCTAGATGCTTCTTGAATGTTGTGAGGGTTCCTGCCTCTACCACCCTTTCAGGCAGTGAGTTCCAGATTCCAACCACCCTCTGGGTGAAAACGTTTTTCCTCAAATCCCCTCTAAACCTCCTGCCCCTTACCTTGAAACTATGCCCCCTGGATTTTGACCCCTCTACTAAGGGGAAAAGTTCCTTTCTATCTACCCTATCTATGCCCCTCATAATTTTGTACACCTCAATCAGGTCCCCCCTCAGCCTTCTCTGCTCTAAGGAAAACAACCCCAGCCTGTCCAGTCTCTCTTCATAGCTGAAGCGCTCCAGCCCAGGTAACATCCTGGTGAATCTCCTCTGCACCCTCTCCAATGCAATCACATCCTTCCTATAGTGTGGCGACCAGAACTGCACACAGTATTCCAGCTGTATACTTCTAATTATAAATATTTGAAAGAGTTTTGACCATGGTATGAGATTTATTTTAATGAACAATATACCCAAGTGATTTTGTTTTCCCCGATGGGATAATGAGAATATTCTATCTGTAGTTAAAACTGGATGGATTAAGAAGAATGTTTTAGTTTCTTACCGGCTCTCCTGCATCTCCAGGTTTTCCATCCTTTCCATCTTTTCCTGCAAGTCCCTATAAAAATATATTTATATATATATAAAAAAAGTTGACTTCTACTACGTTCCAATCTTCACCTGCACCTTTTGGAACTATTTCCCAGGCGCTATGCATGCATAACCCCAGTGAACCTCATGGTGACTTCATTGCTGCAAATGCCCAGTTATGTGCTGGTGACTGAATGGGTAGGAAACCAATCCCACCCTGGAGTCCTAGGTGCATATTTGCTGATGGTAACAAGGCTATGCAGAGTGTGGTCATAATTCAAAACAAGACATTTGTTCGAACTGCCCATGTTCGAATTTCCTTACCACGCCAACTGGGTGAGAGATACACTGTACCCAAGGCTTGGCAGCATGGCTAGGCACAGTGTGATCTTGAGGACAGATGGGGATACTATGAAGGAGAAGCAGAAGAGGGGGCTTCAGTCCTGAGTAGTTAACCTTTTATCCAATTGGAATGCCACGGGATATCAGCCATATTATGTATCATGCTGTTGTTTTGTAAGCAGCATATCCTCCAAATCACCATCAGCAACACCATGTGAGATCCACTGGTACTGAAAAAGTGTTGGAATTTCCATGGAGCTGCTCCCACTCCGCCACTGTAACTTTGTCAGAAGTGCGACGGAAATACCATTTACGAGGCAGGGTTTCCGCCACACTCGCCTCTGAGTCAGAAGGTTGTGGGTTCAAGTCCCACTCCAGGGACTTGAGCACATAAAGCTAGGCTGGCACTCCAGTGCAGTGCTGAGAGAGTGTTACACTGTCAGAGGTGCCGTCTTTCAGATGAGACGCTAAATCAAGGCCCCGTCTGCTCTCTGAGGTGGACGTAAAAGATTCCCATGGCACTATTTCGAAGAAGAGCAGGGGAGTTATCCCCGGTGTCCTGGCCTATATTTATCCCTCAACCAACATAACAAAAACAGATTATCTGGTCATTATCACGTTGCTGTTTGTGGGACCTTGCTGTGCGCAAATTGGCTGCCGTGTTTCCCACATTACAACAGTGACTCCACTTCAAATAGTACTTCATTGGCTGTAAAGCGCTTTGAGACATCCGGCGGTCGTGAAAGGCGCTATATAAATGTAAGTCTTTCTTTCACTTCTGGTGAAGTTACAGTGGAAGAGTGGGAGTAGCTCCAAGGAAATTCCTGGCCTTTGAGAGTTAAACAGTGGTTCCCATTTTCCATGCAACATTGGACTGAAAACAAAATAATGTGTAGAGTTGGATTACTTACAGGTGGTCCTAACAATCCAGGAGGTCCCTGAATGCCTGGAGCACCTTCCTTCCCCTGAAAATATCCACAGATTCAAATATTAACAGTGCTCAGAATCCTTTTTGTTTTGTTCATTGGCATCTCTACTAAATAGGTTAGGTTATCTGTTCATTTGTACTATCACAGCTCTTCCAAGTTGCACCTCCACCTTCACTTTATCTGCCACTTTCTTCTGTAGGCTAGTTCTGGTTAATGGCCTGTATCAATGCTGAACTTCATTGGTCAATCGCTGGGATATATTGTATGAATGGTTAGATTCTCCTATTGATACCACTACCAACCTAAAATTGTCAGTTGAACTAGGCTTCTTTAAATATGTAGAATCCAATCTTTAAAGCTTTCTGAAAGTATTGGCCTGACTGAGTGGCCTGTTGTTTGTTTCCAACATTATGGGGCTGATTTTCGTTTTGGATGCAGATCGATGGGCAGTGGATGGAGCGATGGCACCAGCGAGAGGCCTGACCCATTTTCATGATGGAGCCTTATCTGAATAATTATGGTGAGCTGCCAGCACTCTACCAGTAATGCCAGTTAGCTTGCCAAATTGGGATTGGGAAATCCGACGGCTCCTCTGTGGAGGCGAGTTCAAATTAGAGCTTAAAGTGGAGGAGGGGGGAGGTAATCCTGTGAAGGCATAAGCAGAGGCCCCAAAAGACACGTACAAAACATATCTATGTGGGGCCAGGAGGAGCAGGACCCTTCCTCCGGGCCGCAGAAAGAAAGTTTGGGCCGCTTCATGATCCCCCTTCCGCGTTTGCGAAACCCACCCGATGGCTTACCTGTGCAGATATTCACCGACTAGAACCTGGCAAGCTGCCTCGGGAGTCAGGCAGCTAACCAGTAGTTGGGAAGATTATAGCTCCTCCTGGCCCCATAAAAATCAGTGCCACAGCGGTCTTTGCCCTCTTTAAGGACCGCAAGTTCGACCGCTCAACGCTCAGTTCCACTGGACGGAGCATGTGGAGGCTGTTCACCTGTTTCCCGACTTGCTCCAAAATCGTGGTTGTCTTTTTGTTGCATCAGAATTTTCAGGTAAGTTTTGCACCTCTTTACAAACCTGTTTGGGTATTCACTAATTAGGGGGGATTTTACTCCCTCTCTGCCCAGCGGAAACTGGGCGGAACGAAGTTGAAGGCTCTACTCTTACCGCTCTGCTTCCTCCCCGTGGCTTTTCTTTTAACACCGCTCTTTCCCTCGGTGCGTGAAGGCCCTGCCTGACTCAGGCGGTTGCCTCATGAATATATGCGCATCAGGGCCGTTTTCATTTTAATGACCTACTGAGCAAAGCATCCGCCATGGACACGCCGCTCAGTAGAATTAGTCGGAGCACAAGCAGAGGCCCCAAATGGCATGTACAAAACTTATCTTTGTGGGGCCAGGAGGAGCAGGACCCTTTTTCCGGGCCCCACAAAGAAAGTTTGGGCCGTCTCATGATCCCCCTTCTGCGTTCGCGAAACCCACCCGACGGCTTACCTGTGCGCTGGTCTGGCGGATATTCACTGACTGGAACCTGGCAAGATGCCTCTTGAGTCAGGCAGCTCACTTGCTGTATTTAAATGAGGCCTGGCCATTAAAAATGGAATGGGCCGCTTGTAGCACTTCCCACATGGTCAACCTGCACGCTCTGCTGGCTTTCCACCAGGGAGTTAAATTTCCCCCGATTATCTCCCCACCCTTTTTGTTCTGTTCAGTTCCATCACTTGCTTTCCATTTACAGATGCTGATGGGCATGCTGTGTATTTCAAGATCTTTCTGCATTTATTTATTTAAAAGAACCTATGATAATAACAATATTATTAATAATAATTTTGGAGCTGACTTCTATTCACTTTTGGTTTACTTTTCCTTTACCCCTCCAGAACATTCATATCTGCTACCAGAATGGGCAGGTTGCCATGGCATTCTCCATGGTTACTGACAATTTTGCTGTCCCTTGAACTGGTATGGGACTGAAATATGAAGAGTAGGGTTTCTTCTTCAAACAGGTGACAACTCAGTCCCATATTTGGAATAGGATATATTGTGTAGTATTTCTTCTAAAGTTCCCTTCTCCCTAATCTATTTGAAGCTACCTAGATCTTACCTTCTCTCCTCGTAGGCCTGGTGTACCAGGAGAACCTGATACGCCATCAGCTCCCTGAAAAGAATAAAACAATGCTGCTTAGCTCATGCCCCTAATTACACTTTAAACTGAAGTTTGGCTGCAGAATTAAACAAAAGTCTTTGTGCAATCCCATTGTTATACAGTTTGTAAAGTTCACAAAGAAGGAACTAATTCAGGCACATGGTGAATCACTGTTTATGCACAAGCCAGTTTCATAATAAACTATGAACACTGAGCAGTAGCGATACCGGTCAACGGGGTGTGAATATAATGAGTTCGTTGAGCGCATACCGTAAGTCAGTTCTGATGAAAGGCCATTAGATTCCTGATATCTGGAATCATTCTGGTATTTCTACCCCGGCAATTCTGCCAATTATGCCCTCATTAGGCCCAACTGAACTCTAACCAGCTGAGAGCTGCCATGAGTTCCATTGAGAGCCTTATTAAAGCTCCAGTAAGTTCTGCCAAAGGGCATCGATCACCTTGCTAAGCACAGCAATTTACTCTCTTGGGTGCGTTTAACAAGCTACCCTTATCTCATCCTCCCTTGTTGGGCTTCAGTTCCACCACTGGAGTGGCATGGTGCCACTTTGATATTCCTTAGGTTAGTCCGTGCCTCTGATGTGCATGGGTGGCCTGTTCACCTAATTCTTGAAAACTTCAATTAAGCCACTTTAAAGTCAACTCTTTAACAAAGAAAATATGCCAAATGTCCTTAACCTTTACTCGTTAACTTAGATTCCTGCTATCTGGAATCATTTTGGTTGTTCACCTCTGTACTCTCTCAAAGGCAATAATATCCTTCTGATGATTAGGTGATTAGAACTCCATTCAGTACAACTGGGGTCTAACCAAAACCTCATGGAGCAAGCCAGGACTTTTTTTTATTACAGTGAAACACTGAATGGATGGCTTAATTACACTACTTTCTCTTAATGAAAAGATCCTGTTAAAAATGGGACATACTAGAAATTTATACTTACAGGTTGGCCTAGATTACCAGGTGGTCCTGGATAACCCGGCAGCCCTGGACTACCCTAGGAAAAAACAAACAAAATGCTTTAGTAAGAAAAATAAAGACCTATATCTTTATGCATCAAATACGAGTACGTGATCGCTACCAGCAGGGATCACTGACGGTGATCAGCAAAGGCAAACTTGGCTGATTTTTAATATTCCTTAGCCTGGAGACACTGATACACAGTAACACAGCATCCACTGACCCAGCACAGACCAAGAACTGAACAAACCTATGATCTTCCAGGGATTTGTACCACACTGGATGATGTATTCACCCACTGAACCATACTCCGTGTTAAAACTGAAAAAAGCAAGAGTCAGCAGTAATTCAAAGAATCTGTTAAGCTCCCAGAATATCTATTTCCTTCATTTGCTCGCTCTGCTATGTCATTCAAAAGCTATTGACCACGATAACATGAAAGAGCTGGATTTAAAGATGGTAACCACTGTAATATCGACATACAATACACCATAGAAAGTAACATGTGATTAACAGTGGCTGCTGTATTTCCCTGATGTGAGGTTGGCTCTTAAAAAAATATTTTATACTAATTTTTCACCGCCACTCAACCTCAAACATAATTTTTCAAAAGAAGCATGATTCTACTCCCCCCTTATACCCACATCCCCGAGATTTTCCTTTTTCACCTTTCCAAATCAATGCATTTCTGAACCCATTATCCTCTACATCACCTGGAGTAGTGAACCTATCATAACTGTCACTGCCCCATGAAATAGGGTCAGGGCGACAGTCTGACCATGTTGAGGATGGTATAGTAAAATATTGTGGGCCATAGGATCACAAAGTCAAGCAATTGTACCACTAATTTGACAGCACCTCCCAAACCCGTGACCTCTACCACCTGGAAGGACAAGGGCAGCAGGTGCATGGGAACACCACCACCTGCAAGTTCCCCTCCAAGTCACACACCATCCTGACTTGGAAATATATCACCGTTCCTTCATCATCGCTGGGTCAAAATCCTGGAACTCCCAACTTAACAGTACTGTGGGAGTCACCACACGGACTGCAGCGGTTCAAGAAGGCGGCTCACCACCATCTTCTCAGGGGCAATTAGGGATCTCAGCTATAGAAGGAAGGAGCTTAGTTTTCATTAGTTACAAAGTTTGGATAAAGGTAGAAAGATGATTTGCTTGATTATTATATTGCTATCGGCAATTTACTATGACAAGTTACCTGTTCGGCCTTTTCACCAGATGAACCAGGAAAACCACGGTCTCCTTTGCTGCCCTAATACATGGGATAGAAGAATAGCAGAGCCTTAGATGCTGGTTTGAATGCAGTAACAATTCTACTTATGGGGGGAACAAGGATCAAGATTAATGTTGTTAGCTCTGGAATTCCTTCCCTAAACCTCTCCGCCTCTCTACCTCTCTTTCCCCTTTTAAGTTGCTCCTTAAAATCATGTTGGGTCTCTGCTCACTCTGCACAGCCCTGGCATTTCTGCAATAGGCACAGGCCTACTGTAGTAATGCTAATGAGGTGGGACGGATATTACTGATTCTTCCACCTCCTTTTCCTCCCAGAACCAGAGGGACCAAGGAGGCATGGCAGCAAAGTGAAGAGGACCATGAAGGAACGTGCTCAATCTCTCATTGAAGAAAAAAGCTGATTTTGTGCAACAAAGCCTTCTGGTTGCTGCTCTCCAGCATCAGCTAGAAAGCTCTGAAGCCAGCAGGCAGGGCCACAGCCTTCTCAGGCCATGCCAGGGCGTGGGCCTATGCTGGGGGTCTCACTGGGCCATGCAAGGTCTGGATTAGCAGAACATATTTCCGGTACACTGCACCTGGGCAAGGAGGAGGGGCGTAATATTGGGGTCTATTTCTCTGACAAGGGACTACTGGCATTCTCAAGAAGGGAAGGAACAATACTTTCAGGATCTTTGATTCAGGGAGGTACATACTGAAATTCCTGTTGTATTTTCTTACCGCCATTCCTTGTGGTCCTTGTGGTCCTGGTGGCCCTGATGGTCCTAGGTCACCCTAATGCAAAAGAAAAGTTAATTAATGTCAAACAACAAAGGTATAGCTGTGAGTATAAAGCATCTCAATTTATTTTAAAATGAGTGAACGGAGGATAATATACTCCTGAGAAGGTTAATAACAAGTCAGGTAGTGCAGGCAGATGTACTTCCTGTGATAAACCATAGAATTTTTAGGAATTGGCTCAACAACTCCATTCCTTTCTGACTGATCTCCACCTCACTTAGTCACCTTCTTAGCATGTCCCTTAGTCAATGCTCTATCGAGAAATGCAACTTGTTGCCTCTTGAATTTGTTTATGTGGCCTTACTCTATTCCACAAGTCAATTATTCATTGTGGAAAAATTCTGTCTGCTATCCCTTCTTACTTCTAACTCTCTTATTTTAAGTTGTGTCCCCTAGCATTTGAATCCTTTGCCACAGTGAACAATTTGTCAATCTCAAAATCAATTAATTCTCCTTGATTTCTCCCCCTTTCCAAAGAAAACAAGTATAACTTCCTTAATCTTTCCTCATAACTTAAAATCCCAATACTGGATATGTCTTGGTTTCTCATCTCCAAGCCCTTAAAGACCTTAACAACCAGCACCACATACAGTACTGTCAGTGTTTATACTTCAACATAAATACTTAGTGGTTAGAACAGGTTTATTTTTGCTAAGTTTATTAGTCAGGAATTTAATCTTGCTCATGAAGCCTTTTATGTTCACATACCCTTTGTCCAACTTTTCCATCTTTCCCAGAGGGGCCTGGATGACCCTTGCTTCCTTTGAAGCCTGGTACTCCTGGTAGCCCAGGCGGACCTGCTGGACAGCTGGTACACAAGTCCTGAGAGAACAAAATGAAAATGACTTCAGAAAGTATTTATTATTGTTCCATTGAACGGAAGAAGCCACCCAGTTTGCATGGCCCAATTTAACAGTAGCTCCCAATCCACTGAGACTTGAGATCACTGGTAAATTAATTCCAGATTAATTTTGTAATAAAGAATGTAGAATCTCCTTGGATTCCTCATCCCATAATTCCACGCTTCTCCCTGAAGGAAACCAAACAACAAATGATGGCAATGGAAGTCTAATGAGCTTCCCTAGCCAAATACAAATACAAAGCAATCTACTTGGTTGAATTTTGGGGCAAGCCAGATGGCCATGGAGCGAGATAGAATAGTGATGCAGCATCAACATGCCTAACAACAATGAGACAATCAGAGAGATGGTTGTCTAGATGTATACTTTTTAGCAGAGAAATTTGTAAAAAAACCTCCCTGGTCTAAATACAGACAGAAAGATACTCCTACCTACTGCCAACCTCACCAGCTGTTCAAGTGGCATCCCAATCATAATCAAAGTTCACAAATAAGGAACTAATCTCAAAAAAAATGCCACCACACGAGCTCCAGGTTGGGCTTCCACCCATGGATGATTCTGCTACTCATGTGCTATAATTTAGGTTTAGCTCATACACGGTGTATTGTCCTGCAATTGAAAGAATAGGTTTGAAAGACTGTAAATCCAGAAGGCCTCCCTAACCCTAAACTAGAAATACATAGAGGGAATATACAGAGCAGATGCTGGCTACTTCTGTGCAGGGAATAAAAAAGAAACCATTGTGTCTCTCTAATGCACACCTAGCACTTGGGTCAAGAACAGTGAATATGCATTTATATAGCACCTTTCCCCACCTCAGGATGTCCCAAAGCGCTTTACAGCCAATGAAGTACCTTTTAAGTGTAGTCACTGTTGTAATGTAGGGTAATGGGGCATCACATTTAAGGTACCACAAATAGCAATGACATAAACATTTTTTTAGTGAGGCTGCTTGAGGGATAAATATTGGCCAGGACACCGGAAAAACTCTTCTTCAAATAATGTCATGGGATCTTTTACATTCACATGAAAGGGTAGATGGAGCCTTGGTTCAAGGTCTCATCTGAAAGATGGCATCTCTGACAGTGCACTGCTCCCTCAGTATTACAATGAAGTGTCAGCCCAGATTACATGATTACATTTCTGGAGTTGGGCTTGGACCCACGACCTTCTGACTCAGAGGTGAGAGTGTTGGACAGAAACTAGGGCAGCTCTTAGTCATCTGTTGGTGTCTGGTGTGGGAAGAAATCAAAAACAGAAGAGAAATAAAGATCATCACTTCCAACTCGAGTTCTTGTAAAAAATGGACAAAGTAGGACAAACTAGGAGCAACAGGAAACCTGGGATTAAATTTAGTAATTGTGAATTGCGGAGCAAGCGCTAAAATACATGGGGTAGTTTAGAATCAAAAAAAGTGATCTCTTCTGATGATAGGCCACCTTTACAACTTCGGCTTACCATTGTGGTTACAATGAAAATCTACCCACCTATGTCACAATCATATGATGAAGAGGGAAAATTAGTTCATGTCTGTCACTAGTCATGAGATGAGTTGTGCTAGAGGTTGAGTGTTTTTCAGTGTCTTACAAGGCCATTTAACACATAGGGTCGAGTTTACGCTAGTTATATCAGCACAATCTGAGCAGAATTGGCCGAACCAGCGCAAAAGATCGGGAATTTTAAACATAGGTGAATTACACCCCAAATCACTTACGCTCATGTTTTCAGCTGGTTCAAGATTCACTTTTCCCAAATCAGGCCCCGCCCACAATATTGGCCGCGTCACCAGGTCGTAATTGCGAGATTCCGCCGCTTACGCTGGTTCGGGAAGGCTCTTCAAATTGCGCTCGTTTTCTGAGGCGCACAGGCACTAGTAGGCACGTTTTAAAAGTTTTTCATATCAAAATATTTGCTAAGAACCTGACTAGTGTACATCAATGAAATTATTAAATGGTTCATTATAGTTTTTTTTAAAGTAATTTTCAGTGATTTTAAATCAGATTACTCACAAGTGGAGGACTGGACAGACACCCTTATTAAAAACGCTTATCTTTGGTGAGAAACCTATTTTCAGCTGGATTAATAAAACTGCACCAGGTTACCACTCTTAAATATATCAAGGAATACTTTTTAATGGAAAGAAGCAACTACTTTCTATTACGTTGCCTGATTGCACTGGTTCATAGAAGATTTTACGTTTGTGATTATGCAAATGAATTTTAGCGGGATCTTGAAGCATAACCTAACCAGCGCAATTTCAAGTGCAATTTGGCTGCAATTTCCCAATTGTGCCCAAAGCGGAAACTCTACCCTACTCTATTTACTCTTCATCAAAAGTCTATGGAAAATGGAGGAAACCCATCAGTTCAGAGATAATGCCCAAACTACACAATAAAAAATTCTGTAAGTATAATCATCTTAACTTACACTTATTAACTGTACTGAAAATTCAGTGAACTCTTGCTATTCAAGTTATTTCCTTAACTAATGAGTGTTAAATATTACTCCTATATTTTACAGTTTTGGAAGTATGTGGAACAGGTAACACACCTTGTTGGGCCACTGGGAGCATATTATCAGAAATGCTGGTCACTGTGTTACTTACATTTTTCAGCGTGATCAGTACAGTAGTCTTATTTCAATTTCCAATTGGAGCCATAGACAAGAGTTCATTATAATAACTCACGCACAGTACGGTGCCCCCCCCCCCCCCCACTCTTAATCTGAACAGCCACCCAAATCCCCATCCTTTTTTTAAAAACACAGTTGATTAACTTGCACTTCAACTCACAACCGCCTGGTGTGAAAATTAGATTATCAGCACCTCACCTGACAGCAGATTACTCACCGTAATAATGCAAACAATCATCTTTTAGCAATATTCATAACTGTTTATTGACCACCAGAATTTATGATGTCATACATAATGCTTGATTAGTCAATTATAAAGCCAGAGTCATTGACATTCCATATTACCTTACGATTAATAAGATCAGGAGACAATCTTACAGGATAAATCTTAGGGTAATATTTAATCAACCACTGTGACATCATTGCAAAACAGTTCAATAACTGAGAACAGTAGCAATAGGTGAAATAATAGGAATAGGAATAGTAATAGCTAAAATTGCAATAGTAAATGGAAGAATATAGCGGCACATTTTTCAATATTGTGATTGAAAAATGCAAGCATGGGAGAACTTGCAGGACTTTTTTTCCAGAATAGCAGAGAAAGCAAGAACTTTACCAAATCCTGGATGTATTTTTTCCTGAACAAAATGTAATCATTTTTTACGAGATGCTGACTCATTAATGCGAGGGGATGCCAGCATTAGGGAATTAAATGTCTCTCTTTCTGTCCCTAATGACTGCTACAGGTAGTTCATGATAAGACATGGCATAGTCATCATGAGGGTTTTCCCCAGCATTGGATCAACCACCTACTGCTCTAAACCTCCCTACATTGTCTCCCCTGTGGCCATTTTACATGAGGCCACCAAAACACTCACCTTAATCCTGGTATCTAGCTCTCCCCTTGAAATAAGAGGTAATGATGCCTGTAGGTCAGAAAATACTATTGTATTATTTTTATCAATAAAATAATTTTACATGCAATGATGGTTATGCTTCTTTTTTTCTGTTTCTTTTTTGGCATCAATTTATACAGGAATCGAATATGGTAAAGTTAGCATCTTCAGTTTGGTGGCTAGATGCTACAAATAAAGTTGCTAAAAGAGCGGGGAAGAAGGTAAGAAAAAGAGGCATGTTGGTAGTCAGAAATGTAGTCTCATTGGGGATGTGGGGAGCTATGGGTCCAATCTCCCACTCTGTTGAGCTCCTAATCTTTACTTTAATCCTGTACTGAATTGCTGAGCCTCTCCAATCTCCACAGCCGCATGTATGTGGATGCGCAGCCAGCATGGAATCTTCCACAGGTTCAGGCACTCAGCAGCATAAACGCCTGAGTAGGGCAGGAATTTCCAAGGATTCTGTGCCCACCATTGGTTAGCCTGCCTGTTGGTCAATCTGAATGGCATCAGACACCATCTTGCAGGGAGACTCGGGATGAAAATGGCAGCAAGAAAACAAAATATTTTACAATGGCAAAATTTGGATGCATTCCAAATTGCAACACCAGGATATCTTCAACATAGCCCTATAAAATTGGGATATATTTCTAAAATTGGGACACATGAGAGGTATGCTTCCATTTAAAGAAATCAGAGGGAAAGTCATCCTTTGGTCCCTCATACAGAGTACCAGTGAAAGAGACCTTGGAACAGATCACACTTCCTCTGATCCACATGGTGAGAGTTCTGGGAAGCCAAAGTGGAGGAAAATGAGCTCAAGAAGAAAAAAGGGAGAGAAACAAGGAATTATAAAAGGTAGTGAAGGAGACAAAAGTGAGAAATAGCAAGTGATAACAGCTACTGACTAAAATAAAGATGAAAAAAAGCTGAGAAAAAATATTTCAACGTACAACAACCAGCCATAAGAGAGGAAAATTGAAAATAAATGCAACTAGATAAAAGCAAGTAAAGAGCACGAGAGAGAGCAAAAGGAAAATGTTTCTGGAAAAGGTAATAATGGCACAAGAAGAAAAGCTCACATACAGGCTCTCCTGGGGGTCCTGGCTCCCCTCTAAGACCTGGTAAACCCTGCAAAACAAAGCAGAAAACACCTCACAAGTAACAATCACTTTAGTTGCCAAGAATACTTTGATACATCTCTTTTTTTTCGTTCATGGGATATTTATTGCCCATCCCTAACTGCCCTTGAGAAGGTGGTGGTGAGCCGCCTTCTTGAACTACAGAGGGCAGTTAAGATTCATCCACATTGCTGTGGGTCTGGAGTCACATATAGGTCAGACCAGGTAAGGACGGCAGATTTCCTTCCCTAAAGGACATTAGTGAACCAGATGGGTTTTTACGACAATCCGGTAGTTTCATGATACTAGCTTTCTATTCCAGATTTATTTAATTTCCTGAATTTAAATTCCCCAGCTGCCGTGGTGGGATTGGAGCTCATGTCTCTGGATCATTAGTCCAGGCATCTGGATTACTAGTCCAGTAATGTAACCACTATGCTACCGTACCCCGTTCAATTCCAAATTGTTGCAGCCGACAGAAAATCTTGAAGGACTAAATTACAACTGGTTCAGAGGTGGGGGTGGGGGTTGGGGTGGGGTGATGGAGGCGGGTACCTCCGTCTGCCTGGTGGACTGTATGTTACGCATATCATGCTGGGGTTATGAGAAATAGTTTTCATTAGCAAAAAAAGAACTAAAGGAGCAATTGAATTGAATGCTGCAATGTTGAACATTAGAGTTTATGATGTTTCAATCAGTTTTACAACCACTCTTTTTTTTTTAAAGTATGTTAATCATTAAGATTGACGACTGTTGTATCCTTTTCACCGACTCCTCAAGGAGACCGATTCTGGGATACAGCTCCATGGGCACAGGACCCCTCTGGCAGCTGCCAACTGTCCATTTTTTCATTTATTGTTCTAGACTCTGAGTGCCAACAGGGTATTCGACCAGCAAAGGGAATCAAATCTGTGCCATCTCCAACTGGTGCTCAAACCGATAAACTTTCAAGCAGCGTCACTAGATAGAAATCAGGAGCAGCAACATTGAATTAACTTTCCCCCCTCCTTATCCCATGAGATGCCTTCCATTGCAGTAGACGCAGTTAGCTAGGCAATTGATAGAGCAAGTGTGAGTTAGGAGTACACGGTTGAGGAAGGTACTATAATGAAAAGCACGCCCAATATATTTGAACTGTTTTAAAGAGAAAAATGCCCTGTGACACTTTCTACTTCAAAAGCTTAGACCGTGTTTACTTTCACAAAATATTCAGTTTTACAATGACCTTTAACAGCATTATAAAGAGGGGGAAGGGATAAAGGAAGACTCCAACAAGCTTGAGTGTAAAAATAAAAGAGCACCAATACTTTATGTACAATATCCTTCTTTATCCATCCTAGTTCGCATTTGCTTTCCCCAAACCAGAAAGGGGCATTTGGGGAATAATTAGCTAGTTATTTAATTGGTGATGATAACAATAAGTTATGTGAATCAAAATTCTTTTCTCTTCCATCTTCTCCCAACAATATATAAATAGGTCAGCACATTCACATTGTTAGCCTACTAAGCAGGCTGATAGTTAAATAACACACTGGGAGTCTTTTTGACTTTTGCCGATAGTGTAAAATGTGCAGTTTTGGCTTGGCCACCCGTTAAACATCTCTTCCGATTTTCGTTTCCATCGACTTCAGTGGGTGGCCGGGCTGGTATTGTGCATTTTACACTTTCATCCAAAGTCAGAATTGTCCCCATTGAGAGCAGGGCACTTCTTTATTTGAAATGTTTTTCCTTCCCTTAGCTTCATTTGGATCTTCCTGTGCCAGACACGACCCACTGGAAGAGAGAGCGACAGACTAACCTATTCTCGGGTCTCAATCAGTGCCACTAAGGAGTGTGTGAGAGCAGGCTGTGATGGCTTTTCTTATGACTTCCCTTCTTCTGTGTTAGTTAATCAGGGATGGAATCTCACTGCAATGGGGTCTGTAGTGTTGGTTAGTGTGTGACAACTTAAGGCTACTGGATTTTTTAAATGCAGATGTGACAGTATTCTTATGAATTTCTTCAGCAAGACTTACATCATTTCCAGGGAGGCCTTGCTGGCCTGTGGTTCCAGATGAACCTCTTGGACCCTGGCAAGTAAAATTATCAATTCAGTTTCATAAAGAATCAGCAAAATCATCTAATTCAAGTAATAACTTTGACACAGTACTGCTGGGAGAATTCAAATGCAACTTTAAACAACTTCCACATAAAAAGAGCTTAAGAGTAAAAAAAAAAATATATATATATATATAGGTGTGTGTCATCAAGGTAATGGGCTTAACAAGACATTTTGTAAATAGGCTGTGCTGGGTAGTTTTCCCTTCCAAATTCCTCCCCGTTTCTGCTGAAGGTGCTGTCTTGTGCTGGGGCACGGTTCCATGGGTGCTGCCATCCTCTGGTACCATGCTCAAGTGGTTATTCGGGCGGGAAAGTGGAGTTCAGGTTGAAGATCAGCCATGATCTTATTGAATGGCGGAGCAGGCTCGAAGGGTCTTGGTCCAACCATGGGTGACATCACAGCCGAATCTGATCCTGTCTTTATCCAATGGCCACACACATAGACTTTTCAGCAGGAATCGCTGCATAGTGTTCTGGAGCGGGACAGGCGTTTTCCCCCTGGTCATCACTGGTCTATGTGGCTCAGTTACACTGACAAACCAGCACAGACATGACGGGCCGAATGGCCTCCTTCTGTGCCGTAAATTTCTATGATTCTATGAAACTGTCAAGGCAATTAGTAACCAAGGTAAAAAAAACAAGTATATTGAGGTGGTCCATGATGCTGCAGTGACAATACTTATTGCAATGCCAACATGCCAATGATGGTGAGGCTCCTTAGCTTTCCTTAGTAGGCAATAAGCCTCTCTGAAAATTGCTCAGTGCGGGATGTATTGGTCTGTGCATGTTTCTTTTGTATGCTTTGTGTAACAAAATCATGTAAAATTATGAGGGGAGACTTTTATGTCATTTGCATTTAGACAACCCAGTCAAAAGGGGTAATTTTAACGCTGCCCGCAGCTAAAATTGTCTGTGGACGTACCCGCCATGGTTCGGCTCTTCTCGCAGATTCCGATTGTAACCTGCTCTTCTGAGTAGGCAGGAAGGACACTGGCGGGGTCCTTCTTTAAATATGCAGATCGGGCTTCGATGATGTCATCAAGGCCTAACTGCTATTTTAACCAGAGGCCTGTGAGGGGAAGCCGTTGTGGCTTTTCTGCCAGGCCAACCTAGCGGGAAGAGGAGTCAGGCCCAAAATGGTATGTTCTTATACTTTTTTTTTTACTTTCAGGGCTAAAACAGTTGAATTATAAGGACAGGTTACATAAACTTGGGTTGTATTCCCTTGAGTTTAGAAGGTTGAGAAGTGACCTAATCAACGTGTTTAAAATGATAAAGGGATTCGATAGGGTAGATACAAGGAAATGATTTCCCCGGGTGGGGGAATCCAGAACAAAGGACATCATCTTAAAATAGGAGCTGGGCCAGTTAGGACTGAAATCAGGAAACACTTTTTCACGCAAAGAATAGTGGAAATCTGGAACTCACTCCTGTAAGAACACACTATTTGCTGTAAATGTTTCTGTAACTTGACCAAACTTAAAAGTTGACCACATTTTATATACCATCATGCTTCGCGAGGCCAAGAAACTGGTTGCTGAGATGTTATGGTTGTAAGCTGTGAAAGCTGCCAATTGTCTTTCAACAGATAAGGAAAACAAACTTTGAAAGTTCTGTGGGAACAGACTATTGAGCTGTGGAATCAGTGCAAAAACAGAAACATCTTCAGACTATGGAATGTAACTGGCCTTGAAGCCCACGGATGCTTAATAGACTATTGATAAGAGTAACTGAAAAAGAACTAATGTCGTATAGTTAGGGACACGTACGCAGTGGGAGGGTTGCCAGGTTTTGGGGTATAAAAGATGCTGTTTCAAGACACTCAGGGCTGTAGCCGGGCGAGCTGGTCAGTTGCCAGAAATCATACGGATTGACCAGTCGCTGGTGTTAGTCTGTATGTGGTGTTTTGCTTGAGCTTAAAGTAAAGGGATAGCTCTGTGTATGCTGAGGTATAATTGGGAATTGTTATACGCTACATAACTGTTGGATGCTTACATGTAATCTGTTGCTGATGTTTAAGTAAAAGAAGTTTCACAGATTCATTGGGTTTTGTGTTGTCTGTTTGACGGGTCTGAACTTTGGAAACTGTTGGACGGGGCAAGGGGTGATTTCCGCACATCTTACACTCCTCCAAAAGGCTGTTGATGCTGGGTCAATTGAGATCAATAGATTTTTGTTGGCTAAGGGCCATCAAGTTATATGGTGCAAATGGAGTTCAAATACCGATCAGTCATGATCTAACTGAATGACGGAACAATACTGAGGGGCTGAATGGCCTACCCCGTTCCTATGCCTATGTTCCTTGTGGAGCCAGGAGGAGCAGGAGTGGCTTTCCTCTCAACTGGGAACCAGTTTGCATTATGTTTACAGCATAAGAAAGTGCTTTGCCTGCTGAAGGCAAGCAGTGCCAATCAATACCATGACGCAGTCTGCTGAGAGTGTGTTCATCATTGTATCTAGCAAAGAGCAGTCACAGACAAGATGGGCCAAATGGCCCCTTCTGTGATGCAAACTTTTATGGACACATTGCAACTGATCGGTATTTGACCTCCATCTGCACCATATAACTTGATACCCTTACCCAACAAAAATCTATTGATCTCAATTGACCCAGCATCAACAGCCTTTTGGAGGAGTGCAAGGCATGCGGAAATTGGACAATCCAACTGAATCTTGGATTTTAAACTTTGAACATGATTGTTTAACAAAGAGATACATTGCTTGTTGTTATTATGCACTGTTTAACTTTCAACTCTAATTACTATAATTAACTTAATGTTTCCTATCACTGTTATCATACCGGATGGCCTCTTTCACCATGTTCTCCTGCAGGGCCCTAAACAAAAGAAAAGACAATATTATTATTATTAAAAAAGATATAAATTCACCATTTCTGGTGGACTACGTTCTCTATATATAGTAATGAACAGTTAGGAGTGAGAAATGGGCAGGGTAGAGTTCACTCTTGTACATGGTTTGTGAAAGGAGCAGGATTGGTCAGCATCCCATGTTCTTTTATATTCCCAAATAAGGTTATAATCTATTTTTGAAGAATGAAAGAACTTGCATTTGTGTAGCATCTTTCAGGACCTCCCAAAGTGCCCTTTGAAGTGTTATTACTGTTATAGGCAAACACAGCAGCCAATTTACACAGATGGGATTTTAGGGGTCAGATGGCATTTCAAAACCAAAGTTTGAGTGGCTGATCAATGTTGGATTAAGGGTGTATTTACACTACTACTGTAGACGTTTGGCTTTGCACTGGCGTCATAGTTATAAGGACTAACTTCCCAAGACATGCATGAATTGAATAGATTGGGCCTATAATCTCTGGAGTTTAGAAGAATGAGAGATGATCTCATTGAAACATATAAGATTCTGAGGAGGATTGACAGAGTAGATGCTGAGAGGTTGTTTCCCCTGGCTGGAGAGTCTAGAACTAGGGGGCATAGTTTCAGGATAAGGGGTCAGCCATTTAAGACTGAGATGAGGAGGAATTTCTTCACTCAGAGGGTTGTGAATCTTTGGAATTCTCTACCCCAAAGGCTGTGGATGCTGAGTCGTTGAGTAAATTCAAGGCTGAGATAGATAGATTTTTGGACTCATGGGGAATCAAGGGATCGGGCGGGAAAGTGGAGTTGAGATTGAAGATCAGCCATGATCCTATTGAATGGTGGAGCAGGCTCGAAGGGCCGTATGGCCTTACTCCTGCTATGAATTCTTATGCTCTTATGTTCTTATGAATTTCCAATACGTACTTTTAGTATGTGAGGCTCTCTGCTGGGAAGTCAGACAACTCCCTATAGTGTAAATGTAACCTAAATCCAGAGTGAAGACCCAAGGTGACTCCAGAGTGAAGTGAGCTTCCCTGGAGGAGGCACACTCACTCTGCTGCACTCCAGAGACTGGTCAGGCTCTTTTCCAGACTTACACTATACAGGTTTAAGCATTGGTGTGAGTTGGAAAATGCTTTGCACCAACATTAAATTTGTAGGGTAAAAATCCCCAAAGTTACAGCGTTTTATCCACTCTACAGTCTTAAGAAAATGCTATTAACAATTAGAGCTGAAATAACTGAGTTATATAATAGGTGATTGTGACATCATCAGGACAGATTAACATGAAAGATTAATAATTTGTAATGATCTACAAGAAGGTATATTTTCCTACATTACAACAGTGACTACATTTTAAAAGTACTTCATTGCCAGTAAAGTGCTTTGGTTGTGAAACGGACTATATAAATGCAAGTCCTTTAGGGAATGATGGTTCGAAGGTTCAGATGTGGTCATGAACTGAAAAACATCCAGTTCAAGCAATTTCGATTTGAACCTCAAATTAGATGATTTTCATCGTTATCCCCGGCCTGTGTCTTTAAGTAAGTGTAGTATGGGGAAAAAGGCCTTGACTTAGGGAAACAAATCAGAGGACATCCATCACTTTCCCGCCATGTGGCCAGGTCTGAGTTAGAAGGTTATGTTGCATATTTCCAATATTATGTACTTTTGTTGTGCATTCTTGCAAGACATTAAATATGTCACTTATCAAATTAATTTGTAATCTATAAATTGTGCAGTGCTGGGACCTTATTGTCAGGGAATTATTCCAAGCTAGACTTCAAAAAGTACAACTTTCTCCTTAACATTTGAAGCTTGTACGGGTTTTGGTTTCTAATGTGAATTCGCTAACAAGGCAAATAATTCATATTTTATGCCCACACAGCCATGTGTTAGAAGATATATGCAGTGCTATTACCCTGACATTTGTTCTGGGTCTGTTGTACACTAATTGATAGAGACTGATTGCTATGATTAGTTAACAACTCCATTATCATTGTATCTTGTGACTACCAGGATGGTAGAAGACTGGGCCTTTTCTCGTCTAACAATTCCTATGTTCTGATGTCCCTGGGTAATGCCTATTGCCTAGCCCTAAAATTCAGGGAAGAAAAATGGCGGAAACCCAGTGAAATGGGTAAATGAGGCGAGAGGAGGTTTTCCCAGCCTCCCGCTCCACATTCTGTTGTAAATGTCATGAGGTGCCCAGATATAGAAGTGCCCTAAGAAGTTAATACTGCCCTCAGAAACTACAATGTGACCTCAGGTCGCACAACCAGCTGTAGAGTAATGCTCTCAACCAACAATGGTTGCTACGGCAGTGACATCATAAATTGCAAATCGGCAGCAAGTCGAAGAGGATCCCAAAGGTAAGTAACTAACTGCTTAGCTTGGGTCTTGGGGCCTTCTGGTTAATGCCTTCCTGAGGCCAATGGCCAAACCCGCAGTCGTAGGCCTCAGGCTCTGCCAGAAAACAGGCTTGGGCCTGCAATGTCTGCAAAACCTGTCAATGACCCAGGGAACCAAAGTCGGCTACACGTCAGCCTAGACATGTGCCGTGCACTTTGGGTGCATTGCTCCTGTCAAGCACAGCAATGTTGGCTGCATCATGCCATCAATCCTTTGGCTAAATATTGCCAATTTCACTCAGCAACTACTGAGTGAAATTGCCAACATAGAGTCAAATTTAGGGCAATTTTGTGGCCCTGCACTCACCAGGAATGGGGTTGAGACAGATCAAACCAACATCTACTTTCTTTTATCAGATGTATTTGTGGATTAGAGAAGCAAGGACATGCAAAATAGCTATTAACAGCTCATAAGAATGAAGCTTCTGCTACCGTACAAATTCAGGGGTCAATGTGACTTAACATTTGACCCAACCCTGTTTTCAGAGTTATTTTGGACAATATACTAAATTGACTTACTGATGGCCCTGGAATTCCTTCACCTGGAAGTCCTCTGTCTCCTGGTAACCCTGGTAGACCAGGATCCCCTGGATCACCCTGCAAGAAAAAATAAAATGTTGATCTAAGAATACACAGTTCATATTAAAGGATTAGAGAGATTAATTTACTGCTCTGTTGCTTTTTATTTTTACACAATATGTATTTTTACATTCCAGTGTTCTCATTTCTTCTCTCCACAGGTGCTGGCACCTCACCCCAATGATCATTCTTCATATGTGAGCCTAGATTATAAGTTTTGATGGGATAATTGATCCTGAGAGATATCACAAACAAGAACATACAGACATAAGAATTCGTAGCAGGAGTAGGCCATACGGCCCTTCGAGCCTGCTCCGCCATTCAATAAGATCATGGCTGATCTTCAACCTCAACTCCACTTTCCCGCCCGATCCCTTGATTCCCCTAGAGTCCAAAAATCTATCGATCTCAGCCTTGAATATACTCAACGACTCAGCATCCACAGCCCTTTGGGGTAGAGAATTCCAAAGATTCACAACCCTCCTGATGAAGAAATTCCTCCTCATCTCAGTCTTAAATGGCCGACCCCTTATCCTGAGACTGTGCCCCTAGTTCTAGTCTCTCCAGCCAGGAGAAACAACCTCTCAGCATCTACCCTGTCAATCCTCCTCAGAATCTTATATGTTTCAATGAGATCACCTCTCATTCTTCAAAACTCCAGAGAGTATAGGCCCAATCTACTCAATCTCTCCTCATAGGACAACACTCTCATCCCAAAATGAATCTAATCCCGTCCTCAATGGATGTCTATAAACAAGCTTTTCCAGCAGAATTTACTGGCTACTATCAGCACTGGAAACTCTGGATGATTTCACCTCCTTCTCTTTCTACTTGATGTTTCCACTTGTGAGGAGTCCAAAACTAGGGGCCATAAATATAAGACAGTCATAAAGAAATCCAATAAAGATTCAGGAGAAACTTCTTTACCCAGAGAGTGGTTAGAATGTGGAAGTTGCTATCACATGGAGTAGTTGAGATGAATAGCAGAGATGCCTTTAAGGCGAAGCTAGATAAGTACACGAGGGAGAAAGGAATAGAAAGATATGCAGATTGGGTGAGGTGAAGAAGAGTGGGAGGAGGCTTGTGTGGCGCATAAACACCAGCATGGACCAGTTGAGCCAAATGGCCTGTTTCTGCGCTGGAAATCTATGTAATTTAATTCTACACTGAGTACACTGTTTAATGTGAGCTTATTCAGCACTGACCAATCTTCTCTTCGACCTACAATGAAAGCTCTGGATTCAGAAGAATGACAAAGTCCCCTGATGTTCATGACGTCCAGCAGTTAAATATATCACAACATTTGTTGATGACACCAAGGTTTGGCCAGGTGACAAGTGTAAGGGAGAAGTGCTCAAAGGGTCACGGATCAAGTAACAAATGTGTTGAGGGTTGGCAATAAATTGGCGCTGCACATTTGAAAAGGAAACATGAGACATCCATGAGCAAAAGTGGAAATGGTTTTGACAATTCAAAAAAACTTTTCAATATGAAATTCATCAGTGAAGCTAGTCAATAACTGGGATTCATCTCAACATTTCATTCTAAGTCAGAGGAAGCTATCCTAACATTGTATAGGTCATTGGTGATGTCCTCTTCAAAAATTTGGAAAGCCCAACTCGTGGCCCAGCAAACCACTTAATTGTAAAAATAACTGCTGAAGAGAGCAGCCCACAACCACCTTCTCAGGGCAACTAGGACGGGCAATAAAGGCAGCCTATATCCGGAGACCAGAGACAAAAACAATGTCGTGTATGTGCAAACGGGCCATTTAACAGAACTAGAGGCCACCGGTTCAGAAATAACAGGCCTCAAGTGACACTAGAGGGGTGAAATTCCACCGTAACTTTGGCGGAAGAGTTGCAGAAACACCAGCAAAGAAGCATGAACACCATTTACACCTGGGGATTCAGCAGCTCTTCTGTCTAAGTTACGGCGGGCCTGTGAGAGAACTCCCACGCAAATTCACATCGGAGGTATCCGTGAGGTGCAGTATTACCATAGGAATGCTTAATGCATTTCAATGGAATCCTTTGGTTTGAATAGAGGTAAACACCCAACAAAAATAAATTGCATTAAAATTGTGGACAAAGGAATTTTACAACTCATAAGCATGCCAATGTGATTTCATTCCATATAATATTTATTTCCCCAGAGAGTATTGCATACATGGAACAGAATCTCAAGAAAAAGCAGTTAATGCCTTCAAAAGAGACCTGGATACATATCTGGGCAGGAATCAGATTGAAAGTGGCTGGCCAGGTTTAAAAAATAGCTAATAAAAAGGCATTATGCAGTCACTGTTATTGGGTTAGCGGTTACCAGACTTATACCTTCCTAAAAGAGGATGCTTTCTTTGTGGACTCAATTTGAACACAGGTACCAAAGTGGGAGAAAAAAGGTAATGATCAAGTGACCTGAAGCTTGGGTTTTAAAAACCTGTAGATTATATGGGCCTGATTTTCCTCTGCTATCCTGTGTCAAGTTGGGCAGAAGAGGCAGCCGGGAATATAAAGGGGCAAAAGAGAAGAGGAAATGTGTTGCGGTCTCAGCTGACACTAAGCCCTTAGTAGATGAGGAACTGGGGAGTAGAAATGGAGGGAGAAGGATGTCTACTAAGTCCTCTCCCTCCATTTGTAAATATCAGGTGGTCCTGAGACTCGTAGTAACAGGGCCCGTTTTCTTCCGGGCCACCCGATATTGGGCTGGCCCAGATCCAGCGAGCAGCATCAGAACAGCCATTTGGGGCGGGCAGCTTGCCGGTTCCAAATAAATGAGGTCCAGGTCTCGAAATGGCTCTGGCCTCTTTTGCTCCTGGTACAGGCGGGTGAGCGATCCTGGTACATTTGGCCACCCAAGTGTTAAAATCTACTCCTTTAGGGTTTATTTTCAGGCTGCCCCCGGGCGGAAACTCGGGAGGGGAGGGGGGGGGGGGGGGTTGCGTTCTACAAACATGCACATCAATACAAGGGCATACACACTGCACATAAATATGGGCATCAACACTCTATATAAGGGCCTAACTTGTTCAGTATTTGTAGACTTGCGTTCCTGCCGATGGTGTGGCAAACGTTATTATCTCTTAATATGCAAATCCTATGACGTACGTAGGCCATTTTAGGACTCAGCTGGGCTGAGCATGTGGCGTGGAGGCTCTGACCACATACAGCTGGCAGGGTTCAGCTGACGAGGAGCCATGGACCGGACACTATCGGGCGGCCGGCTGACGCGCGCTCCCTGGTGCGGCAGCAACCCACTGATTTTTGAGGAGTATGAAGAAGCACTCTTTCTTGCTCTTCTTCAGCTCCCCCGCAAGAATAAATTGAAACAAATTCTTCTGGGCTCCTCCGTCAGGAAGGTGCTCAGCAGTAGATTCTTGGGGGAGATAGTCGGTCACACTGCCGGCAGGAACGTGGTGGTATGTCACCCCATTTCTGCCCAGTGAGTGGCCTGAAAGTTCCCCCAGTAGAAAAGGAAACGGACACATTTTCTCAATAGAATTTAAATAATTTTTATTATTTTTTAAATATGATCCTTCTTATGAAGTTTTATCATTGCCTCTTTTTACATAGGCTCTGATTCAGGATTATTCTGGTGGCTCTCTTTTCAGCTCCACTTTAGGTCCAGTTTGTGGCTATAATTGAGGTCTGCTCTCCTCTGACTCCACTTCATTTGTTCTGCTTTATTCCACTCCATTTTGGGTCCTCATCCTAAGCTCCACTTCAGGCATGTGCCTTGGCTCCAGTTTAGGGCTGCTCATCTGGCTTATGCCCTGGCTCGGCTTTCTCCCTTTGCTTCGTTTCAGGCCCCCATCTTAGCTGCACTTCTCAGGCATGCTTTAGTTCCTCCTGGCACCACCTCAGCTGTCTCCCTGTTCAAACTCAACTGCCCACCTCCTTGGTCCTGCTTTATGCTGTACTACAGAAAATAAACAGGGTCTGCAGTTGAGTATGTTTTTATACGGTTGCACACAACCACCACATTAGTGACATTCAAATAACTGCATTTAACATCCACAACAACACTTAATAAGGGATAATGAGGGTCAAATGCAGCAAAATGTAAGCTACACATGCACATCAATACCATAAAAGGGAAGAAAATGTATGTAAATGCACACTGTGTACAGCAATATGGGCAGAAACACCATATAAGGGCATATGTTAACATGTCATGCACATGTACGCATCACAATGGGTGTCATGCACATATACGCATCACAATGGGTGTCATGGGGAAAATTACAACCCGAGCACTATATAAAATGCCAACATTTCTCAAGTGGTAGCAGTAGTCAGAGGTGAGGGAAGCCAAAGTACCACTATGGCAAGAAGCCACTCTAGGAGAAGTTACGGAAGAGGCAGAAGACGTGGTGGAAGGAGAAGGAGAAGGAGGAGGAGGAGGCGTCGTGGACGCCGAGGGAGAAGAGGCCGTTAAATCTCCTTCAGACATTGCAAAATGGAAAATAAGCCACATTTGGACCAACCGAATATTAGAGTCAACTACTGCATGAAACATCCTGCTATCTCCTTAAGATTAGCAGACTGACTGCCCTGCATGTTTTGAAGACTTCATTATCTTCTGTTGTTGATTTGTTGACAATGAATAAAAGCATCAGCAATGATGCTGGAAAAAAAATATGTGTATGCCTTGACATTCTTATAGATATATCATTAAGAGCAAAAACTTTGGCTGATCTTGAGTGCCTTTTTTTTTAACTGATACTGAACTGTTTGGTTTAAAATGTAAGAACTTTGCTGTAGTCATTTTTGTTCTCCTTTTCCTATCAGCTGCATTTGTAGTCCAGTCAGACTCTGGGTAAAACAAGCAGCTATTCCATAAACTTTGCCATCTGTGCTCAAATGAAAACCATGAACAACAATGATGAAACAGGTTGAATATGACAGCTTCATGCTGAGTTCATTTTGAGAGAAACCATGATTTCATTCAACATTAATTGGCTCACCTTGGGTCCTTCGGGTCCCGCCAAGCCCGACGTACCAGGGTGTCCCTACAAACACCAGATAACATCAAAGTAAACACCAGCTCATCAAAAAAAATACCATGCTGTGCTTCAATAATACTTCAATTAAGGTAAACCCATGTTAATGAAAAGGGCATTGAAGAAAAAGTCCAATTACTTTTGTTCACATAATGGGGGAAAAATTGAAGATGTTATCAGAGTAGTGCTAGTCATTGATATGAATGCAACAGCCAACTTTATATTTATCTCTCTCTTATATATATGTAACATGTAAATAATTGTTATTCATATCAATGACTATGCATATACATATATATATAATCCTAAATAGATATTCTTATTTCTTTAGGTCACTCATGTTACACACACAATTTTCCCCAAACTGCCTGAGAGAGCAGGAGGATGACATGCTTGTATGCCTCTGTTTATTCTGCTCTAAAGTTGGCCACAACAGCAGCATGTATCAATCCACCATCTGATTACCCCTTGCCAAAAGGAATTCTCTCTTCTGCTTGACACTTCACTTCCTTCTCTCCCCTCCTCCCCCGAACAAAACTCGGTTGAGTTTGGGAATTCATTGTGTACTGGGAATTGTTAGCTTAAGCTCTATATTACAGTTTTGTTGTAAACCAAGAGGCTGTATCACAAGGGTGTTACTTTCTCTCATCATCATTTGTGACATAATCAAACTGTCGATACATTGTGATTACAAGCTGTCACTTTATGACTTGAAATTCAACTTACCTTCACCGCACAAAGTGGGTTCGTCAGAACCAGGTAATCTCATGCTAGAGTACAGAACAGGTTTGTATTTTTGTTATCGGGTATCAGTTTCAAATACTCCCAGGACAGGATGCTGATTAAAATTTCCTTTACTCTGTCACACTCTACAAATCCTCAGACACCAGCTCCCATTACACCAATGGTTTTAGCACACCAACCATGCTTGTAGTTTTTTTGGTGGCGAGTATTACTGAATTGTGAGCCATTTTGTATGGTTAACTCATACCCGCCAGGAAATAGGGTGGGACTACATTTCATTTCACTTAGGGTACATATGGCGAACAGAAGGGGGAGACTTTCATTCTTATATCTGGGCTTAATTTGAAGCTCGATCCCAGTTCCTCATAGAGTCAAATTAATTGTGTCATTCATTTCTTTAGATAGTTTCACATTAAGTTGCCCCAAAAATTGTCATTATTATCATTCCAAAGAGATCTTAAACCTTAACATCTTACAAGACCAGGGGTCAACAAATTATCATCAATGGTACTCCCCATCATTACTCATAATAGTAATGTTCTTCAGTGGTTTGAAAGGAACAGTTTAGTTGTACCTCTGAATTGAGGCATTCTGAAAATATCTGTGTATTTTATTAGCACATGTGACTGCAGTGTCATTGCAATTCTTGGTTTCTACAACAGAAACCATCACCACCTATCGCGCCGCCCCCCCCCCCCCCCCCCCCCCCCCCACCCCCCCCCCCCCCCCCCCCCCCCCCCCCCCACCCACCATCCCCAGAATTTGTTTTTTGACTAGGGATGACTTACCGGTTTTCCAGTTTTACCTTCCCCTGGTAGTCCAGGGATTCCAGCCGGCCCGGAGTCACCAGGAGTTCCAGGTAATCCCGGCTCACCATCTGTACCAGGCGTCCCCTGTACCAGACAACAGGAAGAATGATAAATGTTTGACCTCAATCTGCCGGTTACGGTAGCAGACAGAAGGGCGAGCTTGATGATCTTTTCTCATCCTTGAATTTTCATATGTTTTTATATCTATTTTCCTTACAGTAAGTGTTAACTCCATGTAACACCCACTGCCAGACTCTGATCTCCGCAGCAACTGCAGCCAATAGTAGCACCATTACAGGATTGAATCTTCTCTCTGCTGCGATGATAGTTTTGCCAGTTGTTAGTTACACCAAGAGATGGGCTACTTTACAGAAACAGGGACTGTCTAGTCCCTGTGAAAGTACTGAGAGACACCATTGTATTATTTTCACCCGCAATTTTTTTGATTTTCTTTCTTTTCCATTCAGTAGTCTTTCCGCCTTACATTCGGCCAGGACGGTAGCTAAAGGACCTGCTCACAGGCTCCTGCTGTTGCCACTCTTTCAACTGGTCACAAGAAAAAGTGCGATAGGGGAGGGGAAACGGAACTCTGGTACCAAATGTGGGCAAGATCTCAACCCACTTGGTGCAGTATGGACAACATGTTAGGAACCACAGTAGTAAATTTGCACCCTGTTAACAGGTTGTGTCACTGCACTCTGCTTGAAGTCGTATTACATTTACACAGAGGTTGAGCAGTACAATGCATTGCCCTGTAATACGGGAACTGCTATGATTTCACGTGGGTCTATCACACCTCTGATCTCCTTTCTTGACTCATGCCGGGGTACAGTTCCATGGACATTGCAACTGTCCAAATGCCACTGAAGTGGCCATTTTTCACGTGTGAGCGTGCCATTTGATGCACATGATGTATTTTCCAGCAGGGGTCACTAGACAGTGATCAGGAGTAGGAAACTGGCTAGATCTTTCCCTCTCTCACCTGAAGAAATGGAGACCAATTTTAGTGTCCCTGCCACTACTCTGATTGAGATCAGCCAACTCAGCACGGAACTGATCCTGATCTGTGTAGCTCGTACTATACCACAGATTACTTTTACCCAATGAGGTTTCGGGCAGGATATGTTCACCTTCATAATTCTAGTATTGTTAATCTTTCTAAGGAAAGATGATTAATTTGACCTGTTGTCAGGCCATTGTCATGCCGAACAAGCATTCCCAATCAAAAGGGCAGCTTCTTCCAGGCCTCTGTCAATGCCACTCGCAAGCCTGTCACTAGCCTGTGGTGATGTGCCCTCTGATTTTTCTTTGTTTCCGCCCTTGAACGACATGGTTAAGATTCAAAACCTCACCTTCTGTCAAACTGCAGTGTGAGTCATACACCAACCAGCTGTGCCACCTTAACATTTTCGTTTCATTTTCCATAAGTGTATTTTAGCTGAAGTTTTTAAATAGTTCGGGTGAATTGTATGCTCAGCAAGGTGAACAATGTCTGGCTAGAGAGTGTTCCAATTTTTACATCAAAGCAAGGCTTCCTTTACTACATCCAACAGCATTCCAATAACCTCAGAATAACACTCCATGCTAATTGCTTCCTTTTACCACACCAGCCATTATTATCATCTCTCTGAGATTGCCAATTCTGGACTTGTTAGTGTGTTTTGCAACTCTAAAGCAATGATGCGCTTTTAGCTGACACCCTTACTTTTGAGCTTCAAAATATCCCATAGGACGCTTACATCTCATCGATCTGGTCTGGATTCAAATCCAAGACCCCCAAAAGACAATCGCGGTAAATCGCATTATTAACAGCACGCTTACCTTCTCACCTCTGAGACCATCCTTGCCTGGGGGACCAGCAACTCCTGGGACTCCCTGTGTAATGAAGATGCATTAGTCGTTAATTTTCTTTATTTGAAGATTGGATACCTACCAGCACCTGTGATATACCCCTGAACCTGAATACCTGCCCCAACCCTCCTGGAATGACTTGGAGTTTCCTGGAATCTGAGGTTCCTCCCCTTGAGTGCTGCCTCCAGCAGCCCGCGAGATTCAGCGATTGAAATTTCCCACCGCAGTGCAACCCCCACCTCACCCCCCACTTCGTGACGTCACCAGCTGCTGTCAGAGAAGCCTCCGGCTCGGTGACGTCGCCCGCAGAGAGCCGCGACTGTGTGGAGGAGGCTGGAGAGTCGGGAAGGCTAAGGAATTGCAGGCTTTAGCATTCGGGGGTCCCTGAAATGGGGGTCTCTGAAATGAGGGAGGGGTCTGAAATGGTGGGGTCTCTGAAATGGGGGGGTCTGAAATGGGGGAGGGGTCTGAAATGGGGGGTCTATGAATGGGGGGGTCTCTGAAATGGGAGTCTCTGAACTGGGGGGTCTCTGAACTGGGGGGTCTCTGAACTGGGGGTCTCTGAAATGGGGGTCTCTGAAATGGGGGTCTCTGAACTGGGGGTCTCTGAACTGGGGGTCTCTGAAATGGGGGGTTTCTGAAATGGGGGGGTCTCTGAAATGGGGGGGTCTCTGAAATGGGGGTCTCTGAAATGGGGGGGTTTCTGAAATGGGGGGGTCTCTGAAATGGGGGTCTCTGAAATGGGGGTCTGAAATGGTGGGTCTAAAATGGGAGTCTCTGAACGGTGGATCTCTGAAGGGGAGTCTCTGAAGGGGGGTGTCTGAATTGGGGGGGTTTCTGAAATGGGGGGGTCTGGAATGGGGGGGTCTGAAATGGGGGGGGTCTGGAATGGGGGGGTCTGAAATGGGGGGGTTTCTGAAATGGGGGTCTATAATTGGGGGTGTTCCTTGGTTTCCCCTCTTCGCCTGCTCACGGGAGGCCTCCTGGCTCTTGGAACTTGTCGCACAACAGCTGCTGGACCCAACCTTTATAAGGTAAATGCAATAACATTTGTAGAAGGCATGTGAACAAATGTCACATGATCAGATGTCATGTGATCAGGCATCACATGGGCAGGCGTAATGTGGTCAGAATGTTATGTGATCAAACCTCCAGGAATGCCTCCAACCAGAGTATGTAGATTCATTAAAGTAAATATTCGGGTGTTGATACATCGTTAGAAGCTGCCACTCCTAAAACTAAGATAATAGTAACGTGTGATAGACCTGAACTACCTACACAACTTCATAATTGAAGAACAAATTTCAAAATTGTAGATTCGGGGCTATTTATTTGTAATTTGTAATTTTTTCTTCCCCCTACAATTTGTTCCTTCTTCTTCTGAATGTCTTGATCCATGCTGGTGTCAACCTGGGTCACTCTGATATAATACTCAAGCAATTATTCTTCAAGCATGAGTCTAGACAGTGAGTCAGTCCTTTAGACCAAGGCCGATATGTCCAACCAGCTCAGTTTCCAGTTGCAACAACCAGGATCAGGAATGTAGGCTGATTTGTTTTTAAATCCCGCTCCTCAGCAGTTGGGTACTGAGGCTAAATATAGTGCATCAAATTCTGCTTCTCTCTGTCTCTCTCACACTCTCTCTCTCTTCCCCCTTCCCTCTTTCTCCATGGTTGATCTCAACTCACTCAGCACAGTTTAGGACTGAACCTTAAACCTTCTTGATGTTCTGTTTGGCTCACACCATGTGATGTATTTATTTACTGAGCTATTGGGGGGGGTCAATTAACTTCAGGATTTGTACAAGCATCCTAACCCTAACCCTAACCCCACCATCTCCCCACCACCCCCGATTTCACAGCACCCCCAGAATAAAGGAATTCCCCACTAACAATGATTCTGTTGTACGTACCACATTTCCTGGCACCCCATGCGGACCTGGTGGACCTGGTCTTCCAACAATACCCTATTGGGAGACAAGTAAAAAAAAAAGCATATCTTAAAAACTGTATCGGCATTAAACATATTAATCGTGAACATAAATTAAATTGGTCATTTGATGATGTGAAATGAAGCTCTATTGAAATGGTGGTAATAAAGTAATCAGCCGAATAAACATAAAAATATTAAATTCATTGGCCGTTCACTGAAAATTTTCAGTCAACGTGAAGTTATCATCAATCAGGCTAATTACAGTCTGGATGGACCTCTAGGACAGTGTCCATAAACAGAAGATTATTTTAATCTTGTGTAAGTTTTTGGAATTTAGCGGGGTGTTGGGAGGATTGGGGTCTGATAGTGCTGAGGGCAGAGGTCTGACAACATTCGCTTGGGGTTGGGGTCTGCCAGCACTCTGATGGGATTGGGGTCTAGTGGCATTGAGGACGGCTGCCAGCCTTTATGTGGGGAGGGGCTGCCTGCTGTCTCGTAGATCTCAGTTGGTGTTGGGAGTACTCAGTGGAGACTGCAATCTGGCAGTGGTCACTGGGGTCTGTGAGCTGGCAGCACTCAATGAGGTCGAGAAACATTCAGAGGCAATTTGGTGGTGTGCTTGGTCTGGCATCTGTCTGATAGGCTTTGGTGTTATCCATGTTGAGCTGAAAGAAATGTCACATCATCTAGGATTTGAGCAGGGAAGGCTACTGAAGTGGACAGTATAAATGGTTCAAGACACAAGAAAGTGCATTTCTGGAGAAAGGTAAGGTGAGAAACAAGGTAGGTTGATGTATCAAAAAAAGGAAAGGCTAAATTGTTTCAGCAAATTTTTATCATGTTTCCTAAAATTACCTATTTTGTCCCATTTTTCAGTCAATATTGTCAGTTTTAGCAACCTTTGAATCAGAAAGTTGGAGGTTCAAATCCCACTCCAGAATTTAAGCATGTTATCTCTCTTTCTTTGGCTCTGTGTCCACTTATCTTATTCCTCTGTGGCCTTTTTCTACATTAAAGGTGCTATATAAATGCCAGTTGTTGTTATTTACTGTGTGAAAGGGGCATACAGAGTAATCAAGAACCAGCGTTATCTAAGAGTTCACACCTGCCAAGATGCCGCCAACTATTTCTTCAGGCCCTGGCAGGCCTATCTGGAAATGGCCGTGTGGCCCAGTCTTTTCCGGCTCTAGGTTACCAGAAAGCAAGGAAGTTATGCTAAACCTTTATAAATCACTGGTTAGGCCTCAGGTGGATTATTATGGCCAGTTCTGTGTACCAGACTTTAGAAAGAATGTTAAGGCCTTGGAGAGGGTGCAGAGGAGATTTACCTAGAGATGAAAGTCTTCAGTTATGTGGAGGGACTAGAGAAACTGGGATTGTCTCCTTACAGCAGAGAAGATTAAGGGGAGATTTAATAGAGGTGTTCAAAATTATGAAGAGTTTTAATAGAGCAGATAAGGACAAAGTTTCCACTGGCAGGAGGGTCGGTAACCAGAGGACACAGATTTAAGATCATTGGAAAAAAGAACCAAAGGGAGATGGGGAAAAATATTTTTACTCAGCCATTTCTTATGATTTGGAATTCACTGCCTGAAAGGGGGGTGCAAGCAGATTCAAAAGGGAATTGGATATATACTTGAAAAGGAAAAATTTGCACAGTTATGGGGAAAGAGCAGAGGAGTGGAACTAATTGAATAGCTCTTTCAATTGACCATTCAGACAAAAGTTGCACTAGTTCTTAACCATTTGGAAATGATATAGACCAAACAATAAACATTATAAACTTTTTGTCAGAACATTCTGACGAAAGGTCATCAACCTGAAACGTTAACTCTGTTTCTCTCTCTACAGATGCTGCCTGACCTGTTGAGTATTTCCAGCAGTTTCTGTTTTTATTTCCAATTACCAGCATCTGCAGTTTTTTTGCTTCAACATTATAATCTTATTAGCCAAGTTAATAGTATTTAAATAAACCACTTACCATTTCACCTTTTGCCCCAGAAATCCCAGGTAGCCCTTGATCACCCTGTCGACCCTGGGAATTCAAGAAAGGCCACATAAGCTAAAGGTCTGACAGATTTCCATTCATTTTAAAATGACTTATGCTCAAGTATAAAACATCATTAATCCTAAAAAGGTGCAGTAAGGAACTCCTATTTGAAACAATAGTGGATATGCCATGGGCACCTTTTGGTAAACTAAATCTCGACAGGGCAACTTACAATTGGAGCCTCAAAACAATTATATGTGCTGATTTGCTGTTGGCACATTTTATAGCTTTCTGATCGGTCAGCAAAATGGTCTAAAATAGTATAATATTTTATATTGCGGCCAGGTACATTCTTTGGTGAGGTATGAGATTCTCTGCTTTTTTTTCTCCAACTTTTCAATTCAGAATTTTCTCAACAATGCAAGTAATAAAGATAGACAATGATAAACAAGCACAAGCCTCCAAAAGTAGTTAAAGAGTGCCAACTTGCACTTACATTTTTCTTAACTTTTCAGCGAGAGTTATAATCCCAAAGAGTGTCTTCCTCAAGCAGCTACTCTCAGGAGGGCTCCAACATGGGACATGGTGAGCCCTTGGTTTCAGTTGCCGGCAGGGGTCGGTGGGGAGTCCATTGAACCTATAGGCCCTGCGGTCTAAATGTTGGCACTTGCTTAGTGCCAACCTCACTTCATAATTGCATTTCGTCCTTTCTCTCACTGGAAATCAAGAGTGGTTCCAGCTCTCTCGATATCCTACAGCTGTGAATGGAGGCCCAGGGGCACGTGAGGTAACAGTTCCATTGACCTAAATGTGAAAAGCAGGAGGGCAGAAAAAGCCTCTTTCTTCTTCCTGGTTGTACTATGAGCACCACTGGCCTTCCTATCATGAATCTGAACCAGTACAATGGATAGGTACTACCACAAAATAGGAGCTAGTTTGATGCATCACACTGTACTGATGCCTAACAATACCAATGTCAAATAGGCCTAAGCCGGCATTGGGGTTATACTCACAAAGCCCTCATGTGCCTATTTACTGACCTTAGCTGTGATACACTCTCCATACTATTTAGTCCACTGCCCTAAGATCTGGTCCCCTGAGTATGATTGCAACATTAACAAAGTTTATTACAGAAGTTTTTCTGGCCATGTCTTGGAGGGTAGAGTTACATTGTTGGTTATAAACAGGCACAGTCACATAGATCGCCCACCTTTGAAGAAAGGGGGCAAGATAAAGGACCCTTGAAAATCCCATACCTGTCCTTCACATTGTTTGGGTGACCTGCCTTCAGTCCTCTATCTGTACTGCCTACTGGCTAACACAACTCTCAACTCTGAATTTCCCCTTTCACCCTATAGGTAGGCACCTGGCCTCCGCTTGTTATTGCTGAGATTAGTGTGTATAAGTATTAACCTGCTGCATGGCACAACTATTGACGTTCTGATGAAGGGTCACATCTGAAACATGAAGCCTTCTCTCTTTTTCAGATGCTGACTGACCAATTGTGCATTGCCAGCTTTTTCAGTTTATTTCCAGCATGCGCACTTGTTTTTTGAGTGTTCCACACTTAGTCATTGAGTAGTATCTATATCACACATCCCTTGAGGCAAATTAATATTACCTTTGAGCCTATAGGTCCCTGTTGTCCACTTTCACCTGGTATTCCGTGGGAACCCTAAAACAACACAATTTCACTTGTTACAGAGATGGAAGAGCACAGTGGTTGATTAAAACAGAGCTACTATTTCACTGGACAATAGACTCAAATATCTGCAGTGCTCGATTCACATGTCTACCCTCCAACTGTTTTCGACCTTGTACCGTGCTCTATGGGCCTTCGCCCTTCACCTAAATTTCTCAATAAAATAAAACAAGAGCACACATTTGTGTTAAACAACATTCAGTGGAATCATATGTATTCTTGAAGAGACCAGTCAAAACTTCAAAAGTCAACCACCAGTTCTTGAGAATGAAGGAGCTGTTTAAAGCACAGGCCAGTGAGTGACCTTGCAGATGAGACTTTCAATACACTATTCTGGGCTGGGTTTTCGACACAGTGGTGAAAGGCTAATGTTTTAACCCAGTCCTGAACAGTTCTACCTTTTGGAGTGCCAAGGTATTCTGTTAAACCCTTGTCCCCCAGACAACATTTTAATGAGGGACTCTCAATTTAAGGGCTCTTTATTTACTTTTATGGTTCCCCATTTTCCTTCCAATATTTTCCCTTGAATCCTTCTCTTCTGATGCTGCAGACTCATGCTGGGGTATAGTTCCACAGGAACTGGCTGCCAGCTGGTACCTTGGCCAAGTGAGTATTCTTGGGATGTGCTGAAGATGTGATGGGCGCCACATGAATGTAGGCTCCATCTTTCTTTCATGAATGTTGGCACCCTTTTTGAGCAAGGGCTTGTATCAGAGCCGAGACTGATCCTGTATTCACCCGATGTTCACACATCCATGTTTTTTTCCATTTTGATTTCTCTGCACTGATTTTATGCAGCAGAAATCACCTTGGTAGAACATTTTCAAGCTGTCGGGCTTGTTGTACAGGTTGAGCGTCTTGAATCCGGCAATCTCAGGACCAAGGCCGAGCCGATTTTCGTGTTTTTCCGGACTTCGGAACGTGTTTCTGATGTCCGAAGTCCGGAAATATCGCAACCTGGGCTCGGGCGTTTCCGGACTTCGGACATCAGAAACACGTAACGAGTCCGAAAATGCCTGGGCCCAGGTTGCGGTGTCCAGATTCCGAAACATTTTATGGATTCCAGACGACCCTGCCACCAATCGTCCCGGAGTCCGGATTCCGGAACATTCCGGATCTCCGGATTTTGGATGCTCAACCTGTACCAGCATCTGCCAACAAGATGGACCTTCTCTGTCACCAGCAAAACGAAAGTGACATGAATCTGTCATTCATGACTTATGAAATAATACTGAGTGGCCTGCGGGTGGCGCTGTCCAGGGAGAGTATAAATACTCGGGCACGGGCCCAGCTTGCACAGGACATTCTTAACAGGAACTATGAAGGACACAACTAGACCTCCATGTTGTAAAACAGTTGATTAAAGCTTTGTTTAATGCTTAGACTAAGTGCCTAGTAGTTTTCTTACGTCAGATAGCACCAATCTCGTTTTCTGGTGATTTGAACCATGGCAGTGCCAAATGCAACAGAGTCTTTAGTTCACAACATAACTTTAAGGGATATTATGTAAAGCACCCATCCTAACGCTTTTAACCAAAGACCTTATGAGAATCACTAGTTGGTTATTGGGGAGGCACTGGACTTAATGAAAAGTGTTTCACAGGATTACTTTCTATTGACAAGAGTTCAGCTGACACCAAACGGACAGTTGAAGTTAATGCAAAGCAAAATCAGGCGGGGTGTATAATGGGCAGCTGATCCGATATTGCCCGTTTTACACCATCGCTGAAGGTTAAAGTTAGCTTCCAGTGTGTTAGTGATGTTATAAACGCAGCGGGAATTTTTTCTCTGGTCACTGTATGTTAGTGATAAACGCAGCGGGAAGATTCCTCTGAAAGAAAAAAAGACTTGCATTTATATATAGCGGTTTTCACAACTCCAAGATGTCCCAAAATGCTTTACAGCCCATTAAGTATTTTTGAAGTGTAGTCACTTTTGTAATGTTGGAAACACGGCATTGTGCACAGCAAGCTCCCACAAACAGCAATGTGATAACAGATAATCTGTTTTAGTGCTGTTGGTTGAGGGATAAATATTGGTCAAGACACCGGGGAGAATTCCCCTACTCTTCTTCAAAACAGTGCCATGGGATCTTCTACATCCACCTGAGAAAGCAGACGTGGCCTCGGTTTAACGTGTTATCGGAAAATCGCACCTCCAACAGTGCAACACTCTCTCAGTACTGCACTGAAGTGTCTGCCTATATTATGTAGTCAAGTCTCTGGAGTGGGACTTCAACCCACGACCTTCTGAATCAGAGGCGATAGAGCTACCACTGAGCCAAGGCTGACACCTCGACCGCTAACTGTTAACGACAACTTAAATGCAGCAGGTAGATTTCCTCTGATCACTGTGCTTAGCAGCATCGTAAACACAGCGGGAGATTTGCTCTTATTGATATTTCGAGCAAAAGCTTTGAAAAATATTGCAATAATGATTTCCCTAGAAAGAGCGATGAAAGGAAATCCATCTCCCAGAGGAGTGTTTGTTTCCAGCCATGTAAAACATAAAGGGCTGAAAATAAATGCCTTTGTTAACATTTTGCAGCCTCTAAAACTCACGTGTAGTCACAGCGGGCACATATGGCATCGTAAGAAGGGACACGGTACCTAAAACTAATGGTTCTGCGCATAGCTAAACAAGCCCTGTGCAATGCCATTTACAATATTGGCCTACAAATTGGATGAGCCCCCAAATTCGTGTGCAGCGGCTAAAGAGGCTGGTGGCAGGACCACAGGAAATTGGCGCTAGTCGTGACCCCGGAGGTAGCTTGAGCTTGGCTGAGATGCCAGCCGAGGGCAGCAGGCAAGTCCAGGGAGGGAGGTGGCAGGCAATCGAGGTTGGGTATGGATGGGACGAGAGCGTCAGTTTTAATGTGAGGCCAGGAGGAGCACTCCTGTGCCTCCCAGCTCCACAACCAGGCAATAACATTTTGTACTTAGCTTTTTGGTGGCAGCCTTTAAGGACCACTGGTTTGCACTGCTGCTGTGCACCCAGGAAAACTGACCGCAGCATGCCATCGCGATACAATTTGGAAAAGGGGGCCTGAGCCAGTGAATTGGGCCCCTGATTTGCATAGTCCACAGCCACTGCGCAATCGAATTTCTGGGCCATCGACTTTGAGTCTTTAATCTCTGGGCAGCACGAGAGGTATAGTGCAGTGCTGCCCCTGTGTGGTCAAGCAGAAGTAAACACAGCCATCATTAGACATCCCCCAATGATTAAACGGGTTATCAAGTATTAGATTTAAATGCCACCACACTTTGCAGAAAAGGGGGATAAAATAGATACAAAGGACACCACTAAAAAAAAAATCAACAGATTATTTATATTGGAGGCCAGTAAACGTCAAATATTTCAAAAGAAATGCTGCACTGATGCTGCTGGATTATTTGTCTCTACTGCCACCAGGTGGCATCCTCCAGCAATACTTGCCCAATGCATTTCTCGCCACAATGTTTGGTTCAGTTCTGCAATCTGATCTTGCGTCAGTCCAACAGTGGCATAGCAAGAGTGATTCAGAAGGGAGGTAGCTGCATCTCTCTCTTGAGCAGCAAATTTGACAGCTTTTTAAAAATATATTTGAGAGGATTTTCTTTGCGCATAGATACAGAGTGAGAGGGACCCTTGAATTAAAAGTCCCCCCCCACCTTAACATTATTTCACTTTTAAGCAATGATGGGCGTGGAAGTAAATTGGACAGTTTGACTGAGCAGTCTTGCCTCCTCTTCCTCTTTACCTCTCACCAGTTTTCTCCCCTTTATATGCTGGGGTACAATTCCATGAGTGCCTCTCGTCCTCTGGTACCTCGCCCATCCGGCCACTCTTCATGTGTGAGCCTAAACAGTGACTGTCACAAGACTATGTGGCCATGGGATGGGTGGTGGAGAAAGAGGAATCACTGAAAGCCTGATTCTGTCCTCACTAAAATGTCCATAAAACACGCACTTTCCAGCAAGGGTCATTGGATAATGGTCAAGAGCGAGAATTCTGGTTAATTTTCCAACTTCCTAGCTCCGGGTTGCTGTGGTCAATTGTAATGCCTTTCTTGTGACTCTGGCTGAGATCAGCGAACTCATCACCGATCAGGGATCAAACCATCGGGGTCTGCACAACTCACTTTCACAGTTGACGACTCATTTTCACAGTGAACCATACAGGCACCCTGAGTGGGAAGGCTGATACAAAAACATCATGATTTGCACTCTCAGCTGCCATTCAGTATTTTCTTAGAGGTGCTCTTTTCTAAGCCTTGGACACTGTGGCCGATCGTAGTGTCACCACTTGGAAGCCAGCACAGACTATGAATCGAGTCTGGGACCTTCCTGGTCTGCATGGGTCAGTATCATGCGAGGTGGTGCACTTGTCCATTGAGCCATTGGGGGGCGTTGTCCAGATTTGGTGCAATTTATTTTTTTATTAAAGGAGCCGCCAGTAAGGAAGGTCTTCATATCATTGAGACACTAATGTGGTGCTTGCACCCGATGTTATTATAGGCTATATTTGTATCGGTTCTTGTATTCACCCTCCTGTGCAAAGTGACAACAATGTCCCCATGACACGGTGCTTTAAATAAAGACCCTTAGTTCAGAGGGCGACTACTCACTGGCTCTCCTGGCTCTCCTGAGTCTCCTTTATCTCCAGGCAAACCCTAGAAAAAAATCAAAGGAAAGGAATAGAAGTGGCTGTCAATCATTACTCAAGATTACATTTATGTAGATTATATTTGCATGTGCTTAAAGAGGAATTCTCACCATTGGGGAGGTTTTCTTAAATACATATGGGGCTAGAATTTCCGCAGGGAAATTCCTTGATTTCCTGCTGTAACCTCAGCGGTAGATTGGTGGAAACCCTGGAGAAATGACTATTTGCTCCGTCTCTTTGGGTTTTCCACTGATCTACTAAAGCTACTTTGGGAAATCAGGGAACGCCCTCCGCCCCCCACCCCACCCCCACAGAATTTCTGGGTAATAATCATCTCACTCCCTCCTCTCGTGAAGGCATTGACTCTGACTGGAGGTTATGGCCCCACAGATCTTGGGTGCCCTGCAGTACCTCACCATTCTTCAAGTGTGAACTTATACAGTGAGTGTCTGCAGGCTATTTGACCACAAGGAGTATTACAACCGATTGCTGCTTTATCCTCAACAGACACTGTTAGAGAAGCTGTATTCGGAATCCATTTTGAATTAAAGACTCCATTTTGTGAGTGACAGGCAGCTTCTTCAGAGATTTGCTTAAACAATCTGGAGAAAGTCAATAAGACAGTTGAATCTGTAAGACTGGTAGCACTGTCTGCATCGAAGATAGATTAGGAAGCTCTGACTTGCTCATGGATAACTCTATCTGGTTGCCAACTAGTCATCCAAACTTCCAACATCAGAGTAAGGCAGTCTGTGTGGTTTTGTGCATAGGAAAAGATAATGATGACTTCTTCTTCTGACAACTAAATGTTTCTTCTTTTCTGTACATATCAATAGATAAGTTAATTTATGTTATGACCTGATTAAGTCATCTATGTTACGTCCTGATAAGATAATTTATGTTATGTTATGTGGTGAAGATGAACATTATCTCCAACAGGTACTATTAGAGAAAAGCAGCACTTATATACCTACCGGTATCCCAGGTACAGGAAAACCTTCAGTCGCCTGAAAAAAAGAGGAGAGAGAACAAATTTAGACCCATCTGTAAGAACCTGCGTGAACATGTTCCAGTTCTGCACACTCATTTATTCGGGAGTGTGCCATGCTAACGGCTGGCATGCTGGCTAGCTGATATCTGCTTTCCATGGAAGTGGCTGAAGTGCTAACATGACCTTCCCTGACATCTTGCCTTTATTACACACCTCTGGAACGCTGTGTTCCTACAGTTTGGTGAATCATACATTATTGCTTCGGACATCTTCAAATCCTGTGCCAGGGTGTGACTCAATGGTCTCTAAGCGTGTTACCATCATGTGATCTTCTACCAAAGTTACGTTCATGAATCACTATATTTGCAGCTATAGCTGATGCCTCTTTCTCTGACTCGGAGGCTCTGGACTACCATTCTGCTCTTTCTCCGTATCTGTCACTTGCTCTACTCATTATTTAATCCCATCCAATGGGGATAGATGGCTTCATTCATCTCACAGAGCAGTGATTGAATTGCTGCACTTTAAAATCACCCATACTCTTCAATGAAGCAATGAAAATCTTGTTTCTTTCCATTATTCAGCATAGTTTCTTCATGTCTCAGGTCTTGGGGCTGTTTTCATAAGAACAGAGGAGATTAAAGGCTGATTTGATAAAGGCGTTTAGAATTACGAAGGGAAATGAAACAGAGTAGATAAAAAGAGACTGTTTCCAATGATTGGAGGGGGGTCTATAACCAGGGGATATAGATATATGATTAAATATCAGGGGCGAAAAATTGAGTCACGCCCCCTTTGGGGCACTAACTTTGTCGGGGCGCTACTTTTAGCGCCCCGGAAAAATTAGCGCCCCCGCAACCGAAATTGAGTGGTCGCACCCCAAGAGGAAGTGGGGTGCTACTGGAAGCGCCCCGCCTCCCTCTTGGGGCGCTGCGAGGGAATATCACGACGCTATGCCAGCTGGGCCCCCGGGGATCGGGAGTGCCGGCAAAAGAGCCCGGCACTTAAGAGAAGTGCCGGGCTCATGGAGTGCAGTCGGCACTCCGTGGGGGAGCTGTTCAAGAGTCCGGGGACGGGAGCGGAGGCAGGTACTGGCAGGCGGCCAGCAACAAAAATGGCCGCCCGACACCTCGCCTTTAAATAGCGCCGCCCCGGCCGCAGGTAGGCCCCCCTGACCAAGTTGGACATAGTGACCAGCGGTAAGTCAGGGGGTGCTACCGAAGATCGCAGCTGGGGCGCGAGCTGGGCGCTGCGCACGGTGATGACGTAATCGCTGGCGGCGCAGCACCGCGGGGCACTAATGGTTAGCGCCACCGCTAACCTCCTGCTGCATTTCACGGGAGACGTTAGCGGTTGCCACGCCTGGGCGCTAGTTGCTTTGTGCCCATCTTAGGGCGCTAATGGGAAGTGCAAAGCAACCAAATTATCCCCCCCAGAGATTTAAGACAGAAAGCAGGAGAAACATTTTAACAGTGGATTGTGAGGCTGTGGAATGCTTTAACCGAGTTAGTGATTGAAGCAGGAATCCTTTAAGAATAAGTTGTATAAGTGGCTGAAGGAAAAGGAAATAATGGGATATCGGAACAGAGTGGACACAAGATCAGGATTACTGCTCATGTGAAGGATAGACACCAACGTAGACTGGTTGGGCTGAATGGCCTGTTTCTGTGTTGCAATTTCTATGTAGCTACTGCTGATAATTTGATGATAAAGCCAAACTCTGCCCCATAAACTGACAGAAATTCTACTGAAATAAATAACTCGCTGACCAACATTGGCTCCCAGTCCGGCAACTCCTCGATTTTAAAATTCTCATCCTTGTGTTCAAATCCCTCCGTGGCCTCGCCCCTCCCTATCTCTGTAACGTCCTCTCGCCCTACAACCCTCCGAGATCTCTGCGCTCCTCCAATTCTGGCCTCTTGCGCAGCCCCGATTCTCATCGCTCCGCCATTGATGGCTGTGCCTTCAGCAGCCTAGGCCCAAAGCTCTAGCATTCTCTCCCTATAACACTATGACCAAGCTTTTGGTCACCTGTCCTAATATCTCTACATAAGGCTCGATGTCAAATTTTGTCTGATAACGCTCTTATGAAGCGCCTTGGGATGTTTTTACTGCGTTAAAGGTGCTATATAAATTCAAGTTGTTCTTGTGCATTGCAGAAGGCATCAAAGGGTCTCCTGGAGCTCTGCTTGGTTGGGAGTCGGAGAGGAATATCCCAGAATTTTCCCTAAATTGGCCACAGGTTTTTTCTGCTTTTCCCTAGCGACATAATCATTCGGGGCTGGGAGGATGGTTCAGGAGGTGACACTGTCTCCTGAATGGAACCGGCCTGCCGGGTCTTTCCCAGGTTCGTTTCACATCTTATTTATAAAAGCTATTTTTAAATAATAGGGAAGAAAAGACTGAGGAACAGATTTGCACAGAATTAATATTTTTAACTGAAGTCCATTAAAAGGGAATCATCATCAGTAAAAATTGTTTTCATATATGTGACAAAATTAGCACTATTGCATTAGAACTGAGTCACGCCAGTCAATGCTTTTGTGAAGTGAAGATGGTATAATTAGGTAGGTGGGGTCAATCCATCAAAAATGAACAGGCTTGATTGGCCCAATGGCCTTTCCTTCTTCCTAATCAGTTTTAAATTCCTTCGACCTCCCGTGACTCAAGCTTTCCCTGTGGTGAATACAATGATCCAATGGAGCAGGCTGTTTCTGGTTATTCCAAGAACTGAACTGCCCTGGAAGCTCCCTGAGAGGACAATGGTGATCCTTTAAAGACAGAATTCCAATGAATCCCCACAATGTCCTACCCAAGCCCAGCACATAGACACAGCACATTACAGTGTGCTCATATTACATATTGGGCCGGATATTCCGAACCCTACGGGTGGGCACGCGCTGTGTACCCACCCGTAGGGACATCGGAAATGCCGGTTTTAGGCATGCACTGCGCATGCGCTGGAAACCGGCATTTCCGATCTGTCAAGAAAGCTCTTGACAGATCCTCCGGTTGCCCTGGAGCAGGGCCTCTGGGGGCGGACAGTTCTGCTTTTTGGTGACCCTCCGCCCGCAGAAAACACTTACAATTCTTGTGCCTGGTAAAAGCAGGTGTAAGGCCTGCTTTTACCAGGATAAGAGTTGAAAAAAGTTTAAAAAAATAATTTTCCACTGGTTTATCATTTAAAAATACTTTAAAGAAAGGTAAGTTTATTTTTAGCCCCGTTAAAAACTTTAATTATTTTTTTCAAAAATTTACATTTTTGTTTAAAATAGTTAATTTATGTAATTTCAAGTCATTTTAAAAATGCGATTTAAAAAAAAATTAATTGAAGTTTTACTATGTTTTGGGGGTGCTCTCCATTCATATATTTGACAGGCCTTCCTGTTAAATGTATGAAGGGAGATTCCCTTCTCTGATTGGCTCCCCATGGCCCACGTGATCCCAGAGACGCTGCGAACTACCTGCACCTCTGGGATACGTGGGCCCTGCGCACCGGCAGTTTGGAGAGGCCCAGGAGCGGAACTGTGCGCCTCCCGGGAGCCCTCAGGTAAGGGCGCAGATTTTTCCAGATCGCAGTCCTCCGCCCGCGGGAGGCCTGCGATCGGACTATCTGGGCCATAGTATTTTTATGCAGGTGGTTACCCTGCTGATTTTAAATGGGTTAACACTTCCGTAAAAGTAGCTCAAACAGCAATATGGCACCAGCCTGGTAAGCCTCTGTATGTGAACTTCACCCATCATACATTCTACCCTATACTTGAAATAGCCTGCAAAAGAGGCCAGTCTTGCATTGGAACTGATATAAGAACATAAGAACATAAGAAGTAGGAGCAGGAGTAGGCCATACGACCCTTCGGGCCTGCTCCGCCATTCAATAGGATCATGGCTGATCCGAACCTAGACTCACGTCCACTTCCCTGCCCGCTCCCCATAACCCTTAATTCCCTTATCAGCTAGGAAACTGTCTATCTCCGTTTTAAATGTATTTAATGTCGCAGCTTCCACAGCTCTCTGAGGCAGCAAATTCCATAGATTTACTACCCTCTGAGTGAAGAAGTTTCTCCTCATCTCAGTTTTGAAACAGCAGCCCCTTATTCTAAGATTATGCCCCCTAGTTCTAGTCTCACTCATCAGTGGAAACATCCTCCCCGCATCCACCCGATCAAGCCCTCTCACAATCTTATATGTTTCGATAAGATCGCCTCTCATTCTTCTGTATTCCAATGAGTAGAGGCCCAACCTACTGATGAAGTGTATAGGTCAATATTATCGGAACACTGATTCCTACAAATAGGGAAGCTTATTTTGCCATTTGCTCTTACTCACCGTCCCTGGTAAGCCTGGAGAACCGGGAAGTCCAACTGATCCCTAAGACACGAGATAAAGAAACCGATTGTAAATAGGGGAAGGCTCAATGCTCCATTGCATTTCAATTCTCAGTTTAATGAAATGTTTCCTACCTTTTCACCCTTTTCTGATTTTGGACCAATAGGGCCTTGTTGCCCTAGTTCTCCCTGTGAAAACACAACGTGGTGCATAAACGGTCTAAACTTTCAAAAAACATAACCACGTTCCAAACTGTGACTATACCTGCAGCATCAAGGTATCATTCCGTCTGACTCTCCATCGCCTACTCTCATAAAAAATAGAAGATGCATGCAGAACAGAGTTTTCAAACCAATCTGCACAGCTGTTTTCCAAAGTTTTAGTCCACGCACACTGGGGTAGAAACTGGTTATGCGTCTATTTTCGGGGCATGTAACCAATGGCGTGCAGATAGCCCGTGCCCAAAAAAGTAGGTCCGAGGCTTGCTCTAAATTGGGTCTTGGGCCTTGGGTCTCCTTTCAATACTTTGGGAGGCCTACCAGGATCTATTGCGTCTCCAGAGGCAGCTCTTCCATTTCAAGTGGATCAATTTCGCCCCGCTAGCCTGTCTGGCAGTGGCCATCATTTAAGTCCTGGGGAAAAGGACAACAGGATACCAGGATGGGGGGGGTGGGTGGTCAGGGTAATTGGGGCTGACAGCGAATCTCAGGAGCGCTGTGGAGCCGGGAGAAGCTATCCTGTTCCTCCTGGCTTTTTTTTTCGTTCTGGGATGTGGGCGTCGCTGGCAAGGCCTGCATTTATTGCCCAGCTCTAGTTGCCCTTGAGAAGGTGGTGGTGAGCCGCCTTCTTGAACCACTGTAGTTCATGTGGTGAAGGTACTCCCACAGTGCTGTTAGGGAGGGAGTTCCAGGATTTTGACTCAGCGACGATGAAGGAACGGCAATATATTTCCAAGTCAGGATGGGATGTAACTTGGAGGGGAACTTGCAGGTGATGGTGTTCCCATGCACCTGCTGCCCTTGTCCTTCTAGGTAGTAGAGTTCGCGGGTTTAGGAGGTGCTGCCGAAGAAGCTTTGGCGAGTTGCTGCAGTGTATCTTGTAGATGGTATACACTGCAGACATGGTGCACCGGTGGTGGAGGGAGTGAATGTTTAAGGTGGTGGATGGGGTGCCAATCAAGCGGGCTGCTTTGTCCAGGATGGTGTCAAGCTTCTTGAGTGTTGTTGGGGTTACGCTCATCCAGGCAAGTGGAGAGTATTCCATCACACTCCTGACTTGTGCCTCCGCATTAAAGTTAAAAAAAAAGAATTGGACTTACGTTTTGTAGGCGGCCGCTGAAGAATCCTGAGCTGAGTGGAGCAGGCCCGGTGCCTGCTCTGCTTAGGGCTATCCAGTTTAGGACAGGGATCCTAAAGCAGGTGATAGGCCCCTCATTCACATGTGTAAGAGGCCTTCCTAGAAGAGTTTACGCATAGTGGAGGATGGGAAGCCAGCCAGGAAAGCATTAGATTATTTGAAACTGGAGGGGACAGAGGCATAAACGAGGGTTCAGCGGCAGAGAAGTTGAGGTCGGGTAAATGATGTTATGGAGGTGGAAGTAGGCAGTCTTTGCGATGGACAGGATCTGGGTTAGCTCGGGGTTGAATAGGATGCTGAGGTTGCGAGAGGTCTGGCTCAACCTGGGACAGTGGCCGTGAAGGGATTGCAGTTGGTGGCGAGGTTATGGAGTTTGTGGCAGAGGGGGCTGAAGACAACAGCTTTGGTTTTCCCAATAATTAACTCTGGTTGGATTTAAGCCTATGCCATAGATCTTTAACTTAATATAATGTGCCATCCAGTCTATAAAAGAATGAAACAAAGCCACTGACCTTCTCCCCTTTTAATCCCCTTGAGCCCGGTAGTCCATGTGATCCTGGAAGACCAGATTCTCCCTGAAAAGAGTCAGATAAATAGTATGCATGTAAAAATTCACAACGTGCATGGCTTAAACAGATATCAAATTTGTCAAACAGGAAATGAAAGTAAACCGCACTACATTAAAGTGAAACAATTGAATGGTGCCTTTCATTAGTCATTCTTCATTATTTGAGCTTCTCAGTTTCAAAATTGGAAGCCGCTTTGGCTACCAGTTCTTTTTTACCAACAGAAAGTGGTAGAGAACTTCACCTCTGCACTGCATGTGCTTGCAGTCATACTATTTAACATTTGCCAAGCTTTTAACTATACCTTTTTATTACCAAGGACGACTGGACTCGTGTAAATATAAGGCAGAGCTACAATGTGCCCTTATATTTAATAAAAATTGATAAAGAAAGGGAAAATAGAATATGAGAGTAAACTAGCAAATGACATAAAAACAGACTGTAAAAGCTTCTATAGGTATGTAAAAAGGAAAAGATTAGCAAAAGTAAATGTGGGTCCCTTACAGGCTGAGACAGGAGAAATTATAATGGGGAATAAGGCAATGGCAGAGAAATTAAACAAATACTTCGTGGCTGTCTTCACGGAAGAAAACACAACAAACTTCCTGGAATTAGTGGAGAACCAAGGCTCTAGCGAGAATGAGGAACTGAAAGAAATTAGTATTAGTAAAAAAATAGTACTGATGTTTAACCAGTTAAATTACCAAGTATAGAGGGGATATGTAGCAACATATTGGGCTATAACACAGCAAGAAGTGAATTCTTGTACACAAATAATAATTTGCCCAATCACAGCCAAGCTAATGCAGAGGCTACCATGTGGGTGGAGGGTTGGGGGGTGGTGGGATGGGGGACGGGGAGGAGGAGGTTTGGGGAGGTTCTCTCGGTTAAAATCATATACATTTTTTTTACACGTTGCTCAGATTTTATTGGAATTAGTGAACAGAGGAATTGTTCCCCCAGGACATGAAAGCCAAAGTTCCTGGTGAAGGTGCTTGATCTTTGCTTGACACTTGCCCACAGCCACTGATCAGAAGCAGCTGATTGACTGCTGACTTTGGAGCATGCTCTCTGGCCTGTCAGTCAGGGAAATGGTTCCTACCATGGTATAGGGGAGGGAGAAACAAAAAAAAACAACTCCTGAACAAAATAAATTTAAATATGGAAAGATTCTGGTTTTGATTGAAAGGTAAGAATGTTACATTGAAATTCCCCCTGATGCAAATCACATTGGTTCATCTGATCTGCATGCCTTCAGCCAGCGTCTGAAAGGTGACGATTTTCTTTATCAAAGTATTTATCAGCTTTTGTTCTCTCTGTCAGGTGGGTGAGCCTCCGTGTACTGCTCTAAGACAGCCAACAAGATACAAACAGGAGCAGCCAAGGGAATTCCCTACACTTCCAGTGTGGAGCTGCCTAATCTCTGACAGACACCTACCCAGCAATTAAAACATAGAAACATAGAAGATAGGAGCAGGAGTAGGCCATTCGGCCCCTCGAGCCTGCTCCGCCATTCGATGAGATCATGGCTGATCATCCAAACTCAGTACCCTGTACCGGCCTTCTCCCCATATCCCAATTGATCACATCAGCTAGCTCAGTACTGACCAGAGATTGAACCTGGGACCTATGTGGTCAGGATCACTCTACAGCTGCACTGGGACACGGGGGAGCCACTATGGGGCTTTTGAACATAGAAACATAGAAAAATAGGAGCAGGACAAGGCCATTTGGCCCTTCGAGCCTGCTCCTCCAATCAATATGATCATGGCTGATCCTCTATCTCAATACCAAGGTCCTGTATAACTGTAGTAAGACATCCTGCCACTGATGGAAAATTTGGGAGTCAGAGCTGAGGAAGCCATTACATGCTCACTAGTTAAAGAAGTGTGAACAAATCCATTCAGAACTGTGAATGTAGCTGAAAGCCTTTCCTTACCTTTTGTCCACTGGGTCCTGCGATACCTGGTAACCCGGTTTCTCCCTGTTCAACAAGGAATAGAAGGGTAAAACACACACCAGCAACTTCCCCGCCACAGTGAAAAGGAACTGTTTCATGCATTCAAAATAAATATTAAGCAGGAATAAATAAATCCGTATCTTTCCCCCTACCATTTCACCAGGTTTTCCAGGGAAACCATCCTGTGCTTGTTCTCCAGCTTCTCCCTGTGTTAGTCAAAGGTGAAAGCAGAGTGAATCTGGGATATATTCTGCAGGGATCATTGAAAATGACTGTTCCAATCCATTGCGCTTCAAGCAGTCAATATTATTTTACTGTAATATCTGGTGTACAGCCTGTGCTGGTATAAAATATCATGACTATTCCAAAAAAAATGTTAGAAGTCGCACAGCACCAGATTATAGTCCAACAGTTTTATTTGAAATCACAAGCTTTCGGAGCGCTGCTCCTTCGTCACTTCACCTGACGAAGGAGCAGCAGCTCCGAAAGCTTGTGATTTCAAATAAAAGTGTTGGACTATAACCTGGTGTTGTGCGACTTCTCACTTTTGTCCACCCCAGTCCAACACTGGCATCTCCGCATCAAAAAAAATGTTGTTTGCATTAGTATACAAATCACAGCCCCGTATTCGATGGTTGTAAAAATCTGGCTTATGCACTGGATGTTATGATCAATTAAAAGCTGGCAAGCAACCTTTCAAATCAACGGGGGTAGAATTTCTGCTGTTGACATCTTTTCTCCAGGGTTTCTGCTGATCTTCTGCCAAAGTTATGGTGGGACATCCATGGAAATTACTATGTAGTGTGTTTAAAGTAAAATAAAAACTTCCCAAGATACTTCAGAATGAAGATAGATAGGCGGGAGAGATTAGGAAGCGTGAATGAAAGTTTGGGTTGAAAAGGTGAGTTTTGAGGAGGTTTATAAAAGTGAAGAGGAAAGTTGGAGGGATACATGGAAGAATTTCCAGCGAGTGGGTCTAAGGCGGCTGAATGCTCTGCCACCAATGTGGGGTGAAGGGATGGGGAGAAAATACACAAAAGGCTCGAATCAAAGACTGCCGAAGGTGATATAAGCTGGAGGAGGTGTGAGGATGTGTCGGGATTATAAGAGAATGATGAGAATTTTTAATTTAATGCATTGGGCGACAGCAACCTAGTATAGGTCAGTGAGGATGAGGACAAGGTAGTTGAAAGAATGAAAGAAAGACTTGCATTTATATAGCGCCTTTCGTGTCCTCAGGATGTCCCAAAGTGCTTTACAACCAATGAAGCACTTTTGAAATGTAGTCATTGTCGTAACGTAGGAAACACACAATAACTAGATTTGAGATTCAACAGTATAGTGTATTATTGTGAGAAGAGAAAGAAGAGATTGTGTTGCTCAGCAAGAATCAATACTGTTTAACAATTTGGAAGGTTCCTCAAGGTGTACAAAACATGTGATTGACTAGAAGAATCTGTGGAACTTAATGAAGTCAACATATCAGCATCTAGAAAGCTGGCTGGACAAGTTAGTGAGCTAGCCAGCAGAGAAAGGGTAAGCAGAGTAGGATTTAATGGGCCGTATTTTCCGATCGGAGGCCTCCTGCGTGCGGAGGCCTCCGATCTGGAAAAATCTGCGCCCTTACCTGAGGGCTGCCGGGACGCGCACACTTCCAGTGCTGGGCCTCTCCAAACTCCAAGTGCGCAGGGCCCACGTATCCCAGAGGCACAGGCAGTTCGCAAGGGTCCCTGGGATCACGTGGGCCATGGGGAGCCAATAGAAGAAGGGAATCTCCCTTCATACACTTGACAGATAGACCTGTCAAATATATGAATGGAGATCACCCCAAAAACACAGTAAAACATTAAATACATTTTTTTTTAAAAATCACCTTTTTAAAATTAGTTGAAATTACAATAAATTAAATATTTTAAACAAAAATTTATTTTTTTGAAAAAAATATTTAAAGTTTTTTATGGGGCTAAAAATAAACTTAAATTTTAAAAAAAACTTTTTTCAACTCTTATCCTGGTAGGCCTGCTTTCACCAGGCGTAAGAATTCTTAGGGTTTTCTGCGGGCGGAGGGTCTCCAGAAATCGGAACTCTCTGCCCGCGGAGGCCCTTCTCCAGGGCAGGCGTCTGATCTGTCAAGAGCATTCTTGACAGATTGGAAATGCCTGGTTTTCAGCGCATGCGCTGTGCATGCCTGAAACCAGCATTTCTGATGTCCTTACGGGTGCGTACACAGCTCATACACACCCGTAGGGATCGGAATATCCGGCCCATTGTACTTTCTTTTTTGGGAGCAATGCAATGACAGCTACACATTCACTCCCAGTTTGCACTGCTGTTAAGTTGGGAAGGCCGAATTCTGCACATGCACACTCAAATGCACCTACCTATGATTATTAATCAGTCTTCAACAGAGGGGATTGTATAGATTGCTCTTAGACCCCACCTAGCACATTCACAATGCAATACCACACATTTCTCACTAAGGGTGCCAATGCCAATTTTTCTATTTTGTATTTCACTTTTAGCATTGGGCTAATGCCCAAAACGATAGCAGCATTAGACAGAAATGCCTCTATACCTATGGTTAAATAGCCTGTTAATATTCACTGTCAAGATATACCCAGAAGTTAATAGTCATTTGAATGAGGTGTCAGAGAACTGGTTGAATCCTTAGGGAGGAGAGGCTGTGGAATGGGAGATAACTGGCAAGAAAAATCTTATTAAAGAGAAACACTACTGGTATTTAGTGTTTTTGATCAGAAAAGGCATAAATGGGAGAGTTTGTTTTCAAGTTTATGTAAGGAAGTTTATTTTTAAACAATGTATGTGTTGGAGTGCTTAAGGACCCCGATATATGACCGACACAACAACTCGATGAAGGAGACCAAAGGATTGAAAGCACCTTGTTCGATACTATAACAAAAATATTTAAACAGACTAACATCTTCATTTAAATAATGGAAAAGGGACTTTCATGCCAATACGTTAACAAATTGCTCTCGAATACTGGACAATGCAACGTCAGCCATTAGGGGCTGAATTTTAATGGGGAAGGTGGGTTGGGGGCGGGGGTCTTCGAGGCGGTTGGGAAACCCGGGAGAATTTAAGGGCAGGGCCTGACTTGCGAGGGAAACCTCTGTTTCCCACCCGCAGTCAGCCAGATTGAGAGGCTGGCTGACTCCGGGCAGGTAGGCCTGTGACACACAGAGAAGGGAGGGAGGGATCGCGTGTGGGCCAGGGGGCGGCCGGAGGAGCAGGGGTGGGCCGGGACCAGCAAAGGGGTGGGGGGGGGGAGATGACTGGGGACCGGAGGTGCAGGATGTGGGGCGGTCGGGTCAGGGGCCGGAGGAGCGGCGGTGGGGAGGGGGGTGGGTTGGGTGAGGATCGGGCAGCTAGAGGAGCAGGGGAGTTAGGTGAGGATCGGGGGCTGGAGGAGCAGGGGCGGGGGGGGGGGGTTGGAGGAGCAGGTGGGGGAGGCCTCGTGGGTGGGATTGGAGGCCTCGTTGGGGCGATCGGAGGCCAGGCGGGGGGAATTGGAGGCCGCGCGGGCGGGAGGTGGGGGGTGGGGGGATCGGAGGCCTGGGGGAAATCGGAGGTCTTATGGCGGGGGGCAGGATCGGAGGCCTGGGGGGAATCGGAGGTCTCGTTGCGGGGTTTTCGATCGCAGGGGGTTAGGCAGGGACGCTGGATTCAGGAGGGAAGTGTAAAGGCACTTACCTCCTCGATCCAGCAGTCCTCACCTTGCTTCAGCTGGCGGGTTTCACGAGGTCTGCAAAACCCGACCAGCTAAAGTTAAATTCAAAATGGAGGTTAAAGCAGAGTCTTCCAGCCTCATTATAATATTTTAATAGACGACCCACCTCCTGGCAGCGGATTGGCTGCCCGCCCCCGTCCCGCATCCGTTAAAACCGGAATTGGGCAGGTTGGAGGTGGGTTCTGGTCAGGATTCAGATTTTTAACACGTTAACATCCCACATGCCCCAACTCACCTTTTTTTTTAGGTTAAAATTTCCCCCAAGGTGTCTATTTTCTATAAAGATATCTACTTGTTCAATCTTAGTTTCCAGAAGAGAGAAAAAAATACTTGCCTTAACTCCTGGAGGTCCAGGGAAGCCATTTTTCCCATCTATCCCAGGTGCGCCCTGAAAATACATAAATTAGAAAAGATGACTAGCTTGTGATTAATTCTTCTAAACTGGATAAAGAAACTCTGACATTTCCAAAGGTAGATACAGGTTTAAGATCACAGGTTTGAATGCTGAGTATTAATCTCCATTATAGAATCTATACTTCAGTTAACATCACTAACTCCATTAATCTTTGGACGCCAACCATTTTAAAAATTCCATTTAAAAACAAATTGTAACAGTTTTATTTAGAAGGAAAAATAAATCAATTTTATGGATTTGCCAGTGCCACTGTTTTGGAATCAGTTAAGTAATGCAGTGACAGAAATATTATTTCAAGTCAATGAAACATAACATTTTTATAGGGCTTGACAGGGTAGATGCTGGGAGGATGTTTCTCCTGGCTGGGGAGTCTAGAACTAGGGGGTCACAGTCTCAGAATAAGGAGTTGGCCATTTAGGACTGAGATGAGGAGAAATTTCTTCACTTAAAGGGATGTGAATCTTTGGAATTCTCTACCCCAGAGAGCTGTGGATGCTCAGTCGTTGAGTATATTCAAGACAGTGATCGATAGATTGTTGGATATGGGGATAGTGCGGGAAGGTGGAGTTGAGGTGGAAGATCAGCCATGATCTTATTGATTGGCGGAGCGGGCTCGAGGGGCTGAATGGCCCACTCCTGCTCCTATTCCTTATGTTCTTATGCTAAGTCGTCGGAACAGCTGTGGTGCCGGGAGGAGCATTCCTGCACCTCCTGGCTCCCCAGAAGGGTTTTGAAAAAAACTATTTTTTTAATAACTTACCTCTTGTTGGCAGCCGCAGAGGTTGCTGAAGAATCCTGAGCAGTGCAGGCCTGTCGCCTATACCGCTCGTCGCTGATGAATTTTAACAGGCGTTAGGCCCCTAAATTACATATTCAATAGGCCCAAGGCTGATTTTAGGCATCCACCAGGGAAGCCTAAAAAATGGGCTCCATGAATTTAGCAATGGGACCAACGCCTGTGCTGATTGGGTGCAAGATGTCCCACTGCTGAATTAATATTTTGCAAACCATTGTTCTATGTTTCACCTGTCTTTGCTTCTACTTAAGAAACTTGGGGTTGAAATTGTGCTGTGCAATATCAGTTTTGAGACATTGGAATGTCTTCTATTTTAATGGTATTAAAATAAATGGGTTAACATCTTTGCTAAAATTGCAAATCAAGAAATTTCATTTGAGCAAGTAAGTGAGTTTGTTACTAATATGGCACAGCAAGATTTCATCCCCCTTGTGTCGGCAAAACAGCAAAATGTCAGTATTCCTTACCGGTTTTCCCAGTGGTCCTGGTTTTCCTGGAAACCCAATTTCACCTGGCAATCCCTAACAAATAGAAAATGTTAAATACATGGCAACAAATTCAGATCATCATCAAATAAATATACTGGATCTTCCTACTACTACAGCACATCTATATTAAATATGGGCTAGAAATTCATTATAGCCCAGGAATGGGTGGTGTCATTAGAAAAGTTGGAGATTCAGCGCCAGGCGCTAATGCTTTAGACTGCATACAAAATTCATGCTCACTGCTCAACAAAATGATTGGAGTCTTAATTCAAGTCTTAAAGCCCAAGTTCATTGGCGTTACACTCAAAGGGTGATCAAAAGAGTACACTTAAAGGGTGCATCAACATCAGGTGCAGTCTAATCACAAGTCATGATTGCCACAGGCTTTTTTCAGTACCTAAAGGGGAGGTTCATTGATGCTATAGAACCTCATTCTCAACATTGCTGGCTGTGCAGCTGCCTCAGCAAGCAGAAGGAGGACAAGGAGAAGGAGGACTGAAGCAGCTGTACTCATGGCAGATCCATGTCCCAGGGAGAGAGCCCACAGATTCTGCGATCAAGTGTTCGCTGTGGAGAGACGGAGGGTGGTGCTCTACCTGGCAAGTGGCAGGAGGCCCTCACCACAAGTCTTCCAAACCATGTGGAGGGAGGTAGCACAGCACGTCTCGGGCAGCACTGTGATCCCCAGGACCCACACACTGTGCAGGAAGAAATGTAACGACCTCACTCGGGTGGTCAGGGTGAGTGAATGCTTCAACAAATGCTACATTCCATCATCTGTACCACAATCTTCACACACTGCCCAAAGCACCACACCCCCAGCACTCACCCACCAACACTCACAACCACATCTCACACCTTGCACACAATGACAGCTATTCAACTATGGCAGGCACATCACCCAAACACATTGCTCCACACTCACTCACAAACTTTCCTTTCTCTTGCAGGCCAAGGTGGCTCACAACAGGAGGGATCAGGAGTGCACAGGCGGGGGATAAACCGACAGCCAACCACTGCCTGCGCTGGAGAATAGAGTGCTGCAGATTATTGGGTGCCAGGTGGTGGGCGCCATGGCCACCAGCGACGTTGACCCCCTTGGGGACAACAACGGTATGTTGATCCCTACTCCTTCTTCTCACATCCCACTTCCCCCTCACCCCACAAACGTTTTGCACTTTCAAGCTAATCATGCTGTATGCATGCATTTCTCCCTTCCTTGCCCCCTCCCCTCACCTTAACCCAACTCTTGTGCCTTTATGCTTTCAGATAATCAGCAAGCACCTGAGCAGCCTGTCCCAGAGGGTACTGTTCAGAGTGAGATGGGAGAAGAGGAGGAGGAAGAACACACCGTGTCACTGCATGTCTCACCCGCAGGCATCAGCTCAGATGCTGGCACTATGCGTTCTTTAGAGACTAGTATAATAGCGGGATCTGCACAGGGTGAGGCACCGGGGACGAGTGGGCTGCAGCAAGGCCAGGGGGAAAGGGTAGCTCGGGGGCCAACTCCCCAGAGGGTGAGTTCATGCGTGAGTTCTGCTGCACAGGACTCAGATGAGGACCTCAATGGGGAGACGTTTAGAAGGAGGGTGATGGGTGTGCACACAGAGATGATAGGTGCAATGGCAAGGGTGCCTGAGAGCCTCTCGGCAATGATAAGGAGCGTGGAGGAGTCCACCTCCAACATTGCACAAGGTTCTGCGCACACCATGGAGCCTATCATTTCCAGTTTGCAAAGGATGGTAGACGCCCAGAGAGACAGTGGCGACACAGACCTGATGCCATGTGTGATGGGCGATCTGGCAGCTTCCATTGCAGCACAGGCGGAAGTGATGCAACATCTTAGTGCTGTAATGCAGTCTATGCTTGGTGGCATCCAATCTCAGACTGCTCTCATGCAGTCTCAGCTTGATGCCACGCAAGCTCTGACTGCTGCCATTGTGGCTGGGTCTACCACCGTCGACCGGGGCTTTCACGGTGTCACAACAGGCCAGCAATCTGTGTTCCAACAGATTGCTAGGGATGCTGAGGTGCTGCCCCGGGGGTTTGGCAGTGGGTCAGTGGAGCAGGAACCTGCTGTTTTTTCTCAGGATGATAGCATTACTGCTCCCACCACTGCCACTCTGCCATTGCCCTTGTCACTGCCTGTCATCCAGCCATCCCAGACTGCTGCCGCCCATGCAGTCTACAGCCGGGCCTTCCAGGCCCAGAGCTGGTTGAGGGCGTCCTGAAAGGCCATCTGAAGTCTCCCGCACGGACACTCAGCAGCCTTCAACCAGCCCTGCTGCATCCACTGGGCTAACACTTCAGAGGAGCACTAGAGTAGGCAAAGGCACAGTAACGAGAGGCACTAAGGAATTGCACAAGGGTGAATAGTTAATATTTTTTGTTGTAAATATGTGTTCTGATTTTTGATAAATTCATTAATTCAGTTTGGATTCTTTTATGGTGTGTCTCATTTCAGCTTTGCGTTGTGATATGATCTGCAACAGGGATGGAATGATGAGGATGTGGTGAGCAATGAGGATCTGGGGTTTAATTCATTCGAACCGCAGTCTGATGAGGTGATCATGGACTGCCCTTCCGGAAGGCCGATTGAGTGGATGCCTCCTCCTTTCGCTCCTGTTCCTCCTCCTCCTCATTCTCCTCGTCTTCCTCTTCCTCTTCGTCCTTTTCCTCCTCCTCCTCTCCCGCTTCCTCCTCCTGAGGCGGTCCCGCAATCCCTGGTGGCAAGGGCTGGGCCCTCATGATGGCCAAGTTGTGGAGCATGCAGCAGACCACCACGAAATGGGACACCTGCTCAGCCGAGTACTGGAGGGCTCCTCCCGAGTGGTCAAGGCAGCAGAACCGTTGCTTCAGCAGGCCGATGGTCTGCTTGATGATGTTCCTGGTGGCACCATGGCTCTCATTATATGAGTGCTGGGCAGGAGTGTTGTGGTTGCAGAGGGGAGTCATGAGCCAGGCGCAGAGCGGATAGCCCTTGTCTCCGAGCAGTCAGCCGCGAGCTTGACGTGGTGGCTGGAAGAGTGCTGGCACACCAGTCTGGCGCAGGATGAAGGCATTGTGGCTGCTGCCTGGATAGCAATCATTGACATTGAGGATTCGCTGTCTGTGATCGCACACCGACTGCACATTAAGTGAGTGGTAGCCTTTGCGGTTACGGAAGATCTCAAGATTGTTATGCGATGCCCGCAAAGCCACGTGGGTGCAGTCAATGGCACCCGGCACCATGGGGAATCGCGCTATCCTGGCAAAGCCACATGCACACTCGTCCTGCTTCTCTCTGGTGATGGAGAAGGAAATGTAGTCCCTTCTCCTACTGTAGAGAGTCTCTGTGACCTCCCGGATTCAGCGATGGACGGCGAACTGCAAGAAGGATCCGCTGGCAAAGAAATTGAGGGCCACGATGACCTTGACTGCCACTGTGAGAGCCGTGGTCGCCCTGATCTGAGGCTGGAGGTCTGGTTGCAGGAGGTGGCAGAGTTCTGTGACCCCCTCCTTGGTGAAGCGGAGCCTTCTAATACACTGCTCCTCGCTTAATTGGAGGTAGGAGAAGTGCTCTCGGAATACCCTCGGAGGGTAAGGCCTCCTGTTGAGAGCCCTGATGGCCCTCCTCCTCCCTCTAGGCACATGTTCCAGTCTTTTTCGCTGCCTCCGCTCCCTCCATCATAGATCCTGGAGGGTGAGGTCGACTGCCAGTACAGCCCACATTAATGTAACCATGCGTAGCAGTTTGATTTTTTTAAGAATTAACGTAACTACTTTTTAGTCGCCACAACACTCCTGATACAAAATAACCTTGAAATTTCTGAATGAAACTGTTGGACTATGTGAAACTGACAAGAAACCACTGAAACTCTACTAACCTGACAGCTGCGAGTCATTACTGATGATCCTTTTAAATAATGCTCCTGCTGCTTCACGCCAGCTCTCCCTGTCACTGTTTACTCCAGACACTAAGGTAGGTGGCGACAATCAATTCCGCAGATTGGGCAGTCAGTGAGCATTGCACACTCACTGACGTCACGATCCACCTGGCGCGGTTAAACTCAAAAATCTAAAAGTTGCTGTCCAAGTGGCCGTTAACTTCACGAAAACAGCATCTCACTGTCTTCCTCACCATTGAAATGCATTGAATGGCATGAAGTTGCTGTATTTGTGCGGTAGATACAAACTAAATTTTCCACAGATACTTAGGGCTTGTCCATTCCAGTGTAAGTACAATTTGACGGTGTGGTAAGTCTTAATTATTGCCCGTCAACCTATCTGGCACTGAAAATTAACTATTACAAGTGTGGAGTCTCATTCTGTCAGGTTTTAATTGTTGTTGGACATTTTAAAAATGTAACATTTTACATTTAAAAATTTTTACTTTACTTTTCTTTTCTGCCTCTGTTTTCTCTCTCGCTCTTAATCCAATGTTCTTTCCCTCCCTTTATTTTTCTTTCTGTACCTGATTTGACATTGAATTCACCCACTCTAATTTACACTTCCTTCTCAGTCCTTGCGCTGTTAATTTTACAATTCTTCAATCTGATTGGTTAGGGAGATACACAGTTGCTTGCCCCATTCACTCAGGTCCCGGATGCTCGGTTTCCCTCACAGCTCGCACATTCAGCAACTTCCCACGCAAAAAAATTAAAAACTTAAACATGCTGGGGCAAGTCTAATGAATGGCAGACACTGTTAGATGCCCTGCTACGGCAAAATTATGGCCCAATATAACCATCGAGCTGTTAAAAATAAAAAATTGGCCCTGTTTCGATTTGGCAAAAAAAAAACAAGAAAACTTTAAAAGGGAAGTATCATAGTGGTCACTCAGTCCTAATGTTCGATGACTCAAATGATAATTCATGTTCATTTTTTAATCTAATAATATAGTAAGGTTCAGTTGGATAGAAAATATCTACAAACTCTCTCACCTGTTCTCCAGGATATCCTCGTGGTCCAGCAACACCAGACTGTCCTTTAGCACCCTAGAAGAAAGTAAGAGAACATGGCTAAGAATTGCTCATTCCAAGTTCCTCCAATGGCTCAGTGAGTTAATTTGGCGAGTGGTTGAGCCGCACAAACCAGAAAGGTCATTGGCTTAATCCATGGTCTTTAATGTCAGTTGATCTCACCCAGGATGGCAGAAGGAACATCATGATTGGCCTCAGTGCCCTTATTTTGGGGAGGGGAAAATCAGCCCCAATCCAGTGACCCCAGCAGGAAAGTGCATTGGTGTGGATGTTAGGTAAGGGTACAACTGGGGTTGTCTGTGATGTCTTTTCAACTTTGAATGTTTTCCAAACACTGATCGTGTAGACTCATGAATGTTTGGCCCCTTGGACAAGTGGACATCTGCAAGATGCACTGCAGCAACTCGCCAAGGCTTCATCGACAGCACCTCCCAAAGCTCTACCACCTAGAAGGACAAGGGCAGCAGGCGCATGGGAACACCACCACCTCCAAGTTCCTCTCCAAATCACACACCATCCTGACTTAGAAATATTTCGCCAATCCTTCATCGTCACTGGGTCAAAATCCTGGAACTCCCTACCTATCAGCACTGTGGGAGTACCTTCACCACACGGACTGCAGCGGTTCAAGAAGGCGGCTCACCAGCACCTTCTCAAGGGCAATTAGTGATGGGCAATAAATGCTGGCCTTGCCAGAGATGCCCACATGCCATTAATAAAAAAGAAATAAGGTGCCAGAGGGCAAATGTACATCCTTACCTCAGCAGAGAGTCAACATCTTCTGGGTAGGAGGTGAAAAAAATTGGTGAGAAGAAATAAAAATAAAATGAATTCATTATTCCAAAGAGCCAATGGGTTAGAAACTCCTTTGTGCTCATTTTCGGATGGCTGAAATGGACGGTGCGCATGGAGTGCCTGCCCCAACCAGGAGGCACAAAGCCAGCCTGAAATTGGGCCTTGGGCATCATTGACATTATCTGGGTGAGCTGCCTGTAGCTGGTGTGCCTCCATAGGCAGTTCGCTCATTTGATACGACGGCCCTAAGTTAAGTCCCAGGAGTGGGCGTGGAGCAGCAACAGGGGTGGGGGAGTTGGGGGGAGGGCGATCGGGAGTACTGTGGAGTGGGAAGAGCAATCCTGCTTTAAAACTGAAAGAGAAACACTTCACCTTTGTCTGAAGAATCCCGAGTGGAGCAGGTCCGGCTCCTGCTTCTCTTATCCCAAACCAATTTCTGCCAGGGAACCTAAAACAGGCGTTAGGTCCCTCATTTACATATACAGGGGGGCGTAACGCCTGTTTTAGGCAATCGATGGGGACCCCTGAAAAATGACCCGGCACAATATCAGGTCAGATGACTTTCACGCGTCCTTTGGATGCGGGATGTTGATCCTCAAAAATGGCCCAATTTTTACCCGAGTGCTTAATTCAAAAATACAAAAGAAAATGCTCGAAATACACAGCTGGTCAATCAGCATCTGAAAGGGAAAGTTAGGTTAATGTATCCAGACCCATCATATTTTATTTATGCAGTATTTATGATCTTATTGATCAATTTCTGAACCCTGGCTTCCCTCTCTATTACCCAAGGGCCTCAGGGCCAATTGTAATGACCCTATGGTGCCCTGGCGGAAGTGAGCTAATTCAGCACAGGCCAATAATCCAACCCCCTTCCATTCACTTTTTAATTTAAAAAAAATCTATTCATGTACAATATAGTTTATCGTTAATTTGAAAGTGTGGTTATATTATTTTCCACTTTCCACTTTTAATGATGCTAAGATGCCGGTGTTGGACTGGGGTGGACAAAAATGAGAAGTCGCACAACACCAGGTTATAGTCCACCAGTTTTATTTGAAATCACGAGCTTTCGGAGCGCTGCTCCTTCGTCAGGTAAAGTGAAGGAATACAAATCAGCAAAGCATATATAGACAGAGAACAATGTGTAGCGTACAATGTCAGACAACTTTCTGACTGCCCTCCATCACACCTCGGCAGAGATACAATCAGGTCAGTCAGGAAGGCATTACATCAAAGACACAGCAAAATACAGCTAAGACAATGAGGTGGGGTCACAGGGGGTCCAACGTGTCAAATGCTGCAGTCTGTATGGTTAAGCTTTTTACTTTTTTTTAAAACTGGAAATCACATCTGTGAACAAGCCAACGACGACTTGAGTCTGGATGACTCTACGTCATGTAGCGTGACATGAAACCAAGATCCCAGTTGAGGCCATCCTCATGGGTGCATCCTCATGTCAAGGACATTCAGCCTTGGATCTGCGGGTAAGCGTTCTCCAAGGCGGCCTTCGAGACACACGACAACGCAAAATCATCGAGCAGAAACTGATAGCCAAGTTCCGCACCCATGAGGATGGCATCAACCGGGATCTTGGTTTCATGTCACGCTACATGACGTAGAGTCATCCAGACTCAAGTCGTCGTTGGCTTGTTCACAGATGTGATTTCCAGTTTTAAAAAAAAGTAAAAAGCTTAACCATACAGACTGCAGCATTTGACACGTTGGACCCCCCTGTGACCCCACCTCATTGTCTTAGCTGTATTTTGCTATGTCTTTGATGTAATGCCTTCCTGACTGACCTGATTGTATCTCTGCCGAGGTGTGATGGAGGGCAGTCAGAAAGTCGTCTGACACTGTACGCTACACATTGTTCTCTGTCTATATATGCTTTGCTGATTTGTATTCCTTCACTTTACCTGACGAAGGAGCAGCGCTCCGAAAGCTCGTGATTTCAAATAAAACTGGTGGACTATAACCTGGTGTTGTGCGACTTCTCACTTTTAATGAGATCACTAAACCCCCAAGAGCTTGAAGTGCTTTTGAAGGTATGATTTAGTGAAGCCCTGAAATTTTTGCAGAGGGGCTAGCAGGCTGATCCCTCATGCTTGGGAATTAAGTTACAAGCATAGGCTTGAAGACTCGACTCTCCCGCCTTGAAAGGAGGTGAGTAATGGGGGATCATATAGAGGTATATGATACTGTGGGGAATAGATAAGGTAAATCTAGAGCACTATTTCAAGTTAAACCACGACTGCAGGACAATGGTATAAAGAGGGGTGAGTTCATTACTAATGACAGAAAGCTCTTCTTCATACTGAGAGTGTTTAATACCTGAAATGGCTTCCCTGGTGAGTTAATGGAGGCAAAAACTCTGGAGTTATTCAAGAGGCGTTTACATGCTGGGATGGAGGTGAACTGTAGTCTCCTATGAATGAGTGAGCTAGATGGTCCAAATGGTGCCTCACATCTGTACTTATCTTTGTGATTTTTGGCCTTGAAATTACATCACGAGACATATAAACACTTATCATGGCCGGCTCAAATTAATTTTTCTGCTGTTTTAACAGATTGTTAATCATTTTATTTTAAGCTCCTTAGCAAAGTTGCAGGGGGAGGACATTAGGAACATGGGAACAGGAGTAGGCCATTCAGCTCCTCGAGTCTGATTCGCTATTCAATTAGATCAGGGCTGATCTGTACCTCAACTCCATTTACCCACCTTAGCTCTATATCCTTTGATACCCATACCTAACAAAAAATTTGAGATGAACGCATTAAGTGTTTGAACACTAGTATCACACAGTGTAATCTCATAACCACAAGTGGAAAGGAAAACTGACGGAGTGTATAACGGACGGCCGATCTGATACCACTAGATTTCCGCCACTGTTGAAAGTTGTGATCAGCCTTACAGTGATTTATTCTGCAGCACCGATTTACTTTGCACCTCTTGACCACAAGATGGTGGCATTTCCTTTTGAAATGAATAAAAGCACCAGTCTGTATATTGCAAACTTACACAAATTTCTCCAATACCCTTTGTTGAATTTAAAGTTATCTCTCAGAAGGTAGTTGTGTTACTTCAGTTTTGGCTAATAGATAAATGGGGAGTGGGATGGAGACAATTTACTGGTATATAATTCTTCTTTCATAACATACAAAAAAAAGCTAAGTGATATTACAGCTAATGTAGCGGCAGCGTACCGCAGTTTGTGAATAATTATTTTCAATTTATTTTTGTGCGCATGTATTTTGTGTGATGAATATTAGTGCTTGGGAACAGAACACTTCTCATTTCATAGTCCAGTGCCAGGATCAAGCACTCTCAGGTCAGAAATGATCCAAGGACAAGGCTTCTCTACTCTGCCCCAACAATGCATCTGTCCCAATCTCAGAGATCCACCCCATGGCAAAAACGTGACATTTTTCCATTTTTCACACTATCCATCCCGTGATGTCTTGGAGTGAGATTGCTAATTTAGTACCAATTGATGTCAAATTAGGAACAGTTTTGGTGCTGAGGTCCGATACGCAGCAGGAACTTGATTGAGGCTGTCCCATAAAAATCGTCCATTGTATTGTACTGTTTCTTATACTCAAAAGTACAGTAGCAGTTTTTGAATGCCTTGGGTTGGCTCCACAATGGCTGAGTTGATAAATGCACTGCCAGGTGTGATACTGAGTCGTACAGACCAGGAAGAAACCAGGTTTTAATACCGGGCCTGCACTGAGTTAACTGGCACTCATAAGGGTATCACCATTGTACTTAATGCCCCCTGGATTAGGAAGAGAACAAAAACTAGCCAGAAAAGGAGGGGAGCAAATGAGTGACTCAGAGATGTTCATCTCTCATGAACTTTTGATTATTCAAAACTGTGTTCAGATAAAAAAAAAACACATTGTATTTTCAACAGGTACAGTCATATTGACCATGGACAGAACTTATGATAAAACCCGTAAGGGTGAAATGTTAGGTTCTACTCCAAGAATGTGACCTCTCTGAACACAAGGCATTACTTTTGTTTTCTTTGAGATGTTAGTCTGTCCAGATTTTCTGCTTGTTTTCCCACGCTATCTCACTGCCATAAAAGCATCTCTGCATAATTTGTAAAAAAAAAAGCCGCTTGATTTTCAATTCTTGCCCATTTCTCATTGCTCTGAGAAGATGGCGGCGGGCCTTCTTCTTGAACCACTGCAGTGTAGTAGTTTGATACAACTAAGTGGTTTGCTAGGCCACTTGAGAGGGCAGTTAAGAGTCAACCACGTTGGTGTGAGACTGGAGTCACATATATGCCAGAACGGGTAAGGTTTCCTTCCCTAAAGGACATTAATGAATCAGTTGTGTTTTTACGACAATCCGACAGCTTCATGGCCACCTGTACTGATGCCAGATTTGTATTTCCAGGTTATTTTTTTTAAACAAACTGAATTCAAATTCAAACACTGCCATGGATGGGATTTGAACTCACTCTCTGGATTATTACTCGGTGCCTACTGAATTATTCATTCAGTAGCCAATACACTACGCGGGTAAACGGGGTTTCCATCGCACTTCCAGTGAAGTAACACTGGTGGAGCAGAGCACCTCGAAGGAATTTCCTGACATAATCTAGGCTTATACTCCAGTGCAGCACTAAGGGAGTACTGCACTGTCGGAGATGACGCCTTTTGAATGAGACATTAAACTGAAGTCTTGTCTGCTCTTTCAGGTGGATATAAAGGAACCTTGTATAAATGCTGGCAAGGACTCCAGGAGAACCTACTCTTCTTCAAACAGTACCATGTGATCTTTTATGCCCACCTGATGAGGGCTCAGTTTAATGTCTCAACTGAAAGATGACACCTCTGACAATATAGTACTCCCTCAGTACTGCACTGATACCTCAGGTCAGATTATATGCTCAAATCCTAGCATAGAGCTTAGACCCATGATTTTCTGATTCAAAGGCCCAAGTTCTACCACTGACACCAAGGTCAGCAGTTCCACAGATTTAAGTTAAGTTTAATGGATAAATTCTGCGTCATAAAATCTTGTTGTAAATCAAAAAATATTCAGCCTCTTTAAAAAATCAACAAACCTGACTCTGTCTCTGTAATAGCAGTACCACATTCTAAAATTAGAATAAACCAGAATCTAAGCTTTACTCATTCATGGGAAAAGCTCTCAGTAGTTTATCACTCACCAGAGGCCCAGTGATTCCCTGCGCTCCAGGCAGTCCCCGGTCCCCCTTCCTTCCCTAAAGAACAGCAGAAACAGCAGGATTAGTGTTAGAACATATCAGACAAAACAGTGAATGCTGGGGATGAGGCAACTGCTTTTAGTGAGGCATAATGGGGTTCTATTACGTGGCTGCGATATCAGTGAAAGAAAGAAATGTGTAATATTTTTATGATATACAAGTGAATCTTACATAGAATTACATAGAAAGCGCAGCACAAAAACAGGCCATTTGACCCAACTGGTCTATGCCGGTGTTTATGCTCCACATGAGTCTCCTCCCATCATTCTTCATCTAACCCTATCAGCATAACCCTATATTCCTTTCTCCCTCATGAGTTTATCTAGCTTCCCCTTAAATGCATCTCTCATGGCCTTGCTCATGGTTTTCACCCAATATGATTTTCAAGGAATTCTTGATTTAGTCCAGCCAGAAACAGGCGGAAGCATCATTATTCCATGAAAATTGGAGTCCTATGACTTTTTAGGACCACCAATGTCATTAACATTGTTTCCAAAGAGGTGCCTGCTCGGTGGTAAACCCGCCCACTATTCTCGGGCAGGAAATGGCCAGGTACAGCAGAAGTTAAAGGAGTCTTTGGCGTACGAAAGGTGGATAGAGGGATCGCAACAGCCTGTTGATATTGTCAGCGACAGGGCTGAACCATTTTGATTGTCGGGCCTCATTTAAATATAGCTGGTGAGCTGCCTGTGCAAGTCAAGCGATGAGTAGCAGCTCACCATTTCTGGAGGGCGGGAAATTTGGTGGGCCAGCCACTGAGCATGTTTCTGCAATGCCTTAAAAGGAAGGGAGGGCTGGACAGATAGGGGAATGGGGGAGGCGACAGCGGGCATAATTTAAGGGGCTGAGCGGGGACCTGATTCAGAAGGAGCATTGAGGGAAATTCAAGTAATCCTGAAGGCTCAAGACCAAATCAATAAATTAATAATATTTCTAGACCTGCCACTTGACAACTGCCCACCACCAAAATCATGGCTTGTGTCTCTTCAACCCGTGGTTGTATGACCAACTGTGAAATGGCAACTGGTTGCTTAGCAACATGGAATGACTAACTGTTGTGGAGCAACTTGGAAGAATCTTTTATGTCACAATCAATGGCAAAAACAAAGGATGTGATATCACGTTGTCATGGAGATGTCAGTCATGATTACAGGATTTTAATTTGGATTTTATTAATATCTAATTATAGCATTGGCTTTGACAGCATATTGACGAAACATAATTTACTTAAAATCTTATTTTATGAACATGGACTCAACATTAAAGTAACTTTCTCAAAGATTTAAATCAATATCATGAAAACCAGCTGTTGCTTACTGTTTCAATGTATTTCCACTGTTGAAGGAGACTCATGTGGAGCCTACACACTGGCTTGGACCAGTTGGTTTTGAATAGCCTGTTTCTATGCTGTACATTCTGTGTAATTCTATGCATTTCTATTTTATTCGTCTGGAAATTAGAGTGAAATTTTATGCTGCTCATTTTTAAAACTTTTCTTTGCCAGTCTTTTCCCCTTCTCATTCAAAGGTGCTGGCTTCAGTTGAGGTACAGAAGTAGGATTCCATGGCACCTTGGCCAAGTGTAGACAGCAAATGCAGGATCGGTGTGTGGGGGAACTGAAGCAAGTGGCACGCCCGGAAGTTGGGAACAAAGTGAGGCCTGGCTGATCTTAACTGTCGAAGCCTCATTCACATGGAGCCTTTTAACCTCCTGACCAAACCTGGGCTAATCCGCTACCTGGCTGGTAGGCAGGATAGAGATTATTGGGCAGCAGGAGGTCGCGCTGGGGGAGGATACTGGCACTAAGGTAGGTTGATCAGGGGAGGAGTTGGCTGGTGAGGGAGAGCCAGGGGCTGGGGAGCCCCAAGGTATCTTTGTGGGGTGTGAAGGAGCACTCCTGCTCCTCCTGGTCCACTAGGAAGCTTTAAAAAAAAATGAAAGACATTTTTATCTTGCTGGACCTCTTCTAGCTCATGATCCAGCACCCAGCAGGTTTGGCTTGATGGAGAAGACACAACTGCTCCCTCACTCAGGTATTAGATTAATATTGCAGTCAGGCCCTGATAATGTCATCAGAGCCCAATTTGCATATTTAAAGAAGGACCCCACTGGCTTCGGGCAGGTTTCCTTGCCGCCTGCAATTTAATATTTGCAGTCGGCCAAATTGGGGTGGAAGGCTAGCGGATGCATCCCCTGCTTCATTTTAACTGACTCTCACTTGGTTTCCACTGGGTGGGGGGATTATCAGGGCCAAACAGATCATGTCCTCTTCTGACAATCCATACAGGCACATTTTCCAGCAGGGATTAACCGATAATGTTCAGTAGGGGAACACTAGGCTAATTAAACACATCGCATCATTACTTGTTTGTAAACAAAGGGTAAAATCTTTCTCTGCCGCTTTACAAAGAGATTAGTGTTAACTTAGTTTAATTTGAACAGTGCATGTCATAGTTAGAAGAAGGAACTACTTCACTCAGAGGGTGGTAGGTCCATGGAATATGCTGCCCCAAATAGCTGTGGAAGCTACATCATTACATAAATTTAAAACAGAAATAGACAGTTTCCTAGAAGTAAAGGGAATTAAGGGTTACGGGGAGCGGGCAGGAATTTGGACATGTGTCTAGGTCCGGATCGGTCATGGCCCGGTGGGTAGCGTAGCGGGCCCAGGGGCCGTGTAGCCTGATCCTGCTCCTATTTCGTGTGTCCAATTCTGTTAGGTTCAGGAGATGGTTCTGTGATAGTAGATTGGCGGTTAGGATCAGATCAGCCATGATCGTATTGAATGGCGGAGCAGGCTCGAGGGGCCAATTGGCCTACTCCTGCTCCTATTTCTTATGTTCTAAAAAAAAATAATGGAAATTACTGAGCAGCAGGAAGTGTCTGGTCTGCAGAAAATGGACAGACAATAGGGCTCTGAAGTACAAGACATCCAGCACTTTACTACTGAAATATTTTTGAGTCACAGGGAATAATAAGACTTTTGTTGGAAGATGTATTTGCCAGACTGTGGTTAGAGCGTAGGATTTTCGCAGAATATATTCCTTTTTTGTTCTTATTTCACACAGTAAAAATAACTAAAATTGAAAGACTCTTTCTATAAACCCTCCTTAAACTTAATCTCCAAAGCAGGTGATAGGCCTAGCACACATGCTTGATCTTCACACTGGCTCCTTTGTCTTTCCACAAAGCTCAAGCTGCTTTGAATGTATACTTGCATTCTGACATGAATCTTGTCATTCATGTGGAAATGACTTATGAAATAATACTGGGCGGCCTGCTGGTGGCGCTGTCCAGGGAGAGTATAAATACTTGGGCATGGGCCCAGCTTGCACAGGACATTCTTTAACAGGAAGTAGTGAAGGACACAACTAGACCTCCATGTTGAAAAACAGTTGATTAAAGCTTTGTTTAATGCTTAGACCAAGTGCCTAGTAGTTTTCTTACGTCCATCTTTGTTTTTTTCCCCCTCCCAGGTTTCTCACCTCCTTAAGCCAGTGGGGCATTTGGCACCTTACCCAAGTTGCCACATTTCATGGATGAGGCTAGGCAGTGAATTGTTGGCAGACTATTCAACCACAAAGGGGGAAATAAAGACACAAGGCCAAGCCTAATCCTGTCCTCACCCAAGGTTCTCCCATCTGCATTTTCCACCAGGAGTAATTGGCCATTTATCAGAAGCAAGAACCTTGATTGACCAAGGCAATGGCTCCCTCTTTGAAATCGACTAGCACAGTACAGATGAGGCATTGAGCCTTGGACCTACGCAGTCTGTGTGGCTCAGTTCCATACCATTTATTGACTGAGCTACTCCTGTCTCCCAGGGCTAGCTGGCTTTGTTGCTCAGACACCGAAAATAGTAGTACTGATAATTTAAAAAAAAATTATAGTCTATATTAAAATTGAATCTGATCTAAATTGTCACCTTATGGATGTATCTTGTCAAATTCCCCTTTCCATATTCTGCCTCCAATTGAAGGAGTTTTGACCTAAACCCAATGGAAATATAACTGTTTACATACCCTTTGACCTTGTAATGCAGGTTTTCCAGCAATGCCATCCAGACCAGGAGGACCCTAAGATGAGGAAAAAAAGCACATCATTTTTTATCTTATTGACCTCGAGCTGCTTACTGTGGAAGTTCACACGAGTTGCCCCAGGCTATTTCTCATTGGATTCTCCTTCTCCTTCATCCCCGGGACAGCAATGTATTACCAAAGCTTTCGCTGCATCGAGATTGGGCCTATTTTTTGTGCCTTCACTGCATTTTCTTCCTTGCATTTGGACACATTTTTACCTATGTTAGGAGGAGAAATTTTAATCCAAAAAAAATTTGCATTTTCTCCAAGTATTTAGGTGCTAACCCATCTGGTTCACTAATGCCTTTCAGGGAAGGAAATCTGCCATCTTTACCTGGTCTGGCCTATAAGTGACTCCAGACCCACAGCAATGTGGTTGACTCTTAACTGCCCTCCGAAATGGCCCAGCAAGCCACTCAGTTGTAACAAACCGCTACGAGAAACAACAATAAGAATAAAACCGGATGGACCACCCGGCATCGACCTAGGCACTGACTTCGGACACGGCAATGGCACACCCAGCCCAGTCGACCCTGCAAAGTCCTCCTCACTAACATATGGGGATTGTGCCAAAATTGGGAGAGCTGTCCCACAGACTAGTCAAGCAACAGCCTGACATAGTCATACTCACAGAATTAAACCTTTCAGCCAATGTCCCAAACTCCTCAATCACCATCCCATGGTATGTCCTGTCCCACCGGCAGGACTGACCCACCGGAGGTGGCGGCACAGTGGTATTCAGTCGGGAGGGAGTGGCCCTGGGAGTCCTCAACGTTGACTCCGGACCCCATGAAGTTTCATGACTTCAGGTCAAGCATGGGCAAGGAAATCTCCTGCTGATTACCACCTACTGCCCTCCCTCAGCTGATGAATCAGTACTCCTCCATGTTGAATACCACTTGGAAGAAGCACTGAGGGTAACAAGAGGACAAAATGTACTCTGGGCAGGGGACTTCAATGTCCCTCACCAAGAGAATTAAACCTTTCAGCCAATATCCCAGATACCTCCATCACCACCCCTGGGTATATTCTGTCACCCCAGCAGGACTGACCCACCAGAGGTGGCAGCACAGTGGTATTCAGTCAGGAGGGAGTGGCCCTGGGAGTCCTCACCAATCTACCTGTCACAGATGTATTTGTCCATGACAGCATTGGTAGGAGTGACCACTGCACAGTCCTTGTGGAGACGCAATCCCATCTTCACACTGACGACACTCTCCACCGTGTTGTGTGGGACTACCACTGTGCTAAATGGGATAGATTCAGAACAGATCTAGCAGCTCACCTCTGGGCATCCATGAGGTGCTGTGGGCCATCTGCAGCAGCAGAATTGTATTCCACCACAATCTATAACCTCATGGCCTGGCATATCCCTCACTCTACCATTACCAGCAAGCCAGGGGACCAACCCTGGTTCAATGAGGAGTGTAGAAGAGCATGCCAGGAGCAGCACCAGGCGTACCTAAAAATGAGGTGCTAACCTGGGGAAGCTGCAACACAGGACTACATGCATGCTAAACTGTGAAAGCAGTATGCTATAAACAGAGCTAAGCAATCAACGGATCAGATCAAAGCTCTGCAGTCCTGCCACATCCAGTCGTGAATGGTGGTGGACAATTAAGCAACTAACAGAGGAGGAGGCTCCATGAATATCCCCATCCTCAATGATGACGGAGCCTAGCACGTGAGTGCAAAAGACAAGGCTAAAGCTTTTGCAACCAACTTCAGCCAGAAGTGCCGAGTGGATGATCCATATCGGCCTCCTCCTGGAGTTCCTCTGGGCAGTGTCCTAGGCCCAACCATCTTCAGCTGCTTCATCAATGAGCTTCCCTCCACCATAAGGTCAGAAGTGGGGATGTTCGCTGATGATTGCACGTTGTTTAGTTCCATTTGCAACTCCTCAGATAATGAAGCAGTCCGTGCCTGCATGCAGCAAGACCTGGACGACATTCAGACTTGGGCTCATAAGTGGCAAGTAACATTCACGTCACACAAGTGCCAGGCAATGCCTATCTCCAACAAGCGAGAGTCTAACCACCGCCCCTTGATATTCAACGGCATTACCATCACCAAATCCCCCACCATCAACATCCTGGGGGGTCACCATAGACCAGAAACTTAACTGGACCAGCCACATAAATACTGTGGCCACAAGAGCAGGTCAGAGGATGGGTATTCTATGACGAGTGTCTCACCTCATGACTCCCCAAAGCCTTTCCACCATCTACAAGGCACAAGTCAGGAGTGTGATGGAATACTCTCCACTTGCCTGGATGAGTGCAGCTCCAACAACACTCAAGAAACTCGACACCATCCAGGACAAAGCAGCCCGCTTGATTGGCAGCCCATCCACTGCCTTAAATATTCACTCCCTCCACCACCGGCATACCGTGGCTGCAGTGTGTACCATCTACAAGATGCACTGCAGCAACTTGCCAAGGCTTCTTCGACAGCACCTCCCAAACCTGCGACCTCTACCACCTAGAATGACAAGGGCAGCAGGCGTATGGGAACACCATCACCTCCAAGTTCCCCTCCCAGTCACACACCATCCTGACTTGGAAATATATTGCCGTTCCTTCATCGTCGCTGGGTCAAAATCCTGGAACCACCACCTTCTCAAGGGCAACTAGGGATGGGCAATAAATTCTGGCCTTGCCAGCGATGTCCACATCCCAGGAATGAATTAAAAAAAAACTCAGAAGGAGGACAGAATTCCTCAGAGCTGTATGGATTCCTATATTGTATGAAACCTGGCCCAAAAAGGGGTACGGGAAGGATTTCCAGTAAATGCTTGTGCTTGCAGGCTTCCTCAAGCCACATGTGAACAAATAAAATAGTCATAGAAACATAGAAACATAGAAACATAGAAACTAGGAGCAGGAGTAGGCCATTCGGCCCATCGAGCCTGCTCCACCATTCAATACGATCATGGCTGATCATCCAAATCCAGTACCCTGTCCCTGCTTTCTCACACAGAATCCCCACATCGAGCCTGCACCTATCCCACCCTATCCCCATAACCCCACGTATTTAATTCCCCCTAACATATCCCATCCTATCCCCATAACCCCACATATTTCATCCCCCCCTAACACTAAGGGTCAATTTATCATAGCCAAATCAACCTAACCCGCACATTTTTGGACTGAGATTCTTCAAAAAACATGTCTTTTGACACTCCCTCTAATGTAAATTTGGTCCATTGCGGCAGCCATCACCTTCTCCTCCGTTACAAACTCTTCTTCTCTTCCTCCACATCTCAATACTACTTTCCAGGAAGAGTTTCCTAGATCAGGCATATGCATGCAACTAACTTTTCCTCCTTCAACATTTGTGGTATTTCCTTATCCAGCATAACATCAACATAACATCAGTTTCTGAAAGACATGGTTGTGATTTAAAGGTCGGTGTTATCTGCAGTAATTATGCGGCTCTTTTTATTCTGTTCGCCTGCAACACAACATGAAGCAAGGGCACACGCACATTGTGGATGAGAGGAATCACAAGCCTTCATTGATGCTTTGTGATAATGTCATCATGTTGGCTGGTTTGCTCAAATTTCTTCCTTGCAAGTTAAAAAAAAAAACACTTACCACAGGCCCTGGAGGACCTGGCAAGCCTGGATGGCCGCGAGGCCCTGGTTGACCCTGTAAAGGTAAAGCACATTATATTTAAATCAAAATAAAATACTGTATTTGTATATTCAGTGGCAGCTGTAAATACAATACACAAGAATGGTGCATTATTCAGGTAGTTTTATTCATATTTTCAATTTTTTCTCTTCACTTTGTAGGAGAACTGCCCTTAGACTTGTCTTAAACGTGTCCCTTCCCTTCCCTCTCTGACAATCACTGCACCACACTTCATATAAATACACAGAATTACATTGATATTTACAGCACAGAAACACGCCAACAGATCTATGTCAGTGTAACCCTCCTCCCATCTTACTTCAGCTCACCCTATCAACACTCCACCTCTTTCCCTTGCTACTCACACATTTTGCACATCCTACTCTCACCTCTGTTGCAACCCTCACTTCCCTACACCTCACATCTTGCACACACAGCATCTGCATTATTCGACCATAACAGGCACATTCTCAAAACAGCTCACAAGGCTGTCACTAGCGCACTCCCTTCTATCTTGCAGGAGAAAGTCGCGCACAACACGAGGCAGGAGGCAGCGACTGGAGGAGGCCGAGCCCCCCCGCACACCCTTTCCCCACCGGGAGGAAGACGTGCTGGCTATCAAGGGCAGAGGGTGACTCGTGGCCGTCGCACGTCGCAACGCTGGAGGAGACATCATGCAGGGCTTCTTTACATCGTATCCTCTTTTTTTCTTCTTACTTCTGTCTCACCCTACACGCTATGCATGACAAAATGCAGCTGCTTTCACCAGGCACTTCTCTCTCCTTTCACACTAACCCTTGTCCCTATCTTTCATTTCAGGTGCTGAAAAGGTTGATGCTCTAGTGCCACTTTAGGAAGAGGAGGTCAGCCTTCCTGAAGGTGCTACATCACTCGATCTGACCTCAGCAAGCACCAGCTCAGATACTGGCAATATGCATAATTTAGAGGCCTTCATGTGGTGAATCACCAGGCACAAGTTTGTAGGAGCTAGGGCAGGGGAATAGGACTCCACAGGTGCCAGCTCGCCAAAAGGCGAGATCACATACTAGCTCTGTTGCAGAGGACTCAGATGCATGCAATGCTGGTGCAGTCACGGCACCTTGGACCCTGAGGAAGCCTGCAATGCAGGCAAAGCCTACTCCTGTTTCACTCTTATCCATCGGGAAAATGATGCCTGGCATAGAGAGCCTTGGTGACCTCCCTGATACACAGCAAACTGAGACATGTCGCTGCTGCAGCCTGGAAGAAGCCCCTTGTATAAAACATAAGGGCCACGATGATTTTAACAGCCACAGGCTGTCCATGCCCTGGCTTGAGGCTCTAGTTGTGGCTATGGCAGGTGACATAGCTCAGCGATAGCCTGCTTGGTGAAGCGAAGACATCTCACACATTGTTCCTCAGTGAGGTTGAGGTATGAGAAGTGCTCCATGAATAACCACTGTGGGTATGGCCTCTGGTGTAGTGCCCTCCTACTCCCTCTACTCCGAGTTACTCCTGCTCTCCCGTGTCTTCTTGGCTGCTCCCCTCCTCCTCCAGCCCCAAAGGCAGACTTATCTCATAGATGCATTTAAAGGGAAGCTAGATAAGTACATGAGGGAGAGTGGAATAGAAGGATATGGTGATAGGGTGAGATGAAGTAAGGTGGGAGGAGGCTCATGTGCAGTACCGGTGTTGACCTGTTGGACTGACTAGCCTGTTTCTGTCCTGTAAATTCTATGTGATTCTATGTAAAACTGTTTCCAAAGCAGACAAAACAATGCAGGACCAGTAAAAAGTTCTGCCGAAAGGCCATCGACCTGAAACGTTAACTCTGTTTCTCCCTCCACAGATGCTGCCTGACCTGCTGAGTACTTCCAGCATTTTCTGTTTTTATTCCAGTAAAAACTTGCTAGCAGAAGCCAGAATTCACTTGTGGAACAGAGAAAACAGCCAAATAAAGGCCAAAAAATTAACCAGTAGCCTATGAGGACAAACCAGTTACTAACCTGCATGGAGTGGATAACCCCTTTAAATAGTGCTCCTACAGGGTACTTACTGACTGTTAATGCCATGATTTTCTGTGGGAGCTTATCACATGGCGAGTCAGGCACTGGGGCAAACCAATTCCCCAAAAGGGTCCTAAAACAAATGTAGGACCCTTATTTTTATATTACACTGAGGCTTTTTTATACTTCCGGCATGCGCCATGGACTCCTACTGAGCAGCCCGATCCAATATGGTGGGTGGTGCACTTCCAGCGCGGAATGAGCATGAGTATACTGCCTGTCATATTGAACCCTTAGATGCCGGCTTTATACCTGTAAAATGGCATTAGCTCTTAGAAATAGACTGAGCGATAAACCACAGATGGCTCCTTGAAAATGAGCTTAGGTGAAGGGGTTAAGGATTCATCTGCTGCCCTTGATGAATATTCTTGTCAGGCTATTGATCCCAGTATTCTTACACCTTCCTTCTTCATGGACTTCACTGCTTATAGGATATGATGTTTTAGGCAGTAAGATGCCTTGTCCAAGTGGCCATTACTCATTTGTGAGCCTTGACAGTCAGTGCAGCAGACTATTGGATTGTGGTGATTTATATGCTCTTATTTTAGTTGCCATTAGTTACCGCATCCGTGACCTGTATGAACAGGGATGTTTGACCAAACATGTAGAAGAATTTTGAGCAAATTCATTCTTTTAAAAAGGAACCTTAAAGCTTTAGGGCGAAAAATTGAGTCGCGCCCCCTTTGGGGCGCTAACTTCACCGGGGCGCTACTTTTAGCACCCCAGAAAAATTAGCGTCCCTGCGACCGAAATTGAGTGGTAGCGCCCCGCCTCCCTCTTGGGGCGCTGTGAGGGAATATCGCGACGCTATGTGCCGCGGTATTGCAGGCCTTCCTCCCCTTCTTAAAGGGGAGGGGCCTTGCGCAACGCGACCAGCTGGGCCCTCGGGGATCGGGAGTGCCGGCAAAAGAGCCCGGCACGCAAGAGAAGTGCCGGGCTCATGGAGTGCAGCCAGCACTCCGCGGGGGGGCAGGTAAGGAGGCCGGGGACGGCAGCGGAGGCAGGTGCTGGCAGACGGCCAGCAACAAAAATGGCCGCCCGGCACGTCGCCTTTAAATAGTGCCACCCCAGCCGCAGGTAGGCCCCCCTGACCCCGTTGGACATAGCGTCTGGCGGTAAGTCAGGGGGCACTACCAAAAGATCGCGGCTGGGGCGCGAGCGGGGCACTGTGCACGGCGATGACGTCATCGCTGGCGGTGCAGTGCCACGGGGCGCTAACGGTTAGCGCCGCCGCTAACCTCCCGCTGAATTTCGCGGGAGGCGTTGGCGGGGCCGCGCCCCTCTTAGGGCGCTAACGGGAGGCGCAAAGCAACCGAATTTTTCCCCCTTAGAGTAATAGCATTATTAGTAGATTAGTTAGATTGATTTGGTGATTAGGAAGTACAAAGATCCAGAGGAGAGGAATCCATGACTGAAAGTGAGTTTGATGGAATTAATAACCTTTTTTAATTTCAAACTTGAATATGCTCTTAATATGCTGATAGATTACCTGGATTTGCTCATATTCCCTTGTAGGTGTGTTTCATAACAGTTATTAACCAGTAATGCACAGCCATCTTGAATAATATTCCAAAATAAAGTCTAAGATATATTTATTTAGGCAGCTTTATGATGATAGTGTATGGGCATTATACTTACTGATTCTCCCTTTAAACTGCCAAACTCCACCTGAAAGAAAAGATGAAGTTGTTAGGGATCAACGTCAAACTGAGAAACGAGAACAAAAGGTCAGAGTGTAAGGCACAGATATATCCAAAATTGCCTAGCCCGACTTTACCAAACGGAATCGAACCATGGTTTGCATTTGGCTCCTTTTATTGCTAAAATTTACCAAACTAATTGCAACGATACACGATTAAAGCACCAGGGAGGGGCAGTTCTAACTTCTGAAGATATTGAAGAGGGTAGGGGTAACATTTCTCAATTTGCATCAAATTAGAGGCTGTAATGGGTCTTGTGCATGAGGCGGCATGAGCCCCCTGTGGCCCAGCGCTGCGCGCGGAAAATACAGATGCATTTCATGCACTTGACTTTTGCTCCAGATTTTCTGTCTGCCTCGTGCCCACACCACAGCAGTGCACAGGAACAGATAATCATCTTTTAATATATGCAGTAGATTAATGAGAAATAACATTGCCCTGCATATGATAATAGAGAATAAATACATTGTTCGGAATACATTTGAAAAAAATTCTTGAAGGGATAATTAATGTTATTTTATCCATACCAATGAACAGCTGGAAATTCAAAAAAAGTTCCAAAATGTGCAATACAAATGGCCATTTTATTCTCAAATATCAACAAGGCAAGTCACTGAAAATTGTGTGGACACAAAGATAATAAATATTGTTGAAATCTTCTTTCTTTAATCTCTATGGCCTAAAAATTCGGTTGATTTGCGCCTCCCATTAGTGCCCTAAGAGGGCGCTAATGGGCCGCAAAGCAACCAGTGCCTGGGCGCGGCGCCGACAACGCCTCCCGCAAAATTCAGCGGGAGGTTAGCGGCGGCGGTAACCATTAGCGCTCCGCTCGCGCCCCGGCTGCGATCTTCAGTAGCACCCCCTGACTTACTGCCGGACGCTATGCCCGACGGGGTCAAGGGGGCCTACCTGAGGCCGGGGCGGCGCTAATTAAAGGGAAGGTGCCGGGCGGCCATATTTGTTGCTGGCCACCTGCCAGCACTTGCCCCCTCTGCCGTCCCCGGCCTCCTCTGCAGCCCATCCGCGGGTGCCGGCTATGCTCCGTGAGCCCGGCAATTCTCTTGAGTGCCGAGCTCTTTTGCCGGCACTCCGATCCCTGGTGGCCCAGCTGGGCCCCAGGTCGCGCTGCGCCCGGCCCCTCCCCTTTAATAAGGCGAGGAAGGCCTACAGTACCACGTCGCAGAGCATGGCGCTGCGGCATGTCACACCGCGATATTCACTCGCAGCGCCCCAAGAGGGAGGCGGGGCGCTTCCAGTAGTGCCCCGCCTCCCTCTTGGGGCGCTACCGGTGAATTTCGGGCACGGGGACGCTAATTTTTTCGGGGCACTAAAATTAGCACCCTGGCGAAGTTAGCGCCCCAAAGGGGGCGTGACCCAATTTTTCCCCCCTTGACTCTTAGCTGTTAACACGACAAATATTTTTTTCCTGGTATTGCAGTGGCACTGAGAGTGCCTGATTAGAGAATTACTTAGGCTGCATTTGGACATCTGTGGAAAATCTAGAAACCTGCCCTGAAACTTAAAGGCCCCAATTTTTGATCTCTCTGCCGCTCTGTTTCTCAACGAGAACAAGACATTAGCCATGGCAAAATTAAAAACCATTACCGCCAACTTGCCGCCTAAGGCCCCTCCCTCAATTTAGGAGGCCAGTGCTCCTGCCGGGAATAGGGAGGTGCCTCATTAGAGCATGCTAATCGGGGTCCTGTTACATCTTTAGAACCCCAACCCCAGTGCCCAGCTGTCCAGTGCCTGTGCCAATGATTTGGAGATATTTCAATGTGAACCTTTAATTAACTTGTCACTTCAGTTTTGAAACAGTAGAACTTTTTTTCCTGTTAGTTCTACAGAGACAACATTCGATATGAGGTTTTCATTGAATGTGTATCAACTGAAAAAGCAGCATAAGAGGGGCAATTTTATTAATTCAAATGGATGGAAAATACTTAGCCGGCATTCCTGATGCTCACTCCTGGGAGGTGAAGGTTTCTGCCAAGTGCACAAATTCATAAATTTACCCCAAGGAACTTAATAGCGGATCACAATCCCTGCTGTAATCTTTTCCTGTATCCATCAGAGTTCTGGTTATGGCCAAACCAGACAGCTCAAACTGTCTTTGATCTCAATCGAGCAGCCTGATGGAAAGAGTGGGAAGCCCGGAATGTCTGAAAACCTGATGTTTTCCATTGCTGACTAAGGTCATCCCACTCCTTGATTTCTTTAACAGGTTACTCCATCTCCCATCGCAATGTGTTTTGCTGATTTACTTCGGTGGTTGGTAAGATAATGGAAAAGGTCCTGAGGGATAGGATTTATGACCATTTGGAAAGGGGCAACTTAATCAGGGATAGTCAACACGGATTCGTGAAGGGTAAGTCTTGCCTAACAAATTTGATTGAATTCTTTGAGGAGGTAACTAAGTGTGTAGATGAAGGTAGAGCAGTTGATGTCGTATACATGGATTTTAGTAAGGCGTTTGATAAGGTTCCCCATCGTCGTCTCATGAAGAAAGTAAGGAGTTGTGGGATAGAGGGAAATTTGGCCGATTGGATAAGTAACTGGCTATCTCATAGAAGGCAGAGGGTGGTGGTGGATGGAACATTTTCGGACTGGAGACCAGTTACCAGCGGTGTGCCACAGGGGTCAGTGCTGGGTCCTCTGCTGTTTGTGATTTTTATCAATGACTTGGAGGAGGGGACTGAAGGGTGGATCAGTAAATTTGCTGATGACACCAAGATTGGTGGAGTAGTGGATGAGGTGGAGGGCAGTTGTAGGCTGCAAAGAGACATTGATAGGATGCAGAGCTGGGCCGAAAAATGGCAGATGGAATTTAACCCTGATAAGTGCGAGGTGATTCATTTTGGTAGGGCAAATTTGAATAAGGATTACAGGGTCAACGGCAGGGTTCTGAGGAACGTGGAGGAGCAGAGGGATCTGGGGGTTCATATCCACAGATCTCTGAAGGTTGCCACTCAAGTGGATAGAGCAGTAAAGAAGGCCTATGGTGTGTTGGCATTTATTAACAGAGGGTTTGAGTTTAAGAACCGTGAGGTTATGCTGCAACTGTACAGGACCTTGGTGAGACCACATTTGGAATATTGTGTGCAGTTCTGGTCACCTCACTATAGGAAGGACGTGGAAGCATTGGAAAGAGTGCAAAGGAGATTTACCAGGATGCTGCCTGGTTTGGGGGGGAGGTCTTATGAGGAAAGATTGAGGGAGTTGGGGCTTTTCTCTTTAGAGCGGAGGAGGATGAGAGGCGACTTAATAGAGGTTTATAAGATGATGAGGGGGATAGATAGAGTGGATGTTCAGAGACTATTTCCTCGGGTAGAGGCAGCTGTTACAAGGGGGCATAACTATAAGGTGCATGGGGGGAGATATAGAAGGGATGTCCGAGGTAGATTCTTTACTCAGAGAGTGGTTGGGGTGTGGAATGGACTGCCTGCTGTGATAGTGGAGTCGGACACTTTAGGAACTTTCAAGCGGTTATTGGATAAGCACATGGAGCACACCAGAGTGATAGGGAGTGTGATAGCTTGATCTTGGTCTCGGACAATGCTCGGCGCAACATCGAGGGCCGAAGGGCCTGTACTGTGCTGTACTGTTCTATGTATCTATGTAATACTTACCACACTCCCCGGGAACCCTGGAGGTCCAGCTTCTCCCTGTGAAACAACACAAAGGAATCAAATTATGGCTCGGAAAATTGATTTGCCTGAGCCTGAGATCCTTTCCTCATAAACTGCCCAGGATGGGAATGAGGCAACATATTATGACAAATCCACAGGTATATCCAGTTAGGGAAACCTCCAATTTTGAAACGAATCACACTACTTTTTTTCCCTACCAATTCTATTCCCTTCTCTCCCAAGGAACTTACTAATACAGGAGGCATGTTTCACACTTGAATTCCCCTCATGGCCATTTTATTTATGTGTGAGGCTAGACAATGAATTTTGGCTGGTTGCTCAACTATGGGAGAGCATCAGAGCTGAGACCATATTGTCCTCATCTGACATCCACACAAATATTTTCTAGCAGGTATCCCCAGATAGCAATCAGGAACAGATTTTTGATTCTTGCTGATTTTTACCCTCTGTAGACTGGCTGCTCAGCTTAATTGTAGCTCTCCAACTCTTGCCTTGGCCCAAATCAACTAATTTAGCACAGACACAAAAGCAAAATACTGTGGATGCTGGAATTCTGAAATAAAAACAGAAAATGCTGGGAATACTCAGCAGGTCAGGCAGCATCTGTGGAGAGAGAAACAGAGTTAACGTTTCAGGTCAATGACCTTTCGTCAGAACTGGAAATAGTTAGAGATGTAACAGATTTTAAGCATGTGCAGGGATTGAACCAGGGACCTATACAGCAAAACATTACATTGAACAATGGCCCTGAAAAGTCATGGGACGAGAGCTCCAATATTCAGCATCTCTACCTCAGTCAGATCCCTACTTGATGGCCTTGTTAGATCATGAAGAAACTTGGGCGAGAGGTCAAGACCCAGCGTAACTGGTGAATTGTCCTAGTGGCCATTTTATATATGTGTGAGGCTAGACATTGGCCTAGAAAATCAACTCGGGCGGTGGCGCAGAACGGGCGGTATCGGATCGGCTGCCCGCTATACGCAGCGCGTTCCATGGACTCACTATGGGCTGAATATTGCCGGCGCTCAGAGGGCGGGTTCGGAGGCGGGTCCGCTGTCAAACTCAAAAAGATTGACAGCGGGGCGGTATCCCGCTCTAAACCCGCCTCCTTGTGAGTTTCCCTCATGCCGGCTCTGCCTGCGCTTTGCAGACCTGGCACTAAACGGCGGGTCATGCAATTGTGCTAGTTAAGAGGGTGTTTAAAGCAAGTTAATCACCATTTTACCGGGTACAAAGCATTTTCCCATGTTTCCCACGAGGTTCCCATCGCTCGGGGATCACACCAGGTAAGTATGTCGGGTTCTGAACAACTCTCCATTTCTTTGATTAGGTGACAGCTCCAAAAGTGGTCTAAAAGCTACCATTTTACAGCTGGTCACTTCCAATCTCAGAAGCTGGAGCATTAATGATTTGGAACCCACTTTTGAGCTTTATGCACTTTTGAAGTGTTTGGAGTAATTCTCTCCATCCACTGTCACCTCCTTGGAACAACCTATCTCAACACTGACAGATTATTTCTGTCATCTCAACCTCACCTGCCATCTATTCCATCAGCATTGGTGCCCTTGAAAAAATCCCACCTTGGTCCTCAGAATCCCAACACGATCAGCCCCAACACCAGCATCACCGGGCACACCAGCAGCACCAATATCCACACCAACCTTCTCCGCAATCAACTGATGATGCCCTGGACACAGGGCATCATCACCTGTGCACATTGCTGCCCGGGACACCAGCAATGGCCTCACCATGGCCAGATTTGCTTCACTTAACACTGTACACTCTGGCTGCCACATGATGCACAAGGTTGGCACCGCCCCACACCAACACCATAAAGCATCCTTACAATGTCCAAGCCATTCCTTTCACACTCATCACCATTGGGTGGGGGGGGGGGGGGGGAACGTTATGTCTCACTATTCACTGCAACTCACTAAGTCACTTCCAAAGGTGCACACAAATCTGTCCAAGAATGCAGTGTTCAAAATAAAGATTTCAATGTTTGACAGCACATTAGCAGAAACTTCACATGAACATTGGCTAAACCACCCAAATGCCTACCCTTGTGTATTGTTAGTTGGTATGTTTGGACTAGGATGAGGGTGAGTGTGAGGGGTGGCTAGTGAGATGGGGATGTGATAATGTAGATACAGAGGGATGGGTGGAGGTGCAAGGTAAGTTAGTGTGAGTAAAGATGTGCAGGGGTAGGGAAGGGAAGGCAGAGTGACGGGGATGTGATGAGTGGCACAGCAGGATGAGGTTGAGTGTGGCTTTGCAGTAACGTTTCGTGATCTACTGAGATCATTGAAAGGTTTGCACCACTGCAGCCTGGTCCTCCTGATGACATCCCTGCTTGTGTCCTCCTGTGCAATGTACAACCAGGCTGTGTTGGTCTCCTGGGGAGGTCTCTCCTGCCCATTGGAAGGGAAGAGAACCTCCCTGCATGCTGTGACTGAGTCATGGGAGAGCCTGGGTGCAGCCATGTACCTTTGTGCAGTGCTTGTCAGTGTTTACAGCACCTCAATGCTTCAGAGCACTGACAGCACAACTGTCAAAATGAATGTGGACATGGTCCCTTTAAGGAAACTGGCTGATGACGTGTCATCAGACCCGCTTCCTTTTAATTGGCCGGGAATCTCGCAGAGCGGGCTTAAAAAGCCAAATCAGGGCAAAATCAGTTGGAGGAGGTGGGGTGAAGACCGGTGCGGAGTTTGAGGCCGCTGTCTGCTCCAGCCGCACTGGACTCGCCATGGTTGGCGAAATCGTGGTCTATAGTTTCAGCAGGAGTCCACATTCACAGCTAGAGATTTGCAGCACCAATACATTTGGCCGCTAATCTATTGGGAAGCTCTGTCATTATGCTAACTGTTTTTGTTTAAGTCAAAAAACACAGGCTGTCATGCTTACTGCAATGTCTGGGTGACTATCTTAACTTGTGCTTTGTTGCGTGTTACAGTGTTATCTTGAGGGGAGACTACATACACATAAGGACTATGAACTTGTGTTGTTCTGCTATACATGGTTCCCACAGTGTGGGCACTCAAACAGCTTAAATGCTGATTATAACAATAAATGTGCATTATTGAAATTTCACCAGGGAAGGGCAGGACACTGAGTAATGCCTAAAGTGGCTTTCTCCCCTCACCCTATGTCAGTGGAGGTTTAGGGGGCATTAGCAGTTAACCAGTAGGCATTACAGGATAGAAACAAACTTCCTTAACAGAAAAGTGGCACTTTTGGAAACTGTAAAGTCCACTGTCAGAAAATCTCTAATCTTCTGTATCTCTGCTCTGAAACCTAAAACTCTAATGTAGGTATGAAATAGTTTGTAATGGCAATCAGGAGCTTGATAATGATTAACATGCAAGGGATGACTTTTCCAAGTTCACCATACTGGCAGGGAGCTTCACTTGCAGGCTGCGCATCTTGGCATATTGTGGGCAGTATGCCAGTGATTTTCTGATGTGCGTGATAGGGGGTATGAGGCTCCCCGCTGACAGCACGTACTAGGAAAATTGACCCTACAATATATTGTTTTTACATTTTCTTTCATCCTATCACTAAACTGAAATCATGTCTTCCCTTTATTCTCAGCTTCATAGCAAACAGGATCATTTAGATACTTTCAGAGGAGTTCCCACAACATTACATAACGACTTGTTCTGTTGCCATAAGAGGCCTTCATTTTCTTTTTCTAAGTTTTTTTGCTACTTACTTTTTCTCCCTTATCTCCAGAATCACCAGCGATTCCTGGACTACCAGTCGCACCCTGTGAATAAGGATAGAATAGGTTACAACAACAACAACAACTTGCATTTTTATAGCACTTTTAACTGAGTAAGACATCCCAAAGTGTTTCACAGGAGGGTAATCAGACAGAATTTGACACCGGGCCAAAGGAGGAGACATTAGGACAGGTGACCAAACACTTGGTCAAAGAGGTAGGCATTAAGCAGCATTTTAAAGGAGGGGATTGAGGTAGAGAGGCAAAGAGATTTGGGGAGAGAATTCCAGAATTTAGGGCCTAGATGGCTGAAGGCATGGCCACCAATGGTGGGGCGAAGGAAATGGGGGATGTACAAGAGGCCAGAGTTGGAGGAATGAAGAGTTCTTGGAAGGTTGTATCTTGGTGGATAGGGAGCCAATGTAGATCAGCGAGCACAGGGGTGATGGGTGAATGGGACTTGGTGTGAGTTAGGATACAGGCAGCAGAGTTGTGAGTGAACTCAAGTTTCTGGAGGGTGAAGGATGAGAGGCCTTACCACACAATTCACAGCTATTCCAGGTCTGTCCCACAATTGCCTCTTTTTGTGAATTAGTGTTTCTGTGGCTGAAGGGATTCCACACAGCCTGTTACTTTTTTCTTTATCTTTCTTCAATGTTCTTGTCCCCCTTTCCTAAGGTTCTGGCCCATGTTGGTCACAGTGATAGCCGCTCTGCAATACTTCACCCAAGTGGCCCTTCTTCATGACAGATTGAATGTCAGCAGGCTATTTAATCACAGGGACTTCACAGCCAAGTTCAATGTTGCACTCACTGACATCCACATAAACACACTTTTCAAAGAGGGAGGGGAGAGGGGATGATAAGATAATGATCAGGAGTGGGAACACTTTTTCCCCCCACCCAGTCTAGGAGTGTTGAGGTCAATTAGGGGTATGGTAGCACAGTGGTTATGTTACTGGACTAGTAATCCAGAGGCCTGGACTTAATAATACGGAGATGTGAGTTCTAAATCCCACTACGGCAGCTGGGGAATTTAAATTCAGTTAATTAAATAAATGTGGAATTAAAAAAATAGCTAATGTCAGTAATGGTGACCATCAAACTACCAGATTGTCGTAAAACCCCATCTGTTTCAATAATGCCCTTTAGGGAAGGAAATCTGCCGTCCTTACCTGGTCTGCCATACATGTGACTCCAAACCCACAGCAAGGTGGCTGCCTTTTAACTGCCCTCTAGTAAGCCATTCAGTTGTACCAAACCTCTCACCACATTGGGCAATTAGGGATGAGCAATAAATGCTGGCCTTGCCAGTGATGCTCACATCCCGTGAATTAATTAAAAAAAATATTGTAGCTGGTCTGTCTGAATGCAGCTAGTTCAGCATAAAGCAGGGATTGAGCCTGGGACCAATTGGCCTGCATGGGAAACTTTGAGTGATGCATTTGCCCACTAAGTCCTTTAGCAATTTGTTTTTCTTTTTTTTCAACAAATATCTCAGAACAAACTGACAACTATTTACAGTTATCATGAAGTGGCAGCTGCCACACTAGTGTAATGCCCCATTTTATATTTAACCCATCTTAAAACACAACTACCATCAGGCCCACTCGAAACAAAATCTGGGATTCAGATTGGCTTGATTGGTGCGTGCTGAATCACAGAATCACAGAATCATAGAATAGTACAGCCCAGAAGGAGGCCATTCGGCCTATCGAGTCTACGCTGGCTCTTTCGAAGAGCAATCCAGTTAGTCCCACTCCCCCGTTCTTTCACCATATCCCTGCAATTTTTTAACCTTCAAGCATTTATCCAATTCCTTTTTGAAGGGTACTTCATTCTTCATTCTCAAGTACAAATTGACAATGTTAATGTTCTCTGTTTGAAAATGTTGCCTGGTAGTGTTCAGCCTTGGCTTATTGGTATTTTAATAAGGTTTAGTCAGTTTTGATTTGCTCCACCATGTCAGAATCAATTACTTTACAATTTTAACCATAGCCTCAGAAGCCACATCAAAGACAAAATCAACATTATCCTTAATCTTGTGAGACGTGAGGAACAGCCCCACTGTTGGTCTGATTGTGGCCTGTCTTAACTCATGCATATAAGTGATGGACAGCTGGCTATGAATAGTAGTGTGGAGCCCTCAGCTGGTTTATAAAGGCTTGTGATGTGATTCTTAGCAAGAATACCACGAAAGATAAGATGGCCTCTCCTATCTCTCTACCTAATAATAAGGTCCATGCCTTCCAATGCAGCGCAGAACTGGTGAACCTTACATGTGCAATCTAATTCAATGTTAAATCTAGTTTCCCTTTCTTAGGCAGTCTTCTACTTAGGCAGTCCCTCGGAACCGAGGATGACTTGTTTCCACACTAAAAATGAATTCGCAGGTGACTGATGAGTCCAATGCGGGACCTACAGTCTCTGTCACAGGTGGGGCAGACGGTGGTTGAAGGGGCGGGTGGGTGGGGTGCTTGGGTTGACGTGCGCTCCTTGCGCTGCCTGTGCTTGGCTTCCACTTGCTCCCGGCGAAAGAGACTCGAGGTGTTCGGCGCCTTTCCGGATGCTTCTCCTCCACTTTGTGCGGTCTTGGGCCAGGGATTCCCAGGTGTCGGTGGGGATGTTGCACTTTTTCAAGGAGGCTTTGAGGGTGTCCTTGAAGCGTTTCCTCTGCCCACCTGGGGCTCTCTTGCCGTGTCGGAGCTCCGAGTAGAGCGCTTGTTTTGGGAGTCTCGTATCGGGCATGCGGATGATGCGACCCGTCCATCGGAGCTGATCGAGCGTGGTCAAAGCTTCGATGCTGGGGATGTTGGCCTGAGCGAGAATACTGACATTGGTGCGCCTATCCTGCTAAAGTTTCCCTTTAAGATTCTTCTGAAGACTCTTCAGGGACTTCTGTAATGGCTTAATTGACCACTGTGGTGCATTCTGGCAGAGATTACCTGTGTGGTCATTGGCTGAGGTCAGGATTTATTTATTTACTTATTTATTTTTGGGATATGGGTGACCCTAGCAAGGGCACATTTATTACCCATCACTAGGTGTCATGATAATGTGGTTGTAGGTCTTTTCTTTTAATCGCTGTAGTCCTTGTGGTGATGGTGCTCCTACAATGGTGTTCGGGAGGGAATTCCAGAATTTTGACCCAGCGACGCTGGAGGATTGAGTTTGGTTGTAATGTTTGCCCCTCCATGATTGAAGAGCCGACCAACATTCATTGTTAACACTCACAAATGAATAAGGGCCACTTGAGTGAGGCACTGGCGGGGGGGGGGGGGGGGGGGGCAAGCAGCACCTATCCCAGCAGACTCAAAACCTTCAGAAGAAGAAGCCATGAGAAGAAACTAGAAAGTCAAATACATGAGAAAACAATTGAATTAAAAAGGTATTTTTCCAAGCAATGGCGGGTTCCCCAGGCACATGTGCAGAATACACCCCATGCAAGGCAAAGATGCGTCAGTGATGGAAATAGAGACCCAGCTTGATTCAAACTGCAAAGCCTCTATATTATGGGATGATTTCCCAGTCAGACACTTCTAAAGTGGAGCGGTGCTTGCAGGGAGCACTGGTTGGAAATTTAAATGAATGGCTGGAAAATCGGGGGCTTTGGGCCCACAATTTCTTGACCAGTACTCCCTGTGAGCACCAATAGGTGCTGTGAGTGCCCTATTGGGGAATCAGTCGATATATCTCTTCTATGTGAAACTTTTGATTGACCAATAGCCTGTGAACTCAACTAATTTAATTAGTAGCCTCTTGAAAGGCAATAGGATCATTTTTAGGATTTAGCATTCCATGTGCAAAGCTACGCGAAATAGAATCTTACATCGGGAGTTAATGCTAATGTGTGGAAAATTGAACAAGGTTTTAGGTCCTCCATACTCCAATTTCCTACCTGTAACCTTGCTGCATGAACCTTTGTGTTGGGAAATCTAATTCATAAAAACTAAATCCCAGTATGGCAGTTTGAGAATTTTAATTCAGTGTAAACAAAATTTTGGAAATAAAGAAAAAAGCTGGCATCAGTTAAAGTGACCGTGAAGCTGCCGAATTGTCAGAAAAACCCAACTGGTTCACTAATATCCTTTAAGGAAAGAAACCTTCCGTTCTTACCCAATCTGGTCTATATGTGACTGTTAACTACCATCTGAAATGGCCTAGTAAGCCACTCGTTTGTATGACCATCACATGGTAACTAGGGATGGGTAATAACTGCCAGCCTTGCCAATGTCGCCCACATCCCGAGAATGAATCAAAAAATTATAAAATTATGAGTTTCAGATCGTAAGTGACACAGGTCTGCCCAAAGAATTGTAACAAGGTCTTTCTTCCCCCCTCCCCGTATGCACCTGACTAGCTAATGTTTATAATTAAAAAGCAAACAATCTCCTGGCGTAGAAGGAGATGTCTCTGATTCCCATTTCCTATTACTATTAGCGACAGCTAACAACACCCTGGAGAATTTGCTGTGAAATATGTACTTCCTTCTGCTTGTGATTCGAGTCAGAATCTGCATCTTAGGCATTCTGTGGCTGGCAGGGCAAAATCAGAAAGGTCACAGACTTCCCAATGCAGCATGTTGGCAAAAAGAGTAATGCAGAGATCAAAGGTCACACAGCTGCTACAGTAAGAATAGGCAGCAAATCCACATGAAGCTGAATCACCAGATGGAGTAACTTTAGCAGAAGTGATGTTTGAAAAACAAGGTCAGGTGTGGAATATCTATTACCAAAATATCCAGTGTGATAAGCATCCAACAAGAGATCTGGTCACTATTTGTAAGTGGAGGGGGGGGGGGAAGAATTTATAAGGGTACATTCGGTGATGTCATGTTCCCACAGAGCCTCGCTCAATGGGAGTGTAGGTCACAGAATCAATCCTATAATGTTAAGGGACCCACCAGTGACCTACATTCCCAGTGAGCGAGGATCTGGCCGGCATTGCTGAATTTAGGAAGGAGCGTTATTAGTTTTATGTAGGAGGAAAGCTAAAAGTAAAATGATGTAAAAGGAGGACGACCATGGGAGATGGCAAATGAGTCGAGCATTTTCCTGAATTCTGAACCTAAATTTCATTAACATTAATCAGACTGTATGAGGGAAGTCTTGCTGTCTGCCTCTGGTTACAGGCTTCCAGTGATGGTTGTGGGTTTCTATGCACTTGTATGATTTGCTTTTGGCTGGAAGTTATCAGGGTCTTAAGGAATAAATTGAAATTCTGCAAAAGGAAAATTTATATCTTCCAATTAGCTGTTATTCTGTACTCTGGAGTAATGTAATGCAGTGTTCCAGTTTTCATTACTGAGGGCTTTCTCTTACACTAAGTAGGCTGTGTAGGGTAACATAAATTTGGCAGATCTGGCTTCATCATTGCACAGTTACCTTAGAATCATACAGCATAGAAGGAGTCCATTCAGTCTATCATGCCTGTGTCTGCTCTCCGAAAGAGCGACCAATTAGTCCCACTCCCCTGCTCTTTCCCCATCGTCCTGCAATGTTTTTGTTTTTTAAGTCGTGACATAACATTATGTAACTAAAATGATTGATTTTCCTTTTGAGCCAAATTTCAACAAAATTTCAGCTATGGTGATGTCATCTTACCCACAAAGCACCACAAACAATGTTAGCATTTTGCATCTAACTCTACGCTAATCTGGTTCCATATTTGAGCTTCAAAGGTGGCAGAAACCTGAAGTGTAAAGAGATTTGTTGTTCCTCTGATGAACTGCTTTTTCTAGGCATGCTTCTAACAAAATCGGAAAACTGGTTCTGTGTCCGAATTCTGCGTCTCTCAAAGGCCTACCCCACTCTATGATGGCTGTAACTGATGTTGTTTTGAGGTGTACAAACTAAGAGGGTGCTGAACTCCGCTAAAGGGCATGGGGTCAAGGGGAACAATGGGACTCGGTGTCTCTGGGTTAGGTAGAGGAAATTCACCCAAGGTTACCACTCCTGGTTGGTATGCAGCATTTCCTCCTGAAAGTGCCGCGGTGCAGACAGAATTATGTGACGCCTCCCACAGTTTAATAGGCTGCTGACACCGTCACATATGAATATTATTCACTTGGATGAGGTACTGGAGGGAAACCAATGTTGTGGAAATATACCCCAGCAAGGAATTGACACTTTCAGGAAAGAAAATGAAAGGGCTTGGTTAGGTGACATACCTCACACAATGTGTGTATAAACAGAGGAGGCATAATCTGACATCTGACACCAAGTTATCATGAGCCTTGTCTGCCGATAAGAGATCTTCTTATGGTTTTGCCAAAGAAAGCAGGGGTATATGCCATTAAGGCTGACAGGGTGTCAAAGCAGTGCCATTTTTTTCTATCAGGCTGCTCCTGGTTGTGCCAGGAATTGAAACTGTGTAGAAACTCCCTCATACTGTCACACTGCCCTTCGAAAGGTCACCTGAGTGTTACAAATAAATAGTATCTTGCTATGTCTTTGATGTGGTGCCTTCCTGGCTGACCTGATTGTTTATCTGCCGAGGTGTGACAAAAGGCAGTCAGGAGGATTAAATGTAGTCGTCTGCCATTGTACGTTACACATGCATTGTTCTCTGTCTATATATGCTTTGTCGATTTGTATTCCTTTACTTCACCTGACGAAGGAGCAGCGCTCCGAAAGCTTGTGATTTCAAATAAAACTGTTGGATTATAACCTGGTGTTGTGCGACTTCTCACTTTTTTGCAAATAAAAGGCCTGGATTTTGCGGTCGGCGGCATAACTATGGATTACGCCGCCGGCATCCGAATGGAATGCGCACTAACCTGATGGGGACCTCCTTTGAGAACTTGCTGGCAGACACTGTGCAGTAGAAGGCAGCACAGTGGCCCACGGATCCCAGGGGCGCACCGTGTGCGGAAGCGTACCTGGGATCACATAGGCCGGGTGCTCCAAACAGAAGGTCTCTCATTATTTATAACATAGATGTTTGCAGATTAAATGCCGGAAGGCTCTAGTAATGAGGGTTTTTTTCCCCTTTCCTCCCCTTTCTGTACGGATTTTTTTTAAGCTTATGCTTCGCATAGATGCAAAAAAATAAATAAAACCCTCAATGTAGCAACCGCTTCCTTCAAACTTTTCAAGGACAATAAATACTTTTCATGGACAAAATCCTAAAATGCTTCCATTTCCAGCCTCATGTAGCTTTATATTGCTTGGATTCATCAGGAGGTATCCCTTTACGCTGTGCAAACAGGCCCTGTGCCCGGGAGGCCCGGGAAACCCGGCCTCCCAGAGTTAAATTTAAAATGGTGCTTCAAAATGAGGCACGCAGCCTCATTATAATATTTAAAGTGCCAATCCGCCTCCTGTCCACTCACCGTCCCGCATCCATTAAAACCGGAAGTGTCGGGTTGGAGGCAGGTTGTGGTCAGGATTCAGATTTCTAACTGTTTAACCTTACATCTGACCCAAACCTGCCCGTTTATTTGGGTTAAAATTCCCCCCTTGTCTTCCCTTCCAGGTGGATGTAAAAGACCCCATAGCACTATTCCAAGAAGAGCAGGGGCGTTCTCCCAATGTCCTGGCCAACATTTATCCCTCAACTACTATCACTAAAACAGACTATCTGGTCTTTGCTGTTTGTGGGACCTTACTGTGTGCAAATTGGTTTCTGCGTTTCCCTAATATTTCAAAAGTACTTAATTGGCTATGAAGCACTTTGGGATGCTAGTACGACATGAAAAGTGCAATATAAATGTAAACTCTTTCTTTCATTCTTTAATTTCCTGATCACAATTTTCCACTGTAAAGCCTGGCACTGCATTCACTACATTTTTTGTGTCATATATAAACAGATAAGCAGAAGTTGAATCCTTTAACTATGAAAGCTGGGAGGTTTTCACTTACCACTTCTCCAGGTAAGCCTGCTTTTCCAGGAAATCCATCAAGGCCATATTCCCCCTAAGAAAAGGAAGATAGCATTAATTATGATATATACACAGTAACCTATATCCCTGGGAAACAAATCCCATTCAGATTTTATAACGCAATGTGGATTCTAGTCCCTACATTGCTGGTTTTGATCTCCAGACCTATTCATGCATTGAACTGTATCCAGATCTGCCGAGACTCCTCAGATAGCCATTACAAGCACAGCAATGTACAGGAACAGAAAAGATGGACAGCCCCGGAGATGAAAAACAGAATACACAGCTCAACCCTTTTTTGCCTCAATTTGTTTCCTTGCCAGATGCCTGTCTAACTGTCTCTTATCCGCGTTGATCACCTCCCTGGTCAGTCTATTCCAAACATTCACCACCCTCTGTGTGGGGTAGTTATATCAGATATGTCCATTCATCTTTCCTCTTCTGAGCTTCATCCCATGACTCCTCATTATTGTTCTTGAGGCTATTCGATATCCTTGTCATTCAACTTGTCAATACCCGTAAAGATATTGAATAGCTCAATAAGGTCCCTCCTCAGCCTTCCCTTCACTAATGTAACCATTCTCGTGGATTTTTGAGGACTCTCATGGAGGATTATCTACATCAGATTGCCTCCTGTTGTGGGGGATTCCTTGTATCTCCTGGAAGAGATGTTCTCTGAATCCCTTGATTTCCCCATGTATCCATGGGAATTAAATGCATAGTTGAGAGCTAAGAAAATATTTGTCTCAACTAACATTAGCCTGACAGATAGGTTTTTGTATCGGTGTCAGCCTTGGTTCAGTGGTAGCACTCTCGCCACTGAAACAGAAGGTTGTGGGTTAAATCCCACTCCGGAGACATGTACACATAATCTAGGCTGGCAATTCAGTGCAGTACTGAGGGAGTGCTGCACTCCTGGAGGAGCCGTGTTTCGATGAGACAGTAAACCAAGTTCCTGTCTGCACTCTCAGGTGGATGCTAAAGATCACATGGCACTAATTGAAGAACAGCATGGGAGTTACCCTGGTGTCCTGGCCAATATTTATTCCTCAATCAACACCTAAAACAGATGATCTGGTCATTTATTTCATTGCTGTTCGTGGGACCTTGCTGTAGTCAAATTTGCTACTGTATTTCCTATCTTACTACAACAGTAACTATGGGAGGAATTTTTCGGGGGTCAATGGGCATGATCAGTGGTGGGTCGGGTGGGAAACAACATTTTTGTGACAGCGGGTCGGGACCCCTCTGTCAACCCGCCGCCCCACGCCTTTCCCAAATGTTGGCACTGAGCAGACCCAACATACAGTTGGCGGGGGAGGCAATTCAGGTCATTATGACCTTGTTAACAGACCATTAAGAAGTATTTTGAGCTCACCTTCAGAGTTTACCAGGTCACCCATGGGGTCTACACTGCTCGGGAATCACGTCAGGTAAGCAGGTCGGGAGTTGAATGGCCTCATTACTTGATAGCTGCAAACGTGCTATAAAAGCTCCCATCTCACAGCTGTTCACTTTCCAAGCTCAGAAGCTGTTGCTTACTGCATTTGGAAGACAGACTGAGCTTTATGCAGGTTGAAAGTGTTTGGAGTAAACTCCGTATCCAGTGTCACCCCATTGGAACAACATCTCTCACCATTGACAGATTGCTTCTGTCATCTGAAGTTCACCTGCCATCTATTAGATCGGCATTCCCTTGAAACTATCTCGCCTTGGTCCTCAGAATCCCACCACAATCTGCCCCAACACCAGCAGCGTCTGGCATACCAGCAGCACCAACAACAACATCAACCTTCTCCGCAATCAACTGATGCTGCACAGGACACAAGAAATCAGCACCCGGGATATTGCTGCCCGGGACATCAAGGATGGCCTCACCAGGGCCAGATTTACTTCACTTGATGTTGTACACCTTGGCTGCCACATGATGCGCCAGGTTGGCACCACCCCACACCAACACCATAAACCATGCCTACAATGCCCAAGCCATTCCTTTCATACTCATCAGCATTGCGGGGAGTACCATTATGTCTCACCATTCACTGCAACTCACTAAGACACTTCCAAAGGTGCACACAAATCTGTCCAAGAAGGCAAAGTGTTAAAAATAAAGGTTTCAATGTTTGACAAAGAAACTTCACATGAACATTGGCTAAAACACTCAAGTGCCTAGTACCCTTGTGTGTTGTTAGTTGATATGATAGGACTAGCATGAGGGTGAGTGTGAGTGGTAGCTAGTGAGATGGAGAAGTGATAATGTAGATAGAGAGGGGTGGGTGGAGGTGCAAGGTAAGTTGCTGGAGTAAGGATGTGCAGGAGTAGGGTAGGGAAGGTAGAGTGATGGGGATGTGATGAGTGGCACAGCAGGATGAGGTTGAGTGTGGCTTTGTACTGACATTTTGTGATCTACTGAGATCATTGAAAGGTTTGTGTCACTGCAGCCTAGTCCTCCTGTGCAATGTGCAACCAGGCTGCGTTGGTGTCCTGGGGAGGTCCATTCCACCCATTGGAAGGGAAGAGAACCTCCCTACATGCTGTGACTCCCTCCATAAGCATATGGAAGGAGTCATGGGAGAGCCTGGGTGCAGCCCTGCACCTTTGTGCAGTGCTTGTCAGTGTTTGCAGCACCTCAATGCTGTAGAACACTGACAGCACAACTGTCAAACTAAATTTGCGCATGGTCCCTTTAAGGAAACCAGCTGATGACGCGTCATCGAATGACATCATCAGACCCGCTTCCTTCTATTGGCCAGCAAACGCGCTGGGTGGGCTTAACAAGTCCTAACAGGGGAAAATCATTTTGGACAGTGGGCTGGAGCCAGCAGCGAGGCCGGAACCCGCCACCGACGTCGCCCGCCCGGACCCGCCGAGGTTGGTAAAATCCAGCCCTATACTTCAAAAGTACTTCCTGAAGCAGTGAAAGGTATTATATAAATTCAAGTCTTTCTTTTTGTTCCAGATATTCTTACTATTTTCAGTATTAATTAGGGAAGCACAGTGGACTCCAAAGAAATGCATTATGAATGCAAATATTTTAAATACTATATACTCTTTTCATACTGAGGCTTACCAGTGTAATGACGGCCCTAGATCAACCGTATAGCATAACAGTTGGAGTTAGTGTATCCTGTGAATCGTCATGCATTCCAGTCCCATTTATAGCTGTCACTCAAATTACCAGCCACAGCTGCATGAGTTCTCTGCCAGAGCATCTTGCTGTAATAGAGCATTATTGGCCCTTATTAAAATATGCTTAATCACAAATCCAGGCTCAAAGTGATCTGGTTGTGATATAGTGACATGGGGAAAAGTGGCCTACTGGTTATGATACTAGACTAGGAACCCAGAGTTCGTGAGCTCCAATCCCACTTTGGCAGGTCTGGTAATTTGTGGGCCTGCACCAGAAAATGACCATGAAAGCTGTCGGATTGTTGTAAAAACCCAATTGTTTCAATAATGCCCTTCAGGATGGGGATTTGCCACCCCTACCTGTTCTGGCCTACATGTGAATCCAGTCCCACAATGTGTGGTTGACTCTTAATGCCCTCAGACAATTACAGAGGGGCCATAAATATTGGGGTACCAGTGTTAGCCACATCCCAAGGACAAATAAACAAAAGGTGAGAATAGGAGGAATAGCTGATGAGAATGACACCAGGATGATGTTTGTCCTGAGCGGGTAAAAGAGATTCCCTTGTTATTGTAATTGGGTGCACGAGATCACCTGGGTGTATCCCATTGAGGCCAATCAGCTGAGGAGGAAGCCTACCCGTTTTCCAGCTATTCATTTAGATAGAGCAAAATTAGATGGATTGAAATTTGGTCAGGCTCCCTTATAGACATGCCTCACCCAGTTTTCTAATTATAGCCTGCACACAATGCAATACAATAGAAAGAAAGAAAGATTTGCATTTATATAGCGCCTTTCACAGCCTCTAGACATCCCAAAGCGCTTTACAGCCAATGAAGTACTTTTGAAGTGTAGTCACTGTATTTAATGAGCTGGCGTACACTGCCCTCTGTGGCAATGAGTTCCACAGGTTCACCACTCTCTGAGTGAAGAAATTCCCCCTCATTTCTGTCCTAAATGGTTTAGCCCTTATCCTTAAATTATGTCCTCTAGTTCTGTTCTCACCCGCCAAGGGAAACATTCCTTCTGCATCTAGTCTGTCTAGACCTGTCAGAATTTTATACACTTCTATGAGGTCCCCTCTCAATCTTCTAAACTCCAGTGTGTACATCCCTAAACTACATAGTCTCTCCTCATAGGTCAATCCCGCCATTCCTGGTATCAGCCTGGTGAATCGCCGCTGCACCCCCTCCATGGCAAGAACATCTTTCCTCAGATGAGGCGACCAAAACTGTACACAGTACTCGAGGTGTGGTCTCACCAGTGCCCTGTACAGCTGCAGCAAGGTATCCCTGTTCCTGTATTCCAACCCTTTTGCTATGAAGGCCAGCATACCGTTTGCCTTCTTGACCGCCTGTTGCACCTGCATGCTCGCCTTCAGTGACTGGTGTACAAGAACACCCAGGTCTCTCTGTACTTCCCCCTCTCCCAATTTATTGCCATTTAAATAATAATTTGCCCTCCCGTTCCTGCACCCAAGGTGGATAACTTCGCACTTGTCCACATTATAGTGCATCTGCCATTTATCCGCCCAATCACCCAGTCTGTCCAAATCGCTCTGGAGCTTCCTGGTCTCCTCCTCTGAGCCCAACCCCCCTCCTAGTTTAGTGTCGTCTGCAAATTTGGAAATGCTGCATCCGACTCCCTGATCCAGGTCATTAATGTAAATTGTGAACAGCTGGGGACCCAGGACAGATCCCTGTGGTACCCCACTTGTTACTGCCTGCCATTCAGAAAATGAGCCGTTTATTCCAACTCTCTGTTTTCTATCTGACAGCCAGTTCTCTATCCACGTCAATACTTTCCCCTTTATCCCATGAGCTTCAATTTTCCATGCTAATCTTTTATGTGGGACCTTGTCGAAGGCCTTTTGGAAGTCCAGGTACACCACATCTACTGGCTCTCCCCCATCTATTTTACCAGTTACTCCCTCAAAAAATTCCAATAGATTAGTCAAGCACGATTTACCCTTTGTAAATCCATGTTGACTCTGTCCTATCCTGTCCCCATTTGCTAAGTGCTCCGCTATTTCATCCTTAATGATGGACTCCAGCATTTTGCCCACAACTGATGTAAGGCTTACAGGTCTGTAATTACCTGCTTTTTCACTACCCCCCTTTTTGAATAGTGGGGTAACGTTAGCTACCCTCCAATCCATGGGCACTGTTCCCGAGTCTAATGAATTCTGAAAAATCATACTTAGTGCATCCGCTATCTCTAGGGCCACCTCCTTCAGTACCCTAGGATGCATGTTATCAGGCCCTGGGGATTTGTCCGCCTTCAATCCCTTTAGCTTCCTTAACACCATATCCTTAGAGATATTGATTTGCGTCAGTTCCTCCTTTGCCAATGTCCCTATTTTTCCGATATCCCAGGGAGGTTTTTTGTGTCTTCCTTCGTAAAGACTGACCCAAAGTATGCATTTAGTTGGTCTGCCATTTCCTTATTTCCCGTTATATATTCCCCCGTATCTGACTGCAATGGACCAACTTTGGTTTTCACCAGTCTTTTCCTCTTGATATACTTATAAAAGCTTTTGGAGTTAGTTTTTATATTTTCCGCCAGCTTGCTTTCGTAAGCTATTTTGCCCCTCTTGATTAAGCCCTTTGTCCTCCTTTGCTCTATCTTAAACTGTTCCCAATCTTCCGCTCTGGCGCTTTTTTTGGCTATTTTATAAGCCCTATCTTTGGATTTTATGCTGTCTCTAATTTCCCCTGTTATCCACGGTTGAGTCACCTTTTTAGATTTCCTTTTATGCCAGATTGGTATAAACAATTTTTGCAATTTTGTCATTCTATCTTTAAATGCTTGCCATTGTTTATCTACCTCCAGTCCTTCCAGGAACGTTGTCCAATCAGACCTACTCAGTTCCCGTCTAATGGCATCATAATTCCCCTTGTTTAAATTCAGGACCTTAGTCTCTGAGTCAATTTCTTCGCTCTCCATTTCGAGTGAGAAATCGATCATGTTATGATCGCTCTGACCCAAGGGTCCCCGTACAACAAGATTACTAATTAGTCCCTTCTCATTGCACAGTACCCAGTCCAATATAGCCTGTTCCCGAGTTGGTTCCTCGACATATTGATCCAGATAACCATCCCTTAAACACTCAAGGAATTCCTCCTCCTCATTATTTTTACTGATTAGGCTAGTCCAATCTATATGTAAGTTAAAGTCACCTATGATGACAGCTGTGCTCTTATTGCACGCTTCTCTAATTTCCCTCGTGATGCCCTCCCCAACCTCTATTTTACTATTTGGAGGCCTATATACCACTCCTATTAATGTTTTTCGCCCCTCGCTATTTCTTAGCTCCACCCATATAGATTCTGTATTAACTGAGTTAATATCCTTCCTTTCAAGTAATGTAGGAAAAACAGGAAAATCTATCCCAATGTTGTCAGAAAGTTCTAAGCTTTGATCAGGAATTGAGTGTAATATACTTTACAGTCATCAAACGAGAGCCTAAGGGTCCACTATGACAGTCGGCGTGCCACGCTCATTCTGTGCCGGAAGTGCGCCCTGCATCATATTGGTAAAGACTCCTTCCTTACAATTAATAGGCCACTGTATCTTCCCTATTGAATTCCTTTATCATTTGAATGCCTCAATTAGATCACCCCTCAATGTTCAATAAATCCAGGATTAGATGAGCAGAAGTTTCCTCAAAATAAATATTGGGAAGGCCGAAGCCACAAACTCAGTTCCCTAGCCACCGACTCCATCCCTCTCCTTGGTCACTGTCTGAGGCTGAACCAGACCATTCGCAACACTGGCGGCCTATTAACCCTGAACTGAGCTTCCGACCCAATATCCTCTCCATCACCAGGACCACCTACTTCCACCTCTAAGATCATCCCTCTCAGCTCATCTGCTGCTGAAACCTTCATCCATGCCTTTGTTACCTCTAGACTCGACTATTCCAATGCTCTCCTGGCCAGCCTCCCACCTTGCACCCTCCGTAAAGTTGAGCTCATCCAAAACTCTGCTGCCACTATGCTAACTCGCACCAAATCCCAATCACCCATCGCCCCTGTGCTTGCTGACCTACATTGGCTCTTGGTCCGTCAACGCCTCAATTTTAGAATTCTCATCCTTGTTTTCAAATCCCTCCATGGCCTCACCCCATCCTTTCTCTGTCACCTTCTCCAGCCCTACAACCCTCCGAGATACCTGCGCTGCTCCAATTCTGGCCTCTTGCACATCCCTGATTTTCATCACTGCACTATTCAGCTGCCTAGGCAATAAGCTCTGGAATTCCCTCTCTAAACCTTTCTACCTCTCTCTCCTCCTTTAAGACACTCCTTAAAACCTAACTCGTTGACCAAGCTTTGGTCACCTGTCCTAAAGTTCCTGTGAAGCGCCTTGGGACATTTTACGACGCTAAAGGTGCTATATAAATGTAGTTGTTGTTGTTGTTCTAAATTATTGGAATACAAGCCAGGTTTATGCAACCTGTCCTCATAAATTAACACTTTAAGCCCTGGTATCATTCTAGTGAATCTGTGCTATATCCCTCCAAGGCAAATATATCTATCCTTCTTTCCCACGGTTCGGTGCCCAAAACTAAATGCCATGTTCCAGATGGGGTCTAACCAAGGCTCTGTACAACTAAACCATTACTTCCTCACTTTTGTATTCCAACCCTCTTGAGATAAAGCCTGTCTGTTCCCCAACTATTGAATCGCCTATCACTATTGCTTTCCTGACCTTCCTCCTACCACCCTGTGCAGCTGAGGCACCCGTGTTGCCGTGGACTTGGCTCTGGCTGTACTCCCCAGAGGAACTATCGCCCTCACCAGTATTTAGAACTGAATGAGATGCACTCAGGGGACTCCTGCACTGCCTGCCTGGTCCTCCTTGTCTGTCTGGCGGCCACCCATTCCCTCTCTGCCTGCACACCCTTAAGCGGTGGAGTGACCACCTCCTGAATCCCTTTGGTCCTCCACAACTCATAAGAACATCATATTTTCAGTTTCTAGATGTTTTTCTATTACATCTTTGAGTAAGGATTTCATTGGGGCAGAAATTCGTCTGTTGTCGGGTGAGTACGCACTGCGTACTCACCCGTGGACGGAACGAAAGTGCCAGTTTCTTGCATGCACTGCGCATGCGCGGGAAACCGGCACTTCCGTTCCCCTGAGGAAAGGGGTTCAGAGGTCGAACGCGCACGCCGGAGAGCCAGCGCGTTCACCTCGCACTTCGGGTTTTTTTACAGGTTCCTCTGTGAAGGTAAGCACGGAGAAGATACACCTTTAAAAAGGATGCGCAAGGCCTTCTTTTAACAAGGTAAGTGCTGATTTTATTAAAATTTTAACATTTTTTTCACAGATTTATCTTTTTTAATTACTTTAAAGAAAGGTAAGTTTAGTTTTAGCCCCGTCAAAAAATATAATTAATTTTTTCAAAAATTTAAATTTTTGTTTAAAATAGTTAATTAATGTAATTTATAGTTATTTTAAAAATGTGACTTTTAAAAAAAAAAATATTTGTAGTTTTAAGGATGTTTTGGGGCCGATTTGTATTCATAGATTTGACAGGTCCTGTCAAATCTATGAATGAAAGATGGTCTGCTGCCATTGGCTCTCCATGGCCCACGTGATCCCAGGGGACGCATCGCACTAACTACGCCCCTGGGATACGCAAGCACTGCGCGCCGGCAGCTGCAGGAGGCCCAGGAGCTGAAGTCCCCGCGGGAAGCCAGGGAGCCTAATTTCTCGGCCTTTATCTTTTCTACCACTGACGTTAAGCTAGTTATTCTATAGTATCCTGGACTTGTTCTGTCTCCCTTTTTAAATATAGGAATCACATTAGCTGTCTGCCAGTCCTCTGGCACTATTCCCTTTACTAATGAATTTTTTAATATATGTAATAGTGCCTCTGCTATCTCGTCCCTAACTTCTTTTCATTCTTTTAATTGGTAGCAGAAAAAGATACAGGACTATGAAGAGAAAGCAGGGCAGTGGGATTCGTTTTGGATTGCTTTAGCGTAGATCCAGCACAGACACTACGACCCAAATAGCCTCCTTCTGTGTTGTAAAATTCTATGATTCTAGGCGCTAACCTAAAAGCTATCAACGGTGCTGCATATGTTAAAACACTTCTCTTACCTTCTGTCCAAGAGATCCTTTCTGACCCCTTTCACCTTTGATACCCTAGAAACAGAAAAATAGCAATAACTGGATGTAATACGAACAGATACTGTGCCCATTTCCAATAATGAATACTGGGTTTGCAATAGACTATAATATTGATATGTTATCAATTACTTTATGATCCTTTTACTCCAGCCTATTGGCTACATGAGACAGACGTGCTTCTGATGGCACATCTTGTTTTATAAGTCTAGCCTGAGGAATCTCCAATATATTGCTAATGTTTACTTCAAGAATGTATGCGATTGCTACATACTGTTTAGTGGTTAGATTAGTAATCTACATAATTTGTTTACATACATAACCAGAGAGAATAAGTTTAAGGTAGCCCAGAGAATTAGAGAGTGAAAGATATGGGCTGGATTTTCCCGGGCCACACCCGCATGGTGTGGGGGGACTCAGGAGACAGCAGGAAACCCGGAAGATTGAGTTTCCCGGCACGTTGTGGAGTTTTAACTCCACAGCGTGCATGTGATGTCAGGGGTGGGTTCCCCGCCCAGAAGCCAGCCTGATTGACAGGCTGGCTTCCAATTGGCCGGGGAACGTGGAGAAGGAGGCCGCAGCACAAGGTAAGTGCTGGGCCCAGGGTAGTGGGGGGAGAGGGGGGGGGTGGGGTCCAAGCCTGCGGGGGCGTCCAAGTCCGGGGCGGGTCCGATCCCCGACCCCGGGGCTGAGTCGCAATCCTGGTGGGGGTGTGTTCCAGGCCTGGGGGGTGGGGGTGGGGTCCGATCTGGGGGGTGTCCGAACCCCGACCCCGGGGGATGCGGGCTGATGGTGGGGGAGCTTGGGGGGCTGGGAGGAAGCACTCCTGCTCCTCCCGGCCCACAAGGATTGCTCCCCGAGGCTGAGGACGCCTCGTTGCAGCCACCAGGCTCCTCGGCCACCTGCAGTAAAACCTGCAAATCAGGTTAAAGTAGAGGCTTCAGGCCTCATTATAATATGCAAATTACCAACCCGCCTCTTGGCAGCAGGTTGGCAGTCCCCCTCCCCCCCAGTACCTCCTGAGTTAAAGGTGAATGTGGGTGGGTTGGGGTTCGGAGTTCACACTTTTGCAACTTTCACTTCCCCCCCATGTCTCCGACCCTCCCGTTCTTGCCTCTGAAAATTCTGGCCATAACCTCTACGGCTCATAGCCTCTCTAGCTTCTTTATTAGTAGATCTTGCAAAACAGATGCACAGAGACTGCATCCCATCAGCCACCTAAATGTGACCAGGGATTGATTCGGATATTTGCTTTGCTGATGATGAAAATTCATCAAAAACCTTAATAACCTCAATAACTACTGGCTCCACATCATGAAACACAGAAGCTAATTGGAAAAAAAGACTTATTATTTTTAAACAGCAACTTGGATTTTATAGTGCCTTTAATGTCATGAAATGTTTCAAGGTGCTCCACAGGTGGGCATGACGAAATGGAGACGAAATGGAGCCCAGCGGGCTTAGCAGGCCAATCAAGGAAAAGCTGGTTGCAGAGCACGTCAACGTATGACGTTTCATCTGTCAAAAATTTTCTGTGAAGCTGTCAAACACTGACATTCTCTGCAGTTTGATGAGGTCTTGAACACAAGACCCCATCCAACTTCTTTCTTTAACAGAATTGAGATGGTTGTTGCATCTGTGAATGCAACGGCCACCTGTCAATCCCAACGCGGAGGTCCGAGAGTCTCCGCATACAAACCGACTGAAGCCTGCACGAAGAAACAAAGGTAAGTACACTTTTCCTAACACTTTGCACTTACCTCAGATACTCACCTCTACACTCTTGCACCCATCACTTACCTTCACACCACACTTTTGCACCCCCCTGACCCCCGCAGACCCAGTACTCGCCTCGCTGACCTGACGGGTTTTGGAGCCTTCGGGAAGCCCGCACTTGTGAGGGCAAAAAGGGGATAATCCTATTTTCTGCCTGTTAACTTCCTGTTAACAGGCAGTTAATAGGCTGTAATCCCTTCCCGCCTCCAAGGAGACGGGACCTGGCGCGGGACGGCTACCCGCCTCCTGGGAAGATGGCATGGAGGCGGGTTGGGCACCCGCCCCCAAATTCTGCCATTTTCCTGTCAGTCCCGCCTCCATACCCGCCTCCCCAGGGCTGGCAAAATCGCTCCCCTTGTGTTAGAGAGGGGAACATGTGGACAGGTTTCCTGATTCTGAATGCCATCTACTAAAAGTGTGTGGGGTGGGTACAGGGCTCAAGTTCACGGTTGGATAGCCTGCCAACATTCATTTTCAAAGCCCAGTCCTGATATATGGAACTTTGGGTGAGGTACATGATGTTGCAAGTAACATACGGAAATATATTCCAGAAAAGGACTCAACCGATTCTGGAGGATAGGGGAGAAGAGAAAATTGGCAAGAAAAAAAAGCGAAAGATAAAACTCCCCACTGAATCAAACATCGAAATACCAACTAGACTTTACAACCACGATAACAAGCAAGTGGTAAATTCATTGCATCAACTTACAGGTGGTCCAGCGATGCCTTTAAAACCCTGTTCTCCTGGATAACCCTGGTCTCCCTGTTGGAAAACATAAGCAGTTAAGAAACTAAAATTAATTTAAAAAAAAAGTACTATACCTACCCAAAATAGTAACAGAGGTGACTGAACTATGGAGTTTATTTCCTGCACTATAACAGGACGTGAAGAAAATAAGTGCAATTTAAAAATATATATATTTAACTGCAGCTTCCTTACAAAGGAGGTGGGCACTTTAAATTTCTTTCTGAGGAGGTTGGGAGCGGGGGTGGGGGCGGAGGAGGAGGGGGAACCAGCACCCTGGCAAGTTACAGTTGGATTCCTGGTCTCTGTACCATGGGAGGCGCCCAAGATTCGTCTGTAATGGCACAGGTGCCCGCCAATGCCACGCAAAATAAGGAACCTCCCCCCTGACCCCTGAACGTTAATCGAGATCAGCAGCGGAGATTTGTAGTGGGCGCGATCCATGTGTAATTACCGGGATCGTAGGCCTGCAGATTTTACATAGAATTACATCAAAATTACAACATGGCAACTGGTCGTACGGCCCAACCAGTCTGTGTTGGTGTTTATACCCTCCACACATACAGTTAGAATCACGTACGTCTCTGTTCCTGTATCCTTTTATTCCCCTTTCCTTCAACTGCCAATCTAGTCTTTCTTAACTGTTGACATGCTGTCTGCTTCAGTCACTAACTCTGGTAGTGCATTTCACAGCCTCACAAACCTTTATGTAAAAATGTCTCATGGCTACTGATTTTTGTTGGGGTTCCATGAGCATTGGACGCCCTCTAGTGTGTCACCAAAGTGTGAGCCTAGATAGTATGTGTTGGGCTAGTTGACCAAGGAAGGCATCTGAGGCAAACTATTCCTATTCTCGCTCAACAGCCTCTCATACGATCAGGATCAAGAACACAGGCTGATTTCTGCCTCCCTAACCCAGACTGCTGTGCCAGTTATAGTGCCCTAGGTGAGATTAGATAATTTGGCAGAGACTAGGGAATTTACTCTCCCAGTCTGTCTGGATCAGTTGCATGCTGTCTTTATTAAATAAATCTTAACTTCAATTTCAATAAAATATATTGTTATAAGGCAAGGGAAATCAGTGCTGGGAATTGGAATACTTCCTATATCCAGTATCAGCATCTGTGTCTCAAAGGTCAGCTTAGCATTAGTGATGTTTGCTCAGCATGTATCCCATGCTGCACCAGCAAGATATTTCCACTTTTCACACTGCTGTGTGTTGTTTTAATCAGACTTCAGTTGTTCACTTGAGTAGTAACAAATTCAGTCTTCTGGTTATAATAATTTTATTCTTTAACTTCAGCATAAAAAGCAATTTACAACCAGAGTATAGTCACAGATATATACGCAAACCTAGGCATGGGTCCTTTCTCGTGCTGCTTGAACAAAGGAAAAAGATTATACTTATACACTGTTTTCTGATCAAACTGGAATTGGCATTGCCTAATATGGTAGTCTCTGGCTACTACATAGTCCAGAGACACAAGTCTACATTTTCTTCAACATACCTCAACGTTAGATGCACATAAAAACACTGTAGCCTTGCTGTGGTAAGCATAACCCTTCTAGTCGCTAGAAATTCTTATCATAACATTTCTAATCTAAACATTCTATTATGAAAATATCCAAGGCCGTTTGGTTGCGAACACCGGCTGTTGCTGAGTGAAATCTGTATCTCTCTCTCTTTCTCTCTCTAATGATGCCAACTACATCTTTTCCCTATATTGAATGAACTAAACATGAACACCTTTCAGAAGCAGAATTAACCAAGTTCCATATGCCAACACTGTGGCAGTTTGGATGAGTAAGCCTGGTACATGTCACCGAACTTGCATGTCCATAATATCAAAGTGCTCAGCATGTCAGAAACTGCTCTCTGTGGGTCTTTCCACCTGTGTGAGGCAGATGCCCATCATTTAACTTGATGAAGAATTGCTGGGATCTGGGTCAACAGCTAGGAAACCTTTACCTGGATGCTGGGTATGAGAACACACGTTCATATATTGCTCTTACCATGGTTGGATTATAAATAGGCAAGTAGCTGAAACTCTGCAGGTCCAGCTGGTGGCTCCACTGTTCACCGAGGTACAGGCCACAAACTGAGAACGGTAGAATATAGCAGGGAAATAGGGGAGTTAGCTAAGGTCTTTAGCAGTTGAATCTAATGTTCACACATTGCTGAAGAACCTGTAGGGCTAAGATGGAACTGGCACTAGTGGGGGCAGTACACACTCTGTTCAACTGACAGGGGGTGATTTTGTCAATGGGGATGTGATGGAGGCGGGACTGCTGCTTGTCGGGTTTTAGTCCCGCCTCCATCGACGTCCAGCCAACCCACGCTATTTTCCCTTGATTGACCTTGTTACGCCTGCCCAGCGGGCTTAGCAGGCCAATTAAGGGAAAGCCGGTGACAGAGAACGTCAGCGTATGATGTTTCAGCTGTCAAAAAATTTTGACACATGACTTGTCATCGTTTGACAGATCTGTGAAGCTGTCAAATACTGACATTCTCTGTTGTTTGGTGAGTTCTTGTACTCAAGACTCACCAAACCTATTTTCTGAGCAGAAAGCAGATGGCTGTTGCATCGGAGAATGCAGCAGCCATTCTGTCATCTCTGCCATGGAGATGCCGGAGCCTCCGGATCCCCAACGATTGAAGCCTGCAGGAAGAAACAAAGGTGAGGAAACTTTTTCTAACACTTTTCACTCACCTCACATACTTACCTCTCCACACTTGCACCACTCACTCACCTCCACAGCGCACTTTTCGAACCTTCTGACCCCCGCAGACCCACTGCTTGCCTCGCTGACCCTGGCGGGGTTTCCCGACGTCTGGAAGCCCGCTCTTCTGTTGGAAAAATGGGGACAATCCTCTTAACTGCCTGTTAACTACCTGTTAACAGGCAGTTAAGTGGCTGTAATCCCCTTCCCGCCTCGAGGAGACGGGACCCGGTCAGGTACCCACCTCCTGGGAAGATGCCACGGAGGCGGGTTGGGGGCAGGATGGGTACCCGCCCCCAGTTTCTGCCATTTTCCCGGCAGTCTCGCCTCCAAACCCGCCTCCCCAGGGCGGGCAAAATCGCCCCCATAATCAGTGACCATATAGTAAGCTGCACATTTCCCTTCTAGTTTCTGAAAAACATAGGTTTCTGTATGAAACATTTTAGAATGGATGGCATTACTAGGGTTTGCCTAGAGGTTGACGATGGCACAACAATATGAGAGAATTCATAAGGGACACGACAGTCTAGAACTTACATTGTGTACACATTTCAGGTCTGATTCTGATTTTTTAATTCGTTTTTATGGGATGTGGACGTCGCTGGCAAGGCCAGCATTTATTGCCCATCCCTAATTGCCCTTGAGAAGGTGGTGGTGAGCCGCTTTCTTGAACCACTGCAGTCCGTGTGGTGAAGGTACTCCCAGTGCTGTTAGGTAGGGAGTTCCAGGATTTTGACCCAGCGATGATGAAGGAGCAGCGATATACTTCCAAGTCAGGATGATGTGTCACTTGGAGGGGAACTTGGAGGTAGTGGTGTTCACATGCGTCTGCTGCCCTTGTCCTTCTAGGTGGAAGAGGTCACGGGTTTGGGAGGTGCTGCCAAAGAAGCCTTGGTGAGTTGCTGCAGTGCATCTTGTAGATGGTACACACTGCAGCTACAGTACGCCAGTGGTGGAGGGAGTGCATGTTTAAGGTGGTGGATGGGATGCCAATCAAATGGGCTGCTTTGTCCTGGATGGTGTTGAGCTTCTTGAGTGTTGTTGGAGCTGCACTCATCCAGGCAAGTGGAGAGTATTCCATCACACTCCTTACTTGTGCCTTGTAGATAGTGCAAAGGCTTTGGGGAGTCAGGAGGTGAGACACTCGCCGCAGAATACCTAGCTTCTGACCTGCTCTTGTTGCCACAGTATTTACGTGGCTGGTCCAGTTAAGTTTCTGGTCAATGGTGACCCCCAAGATGTTGTTGGTGGGGGATTCGGCGATGGTAATGCCGTTGAATGTCAAGAGGCGATGCTTAGACTCTCGCTTGTTGGAGATAGTCATTGCCTGGCACTTGTGTGGTGTGAATGTTACCTGCCACTTCTCAGCCCAAGCCTGAACGTCGTCCAGGTCTTGTTGCATGCGGGCATGGACTGATTCATTATCTGAGGAGTTGTGAATGGCACTGAACACTGTGCAGTCATCAGCGAACATCCCCATTTCTGACCTTATGTTGGAGGGAAGGTCATTGATGAAGCAGCTGAAGATGGTTAGGCCTAGGACACTACCCTGAGGAACTCCTGCAGCAATGTCCTGGGGCTGTGATGATTGACCTTGAATCACCACAACCATCTTCCTTTGAGCTAGGTATGACTCCAGCCGGTGGAGATTTTTCCGATTCCCATTGACTTCCGTTTTACTAGGGCTCCTTCATGCCATACTCGGTCAAATGCTGCCTTGATGTCAAGGGCAGTCACTCTCACCTCACCTCTGGAATTCAGCTCCTTTGTCCATGTTTGGACCAAGGCTGTAATGAGATCGGCAGCCGAGTGGTCTTGGCGGAACCCAAACTGGGCATCAGTGAGCAGGTTATTGGTGAGTAAGTGCCGCTTGATAGCACTGTCGATGACACCTTCCATCACTTTGCTGATGATTGAGAGTAGACTGATGGGGTGGTAATTGGCCGGGTTGGATTTGTCCTGCTTTTTGTGGACAGGACACACCTGGGCAGTTTTCCATATTGTCGGATAGATGCCAGTGTTTTAGCTATATTGGAACAGCTTGGCTAGAGGCACGGCTAGTTCTGGAGCACAAGTCATCAGCACGATAGCTGGGCTGTTGTCGGGGCCCATAGCCTTTGCTGTATCCAGTGCGCTCAGCCGTTTCTTGATATCACATGGAGTGAATCGAATTGGCTGAAGACTGGCTTCTGTGATAGTGGGGACCACAGGAGGAGGCCGATATGGATCATCCACTCGGCACTTCTGGCTGAAGATGGTTGCAAACGCTTCAGCCTTGTCTTTTGTACTCACGTGCTGGGCTCCACCATCATTGAGCATGGGGATATTCATGGAGCCTCCTCCTCCTATAAGTTGTTTAATGGTCCACCACCATTCACGACTGGATGTGACAGGACTGCAGAGCTTTGATCTGATCTGTTGATTGTGAGATCGCTTAGCCCTGTCTACAGCATGCTGCTTCCGCTTTTTAGCATGCATGTAGTCCTGTGTTGCAGCTTCCCCAGGTTGGCACCTCATTTTAGGTACGCCTGGTGCTGCTCCTGGCATGCTCTTCTACACTACTTATTGAACCAGGGTTGGTCCCCCGACTTGATGGTAATGGTAGAGTGAGGGATATGCCAGGCCATGAGGTTACAGATTGTGGTGGAATACAATTCTGCTGCTGCTGATGGCCCACAGCACCTCATGGATGCCCAGTTTTGAGCTGCTGGATCTGTTCTGAATCTATCCCATTTAGCAGAGTGGTAGTGCCACACAACACGATGGAGGGAGTCCTCATTGTGAAGACGGGACTTCGTCTCCACGATGACTGTGCGGTGGTCACTGCTACCAATACTGTCATGGACAGATGCATCTGCGACAGGTAGATTGGTGAGGACGAGGTCAAGTAGGTTTTTCCCTCGTATTGGTTCTCTCACCACCTGTCACAGGCCCGGTCTGGCAGCTATGTCCTTCAGGACTCAGCCAGTAGTGGTGCTACCAAGCCACTCTTGGTGATGGACATTGAAGTCCCCCACCCAGAGTACATTCTGTGCCCTTGCTACTCTCAGTGCTTCTTCCAAGTGGTGTTCAACATGGCGGAGTACTGATTCATTAGCTGAGGGAGGGCGGTAGGTGGTAATCAGCAAGAGGTTTCCTTGCCCATGCTTGACCTGAAGCCATGAGACTTCATGGGGTCCAGTCTAGATTTTGAGAGGTCTTTCTGTAAATTTCTAAAATGACATCAAAGTCTAATTTTTTGACAACAGAAATACATTATTTTCATTTACTTGTTTATCTCATGATACTGAAGCAATATAGTTGTTATATTTATTAAGATTTTCAGTTAATTTTTATCACCCGAAGTACAGTGTTTTCTTTGCCTGTGGCAGCACTATACACAATGCAACACTTAGTCGACAATGAATTTGGAATTAATCTATCTTTGGCTGAATAGCAGTAGAGTTCAATGTGGCAATCTGGTGCTACTTCAGATATATTGGCCCGAAAATTAGACCTAATACGCGAGAGTACGCACTGTGTACTCTCGCGTATTAGGTCTCCAATTGCCGGTTTCCTGCATGCACTGCGCATGCGCGGGAAACCGGCACTTCGTGAATTCAAAAGGGGGCGGTTCCTAAGTGAACCGCGTGCGCGCTACAGGCTGCGCGCACGCAGTGCACTTCGTTATTTTTTGAGCTTTGAAAGCGCAGGTAAGTGGTGAAGATTTTACACATAAAGAAAGCAGGCGTAGGACACCCTTTTAACAAGGTAAGTAGTTAATTAAGTGTTATTTTAAAAAATTTTCAACAGGTTTATCTTTTTTAGAGACTTTAAAGAAAGGTAAGTTTATTTTTATAACTTTTAAAAAGATTTTAAATTTTTTCAAAAATTTAATTTTTTATTTAAAGTGGTTAATTTATTTAACTATACTTATTTTATTAATGTGATGTCTTTTTTTTAAATTTAATTGAGATTTAGCTGTTATTTTGGGGGTGTGTAGTATTCATAGCTTTGACAGGTCTTCCTGTCAAAACTATGAATGAAAGATGGTGTGCTGCCATTGGCTCTAACTGAATCACGTGATCCCAGAGCTCGCACGAACTAATTGCGTCTCTGGGTTACGCAAGCACTGCACGGTTCCAAGAGACAGAGCCATTCAAACTAAAGTTCGTGTGGGCCCGGAGCAAAAAGGTAGGCGCGGAGTGCGATATCGCGGGGATTCCTTACCCCCGCGGGAACCCTCACTGTTTAATTTCTGGTCCATTATATATAAAGATCAAGGGCGAGAATTGTAACTTGATGGCGTATTTCTGGCATGTGGGAGGTCAGGGGGGGAATGTCATCAGTTTGACTCCCGGGCTCTTTTAACCACTGGGCCTCACTTACCCTCCACCGTCCAGCTGCCTGTTTGAAATGCACGAAGTGGCAGCTGGCTGGTTGGCTGTGGGCAGGTCAAAATTCTAAGGCCCAGAGGCCACTTGCCAGCACCAAGGCAAGTCACGTAGGAGCCTGGGGCAGCAGAGGCACAGACTTTTTGTCTGGGGTCAGGAGGAGCACTCCCATTCTTCCTGGTCCCACTAAGGAAAGTACACCATCACGGTATACTTGTGACATCCATTTTCTCTTCCAGTCTATGAGACCTCACACTTACCTGTATTGAATTTTATCTGCCACTTTTACTAACTCCTTTTGCAGGTCCCTGAATTCTTCCACTGACTTGAATCTTCCTACATTACAACAGTGACTACACTTCAAAAGTACAGTACTTTATTGGCTGTAAAGCGCTTTGGGACATGCTGAGGTCATGAAAGGTGCTATATAAATGCAAGTTATTTCTTATTTTTCTTTCTTAATTTAGTATCATCTGAAAACCAGTTCAGTAGCATTGGGTATCTGAATCTAAATGATTAGTGTCCATTCGGAACAGTAGGAGCCTCAGCACTCATCGCTAAATGGACCGCAATGGCCTTTTTCGGTCCTATTTATTCATATGCTCCTGGGGCACTCCACTCAGTATATATCTTGTCATCCTGCCATCACTTTCTAACAAGGAACAAATAGTGAGTGTGAATAGGTTTAAGTCTTGCTAGTTTCCCCTTTATGGTCGAATAATTTGTTAGCATTCGTTGTCAAGGCTCACGCATGAGTGTCACATGAGTGAGGTAATAGATGATAGCCGGCTTTCGTGGAACTACATTCCAATATTAGCCACCACGTTCAGCAGAACAGGGGAGAAAATTTGGAGGAAAATATTCATGTATTATTTTTATTCTCTTAACCAGAATTTATTTAGTAGCAGGCATGTTGATTTATTTTAGCAAATGTTAGTTGATAATGCAGCAGCAACTTTTTTTCTTTCTTTACATTTCCTGAGGGAATAGAAAGACATGGATGCAGTTGAACTGTCGGGATTAATTTACAGTCTGGAAAATTGCTGGTCTGTCAGCTGGTGGTAACCCAAGTTTTACAAGTACAGCAAGAAGTCAGCAACTGTAAAACTCATAACAGATTCAAGGCAGGACTGCTGGTACTTCGCTGCTGAACTTTCTCAAGCCTGATGACAGCAATTGTGCAATTAGTTCTTTGTTGGAATATGTGGAATATTAGATGTAATACCATCTGTTACGCCAGGTGGCAGCACTACTACTAACCGTGTGATCATCACAATTAGAAAAGTACAGTGGATTCGTCAGGCAAGATTGCTGTGTACTCCAAAATGCACAGTTTTATCTACATTGTGTCATAATTTCTGTGATTATCTCTGCCAACAGTATCCCAGCCTAGTTCATCAGGAGGTTATGGCCCTAAATATGCAAAATGATCAGCTTTGAATACTCTGTAGAACATAATGGCTCCTGGGCTAATGGAACTGTAAACAGTCATGTCAAGGAAAGCAGCCAAGAAAAGGTTAGTAACCTAGGCTGTACGGTTAGACAGTCTCATGTTTCAGGATTTTTTGACCATTTTTCCACAAAATGGATTTGGGAAAAAAAATTGCACCTTCAGTGTTGAACTTTAAATACAAAGTGAATTTAAAAATGAAAGCCACAAGCTGTAGGCATTTGTCGAATAGGTGCAAAAAGTCAGATATTGGCCCAGAAATTGATCTCGCTCTGTTCCCGCGGGGGTAAGCCTTCCCCGCGATCTCTCACCTCGCTTGTGCTTTTTCAGATCCAGCTCGCACGAACTTGATGTTCCAGACATCAGCCGGGCAGTGCTTGCGTATCCCACCGGCGTAGTGAATTCGTGCGAGCTGTGGGATCACGTGACTCAGTTAGAGCCAATGGCAGCACACCATCTTCCATTCATAAGTTTCACAGCACGGCTGTGAAATCTATGAATCTTACACCCCCCCAAAATAACAGCTAAACCTCAATTAAATTTTAAAAAAAACCATCACATTAATAAAATAAGTATAGTTAAATAAATTAACCATTTTAAATAAAAAATTAAATTTTTGAAAAAATTTAAAATCTTTTAAAAAGTTATAAAAATAAACTTACCTGTCTTTAAAGTCTCTAAAAAAGATATACCTGTAAAAAAAAATTCAAAAAAATACTTAATTCACTACTTACCTTGTTAAAAGTGGGTCTTACTCCTCCTTTTTACATTGACACAATTACCCAGGATAATCAAAAACAATAGGGGAGCCATTATTTCATCCCAGGGGCTCCCAATAAATATTCACAATGGGGGTGAATGGAATGCTCCTTCCTGTTGAGCTTTACACAAAGTTAGTTTCAAAGGGAGGGGACACAGTAGCAGGCTTGATTATCAATTCTTCTCATCGACACCTGGAGCGGTGAAGCCAAGCTCCAACTTCATGAGGGGACAGGAGAGCCTCACATGTGAGCTTTGGGTAAAGGAAAAACTGTGAGGGCCTTCACTGGGGCATCCAGGCAGCAAGGTGCTGTGATGACACATAGTAGATGTTAGATAATTAACTTTAAGTCAAGCATGATGACTCGCTGAAGTGGGGTGACATAGAATATTCATTATTTTTATATCATTGAGTTACATAAAGTTTTACTGATTGAACTATGTAAATCTGATTATAACTGTTGATCTGCATGTTCTCTTTACTGTGAAATAAAGCATCTTTAATGATTGGTATCAAGCCTCCCGTAGCGGTAACTCAGTCCGTCATTGGAAAAATTGAAGAAATATACATCTGAAAGAAATGAGTATCTGGTCCAGATCGTAAGGAGATGTTATTGATCCATCCCCAGGTTATGTACAATATAGCAGAAGATATAGGGCAGTGTGAATCAGCGCTCATAAAAGTAAGATGCTCAGACCACTTAGGAGTGCAACCGATGCAATTGAATCTGTAACAGACTCTGGGAGAGAGCGGGAATATGGTATTGAGATAGAGGATCAGCCATGATCATATTGAATGGCTGAGCAGGCTCGAAGGGCCGAATGGCCTACTCCTGCTCCTATTTTTCTATGTTTCTTCTATGTTTCTAGACCAATATTGTTTAATTTTGGTTGAAATAACCTTGGAAGGGAGAAAAAAAATCTTTCAAAACCTTTCCAAATGAGATTAAGTGGGGTTGGGTAGAATCCATGACAGAATACACGATGTGGAAGGAATGGGCTTGACAAAGAGATATTTTTCATTGATGCCTTAAGTTTCTTTCATTTATAATCACTATAACGGGAATGTTTATGTCAGTATAATGGATATACCTTACATAAAGGGGTGGCCAGGCTTTATGTCTTCCCGGGCCTCATTGGTACATGTCATGGAGCCTCATGGGCATGGTTGATATGGGTTTAGCCATCAATGCCAAGAACCTTCATTTCCAAATCACTGGGCCTACATAATTCAAACAGGACAAACCAGCAAATAATAAATAAAAACGCAAATTGGACTAAGTTACCTGAGCCCATGGATTGTAGGTTAGTCACTTTCACAGTATATCTACAAACAAAAAGTTGCAGAGAAACCTCTACTCTTTAATACAGAGAGAAAAGCTAGCTCTGTTTTTTTCATGAATGGAAATGTTTCATCATATTATATGAGTGGATATTGGAGTTATCCACACTGGACAAATTCTACATGTAAAAGTTTTCAGCCACAAACCACATGTGCCAAATTATAAACATGATTGAAAGCAGCAAACGACATGTGTTCCATTTTTTGCTCAGGTATAGCCAGGTAGCCATTAATGTATTATTTTCTTCCTCTTCTTATCTTTCCTTTTCTCTCTTTTTCAATTTCTTTTTCTTCCATATTTGTCCTTCTTTCTTTATAGCCACCTGGCTGTGGGATTTCTAAATCTTTGGGGTGAAATCGGTCTTTGGCGACAGTGTAAAATGGGTGATGACGATCAGCAGCCTGTTTTAGAGCACGCCCGATTGACATCAATGGAAAAGAACATCAGCCGCGTGTAAAACAGACCGCCGATTCACTTTCACACATTTCATGCTCCAACCAAACATCAAGGTAGTGTCAGCCGTGGCTCAGTTGGTAGCACTCTTGCCTCTAAGTCAGAAGGTTGTTGGTTCAAGTCCCACTCCAGAGACTTGAGCACAATAATCTAGGCTGACACTGCAGTGCTGTACTGTCAAAGGTGGCATCTTTCAGATGAGACATTAAACCCCGTCTACTTCATTGGCTGTAAAGTGCTTTGGGATGTCCTGAGGTTGTGAAAGGCCTGATATAAATGCAAGTTCTTTCTTTTAATTTCACCCTTTTTTTTCTGGCTGGTGAGATAGCTTTGAAACCAGAACTCTCCCAGTGGTCAGTATGATAGTGAAAGTCCTCTTAAGCGGCAAGAACTTTAGTTTTAATAGAAGGATTTCACGACTGTAAGAATGCTGGGATAGTCTTGCCTCCACTTGCTTTCTCTTCATCCTCCATGAGAGAAAGCATGAGAAATCTTGGGAATTACTGGCACCGTGTACCAATACCGAGATCGCAATCCTCAAGCAGAACAGTGGGATAATGCGATCTTCTGCATGAGACTACTGCTGAATGTAGGAGAGTCCATGGCCTGGTGTCTATGACCTTTTCTTTCTAACACACATATAAAAATAAGAGTTTAAATGAATATTTTTGTTGTTTTTGTAGCTAAAGGAAGCTGCTAGAAGTTGCTTTCACATGGCACTGTATAATTGTGCTATCACAAAGCAGTGCACGTGTGATTGTTATATCCAAACCTGCTGCAGAACAGAGATGATGAGTAAAGTTTAGGCCATCTTAAAGGGATTTCAGTTGTAGCATTTATACCGGTTAAATTAATTAATTATTATGAGGCTTTACACTGCTGTGAGTCACCGTAGCATGGCTGGGATCAAAAAGTCAATGTATTGGGGAAGAGGGGAAAGTTGAATCAACGTCCCTCTGCTCCTCAGTGGTATATGTTGGTCCTAAAATGCAGTCCATCACTGTGATTTTAATGTTAACAGCATAAAAAAAGCATTTAATTTCCTCCAATTCATGGGTCATTATAAAACCGCTTAAGTGGCATTTCTATTGGTACAATACATCTATTGTAAATCCATCTATGCCAAGGTTGAATCGAGTGAGGTCTGAGCCTACTAATAATCTGTTCATAACTGCGGCACTAAAGAACAAGACAACATTCAACACCATCACACCCCATAGACACACTAATCCAGATCTTCAGTAACTACCAATTAACGCATATATTCTCTTTCAACACAGACGGAAAATTCTTTCATGCCGTTGTGTAGTAATGGCTCTGCTCCAACTGGTGTGAGAACTGAGCCAAGTTCATTCAAGGTAAAAAGTATCCCCTCCCACTCCTCAAAAAAGGAGTTCTTGTCAAGGCTAGCAGGGATAAAAAAAAATTCCGATAAAGAGGAAAAAAACTGTTCCCTGGAGGGAGTTTATCCATTGAGTAGCTGAACCACAGAGGTGAGAGTGCCTGTCCATGCTGAGTTTGTTGAGGTAGTAGTAGGGGTGTTACAAATAGTCTGCCCAGGTTAGGAAGAGTAAAAAAGAAATTGACCAGATTGTTATCCGGTGATTCCTGTTAGAAGTGCATGGATGTGGATGCGTGCGAGGACAGAATCAGGCTCATCTGTGATCCCGCCTCCCTAATGCTGAATAGTCTACCAACAATCACTGTGCTGCAAATAATGGTCATTTAGGCAACATATCGGAAGGTACCCAGCACGCACTCAACTGTACAACAGCAAGGAGTCAACACCTTTAGCAAGGGAGAAAACTGAGAAGAAAGAAAAGGAGAAAGCTATCACAGGGTTCATGTAGAAATATAAATTAAATCTTTGTGAGAAAATTATTAAAAACAAATTGGAACAATAATGTTAACCCTCAGATCCCATCATTAAAACAGTTACAATGGAAATGAATGATACCACTCAGTAAAAAAGTGGTTAAAAGCCAGCTGCTCTGCATGTTATAAATAGGATAGTAGGTGGCTACCAGCTAACAAAAGAATTCCATGCCCATAACCAATTTCCACACTGTAAAGTGACAGCCGCTTGCTACCTATTTATTATGCTTCGCTACACTGAATGGACAGCAGATTTTAAGTCCTCAATCTTTCCTTCCCACTTCCTTCCGGTGGTGGCAGTAGTGAGTCGCTGTATGGGCTTGATTAATGGAGAAAGTTGGGGTCCTCTGATGGTTTAATTGTTATAAGCACAGTCATGCATTGCATCGGCACGCAGATGAGAGCAGAAGTTTCCTATTCAATTCTTGGTCTCTGTTGAGTTAGCTGATCTCAGCTAAGAGTGTCAGCCATGGCTCAGTTGGCTCAAAAATCTAGGCTGATACTCCAGTGCAGTACTGAGGGAGTGCTACACTGTCGGAGGTGCCATCTTTCAGATGAGTTGCAGGTGGACATAAAAGATCCCATGGCAATATTTTGAAGAAGACCAGGGGAGTTATCCCTGGTGTCCTGGCCAGTCTTTATCAATCAACATCACTAAAACAGATTATCTGGTCATTATCACATTGCTGTTTGTGGGAGCTTGCTGTGTGCAAATTGGCTGCCACGTTTCCTACATTACAACAGTGACTACACTTCAAAAAGTACTTTATTGACTGTAAAGTGCTTTGGAACATCTGGTGATTGTGAAAGGCGCGATATAAATGCAAGTCTTTCTTTCTATCTCCCTGCTAAAATTGGCCTCAGTATTCTTGGGACGAAAAAGAGAAAAATCAGCTAGGGTTTCTGCTCTAGATTTCTATCTCATGACTCCTGCTGGAAAGTATGTATGTGTGGACAGTGAATAAAGCCAGGATTGAGTTTGGCTGTGATCTGCCCACAACTTGCCAACACTCACTGTTTAGATACTGGAGGGCTACAGTGCCCATGGAATTGCATCCCAGCAAGATTAAACACTTTAACGAGAGGAGAGAAGGGTAAATGCTGAAAATAAAGGAGACAGTAGAGGGCAGTAATGTGATTGATAAAAGCAGACCAGGGGCCAGTGCTATGCTTTAACAAAAACACTTCCTTCACCAATTTTCTCCTCTTCTGAAGCCATTGACCTCTTGCTGAATGTTCTAAATTGCAGGTTTGCTCTAGATATTTTTTCAGGTTCATCATCACCAGTCTCTCCCATAAGTGAACCCTGCGTCCTTTATGATCAGGATTTTTCCTTTACTGCCCAATTTCTAGTAATACTATAATATGACCCAGAGCTGTAATATTAAAGCCCTATGTTAAATGAACAGGATGCGGAGATGCCGGTGTTGGACTGGGGTGGACAAAAGTGAGAAGTCGCACAACACCAGGTTATAGTCCAACAGTTTTATTTGAAATCACAAGCTTTCGGAGCTGCTGCTCCTTCGTCAGGTGAAGTGAAGGAATACGAATCGGCAAAGCATATATAGACAGAGCACAATGCCTGTGCAGCGTACAATGTCAGACGACTACAGTTAATCTTTCTGACTGCCTTTTATCACACCTCGGCAGAGAAACAATCAGGTCAGTCAGGAAGGCATTATATCAAAGACATAGCAAGATACAACTAAGACAATGAGGTGGGGTCACAGGGGGTCTAATGTGTCAAATGCAGTCTGTATGGAAAACCATAAACTTTAAACTTTTTACTTTTTTTTTTACTGGAAATCACATCTGTGAACAAGCCAACGACGACTCGAGTCTGGATGACTCTACGTCATGTGAAATGACGTAAATGACATTTAAATGAACAGGATACTGTAATCTCACAGTTGTCCCACCGCATGCGCTTCTCCTGTCTTCTGACAGGCAGATCGCTCAATAGTTTACTGAGACGAAGCCAGTGACAAACAATTATGAAGCTAGTTGACTTTGCAGATAATGTATGACTGAACAGAGTAGTAGGTCCAGCAGCAATTATCCTCCCCACTCACCTGAGGCAGGGGCCCAAGCCATGTCAAAAATGGTCCTGTCACTCATCCAAAATATTTAAATATCACCTGACCCCGGAAAATTGGCCGTAATTAGGGGTGCACCCATGGGGCATCTGGATGTCCTGTCCCAGCAATGGTCTGCCGCCATTGCGACAGGCATCAAACATGGACTCAGTAATTCAACTGATAATGTTGGTTTACCCTCAGATATGACCCTTGTTTCAAAATCTAGAGCGTTGGAGTGGTAACATTTTAGCAGCTCTTGTGCAGAGTTGTATAATGCTCCATGTGCTGAGTTAAGCAGCAATGTGGGCGGACTCACTTCCTACAATGTGCCAGTACATTCAGTCTGTTTTGAGGCTGATCGTAAAGTGTCCCATTTTTGTTTTAAGCTTCGAGCAAGTTTTTGTTGCACTTCCTTCATTCTGGCAGCTAATAATTTATTCATTTTTTGCGCAAATAATATCTCCTCATTTAATATCACTCATCCCTTTTCACAAAAGTGGACACACAATGTGATGTTGAGCACATTTCTGCAACCAGGATCCAGCCTGTTTATTCCCAAAAGATTGTCTGTCTCTTTAAACAGAAGGAAAGACAACAGCTGTGGACTCAGCTCAATCTTCCTTCCCCAGTCCCCTGCAACCCGGTAAATCTTTATGGGATGATTTTATATTTCCATAAAATTCGTGACCAAATTGAATTCTTCAGTGTAATGCGAAGCAACGGCTTCTTATGCGACACAGTGGTGCAGTGCTATTTCAACTCTTTGAGTGGAGACATGCCCAGAAACCATTGGAATTACATGGGGATTTTTGTGACGGGTTAATGATGTGCCTCCCAGAAATTCAACAGATAATATAACGGCGACTCATGTTCTACAGGGATTTATTGGAGGCAAAGGTTCAGCCTGTTGTGTGGTGTTGTTAATTGTTGTAATTTGCTGCTGTCAAGAGTAATTCAATTGAATTCATTATTTGGAGGATTTAGAGGTTTGTTTCCTGTACATGAAAAGGAAGCAGGGTGATGGTCTTACATCTGGGACCTGAGTTTGAATGCGGACCAAGTAGATGACATGAAACTTTTCCCTCTCTCTCTGCTGACTGTTAAATGAGTTTCTGGCAGTCTTAGCTTAGGTTCCAAGGGTTGTGAGTGCACAGCATAAAGATGGCACCCTTGCGAAACCTCTTTGCTTTGCCAACTACCTTCCTTCCAAAGTCATTTAAAAACTTACTTCTTCAACTGCGCGCTCAGTTACCTCCTTTAATCCTGCTCATGTCATGCTTGACATCCTTCTCTCCCCCGTGTAATGTGGTGACATCTTTCTACATGCGAGTAGTGTGAATGAGTGTTTCCTGACATCAGTCCTGATCTTGGCTTTTTCCAGTTGTTACCTACATCTCCTTGTTCCAAAGTCATGGTTTATCTTGAAACGATGTTCAAGATTAACCGTTTACATTCCACTTAGTATCTTATATACCTCCATAGGATCTCTTCTCAAGGTTAAAGAGTTTTCTGACCATTCCTCATAACACAGTCCTCTGACACTAGGGATCAGCCTCTTGGTTCTTTTGTGCACTGCTCCCAGGTCTTGAATGTTTTCCTTATGCCTCAGTAGACAGACGTAAACACAGTATTCGAGGTGACCAGCGCAGTATAGAGTTTCGGCATGATAGGCTCAGACCTATACAACATAACTCAGCAGCTGTTAGATTTATAGATTGCTGCTCTGCAACAACTGGACATGGTCAGTGTAGAATAATGGCCAATTGTCGAGGCATCAGAGGGCACCCATACTGCAGAAGCATACCCCAGCAAGGAGTCAAATCCTTCAGGAAAGGAGTAGAGAAAATCATTGCAAAAGGAAAGTACCACTGGCAGGAAAAACTGGCAACCATGTCTTGTCCAGTCTTGTCAATCATTGAATGGTACAGGGGATGGGATGGTCGGGAAAGGAAAAAAAAACTGGGAAACACTTCAAGAGCACCATATTTTTTGGATTTAAAAGGACAATTATCATTTTCAACAAGTAAATTTCCCATTTCTCACCAGTGATGTCATGTTATACAACGGCATTGTTGGGAGAAAATGCTGTTTTCCAATAGGAATGCTGTCCAATGGGGTGATTTTGGTCTCCCAGCAGTAAATGGAGGTTGGTGGGGCTAGAGCAGTGGCGGCCTGAAGGAGTCAGTGTGGAACCTAATCCATTTTCCGGGTCGCCCCTCATTTTTTTTATTTGTTCCTGGGATGTGGGCATCACTCGCAAGGTCAGCATTTATTGCCCATCCCTAATTGCCCTTGAATAGGTGGTGGTGAGCCGCCTTCTTGAATCGCTGCAGTCCGTGTGGTGAAGGTACTCCCACAGTGCTGTTAGGGAGGGAGTTCCAGGATTTTGACCCAGCGGCGATGAAGGAACAGCGATATATTTCCAAGTCAGGATGGTGTGTGACTTGGAGGGGAACTTGGAGGTGGTGGTGTTCCCATGCCCCTGCTGCCCTTGTCCTTCTAGGTGGTAGAGGTCATGGATTTGGGAGGTGCTGTCGAAGAAGCCTTGTCAAGTTGCTGCAGTAGATCTTGTAGATGGTACACACTGCAGCCACGGTCTGTTGGTGGTGGAGGGAGTGAATGTTTAAGGTAGTGGATGGGGTGTCAATCAAGCGGGCTACTTTTCCTGGATGGTGTCGAGCTTCTTCAGTGTTGTTGGAGCTGCGCTCATCCAGGCAAGTGGCAAGTACTCCATCACACTCCTGACTTGTGCCTTGTAGACGGTGGAAAGGCTTTGGGGAGTCAAGAGGTGATACACTCGCCTGCAGAATACCCAGCCTCTGACCTGCTCCTGTATTTATGTGGCTGGTCCAGTTAAGTTTCTGGCCAATGGTGACCCACAGGATGTTGATGTTGGGGATTCGGCCGTTGAATGTCAAGGGGCGGCAGTCAAACGCTCTCTTGTTGGAGACAGTCATTGCCTGGCACTTGTGTGGTGCTAATGTTACTTGCCACTTATCAGCCCAAGCCTGAATGTCGTCCAGGTCTTGCTGCATGTGGCATAGACTGCTTCATTATCTGGGGAGTTGCAAATGGAACTGAACACTGTGCAATCATCAGCGAACATCCCCACTTCTGACCTTATGATGGAGGGAAGGTCATTGATGAAGCAGCTGAAGATGGTTGGGCCGAGGACACAGCCCTGAGGAACGCCTGCAGCGGTTTCCTGGGGCTGAGATGATTGACCTCCAACAACAACAACCATCTTCCTTTTAGCATGGTTGAGCTGCCAGCGCGTAAAGCAAGCCCCATAGGCAGCTTGCTGATTAGGAGGTGGGAAATTGGCTGCTTAAAGGGAATTTTTTGTGGGAAAAATACAGAAGTAACACCATGGAACTGCAGGAAGCTGTCTGCGACTGCAGGTGGCATGAGTTCCAGCAAGGCTCCAAGATTTTTGGATGCAGCCGTGGAGATGCTGGGAGAGCAAGTGAACAACAGAAAGGTGGTCCTTTTCCCTACGATGGTAGATGGGTACCAAGACCAATTAGTTGCTGGGCATGGCAAGAAGTAGTGCAAAATCTGGTCGTTCAGTTTCTAACTGGATTTCTGTTGTAATATTTTGAAACAAAATAAAATGATGCCAAATTTAATTAGGGCCACAATGATGTTAACATTTGGTTCACATTGTCACAGTCTTCACATTACATAGAATTACATAGAATTTTACAGCACAGAAATAAGCCATTCAGCTCAATAGGTCTATGGCGGTGCTTGTGCTCCACACGAGACTCCTCCCACCTTACTTCATCTCACTCTATCAACATATCCTTCTATTCCTTTCTCCCTCTTCTAGCTTCTCCTTAAATGCATCTATGGTGTTCAGTTCAACCACTCCATGTGGTAGCATGTTCCACATTCTCACCATTCCATTTATTAAGAGTGAAAGCAATCTTGTCAGACGAATTACCAGGCAAAAAATGTCCCTTTAACTAGTTGTCTACTGACCTTCCTGAGCCCTGATTCAAGAATTTTGCTCTGCTCAACTGTTGTGCTTGAAATTTTCCATCAGTGTCAATTACTCCATAACAAGTCTTCCTTGTTATAAAAGGGGATTTTTTGTCCAATTATAATTTGTACAATAGGGACTTTTTTTTCAGTGACTGGAAGATGTATGAACTCCCATTGATTTGGACCGGTCATTACTGCATCACTGGATCTGGCAACATTGAGAAAACCAAGGAGGATGTCACTGGAATCTGCCTCAGTAATGACCTGCAATCTGCAAACAAAGTAATTATTTGCATAAACTGATGTCTCTTCATTGCATTTATTCTGATGGCTTAAAGGGACACTGTGAGAAAGATGCTGAAATTTATAACTGAACAAGATTTCCTTCAGACTTAGACTCGAGAGTGTGTCACTAGGCCTACCTCTGTAACTAGTTTTTAAAAAGAAATACCTCTTTAATAAATTAGTGCTGTCATTATATTTATGATTTCCTTTGCCCTCCAATTATTTCTCCTGCTCTGTTAAAGGTGCTGACAATTGCTCATTGTCAGCCATGGCTCAGTGGTAGCACTCTTGCCTCTGAGTCAGAAGATTGTGGCTTCAAGCCCCACTCCAAAGACTTGAGCATATAATCCAGGCTGGCACTTCAGTGCAGTACTGAGGGAGTGCTGCACTGTCGGAACTGCCTTTTTCGGATGAGACGTTAAAGCGGGGCCCCGTCTGCTCTCTCAGGTAGACGCAAAAGATCCCATAGTACTTTTCGAAGAAGAGCAGGGCAGTTCTCCCAGTTTCCTGCCCTACATTTGCCCCTCAACCAACACCACCATGAACAGATTATCTGGTCATTATCACACTGCTGTTGGTGGGATTTTGCTGTGTGCAAATTGGCTGCCATGTTTCCTACATTACAACAGTAACTATATTTCAAAACTACTTCATTGGCTGTAAAACACTTTGGGACGTCCTGAGGTTGTGATAGGCGCGATTTAAATTCAAGTTCTTTCTTGCTTGGTTATGGTTCCGTGGAGAGCAGTTGCTTTCCAACAGCTCACCCATGGAGATATGCTTAAAGTGGTGAGCCCAGACAGGAAGTGGCGACAGTGATAGGCTAATTGCAAAACCTCACTCAAGTCACGGGATAGTCCTCAGGAATGGTAACTCTGGCTCATTTTACCCTTTGTGAGGGATCAAAGCTGGGAGCTTCCTGGTTTCAATGGCTCAGTCCCTCAGTGGACAGTGCACTTAGAAAAAAAAGGAAGACTTGCATTTATATCGAGCTTTCACAATCTCAGAATATCAAGAAACGGCTGAGCGCACTGGATACAGCAAAGGCTATGGGTCCCGACAACATCCCGGCTATCGTGCTGAAGACATGTGCTCCAGAACTAGCCGCGCCTCTAGCCAAGCTGTTCCAGTACAGCTACAACACTGGCATTTATCCGACAATGTGGAAAACTGCCCAGGTATGTCCTGTCCACAAAAAGCAGGACAAATCCAACCCGGCCAATTACCGCCCCATCAGTCTACTCTCAATCATCAGCAAAGTGATGGAAGGTGTCATCGACAGTGCTATCAAGCGGCAATTACTCACCAATAATCTGCTCACTGATACCCAGTTTGGGTTCCGCCAAGACCACTTGGCTCCCGACCTCATTACAGCCTTGGTCCAAACATGGACAAAGGAACTGAATTCCAGAGGTGAGGTGAGAGTGACTGCCCTTGACATCAAGACAGCATTTGACCGAGTGTGGCATCAAGGAGCCCCAGTAAAACTGAAGTCAATGGGAATCAGGGGGAAAATGCTCCACTGGCTGGAGTCATACCTAGCACAAAGGAAGATGGTTGTGGTGGTTGAAGGTCAATCATCACAGCCACAGGACATCGCTGCAGGAATTCCTCAGGGTAGTGTTCTAGGCCCAACCATCTTCAGCTGCTTCATCAATGACCTTCCCTCCAACATAAGGTCAGAAATGGGGATGTTCGCTGATGACTGCACAGTGTTCAGCGCCATTCACAACTCCTCAGATAATGAAGCAGTCCATGCCCGCATGCAACAAGACCTGGACGATGTTCAGGCTTGGGCTGATAAGTGGCAGGTAACATTCGCGCCACAGAAGTGTCAGGCAATGACTATCTCCAACAAGCAAGAGTCTAACCACCTCCCCTTGACATTCAACGGTATTACCATCACCGAATCCCCCACTATCAACATCCTGGGGGTCACCATTGACCAGAAACTTAACTGGACCAGCCACAAAAATGCTGTGGCAACAAGAGCAGGTCAGAGGCTAGGTATTCTGCAGCGAGTGTCTCACCTCCTGACTCCCCAAAGCCTTTCCACCATCTACAAGGCATAAGTCAGGAGTGTGATGGAATACTCTCCACTTGCCTGGATGAGTGCATCTCCAACAACTCTCAAGAAGAGAATCTCCCTGCGCCCTCTTACTGACTCAACAAGAGCTTGGAGGGACTCCTCATTGAAGCGTGGAGCTGCCTTGCCTCTGGAAGCACTCATTCTTTCTCTCACACATGCACAAACCAGCAGAATCAAGAACTGAAAGGCTGAGGCTGCATGGGACCATTAAAAGCATCTGCAATAATGACGTCATCAGAGGCGGCTAACAGACCCAATCCCAGTCAATGGACCGGCCAGCGCGCCCCAATGAACATAACAAGGCAATTGAATAAAAATGTCAAAACCGGAGCTGATCCAGCTGGCAGCGGGTCCGGAACCCGCCCACCAGGCAACCCGACTCCAAGCCGCCTCCGCAATAAAAATTGCGGCCCTTGTGACTCAAAGGCAAGAGTGCTACCAATTGGGCCACGGCTGACACTTCGCAATTACCACATAAAGTTCAGAAAGGTAGAAAGTATTCATTTGCAATGGTTGGCTTCCTGATTAAAACCCCCGGCTTTTGAATCCTTTCCCAGGCTTTCCGTTGAAACAAGGCATTTGTCTTGTCTCTCTGCAACTCCCCCACTGTTCCCTGTTGCCCTTACGCAGCAGCCATCAATGAGGCACATTAATCCACACCTTTTCACTTGTACTGTCCAGTTTATACAGGTTACGTAAAGTAGCAGTCTGGTTTTCTTTGAAACTCACAGTACATAACTATGTGCAGACAAATAGGGAGCGATTTTCAACTTGCGACCAGGGCATGAAACTGATACTACAGCTTGGCTATCTGCCCGATTTTCATTTACATTGATTGCAATGGAACTGAATATCATGCGGTTTCTTTAACGGGCGGCCAAATTATCCTGGGACTAGAGATTAGTTTGCGTCAATTTTGGGCACAAATCCAGCGTCAAATGTGAACCGCTGAGCCAAACTGAGCAAAAGCACCACGCATAATTGGTTCCCTGGCTTCATCAGGACGCGACCGGCATGCTGTCCCACTGTTGCGCCTATGAGTCAGTTTGTCGAGTAGCTGCATATTGGCCAGCGGGAACGGCGGCACTGGAACACGTGTGAATCCAGGGGGTTGGGGTCGGGGGGGTGGGGGGAGAGATTGGCATGGGGGTGCGTGGTGACTGACAGCAGCCCGCAGTTTTAATGTGGAGCCACAAAGAGTCCTTCTTTTCCTTCTGGCTCTTAAGGTGAGTACGTACATTTTTGGTGGCAGCCTCTAGCAGTCCCTTTAAAGATCTCTGGTTTGGCTGCTGTGCGTCGGAGAAATCTGACTGCAGCACGCGTGACACATGGGCCGGAATTTTGCCGGCGTTCAGTGGATGGGTAGGGTGGCGGATCAGCTGTTAAATTAAAAATGATTGACAGCAGGTCGGGAACCCGCTGTCAAAACGTGCACACTGGACTTTCCCGATGTCGGGTCTGTCAGCGCGAGCAGACCCGATAGGCAGCGGCGGGGCAGGCAATGAAAATCATTAGTGGCTTGCTTACAGCCACTTAATGCTTTTTTCCCAGCTTTTTGAATTTGACAGGTCGCCCACCAGTTTACCGCGGTGACTAGACTTTGTCTGTGAAGCTGAGGCGGGAGGTCATTGGCCATTGATTCAGCTGATGAGTTGACAACTTCAAATGTCAAGTCAAAGCTCCCAGCTGATTGAGAAATGTTCCCTTAGCCACTAGCTTCTCTAAACTGCATTTCCACTACAGATTCAGAATGCTGCAAGTCTTTACACAAGTCTCCATCCAGTCTGAACTCATTACCTCTCCCACCATTGGCAGATCACTTCTGTCAGCCCTACTTCATCGGCCATCTCTTCCATCAGCATCGGTGCACTTTATACTCTCTCACCTTGGTCCTCAGAATCCCACCATGATCAGCCCCAACACCAGCATCACCAGGCACACCTGCAGCACCAGGCACACCAGCAGCACCAACAACACCAACCTTCTCTGCAATCAACTGATGCTGCACAGGACAGAGGGCATCAGCACCTGACCACATTGCTGCCCGGGATGCCAGGGATGGCCTCACCATAGCCAGATTTACTTCACTTGACGCTGTACACCCTGGCTGCCACATGATGCGCCAGGTTGGCACCACCCCACACCAACACCATAAAGCATCCCTACAATGCCCAAGTCATTTCTTTCATAGTCATCAGCATTGCGGGGGGTACCATTATGTCTCACCATTCACTGCAACTCACTAAGCCACTTCCAAAGGTGTACACAAATCTGTCCAAGAATGCAAAATGTTCAAAATAAAGATTTCAATGTTTGACAGCACATTAACAGAAACTTCACATGAACATTGGCTAAGACACACAAGTGCCTACCCTTGTGTGTTGTTAGTTGGTATGGTTGGACTAGGATGAGGGTGAGGGTGAGTGTGAGGGGTGGCTAGTGAGACGGGGATGTGATAATGGAGATAGAGAGGGATGGGTGGAAGTGCAAGGTGAGTAAGGATGTGCAGGAGTGGGGTAGGGAAGGCAGAGTGATGGGAATGTGATGTTTGGCACAACAGGATGAGGTTGAGTGTGACTTTGCACTAACATTTCATGATTTACTGAGATTGTTGAAAGGTTTGTGCCACTGCAGCCTGGTCTTCCTGACTACATCCCTGTTTGTGCCCTCCTGTGCAATGTGCAACCAGGCTGCGTTGATCTCCTGGGGAGGTGTCTTCCACCCATTGGAAGGGAAGAGAACCGCCCTTTGTGCTGTGACTCCCTCCATAAGCATGTGCAGTGCTTATCAGTGTTTGCAGCACCTCAATGCTGTAGAACACTGACAACACAAATGTCAAAATAAATTTGTGCATGGTCCCTTTAAGGAAACCAGCTGATGACGTGTCATCGAATTATGTCATCAGACCCGCTTCCTTCAATTGGCCAGGAAATTCACAGGGCGGGCTTAACAAACCCCATCAGGGGAAAGTCATGTTGGAGGCTGGGATGGAGACAGGAGCAGGGCCGGGACCTGCCACCAAGGTAGAGAAAATCGTGGCCATTTTTGGGAAGAGGCTTGAAATAGACATTAGGCCCCTGATTTACATAGGCAATGGGCCTAATGCCTGTTTCGGGCAGATACCCTGGATGACTACAGGGCACACTAACCAATGTGGCATATGGTGCAAAATGTGCAACACCATATTGGACCCTCCAGTGCCTGTTTTACGTCTGAAAAACTGGCGCTGCGTGCTCCAATTTCTCGGCCCAGGTCTTTCCTCAAAACTCTGTCCTCAGATAGTATTCCATTAGTGAGTCATTCATTTTACAGCTTTCTTGTTATGAGAATTTCACCTATGTGTAGGTTCATTTTTGCAATGCTTTAACTGATAAACAAAAGTTGCAATATTCACAGCCACTGCAACGTTAAAGCAAATTAGGACAAGTGAGTTTCCAGTTATCAGTTTGAGTAACATTGGGTACATTAGTCCTGTCACAGCACTTTCAGTGGCATTTGCTATTACAAATCAACCAAACTTCCCCGAAACTTGCTTCGTATAAAGGTGTCAGTTTGCTGACTAGCATTTCAACAACTTTTGTTGTGCCATCATTTGATACGACTGACCTCACAGGCACAATTTAACGCTGATTTGTTGTTAAACACAAACTTTCTTTATTCCCCACTTACACTGTGCTGTCTGCTAGTGAATGAGCCCTCTGTTCTCTGCCGAGAAATGACATTTTCTTCCCATAATATTTCAATCCCTGCATCCTCCTCATTCACCCACCTCTTCCTCGAATATTGGCCCTTTGTGAAATGGTCTTAATCAGCATGGTTTTAAATTAAAAAAACAACATGAAGGAAAGAGGCTGAAAGTACTGAAAGGAGGCAAAGCAAAATGTAACCATGTTGAGCAAGCAGCAATTTAAAAACATGGCTCTGGTGCTCCCCACTCTCTTGTTGGCTCAGTTGGTAAGATTACTGCCTGATATAGAATAGCGCCAACCAAGGTCTCAGTCTGTCCCTGTAGATTCTTCTCACAAATCCTTTAAGTCTATTTATACTTTTCAATTGTCTCTGCATTTGAACTTTGTGCAAAAGGCAATATTTGAGAAGTTCTAAAGTCTATTGAGAAGCCGAACAGGTATAGAAGAGATTAAATGATATTGGCAAGGCAAACACGATTAGCATTAAAGCAAATTAGGCTGGTAGGATCAAAGAACACAAAATTAATTTAGTGAGAAGTAAATTGCTCAAATAATAATAGATATTTGGAATAATCTGCCGTGCAAGGTAGTAGAGACAAAGGCATTAGAGCCATTTAAAATGTAGTTGGAGGTTCGGTTGGAAGCATTAGAGTTCTAAATGGATATGCTTAATGGATCAAATTCCATTATGTTCTTATGTACAAGGGAAAGAGTTCCAAACATCTGCAAAGGTTAGGGTTCATCTATGTCATTGTAGGAAGGAGCTAAGCCCATACTGGGGAACTCATTATAAGGAGGGAGGTAAAACTAGCAAACTAGTCACTCCCAGCCTGCTTAAGCACTTCCTCGCAGCTAGCTGAACAGCTGGATTGTTGCAGGCACGAGAGTGAGTCTCCCGATCATCCTCTCAGCCAGAGAACAGCCGCAGAGATGACAGGAGAGAAAAATAAAGAAAAGTGATAAATTAACTTACAACGCTCCTCTTGTAACAGCAACAACAACCTATGTTTATATAACACCTTAATGTTCTAATTGGGAGTTGAGACTCAAGCAGGAGCAGTAGGGCAATTAGGGCTGGTAATTGAAGTTGTTGGTGAAGAGTTAGGTTTCAGGGAGCATTTTGATGGTGGGGAGAGATATAGCAAGGCAGAGGGATTTAACGAAGTACTTCCAAAGTGTGGTGGCAAGCTGGCTAAATGATAGAGTGGAGGAAATGCATAGTAGACCAAGGTGACTGTACAGGTATGGGGGCAAAAGCCAATACAGGAGATGTACTGCCTGCTTTGCAACAAGTATCAATGGAACCACTTGAGGGCAGTGCTATTAATGTGGACCATTGAGGAGAGGTATTGGAGAAGGATCGTGTCATCAGTCATTTCAAAAGTTGCCGAGAAGTTAATGACAAGGATAGATAATGCATAGTGGTCACATGTTATTGGTGATGTTAACCAGGTGGGACAAAAGCCAAAAGAGTTCTCAGCACTTAGTGGTGAAAGAGGTAGATACAGAGTTTGGTGTGATGACATACTCCAGAACATTAGAGAGAAAGGAGAGATTGTAGATGGGGCAGTAAATGAAGAGGACAGAGGATTCAAGTGTGGGCTTTTTAAGGAGTGGGGTGATTATAATAGTTTTGAAAGGGAGAGGCAAAACAGTGCCAGAAGAGATGGAGTAGCTGACGATGTCACGCAACATTGGGCCAAGGAGGGGTAGTTGAATGGTCATGAGCTGATTTGTTGTGATCATTTCATACGACTGACCCCACAGGCACAATTAATGCTGATTTATTGTTAAACACAAACTTTCTTTATTCCTAAATTCCTGAGTTGGGATATGGTCAAGGAAGTGGATCTTATGGAAGAGATAAGTCTGGTAAGACCTAAGGGGAGACTAATAGAGTGTTATGAGGCCAGAGTTGAGCTGGAGGTGCGCTGGAGGTGGTCGGGGAGGGAAGAGTTTTGGAGGAGGCTGAGGCAGATGAGCAGTTGTACAATAGCACCGGTTAAGACAATTAGTATACTTTCAGTTCATGTTATAACCTTTCACATTTTCACATTCCTTTCACTAGCCTCATCATGTTTACTACAAAGATAAATACTTAAAAAAAATAAAAATTATGGACAATACATTATAAAGAACAACAAATGTCTGGCAGTGAGTTTAGGGCAGTAACTCAAGCTGGTGGTTTTTGATGACATTAGAATTGCTCAACAGAATTACTGTATTTTTACTCACTGTCCGCTGCTATTATCCTACACCCAACCCAACTGTTATAAACTATTTATACTTCAAGAAATTTACTATCAAGGATATTTGGATGGTTAAAGTGCAATTCAGGGTATTGTGATGCTTTGTGCCTACCTTTACACCTTTCAGGCCTGGTAGTCCCACCTCTCCTCTTAGACCTGGATCACCCTGGAAACCAGAAAGAAGGGACAAGTTAAGATTATGCTGACTATGAACCCCCCCACCCCCACCCCCACAAATAAACATCAATTTACAAATAATTATTTATTTTTGATTGAGAGTAAGATTCTGTTTCTACGGTATTTTTTTGCTCATCTGAAATCAATCTTCTTCTGCCACGTACCATCTAATAATAATAAATGTATTTATCATATTAAAATATCTCAAAGCATTTCACGCAATTAATTACTTTTGGAGTGCAGTGGATCATAGAATCATAGAGTCTTACAGCATAGAAAGAACCATTTGGCCCATCATGCCTGTGCCTGCTCTTTGAGAGAGCTATCCAATTAGTCCCACTCCATTGCTCTTTCCCCATAGCCCTGCAATTTTCACTCCTTCAAATATTTATCCAAATCCCTTTTGAAAGTTACTATTGAATCTGCTTAAGAACATAAGAAGATAAGAAGTAGGAGCAGGAGTAGGCATACGGCCCATCGAGCCTGTTCTGCCATTCAATAAAATTTCTCCTCATCTCAGTCCCAAATGGCTGACCCCTTCTGAGACTGTGACCCCTAGTTCTAGACTCCCCAGCCAGGGGAAACATCCTCCCAACATCTACCCTGTCAAGCCCCTTAACAATATTGTACGTTTCAATGAGATCACCTCTCATTCTTCTAAACTCTAGGGAATATAGGCCTAGTCTACTCAATCTCTCCTCATAGGACAATCCCCCCATCCCAGGAAGCAGTCTAGTAAACCTTTGTTGCACTCCCTCTGAGGCAAGTTATGCTTCCTTAGGTAAGGAGACCAAACCTGTACACAGTACTCCAGGTGTGGTTTCACCAAAGCCCTACATAATTTCAGTAAGACTGCGGCACGTCGCGCCGCGGTATTGCAGGCCTTCCTCCCCTTCTTAAAGGGGAGGGACCCTGCGCAGCGCGAACCGGGGCCCAGCTGGGCCCCCAGGGATCGGGAGTGCCGGCAAAAGAGCCCGGCACTCAAGAGAAGTGCCGGGCTCTTGGAGCGCAGCCGGCACTTCACGGTGGGGGGGCTTCACGGGGGCCGGGGACAGCAACGGGGGCAGGTGCTGGCAGGCGGCCAGCAACAAAAATGGCCGCCTGCCACCTCCCCTTTAAATATCGCCGCCCCGGCCGCACGTACGCCTCCCTGAACCCGTCGGACATAGCGTCTGGCGGTAAATCAGGGGGCGCGACTGAAGATCGCGGCTGGAGCGCGAGCGGGGTGCTGCGCACGACGATGACGTCATCGCCGGCGGCGCAGCGCCACAGGGCGCTACCGGCTGGCGCCGCCGCTAACCTCCCGCTGAATTTTACGGGAGGCGTGGGCGGCGCTGCGCCCGGGCGTTAGCTGCTTTACGCCCCATTAGCGCCCTCTTAAGGCGCTAACGGGAGGCGCAAGCAGCTGAATTTTTCCCCCCTTTACTCTTATACTCCGATCCTTTTGTAATAAGGGCTAACATACCATTTGCTTTCCTAATTGTTTGTTGTACCTGCATGTTAACGTTCTGTGATTTGTGTATAAGGACACCCAGGTCCCTCTGAATACAAACATTTCCTAATCTCTCACCATTTAAAAAATATTCTGCTTTTCTATTTATCCTGCCAAAGTGGATAACTTCACATTTATCACATTATATTCCATCTGCCATGTTCTTGCCCACTCACTTAATCATGGCTGAACTTCTACATCAACTCCACTTTCTCGCCCTATCCCCATATCCGTTTAGTCCCTTAGTGCCCAAAAATCTATCGATCTCAGTCTTGAATATACTCATTGACTGAGCCACAGCCCTCTGGGGTAGTTGTTATGTTGCTATATATGTATGTAGGAATGTGAAATGGTGTTATGTAGGTAAACATGGCACTCATTCCACAATACCAACATCCCAAATAAGAAATGAGATGATGATCAGGTAATATGATTTTTTGTGGTATTTGTTGAGTCTGAAATGTTGGACAGGGCACGAGGAGAGCTTCTTATCATTCTTCAAAAAGTGACATCAATCTTCAACATCCACCTGAGGAGTCAGGTAGGACCTCAGTTTAACGTCTCATCCAAAGGAACACGCTTCTGACAATCAGCACTCCCACAGTGGTGTACTACAGTGTCAACGCAGATTACGCACTCAAACAGGGGAGGAGGGGGTCAAATCTGCAACCAAGTGATCTAAGGAGAACATTGGTCGCAACTGAGCCAAACTGACTGGAGCGGAGCGTTTTTTTATTGAGATGAATGGTCAAGAACCGCAGTGCGGGAAACCACCAGGTTTGAAAAGTGTAGCAGAGAAGAATGGGTAACATCAAGTCTGGATTTTCAAAGTCTTTGGGGGAAAAATTCAGTTGCGCCCCGAAAAAATTAGCGCCCCCTGCACCCAAAATTCACTGGTAGCCCCAAGAGGGAGTCAGGATGCTACTGGAAGCACTCCCCCTCCCTCTTGGGGAGCTACCAGGGAATACAGCGGCGCTATGTGCCGCAGTGACACACGCGGCGACATGCGCGGTGGCACCTCGCACCGTGGTACTGCAGGCCTTCCTCCCCTTATTAAAGGGGATGGGCCTTGCGCAGCGCGACCCGGGGCCCAGCTGGGCCACCAGGGATCGGGGTGCCGGCAAAAGAACCCGGCACTCAAGAGGAGCGTGGCCGGCACCCCGTGGGGGGGGGGGGGGGCTGCATCGGAGGCCAGTGAAGGCAAAGGAGGCAGGTGCTGGCAGGTGGCCAGCAACAAAAATGGCCGGCTGGCACCACCCCCCCCCCTTTAATCATCCATGCCCCGGCTGCACGTACGCCCCCCTGACCCTGTCGGACATAGCGTCCGGCAGTAAGTCAGGGGGCGCTACCGAAGATTGCGGCCGGGGCTCTGCGCACGGCGATGACGTCATCGTTGGAGGTGCAGCGCCGCGGGGCGCTAATGGTTACCGCCGCCACTAACCTCCCGCTGAATTTCATGGAGGCGTTAGCGGCGCCACACATGGGCGCTAGTTGCTTTGTGCCCCGTTAGCACCCTAAAGCAACCAAATTTTGCCCCCTATAAATTGTAAGAGACAGGAAAGACTGAGGGAGGTAAAGACTGACAGAGGTAAAATTCAACTTTGATGAGGGCGGTAGAGAAATGGTCGGCCATTGTATACTCCGCCCGAATTTCCTTGCCATTTGGAAAGTCAGGCGTAGTGTATAACGGGTGGCCGATCCGCTACCGCCCCTTTAAAGCTTACCCCACCCACCACCCACGGAGTTGAATTTCACCCCTTCCCAGTTCTCAGGTCCTAAGAAAGAGTGCATCTGTCAATGCTACTTGGAAACTGAATACAGGGTACTGTGTGACAGCAGCCTGAAAATTAGTCTTTCTTTTCCTTTTCTGCATGGAAGGGTTTCTGTTCACCCTTTCTTATTGGGAGCAACACTGAAATTAGTAACTTAGTCACTGAACATGAACCGCTATCTCACCACACTGTGTGGCATTACATGATGGTGCTCCAACATGCTGCACCATCATGCTCTCCAATAAAGCTCAACATTACTATACTTAACAACAATTCATGAAGAAATATTTGGAGGCAGGTGGGGAAGGGTCAGGCATTGGTTAAAGTTTCAAAGTTTTTTAAATTTTACTTCGTGTGATGGTTGGAGTGTGGGGTTGTATTTCCATGAAGCACAGGGTAAGATCACAGAACTAGGATTCAACCTGCAGATATCAGGGCTCAGGACAACTGGTACCATCCTAATGATGGCAAGACCATTAGGAAGTACTTTATTGGCCTTGCTAGTGTATAAAATTGCAATCACCATTTCATACAAATCCACGGTAAAATGTATGAATTGCAATCCCAACTGTGCAGGTCACAAAAGCCTACAAGAAGATTCACTTCATACACTGCACTTTATGTTTCTAATACACACACGAAGGGGGGAATTTTAACCCCAAAAAACAGTGGGTTAGGGTCGGGTGGGAGGTGCAAGTGTTAAAAATCTGAATCGAGACCCCAACTTGCCTCCAAACCGTCCACTTCCGGTTTTAACAGAAGTGGAACAGGGCGGGCAGCCAACCCGCTCCCAGGAGGTGGTTTGGCATTTTAAATATTATAATGAGACTGCGTGCCTCATTTTGATGCCCCATTTTAAAGTTAACTCTGGCTGGCCGGGTTTCCCGGGCCTCGGGAAACCCGCCAATTAAAGGAAGGTGAGGACTGCCAGAACCAGGATGTAAGTGCCTTTACACTTGCTTGCAGGATCCAGCGTCCCTGCCTCACCAATCCCCTGCGATCAGACCACCCACCCCGACCCTTCCGATCTCCCCTCTGGCCTTTGAACCCCCTGGCCTCCGAAGCCCCCCTCCAATATCCAGCCCCCGACCACCCCTCCAACGATGTACAGACCCCAACCTCGTCTCCAACGATCTGGCCCCTGACCTCACCTCCAACAATCTGGACCTCAACTGCCCCTCACCACTCTGGCCCCTGACCTCCCCTCCAACAATCTGGCCCCTGACCTCCCCTCCAACAATCTGGCCCCTGACCTCCCCTCCAACAATCTGGCCCCTGACCTCCCCTCCAACAATCTGGCCCCTGACCTCCCCTCCAACAATCTGGCCCCTGACCTCCCCTCCAACAATCTGGCCCCTGACCTCCCCTCCAACAATCTGGCCCCTGACCTCCCCTCCAACAATCTGGCCCCTGACCTCCCCTCCAACAATCTGGCCCCTGACCTCCCCTCCAACAATCTGGCCCCTGACCTCCCCTCCAACGATCTGGCCCCTGACCTCCCCTCCAACAATCTGGCTCCCGACCTCGCTGACGATCCCTGGCATTCTGACCACCCCCACGATCCCTCCCTCCTTCCTCCCTGCGGCCTGGTGCCACAGGCCTATCCGCCTGACAGCCAGCCAGCAGACAGAAAACAGAGAATCAAAATGCTAATCAGGCCCTGCCGTTAAATTTGGACGGGCCTGAGAGACAACTGTCTTCCAGCCCCCACCCCACTCCCTACCCGTCTCCAAATTAAAATTCCGGCCTTTCAGAACCTAGGCGAATACGTTGTTGATGCTGATAGAAGTATGGCAGAACATCGTGAGAAATCTGTACACATTTATTATTGAATGAGTTGAATTTTCTTCTTCGGAAATTGCAATTCTTAAATTATATTTTTAAATAAACAAGGGAATATCTTCAGATCTATACCTTATCGCCTTTGGTTCCTTCCTTTCTGGCTAAACCAGGGAAACCAATTGCACCCAGGAACAGCACCTCATCTTCCGTTTAGGCACTTTACAGCCTTCCGGACTCAATATCGAGTTCAACAATTTCAGATCATAACCCCGGCCCCTATCACATATGTATACATTTTATCCACTCTTTTGGTCCGTGCCTTTTTCCTTTTTTTCTCTCTCTCCCCCCACGGCAGCTGTCTCTGATTCTGCCAGCATTTCACACCTTACCTTTTGTTTCTCAACCTGTCCCATTACCATCTCGTCTTGCCTTGAGCATCTCTCAATGTCTCTACTCACTAAAGACCATCCCTTTTGTTCTTTTATTCCTCCCCCCAGCCTCTCCCTTGCATTTTTATCTGTTTATTTCTTGCTCTCTCAGTTCCGACGAAGGGTTTCGACCTGAAACGTTAACTCTCTTTCTCTCTCCACGGATGTTGCCTGGCCTGCTGAGTTTTTCCAGCGTTTTCTGTTGTTATTTCACATTTTCTATTCATCCTTTCCCTTCTATTTATTTCCGTGGCACCACCTTCATTTTAAAATTCTCATGCTTGTTTTCAAATCCCTCCAAGGGCTCACCCCTCCCTATCTCTGTAACCTCCTCCAGCCCTACAACCCTCCAAGATCTCTGTGCTCCTCCAATTCTGGCATTCCCCAACTTTAATTGCTCCACCATTGGTGGCTGTGCCTTCAGCTGACAACGCTCTAAGCTCTGGAATTCCCTTCCTAAACCTCTCCGCCTCTCTACCTCTCTCTCCTTCTTTAAGACGCTCCTTAAAACCTACCTCTTTGACCAAGCTTTTGGTCATCTGTCCTAATATCTCCTTATGTGGCTCGGTGTCAAATTTTGTTTGATAACACTCCTGTGAAGCGTCTTGGGACGTTTTATTACATTAGAGGCACTATATGAAAGAAAGAAAGATTGCACTTATATAGCGCTTTTCACAACCACCAGACATCCCAAAGCGCTTTACAGCCAATGAAGTACTTTTTGAAATGTAGTCACTGTTGTAATATGAGTACAAGTTGTTGTTGTTGTTGTCTGGTAATAAATGAGCCTCTCCATACATAGATGACATTTTGGAGCCAATATACTACAGATTAATGTTCCCATCTTTTTCTTTTCAATATTTCAGTGAGAATTTGTTTGTCAATGTGTGGAATCGCTCTGCTATGGACTAGACCAGAACAACGTTCCCTCAAATTTTTTGGGGGGCCGCGCGGCCCCTTTAACGGGCTACGCGGCCCATTCAGAATTCCGCGCGTGCGCGTTTTTTTCACATTTAAAACCCGGCGAGCCGGCTGCGCGGGAGCTCCAGAGCGCTGCGCGGCCACGTAGCTTAAAGGGAACGTTGGACCAGAATATTTCTCCATGCTTGATACTCAGTACATTATCTGGCTTAGCTGCAGTGCAAAGATCTCTCTGCATCACTTAGGCTGTGAATTTCTGCAGAGTTGCGCCTGCTCTGCTCCGTCACTTTGCCAAATTGATGACGGAAATGGGTTTCCTGCATGCTTCCGTCGATGTTATGGATGAGAATCTGCTCCGAGGAAGTTCCCAGCCTTGGGATTTCCACTATACACAAGAAAATGTTTAAAATTACATCAGATCATTATATTAAAAAGACCATCTTGGAGCTTTCTCTAACTAGCAGTTTCAAAGCACAAAATGAATTGCCTGGATAGCTGGGGGAAGGAGTTTAAAGGTAACACTGGGTGTGGTTTGAAGCCATACAGACCAGAAGCCCCAAGGTTCACTCCCTTCCCTGTACAGATCTAGCTGATCTCAGCCAGAGTAGCAATTAGGACACTAAAATAGTCCTCAGAGCCACTTGTCTGGGAGAGGGAGAGAGAAGAGAAAACAAATCAGCCACCGTTTGAATGCTAACCAGTGATTCCTGTTGTAAAACATGTGGATAGGAACAGGGTTGGGTATGTTAAATTCTGCCTTTGTGCATTTCTACAGACTCTGTTAGTACTTGCCGTTACATAGTATCTTGCCAGATCAAAATGTCTCCATGCTTCTCACAGAATGTGGTAGATCTTGACTTTGTGCGATAGTGTAAAATGGGTGATAGCGAGTCAGCAGCCTGTTTTACATCTCTACTGATTTTTATTTCCATTGAAGTCAATGTGAAAGTCAAGGAAAACAGGCTACTGACTCGCTATCACCCATTTTACGCCATCACACAAAGTCAACATCTACTCCAATGAGTGACTTTAACGGTGCAGTCACTATTATTATATAAGCAAATGCAACAGCTTTTCTTTCCCACAAACAGCCCCCAGGATGAATGACCAATTAATCTGCTTCATTTTGGGGGTGTTGGTTGAGAGCGAAATGTTGGTTGGGTTACTGGAAGAAACCTGTGTTGTTCAACATTCCCATCGTATCTTTAATGTCCACCTGACCAGGCAGTTGGGAGCTCAGCAACACAATCTTATTTGAAAGATGGCACCTCCACCTCAGTACTGCACTGCAGTGTGAACCTAGATTATGTGCTCAATTCCAGATGCATAGGGCTGGATTTTCATTGACCCGTGGAGGCGGGTTTGGAGGCGAGTGGGGGGTGAAAATTGCAAAAACTGGCGGGCGGGCACAAGTCCGCCTCCATCCCGCCTCCACGCAATTTTCATTAAATCGTGTCTGCTGGTCCCGACTCCGTCCCGCCTTTAAGAGGCGGGATGGGCTTGTTAAGGCCGTTAACAAGCACTAAATTGGCTCTGTAATGCCATTTTGAAAGGCCTTTGTGATTTTAACCCTTGTTGTATGTGAAGCACGCCTGTTGTGAAACATGATTGTGAAACCTGGCGGGAGCACATTTCGAAAGCTGACTATCAGCTGCAGGTCCACTATTACAACGGAGAAGCGGTAGTAGGAAAATATCTGGGAGCAGACGTAGGGCTGCTGCTGCTCATTTTGCCTTCAGGTCCTCTCACACCAAAACAAAAAAAAATCTTTCTCTCTCTCTCTCTGGTGTAAAAATATCTGGGAACAGACTTCCATCCAGGTCCTCTCACAGCAAAGGCCAGGCAGTCTCTGAAGACATTCAATACAGCAGCAATGATGACATCATCAGAGGCGACTTTCAGACTGAAAACACTAATTGGTTCATGGGTTCCCACATGCTGGAACTCAATTGCCCAATTAGGTGAAAATTGCATCAATCTCCCACATCCAATTGCAGTCGGGTGGATAACACAAAATGCGGATAACACGACCCCAACCCGCCCCAGTATCAAAATCCAGCCCATAGCATTCACAACCACAATCTTCTGATATCAAAAATGTGGCTCATATCCACTGCCTAAGCTCACACAGGCAAAATATTAGAGTGTGGTGGTGGTAGTGCCCATGGAATTATAGCCCGACAGCATAAAGGAACTAAAGTGGAGCAGGAGGAGAGAGGTTTTATAAGGTTGCCATTCATAGGTCAAGAAAGTGAAATTGGATAGTCAGGAGCTGGGTTCAAGGAGCAGGTGATTGGCTCCATGGGGTGAGTTGGTGGTGGGGGGGAATGAGACTGATGAAGGCTGGTGGAGACATGGGGAGAGATTGTGGTGTGTAGGAGAGATGAGGATGTTTTGTAAGGGAGGATTAGGAAGAATGGAAATGAGATGGCACTGGCATAACTTAAGGCCTAGCATGTAGATCAAAAAGAGCATTAACTTTTAGCATCAGAGGTGAGAATAGACGAGTTTTATGATGGAGAACAGGGGTTTAAAGATACTGTTGCTCCCCAGAATGAGCCTGGATAAATAGGAGCATTTGGCCATGAAAAGGGAGAGGAGAAGCTGCTTACGGTGGGCAAGCCAGACTGGTTGTATGTAATTTATGTTCCAGTCTATGGCCCATGGAGTCCACAGAGGAGATTCACAGCAAAATATTGAGATGCTGTCTCATGGTGAAGGAAGGATTTAAGAAACCTACTTGTTGTTTGAGGATGCAGGGTCCGGTGAAGAATTCTGAGCTGAGCAGGCCGAGAACAGCTCCACTCATCCTAAACTAATTTCAGCAAGGGGTCCTTTAACAGGCGTTTACAAATTCAAGGGGCTTAATGCCTGTTTTAGACGGCCACCCTGGACGCCTAAAAAACGGGCCTGATAAATTTAGCAGTTGGCCAAATGCCTGCACAGATTGGGCACAGGCTGTCCCACTGATAAATTGGTATGCTTTGCACCTGTTTTAGGCCTGCAAAACAGGCGCCATGCACATCAATTTCTACCCCAAAATCAATGGAAAGGCACAGCATAGATTCGCTAGGGATGAGGAGTTACAGCTATCAAGAGAGATTTGAGATTTTTTCCCTGTAGATGAGAAGATTATATAGTGACCTGACAGATCTCTTGAAGATTATGAAGTGTTATGAGAAGGTGTTACAATCTTCAGCTTTGCGCTAGATATTCTTTCAGGTTCATCGATCTCTCACCAACTGACTGACCAACATTTGTTCTCTTTTTTCCTGCCCGTAATGGAATTTGGGGCTTAGTTCCTAATCCCTAGCTCTGCCCACAGCTGGTCAGATAAGTTGCTAATCATGTCTGTGACCGCCCCCCTGGATATGGATCCCTAGAAACTATCTTCTGCTATTATCAAAAGGAATGGGACATAACAAGCCAAGTATAAATCAATTGATTCTTATTGGATTGAAATGTTACGTGAGTAGTGACATTCCACAAACCGGTCTGTCCAGCATTAATAAACATTCACTCTCTCGTCTCCTCTGGCTGTTATGATAATTTGAATCCCTTGAGAGCTGGATTGAATTTAAAAAGGATACTTTTGAGGAAAAATGGTCAAAAATCCCCAAAATGTCCTTCCTTACCAATGGTTAAAAAATCAATATAACCTGCTGCTACCTTTATGAGTTGATTATAGAGGAACCTGGGCAGCAGTGATCAGAATACTTACACCACTTTATTTAAAAGAGGAAGTGTCTCCAAGATACTCCTATTGGCATTTGCCAAGGTCAAACTGAGTAAAATTTAGATTATTCAAAATTAATCTGAAAAGGTCCTATTTTGACCAGTTCAAATGAATCCTTTGACATCACAATAAGCAGGAAACTATGTGGTATCAAATTAGAATATGATATGCTCAGTATGAGCTATGGTGAATACTCCCACTTATGAAGCTGGCCATAAATCATTTGTGAATGAATTGCTTACAAATTGCCTGGTTCCGCTAATTTGTGAGTCATAGCTCACTGCTGGCAATGACATATCCTCTGTTATACAGCTTTAAAGAAACCATGTATCCTGCAGAGAGCTGAAAAGAGATTGGAATAACAGAATAATGGTAACACTAAAACATTTTACACTATTGCAATGACGAAGAGACATCAACGCAGAACTCAAACCACTTTGTAAAATCAAACTCGGTGAAGAAAATGTAAACTCACTGCAATCATTATGATAAAGGTGTTTCTCACAATCTGAAGAGTTGAACATTAAACATTTAAAAAGATTGAAAAAACACCCATTGATAAAAAGGAATGGGGAGAAAAATGATCCCCATTCCTGTCATTTTGCCAGCAACTGGCTGGTATGTTGGTGTCAGCTGTGGCTCAGTGGGTAGCACACTTGCCTCTGAGCCAGAAGGTTGTGGGTTCACGTCCCACTCCAGAGACTTGAGCATATAAAGCTAGGCTGATACTCCAGTACAGTGCTGAGGGAGTGCTGTCTTTGGTGCCGTCTTTCGGATGAGACGTTAAACCGAGGCCCTGTCTGCTCTCTCAGGTGGACGTAAAAAATCCCACTGCACTATTATCGAAGAAGAGCAGGGGAGTTCTCCCTGGTGTCCTGGCCAATATTTATCCCTCAACCAACATAACAAAAACAGAGTATCTGGTCATTATCACATTGCTGTTTGTGGGAGCTTGCTGTGCGCAAATTGGCTGCCGCATTTCCCACATTACAACAGTGACTCCACTTCAAAAAGTACTTCATTGGCTGTAAAGCGTTTTGAGACGTCCAGTGGTTGTGAAAGGCGCTGTATAAATGCAAGTCTTTCTTTCTTTAAGACTCCTTATGAATCAAGCAAGAGTCAACACTTCATTCTACTTGGAATGGCAATTCAGAAAGCGATGGGTATGCAACCAAAACCCCCTCCATTGCCTCAGCAGTGCATTCCACCACCACCTTCAATCAGCAATTTGAATATATGTAGGCTGCATACACTGACACCATTGTTCTCATGTCTATATATACTGTGTAATCGATTTATATTCCCTCACTGTACCTGAAGAAGGAGCAGAGCTCCGAAAGCTCGTAATTTCAAATAAAACTGTTGGACTATAACCTGGTGTTGTGCGACTTCTCATTTTTGTCCACCCCAGTCCAACACCGGCATCTCCGCATCATGACCACTATTCCTGGCCAGGATGGAGATGATTGGTTAATTCACCCGTCAATCATGCCTGTAAGTGACTGGGATTGATTTAGGTACATAACTTGCATTCTGTAACTATCCTCCACTCATTGCATTTTGCTGGGGAAATCACCCTGCTTTTGTTGGGAGAAGTTGCTGAGTTATGTTTGCTGTAGTTCGTAGAGGCTCTTTTTTATAAAAAGACTCTGTAAATAGACTTTGTCTGCTTTGCTGTTTGCTGAGTAAATAAACGTTGTTTGCTGTAAAATAGACTGTTTGCTGCATGTCCCACCACACCTCCTGCTCATTGGCTGACACAGTGGTGTCAAGAGACACTCTGATTTAGTTAGCCCTTCTAACATAGAAAAAAACATTGTGAGCTGCTTCATACAGGTGTAATCAAAAATTAAATTAAATGCTGAGCCAAAGAAAGGAGATATTAGGAGGGGTGACAAAAAACTTGGTCAAAGAGTTGGATTTTAAGGAGCGCCTTAAAGGAGGAGAGGGAGGTGGAGATGCAGCGTAGTTTAGGAAGGGAATTCCAGAGTGTGGGATCTAGATAACTGAAGGCAGGGCCGCCACTGATGGGATGAAGTTAGGGAGCACAAGAGGGTGGGGAGGGTAGGGCTGGAGCAGGTTGCAGAGTTAGGGAGGGGTGAAGCCATGAATGGATTTAAACAGCCTTAAGAACATAAGAAAGTACAGCACCAGAAAAGATTATACAGTCCATCTTGCCAACCCCAAAGACTCAGGGGGCTAAATTCGGTTGATTTGCACCTCCTGTTAGCACCCTAAGAGGGCGCTAACGGGGCACAAATCAACTAGCGCCTGGGCGCGGCGCTGCTAATGCCTTCCCGCGAAATTCAGCGGGAGGTTAGCGGCAGCGCTAACCATTAGCGTGGCAAGGTGCTGCGCTGCGGGCGATGATGTTATCTCCGTGCACAGCGCCCCGCTCGCGCCCCGGCTGTAATATTGGGTGGCGACTCCCGACTTACTGCCGGACGCTATGTCCGCCGGGGTCAGAGGGGCCTACCTGCGGCTGGGGCGGCGCTGGTTAAAGGGGAGGTGGCGGGCGGCCATTTTTGTTGCTGGCCGCCTGCCAGCACCTGCCCCTGTTGCTGTCACGGCCCCCGTGAAGCCGCCCCACGGGGTGCCGGCTGCTCTCCGTGAGCCCGGCACTCCTCTTGAGTGCCGGGCTCGTTTGCCGGCACTCCCGATTCCTGGTGGCCCAGCTGGGTGCCGGGATGCGCTGCGCCAGGCCCCTCCCCTTTAATAAGGGGAGGAAGGCCTGCAGTACCGCGGCACGTAGCACCGCGATATTGGCTCATAGCGCCCCAAGAGTGACGCGGGGCGCTTCCAGTAGCGCCCCTCCTCCCTCTCGGGGCGCTACCTGGAAAAATCGGCCATGGGTGCGCTAACTTTTTCGGGGCACTGACGAAGGTAGCCAATTTTTAACCCTAATACCTTTCAATTGCCTACTTCCTACAATATCAATCCCATTCTCCCCCTAAATCTTTTCACACTATCTGCCTTCACTGCCTCCTTGACAGTCCATTCCACACAAATGAAAACCATCTTTATAAAGTAGCTAAATCCTGCTCACGTTTCTTCCTCTAAGCGTAAGCCTTACTTCAAAAGTTTGTGGCAGAACATCATGTAGCAAGCCTCGAAGACAGGAATATAGGAATTGCGAGACAAAAAAAGGCTAAGATCCATCTAGTTCACCTTCTACCATCTTGGTAGCTGCATGATACAACAATAATAACGTTGCTGACAAATCATAGCAATCAATCTCTGTCAATTAGTTGACAACAGATACAGAAGTGACGCAAGGAAAACCCCAATGGTGGAGAGTTTTGGGAACCATGGGCCCAAAGTCATGTGTTCTTCTCAAGCATGCTACATTCATCACATATCGGGGGAAAAATTAGGTCGCGCCCCATTTGGGGCGCAAATATCGTCTGGACGCAAATATTAGCGCCTGGCGCTAATTATCGCCACTGACTGGAAACTTCACTTTTACCGTCCCGGGAGGTGAGTGGAGCGCTAAATCAGGCGCTGCACACCTGTCTTAGAGCGCAAAGGCCGAGCAGTGAGGCGCTAACTCAGCGCGCGAGCACAGCGCAGGTGCTGCCAGTTAGCGAGGGAACACAGACACACTGGCGCCGGCCAGTTCTTAAAGCGGGGGGGCCAACTTGCTCCCCAGCCACACCCTGCTCATTGCAGCCTTGAATCTCGGCCTGGAGAGACCTGTGAATCCATTTTGCTGCCAAGGATGGAGAGGGTGAGAGAACGAGCTCAGCGCTTCACCGAGCGGGCCTTGGATGCTCTGGTTGGCGCGGTGGAGCGCAGAAGATGTATACTGTTCCCTGAGAGTGGCAGGAGGCCTTTGCCACGCGAGTATAGAAGAGTGTGGAGGGAGGTGGCTCAGAGCGTCTCCTCCAGGAGCATGGTGCCCAGGACCCATGTTCAATGCCGCAAAAAGTTCAACGACCTCACTCGGGTCGTCAGGGTGAGTGGCTTTTTCTCAATACCTCTCCATCCCTCCATCTCAACCTCACTCTATGGCCAGAGGGTCTTAAAACCCTAATGCACAACACTCATCCAACACCTATGGCCCTTTCATGAAACACACACACACATTCCACACTTTGCATACAGTAAGGGCTATTCACCTATGGGAGGCACATCAGGCAAGACCATGGCTGTATACAGTAAGGGCTATTCACCTATGGGAGGCACATCAGGCAAGACCATGGCTGTATATTTACTCAGATGCTGTACTTTTTCTTGCAGGCCAAGCTGGCGCATAATAGGAGACAGCAGCAACGGACAGGTGGAGGGCGGCCTCAGCTGCAACCCCTCAGCGATCTTGAGGAGCGCGTCCACAGGATTGTGGCAAGCCGGGTGATCGGTCCCGTCGCCACTGGAGACGCCGACCCCGTTCTGGACAGCAATGGTAAGGTCATCACCTTTTTGTCCTCTGTCCTTCCACTTGTCCCTCACAACACCAGCCTTTGACACTTTCAATCCAACTTGCTAACTCGCTGCACTTATTCCTCCCTTACTGCCACCCTGTCCTCACGCTAAAGCCACTCTTGTACCTCCCTGCTTTCAGATGGTGATTCACCAGCTGAGGAGACGGGCCCTGAAGCTGCCAGTGGGAGTGAAGCTGCAGCCGAGGAGGAAGAGGAAGCCGGAGCATCAGTGCCACCCTCTCCCGAGGAAGCCCATGCCCACACTGGGAACATGCCTTCCCTGGAGGGGAGCAGGGGGGAAGGGTCTGATGAGGGTGAAGCTCCAGGACCCAGCGGGCTGCAGCAACGCCATGGGGGTAGGGAAGAACGGGGGCCTTCTCTCCAGAGGGAAAGTATGCCAGCGACTCCTACTGCAATGGACGCAGAGGAGGAGCGGCTGATCGCAGAAATGAACACCCAGGCGGTGGGCATGCACACTGAGCTCATGGGTGCAGTGGGAAGGGTGCCCGAATGCATTGAGTCACTGGCAAGGAGTGTGGAGCACTTCGCTGTAGCACAGGCGGATGCCACACTAACGCTTAGTGCTGCAATTCAGTCACTGACTGCCGTGATCCCATCTCTGACTGCTCTCATGCAGACTCAGATTGAGGCCACGCGAGCACTGACTGCTGCCAACCTCGATGGTTCGTTCACATGTCCCCGGGGCTCTCACCGCGCCGCAGCAGGCCAGCAATCTGTGCTCCAGCAGATTGCTCCGGATGCTGAAGTGCTGCCCCGTGGGAGTGCCAGTGTGTCGGGCGAGCAGGGAGTTGCTGTCCTCTCTCACGATGACAGCATTCCTGCTGCTAACACTGTCACTTCTCCACTGCACTTGCCACCGCCTGTAGGACAGACTGCTGCCGCCCATGCAGAGTTGGTGCAGTCTGCAGCCGGGCCCTCCAGGCCCAGAACTGGTCGAGGCCGTCCTTCAGGGGCATCTGCAGTGTCAGGGTCTGACAATCAGCAGCCTTCCACCAGCCTTGCTGCAGCCACTGAGGTCCCATTACGGAGGAGCAGTAGGGTTAGAAGGGGGGAAGTGCGCAAGGGAAGGAGATCACCCTCGAAGGGCAAAAAGTAGGAGGTGTGACAAAATGCTGGTCATTTTTTTATTAAAGGCCGAGGTTCGTGGTCCAACTTTTGTCTAGTGTTTTGGACATTATCTCCAGGTTGTGAGAACCAGTTATGTTAATGACTGTTTTTTTGTGTTTATTTCTATGAGTTTGTCATGAGGAAATGACACACACAGAGTTTGTAAAATAAATAAGTTTTTGTATTCAAAATATACATGTTTGGTGTTTGGAATCATTGGTGCCTTGGCCGGCTTAGGGGTTGCGTGCTGGGTTCATTGATGTTGTTAGCAATGGCAGAAGCCATTTTCACAGCAGGGGCCCTAGAAGCGGCTTGCTATCAGCCGTTGACGGACGGCCCTTGCAGTTTCACCATTGTGGGCCACCCTCCCGCCTTGGTGTTGCTGATGATCATCCTCCTCGTCCTCTTCCTCCTCTTCCTCCTCCTCCTCTGGTGGTGCTCCAAGACCTGGTGGCATTGGCTGGGTCCTGACGATTGCCATGTTATGCAACATGCAGCACACAACTACGAAGTTGGATACTCGCTCAGGCGAGTACTGCAGGGCTCCTCCAGAATGGTCGAGACAGCGGAACCATTGCTTCAGCACGCCGATTGTGCGCTCAATGATGTTCCTGGTAGCTTGATGGCTCTCGTTGTACCGCAGCTCAGCAGGGGTGTTGGGCGTACGGAGCGGTGTCATCAGCCAGGTGCTCAATGGATACCCCTTGTCCCCGAGAAGCCAACCAACTGGCTGATGCGGTGCCTCGAAAAGTTCTGCCACAGTAGTCTGGCGCAGGATGAAAGCATCGTGGCAGCTGCCAGGATAGTGGGCATTGACAGCGAGTATCAGCTGTCTGTGGTCACAGACCAACTGAACATTCAAGGAATGGAACCCCTTTCTGTTCCGGAATTCCTCGGCATTCTCATGTGGAGCACGCAAAGCCACATGCGTGCAGTCAATGGCGCCCTGCACCATGGGGAAGCCCGCTATCCTCGCAAAGCCCAGAGCGCGGTCACGCTGCTTGTCTGGGGTCATGGGGAAAGAGATGAACTCTCGTCTCCTTTTAAAGAGGGCATTTGTGACCTGCCGGATGCAGCAATACACCGCGAACTGGGAGATATTGGCGAGGTCCCCAGCAGCAGCTTGAAATGAGCCAGTAGCATAGAAGTTGAGAGCCACTGTTACCTTCACTGCCACCGACAGAGACGTCCTGGACCTCAGTTGAGGCTGCAGATCTGGCTGCAGCAGATGGCAGAGCTCAGTGACCACCTCCTTGCTGAATCGCAGCCTTCGCAAACACAGCTCCTCAGACATATGAATGTAGGAGAGCTGTTCACGATATACCCTGGGAGGGTAAGCTCTCCTGTACATACGCCTGTTGGCCCTCCTCCGTCTGGCCATCATTGCCACTCTCTCTCTGCGTCTCTGTGTCCTCCGATTCAGCTGGAGCAGGACGACGCCCCCAAGCAGTGCAGCCCCCATAGTCTCTTTGCAAGCAAAGTTATGAAGGACAGCAACCAAAGTACCAGCGAAGTTAGGATCAGTAGGCAAAACTACCTCACAAAGCGTTGACTCAATGCAGAAGTCTCTCTTTCTCTCTCTCCGAATCTCTCTCTCTCTCTCAGAACGAGTGGTGCAAAAATGTTAACCACAGAAAAAGACAGGAAGAGGCCCCCTTTAAATAGCGCCCCCCCCCAGCCCCACAGCGATTGATAGCGTTCCAGTCTTCCGGTCGTTGGATGCGCCAGGCGGTAAGGCAGGGGGCGCCACTCAATTTCCGCTCCGGGGCGCCACAAGGGCGTTGCACCATGGAATGACGTCACAATCTGCGCGCGCAGGTGGTCGCGGCGGTAAAGTTTAGCGCCGCCGCACAATGTCTAGTTAAGTTCCCGAGCGGCGCAGACATCGCTGCGCCCGGGCGCTAGCGGCTTTGCGCCCCATTAGCGCCCTCTTAAGGCGCTAACGGGAGGCGCAACCAACTGAATTTTTCCCCCATCATGTCTTAAATTAATCGAATATCCCAAATTTCATTTTCTGATGTTCTGCAAGCTGCTCAACAAAGCTCACTTGCTATCGCACTGTATTTAATATGAAGACTAATTCATCGATTCCACACACAGGACAGGGAGCTGCGCTGAAAGGGAGCGTGAGTCAGAGAATCGCTTTCATAGTGTTACGGCCCTACTTCCAATCCATGCTCCCTTTGAGCGGATGTTCCTGCTGAGAGTGTGGGATTGGTGAATTTACCCTGTGCTGTACATCATAAATGTAATGGCCCAGAAATTGATCTCGCTCTGTTCCCGCGGGGGTAAGCCTTCCCCGCGATGTCTGACCTCGCTTATGCTTTTTCTGATCCAGCTCGCACGAAATTGATGTTCCAGACATCAGCTGTGCTGGGCTTGCGTATCCCAGCGGCGTAGTGAATTCGTGCGAGCTGTGGGATCACGTGACTCAGTTAGAGCCAATGGCAGCACACCATCTTCCATTCATAAGTCTCACAGCCATGAATCTTACACCCCCCCAAAATAACAGCTAAACCTCAATTAAATTTAAAAAAAAACCTATCACATTAATAAAATAAGTATAGTTAATTAAATTAACCATTTTAAATAAAAAATTAAATTTTTGAAAAAATTTAAAATCTTTTAAAAAGTTATAAAAATAAACTTACCTGTCTTTAAAGTCTATAAAAAAGATATACCTGTAAAAAAAAATTCAAAAAAATACTTAATTCACTACTTACCTTCTTAAAAGCGGGTCTTACTCCTCCTTTTTACATTTCCAAAATCTTCCGTACTTACCTGCGCGTCCAAAGCATGAAGTGCACAGCGTGCGCGCAGCCTGTAGCGCGCACGCGATGCAGCCAGGCCCCGCCCCCTTTTCGGAAGAGCAATTGCCGGTTTTCAGCGCATGCGCAGGGCATGCAGAAAACCGGCAATTGGAGTGGGAATACGCGAGAGTACGCAGTGCGTACTCTCGCGTCCCGGGATCAATTTTCGGCCCAATGTGTTTACTTGCTGTCACCAAAGAACAACTGATTTTTTTTTTAATTAAAGAAAGAAAACAGAAGACCATTAGTTGAAAGAATCCTCAAAATGAGGAACGAAGGTCAAAAGGCTCTATAGTTAAGATGCCTATCTGTCTATTTAGGCTTGTTTATGTGTATTTGGACAGCAATTGCATATTATTGTGTCTCTCCGTGGTCAAAATATGTAGTCCTTTTAAAAAATGTAGCATGGAAACACCCTGTTTTGGTTAGGTCTGTTGATTGTCAAAAATAAATCCTCAAAGCTCCACGTAGTGTCTGTAAAAATGTAATTGAGTCTGAATATTACAGCAGCATTTTTTAAATGTTTTTTAAAATCAGGGCAGAAAAATTAAAACAGTGACTTGTTCCTGGCGCACAGCTGTTATCTTCTATGACTAAGGCAGAATCAGCTTCATTTCAAACATGAGATGATTTCTGCCCAACCTCCTGGAATGGCTCTGGGTGTTTTAGCATTAAATATTGTGTGAGAGAGATGTTCCTCATGTCAGCCTGGAAGCACATCTTTTGCTTGTTGGAAAATGCATCAATGGTCAATTGCCCTGTAGATGCAATAGTGCAACTTATAGTTTCAAATGCTAAAATGTTCCGAACCTGGAAATATTTGGGAATAGAAAAAGGTCATTGGCCAGGAATTTCCTCAGGACATCAGCCACTCTGCCGGCGTAACTTTGGCGGAAGCCCTATTTATGCATGTAATTAAGATTTGTATTCTGTCCACCGCTAACACAATCTGATGGAGACATTTCTTCTCTGCCTAAATATTTTGAAATATTGGGCAGAGGAAGTTGCAATGGAGATCCATTACGCCAGATCTGCCCTGTTTGTGTTTGAAAGGCAAATTGTGTTTAACTAAAGTGATTGAATTTTTTGATGAGGTAACAGAGAGGGTTGAAGAGGGCAATGCGGTTGTTGTGGTGAACAAGGACTTCCAAAAGACGTTTGATAAAGTGCCACATAATAGTCTTGCCAGCAAATTTGAAGCCCATGGAATAAAAGGGACAGTGGTAGCATAGGTACGAAAATTGGCTAAGTGACAGGAAACAGAGAGCAGTGGTGAACAATTGTTTTTCGGACTGGAGGAAGGTATACAGTGGTGTTCCCCAGGGGTTGGTACTCGGACCACTGCTTTTTTTAGATATATATTAATGACTTGGACTTGGGAGTACAGGGCACAATTTCAAAATCTGCAGATGACACAAAACTTGGAAGTATAGTGAACAGTGAGGAGGATAGTGATAGACTTCAAGAGGACATTGACAGGCTGGTGGAATGGGCAGATAAGTGGTAGAGGAAATTAATGCAGAAAAGTGCAAAGTGATACATTTTGGTTGGAATTACAAGGAAAGGCAATATAAACTAAAGGGTAAAATTCTAAAGAGGGTGCAGGAACAGAGATACCTGGGGGTATATGTGCACAAATCATTGAAGGTGGCAGGGCAGGTTGAGAAAGCGGTTAAAAAAGCATATGGGATCCTGGGCTTCATAAATAGAGTACAAAAGCAAGGAAGTTATGATGAACCTTTATAAAACACTGGTTCGGCCTCAACTGGAGTATTGTGTCCAATTCTGGGCACCGCACTTTAGGAAGGATGTGAAGGCCTTAGAGAGGGTGCAGAAAAGATTTACCAGAATGGTTCCAGGGATGAGGAACTTCAGTTACGTGGATAGACTGGAGAAGCTGGGGTTGTTCTTCTTAGAGCAAAGAAGATTGAGAGGAGATTTGATAGAGGTGTTTAAAATCATGAGGGGTCTAGACAGAGTAGGTAGAGAGAAACTGTTCCCATTGGCAGAAGGGTCGAGAACTAGAGGACACAGATTTAATGTAATTGGCAGAAGAACCAAAGGCGACATGAGGAAAAACTTTTTTATGCAGCGAGTGGTTTGGGCCTGGAATGCACTGCCTGAAAGTGTGGTGGAGGCAGATTCAATCGTGGTTTTCAAAAGGGAATTGGATAAGTACCTGAAGGAAAAAAAATTGCAGAGCTACAGGGAAAGGGCGGGGGAGTGGGACTAGCTGAAGTGCTCTTGCAGAGAGCCAGCACGGGCTCGACGGGCTGAATGGCCTCCTTCTGTGCTGTAACCATTCTATGATTCTATGATCCTATGACTTGCATTCCTGGTGTATCATTAATGTGGGCTGAAGCTCTCACCTGAAACTTATATGTTAATTACACACGAGTGACATAAAACACTTCCCCCATAATTTTCCTGGGTTTCAATTTGGCAGGTGCCCAAAAAGACAACTGAGAATGTGAGTTTTAGACGTTGCAGTCAGCCCCCTCCAATTGGAGGATCCAAAAAGGGACTGCCAGCAACCAGCTAGCACCTTCAGAAAGGTAAATTAGAATGTTGTTAATGATCAACAAGGATGAGCTTTAGGGCTGGACGCTATCTGACTGCTATTTTTGACAGTAGACAGAAAGCCTTTGGGTTGGTGGGCATTTGCTAAAAGTTTCCTCCCCCATCTGGGATTCCCTCTCATTCCCAGAGTCATTCTCCTGCCCAGACCATGTAAATAAGCTGAACCCAGAAATTCAGCCACGCTCTGTTGCACTCCAGGCCAGTAGCTTCAAAATGCACGCTTCCTGACTGGGGCAAAGGCGGAAAGCAAATCGGCCTCAATACCTTATTTGCTATTTTATTACAGCGAGGCACAGTTTCATAGATTTATCTGCAATTACCTCTATGTCTTTTTTTGCTGATCAGCACACTATCCCACAGCTCAGTTTAACATTGTCTGTCTGCCATGTTATTTAATATGCTGCATCAGATATTTTATTGGTTGCTGATGGTGTTCCAGGATGACAAATAATCCACGTTACAAGTGATTGGTTGTCAATTTGTTGCAAAACTCGAGTTTTATCATCCTAGCAGTAGGACTTAAGACAAAAGTTTTGCTCAAGTATTTTAAACTATTTACAGAGATTGGACCATTTTCCATCGGCCTTATTATGACACTGACAGCTCCTATACACCATACACAGGTAATTGGCTGGCTTTACTAGCAGAGTGATGTCATAATTGTGCGACAAGAATGAAAAGATACATGACTATTCCAAGTTACGTCAGAACCGATTAATTAAAATTCCCCGCCCAAGCTACTAAGGAGCTGAATTCCAGAGGTGAGGTGAGAGTGACTGCCCTTGACATCAAGGCAGCATTTGACCGAGTGTGGCATCAAGGAGCCCTAGTAAAACTGAAGTCAATGGGGGGAATTTTAACCACAAAAAATGGCTGGGTTAGGGTTGGGTGGGAGGTTAAAGAGTTAAAAAACTGAACCAACTCCAACCCACCTGCAACCCATGCACTTCCAGTTTTAACGGAGCGGGATGGGGTGGGGGGGGAGGGGGGGGGGGTGGGGTGGTGCCGGAATGCCAACCCGCTCGCAGAAGGCAGGTTGGCACTTTAAATATTATAATGAGGCTGCAGGCCTCATGGTGATCCACCATTTTCAATCCCCAGGCCTTGGGAAACTGCCAGTTAAAGCGAGGCGAGAACTGCTCCCAGGAGGTAAGTTCCTTTCCACTTACTTGCTGGATCAAACATTCCTGCCTCGCCAACCCCCCTCGATCGGACAACCGCCCGACCCTTCTGATCTTCCCCGACCTTCCCCCCCCCCCACCCCCCCACTGAGGCCTCCTATCTCCGATTCCCCCTCTGGCCTTCAATACTCAGCCCCCAGCCCCTGGTCCCCCCTCCGGCCCCCGACCCCCCACTCCGGCCTCTAATCTCCCCTCCACCCTTCTGACCATCAGCCCCTGGCCCTCGAACCCCCTCTAGCCTTCCAACCTCCCCCTCCAGCCCTGAATGCCACTTCGGCCTTCTGACCTCCCCCCTCCGGCCGCCAATCCACCCTCCGGCCTTCCGACCACCCCCACCAGCTTCCGAACCCCCTCATGCCTCCGACCCCCCCCCCCCCCCCCCCCCCGCACCACCCCGATCCCTCCCTCCCTCCTCTCTGCGGCCTGGTGCCACAGGCCTACCTGCCCAACAGCCAGCCAGCCTCTCAATCTGGCTGGCTGCGGGTGGGAAACAGAGATTCTAAATGCTAATCAGGTCCTACCGTTAAATTCGGCAGGGCCTGAGGGAAACCCGTTTTCCCGGGTTTCCCGACAACATTGCAGCCCCCAAGCCCCGCTCCCAACTCGCCTCGAAATTAAAATCCCGGCCTATGCTTCAGTTTGTTCATCACATCCAATCTACTGACACGGTTATATAGCTGGAAAAATTGGTAGAAGATTGGATCCCGTAAGAAAGCTGAGTCCACTTGTGACTATCAGCAACTTCAATGTTCAATAAGACCTGTCCATGCTCCATTTTGGACCACTGTAGGCCTGTTAGGTAGCGCACAGTGAAACCATCCTTTTACTCTTAGACTCAGTGGGGTTAATTTTAACATTCAGCGGAGTGTAAAAGGAACAATATCAGGCCAGCCGCCTGTTATACACCAGCACCATTACATAGCAGTCAAAAATGATTGAGCCTTGTTGCCTGTAACACGACTGAATTACTTTCTGTAAATAAACTGGGTTCTGATGTGTACTCTATTCATCATATACAGAGTATTCAAATGTTTTGCAAGGTTTTTTATATAACATGTATGCCTTGGCTTCATACATAATGATTGCAGTTTCTTTATAAAGAAAGCAAATTTAACAGAAATAGATTACTGGCAATATACCATTGCTGATTGTTTTTACAATGGCTCTTTTGATTCAGTTCAAGCTGGTCCAGGGTGGCTGCTGGCATCCCATGGAGAGGTATCAAGCAGAAGCAAGATACCTTAGCAATAGCTGGGAGGGGAAATGAGATGAACAGTCAACCTGTACTAGCTGTGCACACTTTTAAGGCCCGGCTTCAGAACTGCATATGCAGAACTGGAATCAAGATCGCCAATATAACACTCAATTGATAAATGACGTAAACTATGGAGTGAGGCCAGTGGCAAGTGAGGGAGAACAAAAATTAAAAAGTATAAATTATCATTAAGGAAACATGCATTTATATAGCACCTTATCACTTCTGCAAGATAGAAACACCTCACAACCAATGAAATACTTTTGAACTATAGTCACTGTTTATATGTAGGAAAACATAGAAGCCAATTTGTACACAGAAAGGTCGCACAAACAGCAAATCAACTGAACACCCCACTATTCTGGTTTTGGTTGAAGGATGAATGTTGGTCACCTCACTGCTCTTCTTCAAATAGCGCCATAGCATCAAATAGAGCAGCACTAATGTGACGAGATTGAATTAGGATTATTAAGGATTTATTTATAAATTTTATGAAGTAACATAGAGATGTCAAGTGTATTGAGACTGGACTGAGCATCAGATATCAGCCCAGAATCATTCCAATGTTAAAAACAGCTTATAAGTGACGCCAGCCAGAATGACTCAGTCAGCATTGCTATTAGAGATCCAGGTGTCAATTACCATAAATGTATAAATGGCTCCTTATGAAACTGTAAAATTCTGAAGATTAGGGAATGACTCTTCAAATCTTCAATTAATGACCAAAAGATTAAATGTAACAGCCTACTGTCATCTTCTACTAGCATCCCTCCACCTCCACCCCCCCACACCACCCCTTCAGCTTCCCAACATTTTATTTCTACTTCTCAGCTTAATGTAAACTATCCTAGTATCTATAATGGGAATACTTGGCCCCATTATCAATATTTTGCATTTCTGAAGCAGCAGTCCTGGTTCTTTTCCTGGTTTGTTTTTCCAGTGTTAGATGATTGATTAATCAAGGTGCTGACTTTAGAGTGTTGCACTCTTGGAAGATAGTCTCACAAATTGGTGGGATTGACAGGCGATCTTCTGACGAAGGGTCATCGACCTGAAACGTTAACTCTGTTTCTCTATCTACAGATGCTGCCTGACCTGCTGAGTATTTCCAGCATTTTCTGTTTTTATTTCAGATTTCCAGCACCCTCAGTATTTTGCTTTTGGAGTTGAGGAGAAATTGTTTTACGCCGCGAATTATGATTTGGAATTCACTGCCTGAAAGGATGGTGGAAGCAAATTCAATAGTAACTTTCAAAATGGAATTGGATATACAGTATACACTTGAAAAGGGAAATTTTGCAGGGCTGTGGGGAAAGAGCAGAGGAGTGGGACTAATAGGATAGCTCTTTCAAAGAGCCGGCACGGGCATGATGGGCTGAATGGCCTTCTTCTGTGCTCTATGATTCTATGAAAATGCTTGGCTTTTCTTATTTTAAAAAAAAAGACAGTTTTGCATCTGTTAGAAATTGACAGAGGATGTCCAGTATGTCTGCTCAGATATGCATGGAAGTGGTGTAATAATATCTAAATAAGGGAAACACATCATCTGACGGATTTCCTGTCATTTGTGCCATAGCAACACTGGATGCAAGGGATGCCTGTTCATCCCTGGTACTCAGCATGGTTCTGGGCGTGCAAGGGCCATTGATTGCATAGGCTTTGGCACCAAATCCAAAACACATCAAATTATTTTTCAAATTTATGCCTCAGCACTGTGGTTGACAGCATCACTACATTGATGTTTTTTGAACTGTGGGCATTGTGCTCCATAAGTGGCTATTGAGGCAGAAATCAGAAAATAATTTAAAAGGGAATGGGATAAATATTTGAAAAGGAGGAATGTAGAAGGATCTTGCGTGAATGGGGTTACAGGATAGAGAGCCAGCACTGGCATCGGGGGGCTGAATGGCCTCCTGCTGTGCTGTAATTTCTATCATTCTATGAAAATTCTCCTTTATTAAGACTGAGCCCAGGAAGTGGTTTAGAAATGGTACTGAGCTGAGTTTAGGACAATGTGTCCTGTGAGGAGTGCCCCAAACACTTAGCCCGCTACCCTCTGTACAGTCTGTTAGTTTGGTTCAGTTCAGTCTGTGCCAGCTGGGTTTGACAACAACAACTTGAATTTATATGATGTGGAGATGCCGGTGTTGGACTGGGGTGGACAAATGCGAGAAGTCGCACAACACCAGGTTATAGTCCAACAGCTTTATTTGAAATCACAAGCTTTCGGAGCGCTGCTCCTTCGTCAGGTGAAGGAGCAGCACTCCGAGAGCTGAATTTATATAGCGCCTTTAACATAGTAAAATGTTCCAAGGCGCTTCACAGGAGCGTTATAAAACAAAATTTGACACATAAGGAGATATTAGGACAGGTGACCAAAAGTTTGCTCAAAGAGGTAGGTTTTAAGGAGCATCTTAAAGAAGGAGAGAGAGGTAGAGAGGCGGAGAGGTTCAAAGAGAGAATTCCAGAGCTGAGGGCCTTGGCAGCTGAAGGCACGGCCGCCAATGGTGGAGGGCAGTGTAGGTCTGCCAACATCTCTGGAATTATACCCTATCATTCGTCAGCACCTTTAGGAAAGGAAGGGAGAAAATTGGGATTGTTTTTAAACTGACATTTCTTGTTTATCAGTTAAAAAAGGGCCTTCTTTTGTATTGATATGGAGATTGATATCCAAATCTTCCTCGTACTTTCTCTCTGCTACTTCTTTCTGATACACAGGTGCAGTGATACACAGATGGACTGCCAGCGACAATTTGATAGTGAATATTTCCCAGCCTAGCAAACAATTTGTCTTACCTTTTCACCTTGCCCCCTTGAAGGGTAGCTTATTCTGCCCTGTAATGTAAAGAATATTATGAGTAAAGCTTCCTCTTATCACAAACATTAACATGAACTTAAAAATACCCCTCTCAAAATGATCCAATTCTCTTCCATCTTTCTCAATTATATCATCAATGATCAGGGCATTTCACCTCTTCAAACGATTGTTGTTTGATGGCTGCGGTGATTCTCAATCTCTGGAGACCTCCTTTAAAGGGAAGGCACTCGCCAAACATGTGCGCCTATAATTCCCAAAGGGTTTCTCCCACTGTAATTTTGGTGGGCGATCAGCGGAATCCCTGGAGATATGGCATAAATGGCTAAAACAGCTGTTTATTCCATTTCTCCAGGGGTTCTGCCAATCTTCTGCCAAAGAACCCGTGGAAATTCTCCCCCATGTTTAATTGACATGTTTCAGAGAGCAACTTGGGGAAGTAACTTTGTTAATCAGGGAGGTGGAAAAAAATGTGGAGCAACAATAAAACGATTAAAGATGGACTATTTAAAAAGGGGAATACTTTTGTGAGTAGAGACAAAGAACCAGAAGAGTTATCTATGACCCTTGCAGTGATAAAGGGACATCCAAATGGTTCAGCGATGTTTTAGAAATGCAGCAATCTTTTTTGATGCAATTTGGGTCATGCGACATTTATTTGGCAAATATTTGTTGTTAATTGCTGAAGGTTTTTTCATGAAGGCACCCCTTTAATGGGAGGCAGAGAGGAAAACTGGTACAATGATATTGCCCCTAGAAGCTTTGCAAATGGGATGCGATCTAGAATATCCAGTGGCTGAACTTAAATATTGTTCTTACCCTATTTTTATTTAATTGACAGGCCATTCAATTTGAACCACTTTTATAGTTTTTATGGCATCCAATCAGTAGACCAACATTAGATAATTGGACATATCACTATATCCAGAATGACTGAGGACCAAGGGAGCTGTTACCTAATCAACTCTCACCAGTTCATAAACTTGTTATCAACTTTGTGGCTACTTCAGTTCCAATATAAGCCACAGGCTAGTTTGGTAATAGCACTAGAATGGGAGAGGTAAAGAGAATTTTTTTTTACACAAAGGGTTGTTGGAGTGTGGAATGCTCAGCAGAGAGGCACCTTTTAATAAAAAAATTGAATAAATATTTGAAGCAGAGAAAGATAGCGGGATGTGTAGAGATGTCAGCGTAGTGTGATTCATTTTTGGATTGCTCTAGCAAGGAGCCAACACAGACACAATGGGCTGAATGGCCTCTTTTTGTACTGTACACTTCTATCATTTGATGGTTCTATACCGTACCTTATCATGCTGAAATATCTCAAAATTCTTGAAACAATGAATCACCACCAAGTACAGTAACTGTTATGTATGATGTGGAGATGCCGGTGTTGGACTGGGGTGGACAAATGTGAGAAGTCGCACAACACCAGGTTATAGTCCAACAGCTTTATTTGAAATCACAAGCTTTCGGAGCGCTGCTCCTTCGTCAGGTGAAGTGAAGAGATACATATCAGCACAGCATATATAGTCAGAGAACACTGCCAGATGATTACAGTTAATCTTTCCAACTGCCCGAGGTGTGATAAAGGGCAGTTGGAAAGATTAACTGTAATCATCTAACAGTGTTCTCTGACTATATATGCTGTGCCGATATGTATCTCTTCACTTCACCTGACGAAGGAGCAGCGCTCCGAAAGCTTGTGATTTCAAATAAAGCTGTTGGACTATAACCTGGTGTTGTGCGACTTCTCGCATTTGTTATTATGTAGGCAAACACAGCAGCCATTCTGTGTCAGCTAAATCCTATAAAGCTGCCATGAGATGAATGTTTTTGGTGGTATTGGTTGAACAAGAAATGTTGGCCACTCTGCTCCTCTTCGAACAATGCCATGGGATCTTTTGCATCCATTTGAGCCACGTGCTCTCAAGTTCAACCTTTCAACTGACAATGCAACACTGGAGTGCCAGCTTACAGACAGAATTATGGAAACCTGCCTCAACATGCTATCCCACCTTGCTGCCCCTAACAAATTAGAAATTCCATTTAATATATAAGTACTTACTGGTTCCCCTTTTTCTCCTTTGAGACCACCAGCTCCCACTTGGCCTGGTTCACCCTGCCAGCAAGAAATGAAAAACAAGGTTGTCAGTTCAAGTCAATAGCGACCAGACCACGGGTTTGTATGTAAGCATTTTCTCTCCGGCGTCCTACACAATTACTATCATTCAATGGAGGGAAAACATGTCTGTGTGTAAAGGGAGGGGGAAGAGGTTTCAACAGACAAGGCTACTAAGCTAAGCAGGCTTTTTAAAATCCAAGTTTGGCATTACTTTATCAGTACTTTTTGATTTACCTCGTTTTTTCTCCTATATTTTTAAATTTGGGTTGTGTATAAATCTTAGTCTTTCACCCCAGTTTTTCAATGAGAAAGAAAGATAATTAGTGTACCTTTGACCCTGTTTGACTTGAGTTTTTCTCAGGCCCCTTGGTGCCATTCTTGATCAAAGGCCAGCTACTTTTACCTCTTCACTAGCATTCAGCTCTTTAGTCCATGTCTGGATCAAGACTGCGATGAGGTCTGGAGCCGAGCGATGGAACCCAAACTGAGCATCAGTGAGTTGATGACACTACTCCTTCCATCAATCTACTGATGATTGGGAGGAGGCTGATCGGTTGGTAATTGGCTGGGTTAGATTTATCCTATTTTTGTGGCTAGGATATACCCGAGCCGTCTTCCACATTGTCGGGTAGATGCCAGTGTCAAGTCTCTACTGGAACAGCCTGGCTAAGAGAGTGGCCAGTTCTGGTGCACAGGTGTTCAGCACTATTACCAGGATGTTGTCAGGGCCCATATCTTTTGCTGTGTCCCGTGCACTCAGCTGCTTCTTAATGTAATGTGGAGTGAACCGAATTGGCTGGACTCTGGTATCTATGATTGTGCTGACCTTGGGAGGAGTCTGATTAGTATCATCCACTTGGCACATTTGGCTAAAGGTGCTTGTCATCTCTTCAGCCTTGTCTTTTACACTCATGTGTGGAGCTCCACCATGGTTAATGATGGAGATGCTTATACCTCAATTGCTCAAAAGTGTCAAATCCTGACACTGGTTGACACTCCATTCAGTAAGCCATTGTCTCCTAATAGTAGAGAATTATTAGTCTGTTTAGGAGTCTGGCCTACTAATACCTGATGTAGCATAATCACAAAAGCTAATGAGGAGACTGTGACCTTCTGTGAGTAGGTATTAACAATTATACAGTGCACACTGGTTAAAATCTGACTTCACTCACACTCGATACATTAGAGCTTCCGTGCGGTTCATGTATGATGAAACTGGATAGGCTGCCCGTCTACCATAACAGGAGGCTCAATATTCAAGCACAGAACAGGTTGTGTTAGTGATAGATAATTCATTTTAATCAGACCATCTCAGCAGCTAGAAAATTGGTGGTAAATAAGCATGTATGGTAGTTAAATAAATATTGAACTTAGCTTGTTTGATAATAGATGTTATAAGCTCTAATATGATTCATTTGGACAAATTCAAAATATTCTATTTGAGAATTTGGCAAGGAAGAGTTTGGCTTCAGTTTTTCTGATGCTGAGCTACAGCGAGTTTCAGCAACATTCAGTACTTGACGCTGGATGGAGAGTTAGATAGTGCAGTAATAGCCATGGAGTTGGTGGAGGGAGCGGAGGAGTGGAGTTTGGTGATACAGGTGTACACGCGGAAGCTCAGTCCATGCTTGTAGATGAGTTGGGACCTCCTTAATTTTTGAAGATCTAGGGGGAGAAATTCGGTATCGCCCCGTTTGGGGCGCAATTATCGGCCGGGCGCAAAGATTAGTGCCTGGAGCTAATTATCGCCTCCGACTGCAAACTTGGCTTCTATCGCCCCTGGAGGTGATTGGAGCGCTAAATCAGGCACTACACACCTCTCTTAAGGTGCTAACGCCAAGGAGTGAGGCGCTACCTCAGAGCGCTGGCGAAGCTCATGTGATGTCAGTCAGCAATGGAACACAGACACACTGGTGCCGTACAGTTCTTAAAGGGGAGGGTCGATCTTGCTCTCCATCCACACCCTGCTCATTGCAGCCTTGAGTCTTGGCCTGGAGAGACCTGTACATCAAATCTGCTGGAAAGAACAATGGAGAGCCCCAGGGAAAGAGCTCAGAGTGCAGCCCCCATAGTCTCTTCTAAATCGATGCAAGGATGGTCAAATCAAAATGAACCTGCAAAGTGCTGCTCAGTACCCAAAACTCCTTCACACAGCATTGAATCTCTCCAGAAGTCTCTCTCTCTCTCTCAGAATGCGTGGTGCAAAAACGTCGCCGACAAAAAAAGGCAGGAAGTGATCGCCTTTAAATAGCGCTCCCCCAGACCCTTCCCGACTGCAAAATGCTCCCCTCAACCTGTTGTTACTAGCGGCAGGCGGTAAGGCAGGGGGCGCTACTCAATATCCGGTCCGGGGCGCTACCGGGGTATTGCATGCTCGACTGACATCACGATCTGCGGCCGCAGGAGATCGTGGCGGTAGTGTTTAGCGCCGCCGCAAAATGTCTGGTGAATTTCACGAGCGGCGCAAACAATGCCGCGCCCGGGCGCTAGTTGCTTTGCGCCCCATTAGCGCCCTCTTAGGGTGTTAATGGGAGGCGCAAAGCAAACAAATTTTTCCCCCCTAGAGTTTGCCTGGAGTTTGAAGGTTTAGGGCCTACTTGAAGTTCGCAGAATTTGAGCTAAATCTGGTTTGAATTGTGATTCAATGCTCAACCCTTGTGAAATATAATCTACTCAAGGTGTTACACATTTAACGTTACTTCTGTAACTCATAGGTCAATTAATGACCATATTCAGAATTGCCACCCATAACATTCACTTAAGTCTGTTGGCCTTGTTTGGCAAAGAACATTGAAGACCATTTCATATATGTATTCACTCAGTAACTACATTTGTTTGTTGTTCTATGAACAGAAAAAATAAAGGAGTGAATTTATATAAAGGATTACAATGCAACATTCTTTACTTTTGGCACCCAGTCCCCGTGTTCCCTGACCACAAACCTCAGAAAATGACTTCTCACTGCAACAGTGTGACTTTTCCATTTCACACACAAAAATCCTTGTGGTCCCTCTGGGTCAGATTTTCAACGAGTGCTACTAAATGTTTAGCTGTGGACAGTTTTGATTATGGACTAGGTTGTGACTGGCCAAACTCATTTCACTTGGGATTCTTACAAGTGACAGAAGGAACATAAACCTGGACTTTAGAGATGAAAGGATAGTTGCCTATCCCATGTAAAAGAACCTTGAACAGGATTCTTTGGGGGAGAAATTCTCTTCATATATTAATGCATTATTATCTAGCAAAAGCCAAGCACAGCTTTTAAAATGATTGCAAGCCACCTTCTTGGCCCTCTCCACCCAAACTAACCTTTGGGCCACTGGGTCCTTGAAAACCAGGTAGGCCGTGATCACCCTGTGGAAATTGCAATAGAAAAATCAGAACAGCCGCTGTTTAAATAAAAAGTATTTGAACCACATCACATAGAGACATCAGCAGCCACTTAGGTTGCATCAAGACAATTGCCAGAAAAATAGGAATAAGTGCATGCTGTCTAGAAAGAGTTGACAAGCTAATCGGCCTAGATGTGTTCAGATTCCAAGCTTTCTGGAATCTTTGTTTGGACGTAAAAGTTATCCTATCAGCTTCGAGAAAATCATAAAAGAGGTTCTTGTTGAAGTATATAAAATAATAGTTAAATAAGTTAAGTGCTGAATATTATTTTATTATAAGTCAGCATAATAGGACAGGAAATAATAAGTATAAACTTATGAAAAATAAACTTAGAACAGAATGAACGTCTTCATGCAAAGGATGATAAATATCTGAAATAATCTGCCAGGCAGGGTACTGGGAATACAGACTTTAAGGTATTCACAACAGAGTTGGACGTTACTTCTGGTGAATTTGGGTTTTGGAAAGACTAGCTTCACTTTTTCTCATCCTTGACTTTTCTTATCTTCTTAAAAATCAGGCCAATACCTGGGTAAGGCTGCAATATTTATTAATTCAGATTCTAGAAATTTCCATTTCTAGAAATGAAGAACTGTGGTGCTCTGGTTTTGTGCATTATTGTGTGTGTGTGTGAATGAAATATGAGTGTGAGGGTTTATGACTGTATGTGAGTTTTGTGTGTGTCAATGTACAAGTATTCCTTTGTTAGAGTGAGCATGCGTAAGTATGTGTCTTTGTATCTGTATATGCTGAACTAAGCATTAGGGTATGTGTCAGGGACTCATAGTTTTCATGACAGAACTTAATTTTATATCGCATCTTTTATGACCTCAGGACATCCCACAATGCTTCACAGCCAATTAAGTACTTTTGAAGTGCAGTCACTGTTGTAATGTAGCAGCCAATTTGCACACCACAAGGGCCCACAAACAGAAATTTGATAATGACCAGATAATCTGTTTTAGTGATTTTTATTGAGGGATCGCTATTGGCCAGGACACCAAGGAGAAATCCCCTGTTTTTCTCCAAATTAGTGTCATGGGGTCTTTTATGTCTACCTCAGAGGCCAGACAGGGCCTCAGTTTAACATCTCATCAGAAAGACAGCACCTCCAACAGTGCAGCACTCGCTCAGTACTACACTGAAGTGTTAGCTTAGATTTTATGCCCACGTCTCTGGAGTGGGATTTGAATCCACAACCTTCTGATTTCAAGACAAGAGTGCTACCACTGTGCCACAGCTAATACTGTTTATAGTGATTATACTATTTATGCTGATGGTTTTGAAAGGGATCATTTATGGGGATCAATTAACTTGTCAATTAAGTTCTCATTAAATAAAGCAAGTCAGAATCTGTCCTCTTGTAGATACATCTAACATGATTGTACATGCCCAGTCAATCTATTTTGGTTCAGTCTGGGTTGGTTTGAATTTTCCACATCCTGAAAAACATTCCTGAAATTGTATATTTGAATCCTGTAGATACCTCCAGTTGAGAGGCCGGCTTACTAATCCCTACGGTCAACATGACAAAGCTATCATTTTTAAATGGCAAAACAAAAAAAGGTTCCAATAATATAAGCTTTCTTTTGCTACTTTCTAACCAACTACCCAGACATAGAATTTATTTTAAAATGTGGGACTTAAAGGAAATATTCCCGTCTCCAAGCACCAACAATTTATAATATCAGGTTGTTATCACTAGCCATTGCTTCCAGACAGTACAAAAAAAACCAAGTCTGGTAGATATTACCCACTTGAAGTAAACATTGCCATTAGAGAGAGCCTTTAATAACCAGATGTTGTCATCATTAGGCTACTAAACAACAAGATGGAAAACAAGAGACCTATGTCCTTTTTTAAACTTCATAACTCTTGGTGAACCTTACACATTTTAAAGTGAAGAATGAGAAAAAAATGAATCTCTATAATGTCAAAGTCTGTGTATCTGTATGATTGTATACATATGTTGAACTAAGCATTAGGTTACATGTCAGGGATTCATAATTTTCATGAAAGAACTTAACTTTAATGTGGACATACTTTTGTAATATACCATATATTGCATCTCCTATATGTATGAATTTTTGAAATAATAGTACACAGTCATGGTGACTTTTCACAGAAATTATCTTGATGGGTTTGTATTATAAATTGAATTAAAAAAAAAGACTTGCGCTATATCGATGCAAGTTCTTTCTTTCTTTTTCTTTTCTTTTATATCTCACACCAACCAGCATTCCATTTTCACATTTTGGTCAGTTTTGTGAATCCACACCACAAAAAGCAGCTTGACTGAAACTGACTTAAACTCATTTAACGCAGGCGGCAGAGAAAGCGAGAGGAAACTTCAATTGCATTAGTCAGGCCTGGATTTAACCCCAGGTCCCAGATGTGACAGGGAACTGCACTAACCCAGTGCGTGTTCAATTCCCCAGACAGTGATGCTTTTTAAATTTGTTGTGGTTTTCTCAGTAGAGCCCTAGGCCGGAATTTTCTTTACCTGGGCGGGTCTGGTGTGGACGGCTGCCATGGCGGGTCGCGAGCCCGTTGCTGGCTCCATCCCGCTTCACAGAACGACTTTACATTAATGGGGCCTATTAAGCCCGCCCTGCGCGTTACCCGGCATCATTGAAAGGTGTGGGTCTGGTGACGTCATCGATGTCGCGTTTTCAGCTGGGATATTTAAAGGAGCCATGGCCACATTGCATTTGAAGGTTCATCTAGGAGTGTGCAGGCAGTGCACTTCACTATTCCATTGCTGCACACACCACCAGAGATGGCTGCACTCAGGTTCTGCGATGACTCCCTCCATATGCTTGTGAAAAAAGTGGGACCGGGTTGGGAACCGGTTTTGGACATGGTAAATAGTGGCAATTCTCTAATTCAGTCAATTACTTCTCGTACCTGCTCTCCCTTATGACAGGAACAGTTGACGGTCTTCGCACTGTCAGCCTCAGCAGGTGCTTGTGGTGTTGTGGAGATCTCAATATGAGGATGTTGGGTGGCAAGTGTAATCTGACACTGGAATAAATGAGAAGGAAATGGCTGTTAGAAATGGAGGTTGAGTGGATAAGAAGTGTAAGAACAGTTAGCTTTAAATGTATCTCAGTGCAAGCCATATACAACCAACAGTACTGAAATGAATAACTCATAAGTGAATATCTCTCTTAAAGGAACTCCCTACATTCTCACCCACCATTCTAACCCACCACTCTAAGGGGGTGAAATTGGGTGCCTTTGCGCCTCCCGTTAGCGCCCCCTTTAAGGGAGGGAAGGAGCCTTTGAACGCGGCAGCGCTGCACGGCCCAGTGTGCAGCGCTGCTGAAGTTTCCGCCTCGCCTGCTGCCGATTACGCTCCAAGAAGCAAGTGCAGCGCTTGATTTAGCGCTCCACTTCCTTCTTGGAGCGCAAACGGTGAATTTTTCAAACGTTTGAAATCGTTAGCGCCTGGCTCTAACTTTCCAAACGTTTAAAAATTAGCGCCCCAAACGGGACAATAGTGAATTTCTCCCCCTATGACTTTGTGGGCATAAATAGGGAAGACCAAAGCCATTGCCACAAACTCTGTACCTTCGCCTCAGATTCCATCCTCCTCCTCTGCCACTGTCTCAGGTTAAAGCCAACTTTTTGCAACCTCGGCGTCCTATTTGACCTCAAGCTCAGCTTACGACCACGTATCTCTCTAACATAAAGACTGCCTATGTCCACCTCCGTAACATCTCCCATCTCTGCCCCATCTGCTACTGAAACTCTCATTCATGCCTTTGTCACCTCCAGACTCCAATACTCCAATGCTCTTCTGGCCATCCTCCACCCTATATAAACTTCAGCTCATCCAAATCTAACCTGCACAAAGTCCCGCTCACCTATCTCCCCTCTGCTTGCTGACCTACATTGGTTTCTGGTTCACCAACGCCTCGAATATAAAATTCTCACCTTGTGTTCAAATCCATTTGTCGCCTCACTCCTCCCTATCTCTGAAACTTCCTCCAGCCCAACAATAATCCGAGAACTCTGGCCTCTTGTGAACCCCCAACTCCCTTCACCCCACCATTGGCGGCTGTGTCTTCAGCCATCTAGGCCCTATGCTCTGTAGTTTTCTCCCTTAACTTCCCTGCCTCTCCACCTCGCTCTCTCATCCTTCAATACCCTCCTTAAAACCCAGCTCTTCACCAAGCTTTTAGTCACTCCTTCTAATATCTCCTTCTTTGGCTCGGTGTCAAGTTTTGTCCGATTATGCTTCTGTCAAGCACCTTAGGATGTTTCCGACATTAAAACTGCTATATCAATGCAAGTTGTCGTTATTGTAAATGAATTACTCATTGTAGTGCTGTGCCATACAGGTCTGTAAGGTCTCAGATTCAATTCCTGATTTGCATTGCGTTACCTGATTTCAGCTACGTTGTCACTAGGGGTGCCACTCTGCCTCAGTAGTTGCGAGTTGCCAAGGTCATCTCATTGATGTCCAGTGACCTTTGCTGGAAAGTGCCTACGTGGATGTTAGGGAAAGATGGGATTGGGTAGGGCTGTAATGGCGCACCATAGTTTAAAAGCCCATTAACAATGAACCCTCATTGTCCAGGCTTGGACATGGTATTGGAGATCTGCTGCCATCTGTGGCTCTGTACCCCACTATGCCACTATCTTCAGTAGCGGAAGAAAGAAAATTGAGAAAAATAAACTATAAAAAATCCCGATAAACTCAAGCCCTCGGTGGTGTAGTGTCATGCAGCAATAAGATGTGTTGAAAATGCACTTTTCCACACAATGGGTTCAATTCTGACTTTGGGCTATCGTGAATCAGCAGCCAGTTTTACATCTGTCCCGATTACAATTCCAACAATGTAAATGAAAATCGGGATAGATGTAAAACGGGATGTCGATTTGCTATTGTCACTCCTATGCTACCGCAAAGTGTGATAGAAGTTTGGAACTCTCTTCCGCAAATGGCAATTGATGCTAAGTCAATTGTTAATTTTAAATCAGAGATTGATAGATTTTTGTTAACCAAAGGTATTAAGGGATATGGGGCAAAGGCGGGCACATGGAGTTAGGTCGCAGATCAGCCATGATCACAGTGAATGGCAGAACAGGCTCGAGGGGCTCAATGGCCTACTCCTGTTCCTATGCATTGTCCGTTTTGCACTTTTGCTCAAAGTCAAAACAATCCCCATTGATTTTACATTCGGTCTGTGGGAGGCGGTGGGGGACCCAAATTGACCATTCTTCATGTGTGAGTTTAGCAACTAATAGTAGGATTTCAAACCATTTAAGGATAGCTTGATCCTTTCCATGCCCTGATGTGCTGTATAACAGCAGTTTCTGGATAGCAAATAGAATTGGGAATCCCTCCTTAAATGGGCAAAGCCAGAGTTGATTGTAACCCCCCCCCCCCACTGCTAACCTGTCTGAAATCAGCATACTTGGTAGATATCAGGAACTGAGCCTAGCACCTTCCCGCTTTGCATGCCTAATTGAATTGCTTTTAATCTCTCCCCTCTCTTTCCCACTTATCGTCTTTCCACACCACAAGACACAAGAAAGGTTAAGGATGAGAAAAGGTAACTTCATCCATAGACAGTGATTCCCAAAGTACCTTAACTCCCCCATCTTAGCAATTAAGAACAGCCATGATCTTATTGAATGGCGGAGCAGGCTCGAGGGGCCGAATGGCCTGCTCCTGCTCCTATTTCTTATGTTCTTATGTTCTTAACCCCATTTTGCATCATGCATCTTACCTGTAAATAGATTTGAGTACTAGTTTTGCCCTGAATGATGTCATCTGACAGTGTGGTGTAATTCACCTTTTTGGAAAGGCAGGAGTGCATAATGGGTAACGTTTACGCTCCCCCTCCCCCAGTGCAAAATATCTCAATGACAGCGTAATTAATCTGTTATTCCCATTCATGGTGTAGTTTTAGATCATAGAGGAGATTTGCCTATTCAAATTACATTTTGCTGCGAACACAAATAAAGAGAGTTGGAACTGAGTGTGAATTGTAATTATATCAAATATCATACTTGTTCAACAACAACAACTTGCATTTATATATCTTTAATGTAGAAAAGCACTTCACACAGGGTCTATCAGACAAAAAATGGACACCAAGCCAAAGAAGAAGATATTTGGAAGGGAAGTGCGTTCTATAAAGGATCTTAAAACAGCGGAGGGAGGTGGAGAGCTGGAGAGGTTTAGGGAAGGAATTCCAGAGTGTCTAGCAACTAGGCCTAGACGACTGAAAGGACAGCCGCTAAAGATGGGGCATTGCAGGTAATAATTTCATTAAAAGGGCACTTGCTGAATGTGTACAAAAAAAACATAAATCAGCTCTTAAGCTTTTAGGACCCTTTGTTTTCTCTTTGAACGTTTTTCTTCTTACTCACCGGGTTGCTGGGAAGATCACAGCAGCTATCCAGCTCCGCATCCTTGGCGTCGCAGTAAATGACGATCCGCTGAAGGTCAAACTGGAGTAAAATAAAGAAGCACAACAGATTTTTTTTTTTAGAAAATGATGAATGAACTTTGTAAATTTATTTTGAACCCATTTTCTTTTCTACCTTCCTCTCCTTTAGGTTCTACGCCAGCTTTCCACTACCTGCTGTGGGTTTGGGCCTCACAACTCAGCTCCATCCACTTCTCGTCAAAGGGGAGTGAACTTTTCCTTCATCAACTAACAAGAGAATGCCTATTTTACTCCGAATTATTGACCCACTAATGAAATTGAGTCTCAGAAATTGCACATGTCAAAGCCACTTTTCCCGCAAGTTCCTTTGTGGGTCGTTAATCATTCAGAAAAACAAGTACTTTCCCATTATTTTCATTTAAAAATGACTTTTACCTCTATTGCTCGCACTTGGGAATTTTCCAGGAGAATGGAAAAGGAAGGAGGGGCAAACCCTTGCTGAACTCCCCCGCCGCAGCCCAACTGATGTTAGCTGTAGTATCTTTACTGGCACGCTGACATCAGCTAATTCAGTTCAAGCCAGGGATCAAACCTGGGGTTCCTATTCAGCTTTACAGCTGTGTTTGTACAAGTGTTAACATGGTGCTTATGCCATCGGTTCCAAATGTGAGAATCTCGTTCAGCTGGCAGCAACCCCCAAAGAAAACGTGACGGATCTGCTAAGGCCGTGAAGACCTAGTAAATTTTCTTCCTGATTTGAAAAATGTATTGTACGCCTTTATCCTTACTCCTCCATCACTCTGACCTACTGATTGCTCCCATAGATGACATTACAATAGTCCCAGCAGCACAGAAACCATTCTATTCCGTGGTCCCTCTCCATAAATGTCAGAGTTTGCAGCACTTTTGTCTCTGTGTCAGAAGGTTGTGGGTTCAAACCCCACTGTAGAAACCGATCATATAACCTAAGCTTGCACATCATGGCAGTGTCGCATCTTTAGAGATGGGTGCATGCACCTAATGAGGCCGGTGTCAGGACCACAGAAAATTACTCCAGCGGCCTCCTTTGTATATTACCAGGGAGCTGCGGGAAGCCAGTCGTGGCCTCCGAGGCAGCTTGTCACTCGTAGGGGGAAGTGAGATCGGCTGGCTGGGCTGCAGGCCGAGGGCAGCAAGCAAATTGGGAGAGATGAGGAAATCAGGAGGCAGGGGTGGGGTGGGGATGGGGGGAGGGAGTGGCAGATGACAGTGACCTAGAGTTTTAATGCAGAGCCCGGAAAAACATTCTTGCTCCTCCGGGCTCCACATTTACCTTTTTAGTAGCAGCCTCCAACTGTCGTTTAAGGACCACTGGTCTGGCTGCTGTGCGCCCGCGAAAATTGACCTCTGCAGGTGCGGCGCTGTATTTAGTCGCAATCCATTATGGCAAAGGGGCCTGAAACAGGCATTAGGACCCCGATTTGCATAGGTAATGGACCTAACGCCTATATCAGGCAGGTGCCCTGGACTACTATAGAGTGCCCTAACCAGTATGGCATGTGGTGCATTTCCGGCACAGACTGAGTGAGCACATGGCATAGTGGACCCTTCAGCGCCTGCTTTGTGGCTGAAAAATGGGCACTCTGCAATCGAATTTCTAAGCCATTGTCTGAAATCGTTGAAATAAAATAATTTTTTGGGCTAAACTCAGGATCCATTTTATTTTCATTCATTCTTATCTAAGATCACAAATGGGACACTACTCACATCGATTGGGATACTGTCATACAGGCGCTTGCCAATGACTGTTTTCCCTTGGATGTTGATGTTCTCCCGTTCTTCCATCGGCAGCGTTTCGATCAGTTTGCAGTCGATGTAGAGGGAGACACTGTCCGACTGAATGCTCAGTGCCATCTTGTGCCAATTGCGGTCAAATAAGCCGCTGACTTCTCGGTTTCTGAAAACAGTCCTCACGGCATCCTTCCTCAGTCCGACTGCGTTGTATTCCACAGCTTTGTTCTCACCATCTAATCGAATGGAAACCTGAATAATGCAAAGAAAGTCATCACTGGGCACTCCAACCTTAAAGAAGCCTCGCTGCTTAAGCTGGTATCGGCCACTGACACAGTGATTCTATCACCAACAATATCAACATCTCACATCTGATCAAGCAGCCCTGCTCGGTGTGACTCTAGGTCCTTACAGCCCGAATTTATCCCATCTTCCAGACACCAGCTGATGCCGTGACAAACTCACAACCTACTAATTGAATCTGGAAACAGCTGATGGTTACAGAACAGACCAGACTTAAAGGATCGAGTCTGCAATTCTTGCTTTTTTAAAATTTCACGTTTGATTCTGCCCTTTTCTATGTTCCTCTCCTGAAGGCCTTCACTCATGCTGGGGCATGGTTTCACAGACATTGACCGCCACCTTTATATTTGAGTTTACACATGTGTGTTCACAGAATCCCCACAATGCAGATAGAGGCCATTTCGGCCCATCGAGCCTGCACCGACACATATCCCACCCTATCCCCGTAACCCCACGTATTTAATCCCCCCTAACACTAAGGGTCAATTTATCATAGCCAAATCAACCTAACCCGCACATCTTTGGACTGTGGGAGGAAACCGGAGCACCCGGAGGAAACCCACGCAGACACGGGGAGAATGTGCAAACTCCACACAGACAGTCACCCGAGGCCGGATTCGAACCAGGGTCCCTGGCGCTGTGATGCAACAGTGCTAACCACTATGCCACCGTGTTGGCTAACTATTTAACCATGGAGATCATCAGCCACGCCTGATTCTGCCACATTTGACTTCAATGGAAAGTAAAATCGGGTGGGGTGTAAAATGGGTGGCCGATCCAATCAGTTTCTAGCCGGGTGGATTAGGTTAATACCCGAATAAGCCAGTTCATGAAACGTGTTTTGACGATAAGGGATAGTTGTAAAGAAGGAAAGGCAGGATTTGTAGGTTTCATCCCATCACTAACAGAGGTGAATAGTACAGCAGAGCTTTCATCCTCATGGCATGGTGCAGCAGTCCTACCCTCTCCTTAACTGTTCTTTTACTTTTTATCTGGTTATAAAAGCCCTTATTATGTTCTTTAACATTATCTGCTAGCCTTTTATATATTCCTTTTTGGTCTTTCTAATGTCCTTCTTCACTTCCTAACTACACTTTTTACAATCCTCATGAGTATTTTTAGGCCTAACTTTATCATATGCTTCCTTGTAAATTTCAGCTTAGTTTTAATCCCTTTATTGATCCACAGAGCTGTATACTTTGATCCTTTCTCCTTCTAGGACTGTATTTTGTATTTTATTCATCTCATGTTTTAAGATTTTCCATTCCTCACCTATTAACCTGCTTGCTAACTCTTCTTCCCAGTTAATTTGGGCTAGATCCCTGCTTATCAATGCTGAACTTTGCCTTTTGCCAGTCCAGCACTATTATCTTTGTCTATTCATTATCCTTTTCTATTTTTTTTATTGAGGTTTATGTTGTGGTCACTATTTCCCAATTGTTCTCTGTCTCATTTCCCAGAACTAAAGCAATGCTTCTTGTATTGTTGGATTAGAAACATACTGATCCAGGAAGCAGTCTGGGATGCATTCTAAAAAAAAAATTCTCCACTTTGATGACATGCATTACCTTTATTCCAGTCTATCTTGGGATGGTCAAAATCTTTAATATCGTTGCCCTGCTATTCTTGCGTATCTCTATGATCTGTATGCGAATCTCCCTCTCTATTTGATTTCCACTGTTTGGTGGCCTGTAATTCACATCGGGAATTGTACAATTTCCTTCCTATTTCTTAGCTCTAGTCATATGTATTCGATCTTGATGTAATCCTAGGACGTCCTTACTTTTCAGAGCAGTGATAGAATCCTTCAGTAACACTGCCACCTCAGTCCCTTTTTCACTCTCTTGATCTCTCCTGAAAATATTTCAACCAGGAGTCTTAGGTTCCCAGACCTATCCAATCCGAAGCCAAGTCTTCATTATAACTAATACAAAAGCAAAATACTGTGGATGCTGGAAATCTGAAATAAAAACAGAAAATGCTGGAAATACTCAACGGGTCAGTCAGCATCTGCGGAGAGAGAAACAGAGTTTCTCTGTTTCTCTCTCTACAGATGCTGACTGACCTGCTGAGTATTTCCAGCATTTTCTGTTTTTACTTCATTATAACTACTACACTGTATCCCTCCACAGTTGTTAATGCTTCCACAACCACACCAGAAAATGCACATCAATGCACAACTTAGAGGAAGTACACACAATGCTTACATTGTGAAGCAATTTTAACCAGTTTGTAAAAAGTAAGTTTGTGCTATAGAGCCATATCCATCCAGAACACATTAGATTATATAGCTATTGGAGAGATCTATTTTTAATCTGTGCAGGATGCTATCTATTCCATGATTTCGAAGTAAACGGTTGTCTTCTAACCCTTCACACTTATCCAGTTTTCCTGGGCAAATCACATTTGAATGAAGAGCTAACACGTGACAATATACCTGTGGAATCCCATATTTGTCGATAATTTGCCAGATGTACCAGTCTTCTCTTCTTGAAGTTTTTCGGAATTTGAATGTAGCAACAAAAGCATATTCATCAGGCAGGCCTTGAGGGAACACATCTCTGAAACAAAACAAAGAATCCTTGAATGTTCAGCAGGTTTAAGCGGCAGGTTTAAGATCCCAAGTTCTGCCCCCAGTCTATGCTGAGTTAGTTGATTCAGGCAGGGTGGTAGTCAGAGGTGCTGAACTAGCCAACAACACCCATATATTTCTCAGCTTTTGCTTTCAGCAAACACACAAGTAGACTACACAGCCGAAATGTACTGGAAGTAAGTAGTTGTATATAGGATGACTCAGAGCTGAGCAGCAACACATTATGGGGTTTAGGAGAAAACCTGGAGAACCGAGATAGCCTTAGTGCCCTTACGTTAGGGCAGGAAAATTGCCATGTGCATCCTGCTCCTGATTGCTGACCATTTTCCCCTGCTGAAAGTGTGCCAGTGTGGATGTTGGCTGGGACAAGCTTGGGGTCAGCTGTGACGGTTCCTGTGATCAAGCATCCTACCAACACACAGTGTCAAGGATCAACCATCATGGTCATCTGGGCAAAGTACTGGAGGAAACTGGCCCACATGGAACTATACCCCATCAAGGAGACAATTCCTTCAGGAGAGGAGGTGAAGGAGAGAAATTAACAAAAGAAAATAAATCAAATTTCAAATAATGATGGTGAGTAGCTGGTGGTTCACTCTCATCTTTGTAACTTTTTCAATCTAACTTTGCTCAACGTAAGCTCGAGGAACAGCACCTCACCTTTCAATTAGGCACTTTACAGCCTTCTGGACTCAACATTGGGTTCAACAATTTCAGACTATAACCTCTGCCCCCATTTTTTCAGATGGCAGCTGTTGATGATTCTGCCATTCCCATTTACACCTCCTCTAGACCCATCTTTTGCTTATTTACTTCTCCCATTACTATCTCCTTTTGCCTTGTACAATCATACCTTTTGTCATTTAATCCCTCCTGCCTTCCACCCTATCACAGACCTTCCCTTGTGTTCTTTCCTTCCCTCCCCACTTTCCCTGCCTCTGCCCTTGCTTAAAATCTGTTTTAGCTCTAACTTTTTCCAGTTCTGATGAAAGGTCATCGACCTGAAACGTTAACGCTGTTTCTCTCTCCACAGATGCTGCCTGACCTGCTGAGTATTTCCAGCATTTCTGGTTTATTTCAGATTTCCAGCATCCACAGTATTTTGCTTTTGTAATAATCCAGAGAATAGGACTTCAAATCCCACCATGGCAGTTTGTGAATTTCAATTCAGTTTTTAAAAATCTGGAAATAAAAAGCTGGTATCAGTAATGTCCTTTAAGGAAGGAAACTTGCTGTCCTTACTTGGTCTGGCCTATACGTGACTCGAGTCCCACACCCATGTGGTTGACTCGTAACTGTCGTCTGATATGGCTTAGCAAGTCACTCAGTTGTATCAATATCAGGGCAACTTGGAACAGGCAATAAATGTCAGCCTTGCCAGTGACCCACATCCTGGGAATTAATGTAAAAAAAAATACAATGGGGCCTCTGCTCAGTTCATCCTTCAACTTGAGTAAGGTGAGAGGTTATAGCAAACATATCCGTGAATTTGGAACAGATGTCTGTCCCAGAATGTTTATCATTCCCACTGCCATGAAGATGTTGTGAGTTGGGATGGGGTCATGCATAAATCTGTCACCCTGAGATAACTGAAGAAACCCTGACAGGGCTGGCAGCTGGGTGAGTGGAACACTTCTCGCAATCCTCTACTGTGCATCAGACATGTCCTTACCAGTGCTTATGTTTTCACACATATCAACCCACAATTAAACCTACAAGCGTCTGATAGTCTAATGTACAGCAGAGTGCGTGGACAGAGTTACAATTACCCGTAATTCAATGAACTGCTATTTTGATCTGTGAGGTAGTGGTTTGGCCAGATGCAGTTGAATGATTCAGTTTTATTTCAGGATGACACTGCCTGACCCATGGACCACTGAGAGCCGCCACAGCCAATAACAGCCTGGCGTGAGGAGAGGTGAGCCCCTGTAAAGTGACAGCCAGCTGCTCGAAAAGCTAACTTAAGACAGAAAGACATGGGCAAAAGTGCTTTAGCTGCCAGGCTGACAAGGGCAACAGTCAGAAATGATGCAAGACCTTGTTATGAGGCTGTGTGTTTTCAACACCTGTTCTCAGAATGAGGTGAGGAATAGCTGCATGAGTTTGCCTCAGAACTCAAGTCCATTCAGTTTAAAACTTTTTTTATTCATTTTTTTATGGGATGTGGGCGTCGCTGGCAAGGCCAGCATTTATTGCCCATCCCTAATTGCCCTTGAGAAGGTGGTGGTGAGCCGCCTTCTTGAACCGCTGCAGTCCGTGTGGTGAAGGGAGGGAGTTCCAGGATTTTGACCCAGCGACGATGAAGGATCGGCGATATACTTCGAAGTCAGGATGGTGTGTGACTTGGAGGGGAACTTGGAGGTGGTGGTGTTCGCATGTGTCTGCTGCCCTTGTCCTTCTAGGTGGAAGAGGTCGCGGGTTTGGGAGGTGCTGCCGAAGAAGCCTTGGCGAGTTGCTGCAGTGCATCTTGTAGATGGTACACACTGCTGCCACGGTGCACCGGTGGTGCAGGGAGTGAATATTTAAGTTGGTGGATGGGGTGCCAATCAAGCGGGCTGCTTTGTCCTGGATGGTGTCGAGCTTCTTGAGTGTTGTTGGAGCTGCACCCATCTAGGCAAGTGGAGAGTATTCCATCACACTCCTTACTTGTGCCTTGTAGATGGTAGAAAGGCTTTAGGGTATCAGGAGGTGAGACACTCGCCGCAGAATACCTAGCCTCTGACCTGCTCTTGTTGCCACAGTATTTACTCTTGCCTATAGGATGAGTTTCCCATGCCAAGAACTATCCCTTCAGTTTGGCTGTACTATTCTGCTTTCCATTTATTGCCTGCTTTAGAGTTGCCAACTCTGGTTGGGCGTATTCCTGGAGGTTTCATCACATGACCTCCCAACCTCTGAACCCCCCTGCCCCCACACTCCTGCCATTGGTCCATCCTCCAGGCGCCCTGCCTTCCCACGGCAATTGGAATGGGAACAGACTCTGTGACCCCGACAATAACGGCGAGGCGGGAAGGGAGCGGGGTGGTGGGGGGCAAAGGGGGAGGATTTGTGGCCGGGAATCCCGGACATAAGGGTTTCCAGCAGGTCCTGTCAAGTTTAACAGCAGGACCGGTTTTAAATTTTATCAACAGCTCTCCCGGCCGCAGCCAGACAGATTGACAGTCTGGCTGGCTATTGGGCAGGAAGGCAGACGGGGAGTGGAGCAGAGTTAAGTCCGACATGAGGGTGGGGGGTAAATCAGACATCGTGAGTGGGGTGTCAGACATCATGGCGGGAGGGGGCGAGTTGGATATCGGGGGGGGGGGGGTGCGGTGGTGTTAGCTCATCGCGGGGATCCCATCGCATGGAGGTAAGCTTGGTGGGCCGGGAGGAAGCACCCCTGCTGCTCCTGGCCTACAAGCAATGCTGCAAAGGCACTTACCTAATGGATGGGGCCCTTCACACTTCCCTTCAGCTGCCGGACTTCCCGAAGCCTGGGAAACCTGGCCTGCAGCCGTTAAAACTAAAAGTTGCGTTAAATTGGAGGCACGCAGCCTCCTTAAAACATTTTAGTGACCGGCCCGCTTCCTGACAGCACGTTGGTCACCCACCCCCACCCCCCAACCCGCCTCCATTAAAACCGGAAGTGGGTTGGTTTGGGTTCCCCATAAAGATGGAGGCCAACTTCAATACCTCATTTCAAAAAAGTTACGGTGTGAAGGACTTGAATTAACATCTGCAGAGATTGTGATTGTTTACTCTGGTGTCCGTCAGCTGTGGATGAATGATTTAGTTCTGTTGCAGAGTTGCATTCACTAATTCAGAAGCACTCACTGTTTAAACAAAGATGTTCAAAAACTCAACAGAAACTCGGAGGCAAGAAATGATGCCCAGTGATGGGTTGGGGTCGGATGGGAGGTTAAAGAGTTAATAAACTGAATCCCAACCCCAAACCGCTGACTTCGGTTTTAATGAAGGTGGGACGGGGGACAGGCAGCCAACCCACTCCCAGGAGACGGGTTGTCCATTTAAATATTATCATAAGGCTGGTGTGTCTCATGGTGATTCACCATTTCAAATTTAACTCCAGCTGATCGGGTTTCCCGGGCCTCGGAGATCCTGCCAGCTCAAGTGAGTTGAAGACCTGGATCCAGGAGGTAAGTGACTTTATGCTTAACTGCGGGATCCAGCGTCCCTGCCTCACCCACGCCACCCACTCCCGCAATCAGACACCCCCCCCCGCCCCCCCGCCGACACTTCCGATCTCCCCCTGTCATCCGGCCCCCCCACCTCCCCGAGGTCACTGACCTTCCAACCCTCACGAGGCCTCCGACCTCCCCTCCGAGGCCTCCGATTCCCCCTCTGGCCTCTAACATCCCCCCTCCAGCCCAAAGCCCCCCCCCCCCCCCCCCACCACACCCACCCCCACCTCCAGACTCCCACTTCCCCCCTCCAGCCCCGATCCTCCTCCGGCTCCCAACCACCCCTCCCAATGCTCCTCCGGCCTCGATCCTCCTCCGGCTCCCAACCACCCCTCCCGATGTTCCTCCAGCCCTGATCCTCCTCCGGCTCCCAACCACCCCTCCCGATGCTCCTCCGGCCTCTATCCTCCTCCAGCCCCCAACCACCCCTCCCGATGCTCCTCCGGCCTTGATCCTCCTCCGGCCCCCAACCACCCCTCCCAATGCTCCTCCAGCCCCGATCCTCCTCCGGCTCCCAACCACCCCTCCCGATGTTCCTCCAGCCCCGATCCTCCTCCAGCCCCCAACCACCCCTCCCGATGCTCCTCCGGCCTTGATCCTCCTCCGGCTCCCAACCACCCCTCCCAATGCTCCTCCAGCCCCGATCCTCCTCCGGCCCCCAACCACCCCTCCCGATGCTCCTCCGGCCTCGATTCTCCGGCCCTGATTCTCCTCCGGCCCCCGACCTCCCTCCTCTCTACGGCTTAGTGCCACAGGCCTACCCACCGACAGCCAGCCAACCAGCCTCTCCATCTGGCTGGCTGCGGACGCGAAACAGAGCTTTCAAATGCTAATCAGGCTTGCCATTAAATTCGGCAGGCCCTGCGGGAACTCCATTCTCCTGGGTTTCCGATCACTTTCGAGCCTCCACCACTCCCAACCCGCCTCCAGATACCTCATATATTATCTGTGTTTTAAAAAAATCAAATGCAAGTGACTTCAAATCTTTCATAAAGTACAGTACATTGCCTTTAAGTGTATAGGCTATTTGAAGCGTAGCCAAGGGAAATTGCCTTGCTGAAATACAGATTTGCATGTTAGGTTCCTGAGGTAGTCAGGTAGAAATGAAACCAACCCCCAGCCCCAATTCTAGCCCTAATCATAGGAACATGGGAACAGGAGTAGGCCATTCAGCCCCTCGAGCCTATTCCGCCATTCAATGAGATCATGGCTGATCTGCGATCTAACTCCATATACTTTGGCCTATATCCCGTAATACCTTTGGTTAACAAAAAGCAATCAATCTCAGATTTAAAATTAAGAATTGATCTAGCATCAATTGCCGTTTGCGGAAGAGTGTTCCAAACTTCTACCACCCTTTGGGTGTAGAAGTGTTTCCTAATTTCACTCCTGAAAGGTCTGGTTCTAATTTTTAGACTATGCCCCCAACCAGTGGAAATAGTTTCTCTCTATCTATCCTATCTATTCCCCTTAATATCTTGAAAACTTCGATCAGATCACCCCCTTAACCTTCTAAATTCTAGGGAATACAACCCTAATTTGTGTAATCTCTCCTCGTAACTTTACCCTTGAAGTCCGGGTATCATTCTGGTAAATCTACGCTGCCCTCCCTCCAAGGCCAATATATCCTTCCTAAGGTGTGGTGCCTAGAACTGTTCACAGTAGTCCAGGTGTGGTCTAACCAGGGTTTTATCTAAACTCAAACTGTACTCTAAACCTCATCATAATCCGAACTCTAATCCTAGCATCAAAAAGGTAAGGACACAGCAAAATATGAATCAAAAAAGGCATTCATTCAGCTCATTCAAGCTGTTCTTTTGAACAAAGTACAATAACCACAACAATGGACTCTATTTACTTAACCCCTTAAAGGAAGCTGAATCGGTAGATAAAGTTCTGTGAAATTTCTCCCTGACCATCAAAGGCAGTGAAACAAAAGCTCCAAGACACCCATCTGTCATGAAAATCTATATTATCCAACCTTGACCGCTTGCATTCCATAGATAACATTCCTAGTAGGTTTGCAGCCTTATAATGTTTGAAAGGACATTTTTTACTTTACCTATTTCGATCCTCAGTCCCATACCTAACTGAAATATTCATCCAGCTCTTTCTAAAATGAGTCAATCAATATAATATTTTCTGTTTAGTTAGGAATCTATTTAACATTTTTACTGCATTGTGCGAAGAGAATGCTTCCAATCTCAAATTTTGCTTGAGGCTTGTTCATTCTGTATGCATGTCCCCTATTTCTGACAGCACAGATAACATGGGTCAAATGAAGAAGAAGTGGGAGTCAGTTAAATTGACATTTGACCTGCCACAGCAAAACAAAAAAAAATGGAAGTTTATTTATAGAAAAATGAATGTGTCAAACTCTAATGTTTTCAATGTTTCTTTAAAACACAGTGGGGGAGAAATTCCCCTCCTTTGCGCTTCCCGTGAGGGGCGCTAACGGAGCGTAAAGGCCTTTTCGCCTGGCCGCGGCGTTGACTGCGCCTCCCGACAAATTCCGTGGGAGGTTAGCGGCGGCGCTACTGGGTTATGCCCCGATCTCATGCGCCCGGAGAGTATGATGTCATCTCCGGGCGCATCACCCCGGTAGCGTCCCAGCAGAAAAGTTCCCCTTCGCCCCCTGCAGCAGTGCCGGGCGATGGCAGCGACTGTTGCAATGGACGCAAGCAGGGCGGAAGTTAAAGGTGAGGTGGCCAGCCGCCCTGAAAAAAATGTCAGCTTTTTTGAAAAATTTTGTTTTTGCTCCGGATGCGGGGTCCGTTCCGTGATCGGTCAGCCCGGCACTCTGCTTGAGTGCCGGGCTGATCGCGCGGCACCCCCGCTCCCCGGTGCTGCAGGTAATTTTTTTTTTAAAACTGCAGAGTTCGCAGCATGGGGCCCTTCACTTTAATTTAGGGAAGAGCCCCTGCAACGCGTCAGTGCCACGCGGCCCAGTGCGTGGCGCTGCTGAGCTGTGCGCCGCGGGTCGCGAATTTCCCCCATCTTGCACCCCAAGAAGGAAGTGGAGCGCTTGATTTAGCATTCCACTTCCCTCTTGGAGCAAAAAGTGGGAATTTTAGAAAGGCTAGTGCTAACTTTTCCAGCTTTTCTGATTTAGCGCCCCAAATGGGGCTCGAGGGGAATTTCTAGCCCAGTGAGTGTGGGATTTTAGATTGATTTCTTCACATCCACTGCATGTTAACATCAAAGGGTCAACTTTAATCTGGTTCATTTGTTCTAAAAGACACCACAAAGACTTCAAGTCTTTCATTTTTGAACTAACAAATTGGAGCACTTTAGAAGTATAATCTTTACTGCACGTCCTTTGTTCAGATATTGCAGACTGATAGGGGGCGATTTTGCCGGCGCTCAAGAGTCGGATTTGGAGGCGGGACTGCTGGCAAAATCAAAAAGATTGGCAGCGGGTCCTGAACCCGCTTCCAACCCGCCTCCAATCAATCTTCCCGGGAGTTGGGTCCCCGATTTGCGCAGGGACTCGACTCCTAGCAGCAGGAAGAGGATTATAGCCACTTAACTGCTTGTTAACAGGTAGTTAACAGGCAGTTAAGAGGCTTTTTGCAATTTTGACACTTCTACTGCGGGCTTCCCGATGTTGGGAAACCTCGCCAGGGTAAGTGTGGCGTGCTGTGGGCCTACTGTAAGGTTTGTGCATTGATGACAGCTGCAGAAGTGGTGTGAAGGATCCAATGGGACACTGGTGGGTTGCAGAGGTAAGAAAATGTTGGGAAAGTCATTTTTAATGTGTTTAGAATTTTCTGTATGTGACAAGCTTTGAAGCGTTTGTGTAGTCCCACCTCATTGGGAGAACCTCTCTCACCAGTGACAGATCGCTTCTGTAACCTCACCTGCAGCTGCCATCTGTTTTAGCCTAAGGAGAGAGTCACCGGAGAGCCTGGATGCAAGGGCTCACCTTTGTACAGTGATTGTCAGTGTTTGCAGCACCTCAATGCTGTCAAACACTGAAAAAATCATCTGTCAAAAAGAAACGGTGGTGGCCCCTTTAAGAAAACTGGCAGATGACGCATCATCAACTGACATCATCTGACACCGGCTTTCTCTTAATTGGCTGGTAAGCCCGCAGGGTGGGCTTAACAAGCCCAATTGACGCAAAATAGCGTCTGTGCGTCAGACATCGCTGGGGGAGGGACTAGAACCCGAAAGGCAGCAGTCCCACCCCCAACGCGCCTCTTCAGGTAAGATCCTGGTCATAGAATCTGCAGTGACAGATTAAATACGGCTAGTAAATGTTCACACAGTGCCTCATTAAACATGTAGGCGACAAACCTGCACATGCATTGTGTTAAACACATCGGCTTTGGTTCCCTCATCCTCAGTAAATTAGAATGCGCTTGTGAAGTTTGTGTTCATCATACTGAGAGATGATAGTGCTAAGGAATGGGATGCTTTTTATTTTGGACACTCAGTTCAGCACCAAGCACTCCTGGTAAGACATAGAGATATACAGCCTTGGAATAAAACTTTGTAGCCCATTTGGCTGGTCCCATGGTTAAAGGAAACTATACTACATGAGTGCACAAAATGCACCCTGTGGTCCACATGTAACACCTGAGCAATGACAATCCAGCCCTCAAAGTCCAAGCAACTCATACTTCTTAAGGTTATATTTCTTATTTGCTGGTTTGTTCTGTTTGAATTGTAGGTTTGGAAAGAGCCATTCTTAGCATTGATTCTCTAAATCAAGACACCAAGATCTGTTATATCAGCAACTTGATATATATGCCAGTTAATGAGAATTAATATGGATATATAAGCATTTTGGGACATCTTACTATGTTAAAGGCACTATATAAATGCAAGTTGTTGTTGCTATTTGAACTTTGCATGAGACTCCATGGTATGAGCCTACATGAAAACAGAAAACCTGGACACCTTTGCTATAGTATATGCTCTATCTCTTATATCTATCAACTGCTTCTATCCCCAAAATAATTTTCATCTCCCTCTTGAATTTGATAACACTGTCTCGTTCTGCTGTCTTCCTAGATAGTCTGCTCCATACATTCATCACCCTCCATGTGAAGTAGTTAAATCTAAGAAGCATAGTTATATGCAATGTAAAGCTCTCTTTACTCTTCCAACAATATGCCTCAGAAACTAAATTGGATGCTACCACATCAGTATAGCATTTTTCCACAATGTGACCTAGACTCCTCTAAATTCTCCTTTTTGAATATACTTTACGCTATCACCTACCAAGAGAGTGAACAGGCAACCTGTTGTTGGGTCTCCATCTTTGCCACACTGAGACCAGATGCTGGAAAGTATGTCAGATTTTTCTTCTGATTTCCTCTCCCTCCCTGAGGGGAGGTGGCTGGCTTCCATTCAGTTCCCAACACATGGCTTGCATCAGGAACCAAAGGAGTGGCATATTACAGTTGCACATTGATACCTCAGTACTTTGTAGTGAGGGAATGGAGAGTAGTGCATTGCAATGGTATCAAATGGAGCACAGTAGTGTGCAGTGGTGTCCGTTTACAGCACAGCCATTTCCAGTGGAGTGTATCCACTGGAGTCCAATAGAATAGAGTGCAAGACAATTGTTTGTATCTAATGCCGTAGATTGGTGAGTAGTGGAGTGAAATGATGTTCAGTAAGGCGGAGAACAATGAAGTGATCTAAAGAGCTGTTTTTTTCATATTCAGTGGAGTGGAGTGGTGTGCACTGGAGTGGAACTAAGTGGAATGGAGTGGAGCGAACTGGAATCGAGCAAAGTGGAATGGAATGGAGCAGACCGGAGTGCAGCAAAGTGGAATGGAGTGGAGCGCACTGGAATGGAATCGAATGGACTGGAGTGCATAGAGTGCAGTGACTCCAGATACACCACATTTTGTCACTTACTTTGTCATCTGAACTACTGGCATTATTCCAAGGCGAACAAATCCTCCATCTTTCATTTTGATAATGCTTCTCACACGGAACAGCTCCATCAGGTCAAAACCTGTTTGAATACACACCAAAAGTAAGCTGATGTTATGAAAATTGTTTAAAAAAAATATGGGGGAGAAATTCCCCTCCTTTGCACCTCCCCTGGGTGGCGCTAATGGGGCGCAAAGGCCTTTTCGCCCGGGCGCGGTGCTGACCGCGCCTCGCGACAAATTCCGCAGGAGGTTAGCGGTGGCGTTACCGGGTTGCGCTCCAATCTCATGCACCCGGAGATCGTGACATCATCTCTGGGCACATCGCCCCGGTAGCCCCCTGGCACAAAAGTTCCCCTTCGCCCTCTGCAGCAGCGCCGGGCGATGGCAGCGTCTGCTGCAGGGGACGCGAGCAGGGCGGCTGGCCGCTAGCAGGGCAGAAGTTAAAGGTGAGGTGGCCGGCTGCCCTGAGAAAAAAGTCGGATTTTAAAAAACTTTTTTTTTGCGCCTCCAGATGCGGGGTCCGTGCCCCGATCGGTCAGCCCGGCATTCTGCTTGAGTGCTGGCTAATCGCGCAGCACCCCTGCTCCCCGATGGTCCAGGTAAGTTTAAAAAAAACTGCAGAGTTCGCAGTGGTGGGGCCCTTCCCTTTAATTCAGGGAAGCGCTCCTGCAACGCGGCAGCGCCATGCTTGGCCACTTGTGGTGCTGCTGAGCACATTGCCCCGGGTCACCAACTTCCCCTCCTTGTGCGTTCTCTTGGAGCAAGAAAATGGGAATTTCAGAGAGGGAGGAAGAGGTTAGCGCCTGGCGCTAACTTTTCCAGCTTTTCTGATTTAGCGCCCCAAACGGGGCTCGAGGGGAATTTCTCCCCCTATATGTTTTATTATCTTTTTCATCATTTAAAGCAGGGGTGTCAAACGCACAGCCCGCAGAGCAGTTCCATTTGGTGTGCTGTGGCCTAGTCTCCCGGGCATTGCTCCTAACAGCCCATGGAACTGCTCCTTTTAAATCTGGTGCTGCAGCAGCGCCCCTGCCCTGTGACATCACCACCACCGTCAGCACAGAGAACTGGCCCCCATGAATAAAGTACAGAAACCTTAGTGTATCAGGATGTGGGAGGGACTAATATTTTCTGTTTAAAGTACTGATTTCATTGATGACTTTAAGGGGCCTGGGATTCTTTTCACCTCTTCCAATAATCCTGCAAGCCAATGTGCCAATGGGAAGCTGGGTTTTAGTTGGCCAAACAACAGGAACCCTCATGTGTGTTGAGAAGTGCTGAAGCTTATCGCTGCTCTGGTCCTGCTGAAAACTGATAGGGATCCCTAAGCCTTGACTTTGCCAACCTGTGCCTAAGCTCTCTGGCTTTAGCTAAATGATGGGGTCAAGTTTCCGCTTGTTTCCGCAATAATATCAGCGCAATCTGGGCAGAATCGGCAGAACCATTGCAAAAATTGGGGAATTTTAAGGACAAGTGAGATACGCCCAAAACCACTTGCATTTGTGTTTTCCGCGATCTTTTACGCTGTTCCTAGATTCAATTTGCCCAGGTCCGACCCCACCCACCAAACTGGCCACGTACCCAGGTCGAAATTGCTAGATTCTGCCGATTGCGCTGATTCGAGAAGGCTCTTCAAATTGCGTTCATTTTCATAGACGCACAAGCACCAGTAGGCGCATTTTAAAAGTACTTCCGTATCAAAAATCAGGTTACTCTCAGGTGGAGCACTGGACACCTGTTATTAAAATTGCTTATTTTTGCTGATAAACCCATTCTCAGCTGTATTAATAAAATTGCCCCAGGTTACCGCTCTTAAATACATCGAGGAATACTTTTTAAAGGAAAGAAGAAAAAAAGAAACAATTATGTTCTATTACGCTGCCGAATTGCGCTGGTTCATGGAAGATTTTACGGTTGTGACTACGCAAATAAATTTCAGCGGAAACTGTAACCTAATCAGCGCAATGTCAAGTGCAATTTGGGTACAATTTCCCGATTGCCAAAATGAAAACCGTACCCCCAAATGTTTATCCTACAGCATGATAACATTCTACCGATCTAGATTTCTTAGTAGCTCGGTTTGAAGACTCATAAGCATGCTGATTGGTTGCTGTGTATGTCAAAAAAATAGACCAACTGCAATGCGACATATATGAGATTCTGCGATTACATGTCCTGCTATGAAACTCACTTACCTGGGATGTTAGCTGAAGCTTTATTTGGTAGTTTGTACTGACTGCCCTCCAATCTCAGATTGGGACATAGCACATCTGTTGAAGCATAAAATACAAATGTTACTCAATGTATAATTACAGAATACCATCAGATCGTCTATGGCATTGCTCATTGCAACGTGGATGATTTGCTGTTTTAAAATGAGAGGAGCATTATACCTCGTACTGTGCAATGTATTATCCTGCTGCTAAGATGGAGCTATGTTTAAACTAACCTGTCCATTTAAGACCACAAAGTCTGATTCCTGTAAGCCTGACGTCAAGTATATAATTGTACTTGCAGGGGAAGTTTGCAGATTGAGATGTACACCAAAAAAACTCTGTTCCCTAGCCACCGACTCATCCCTCTCCCTGGTCACTGTCTGAAGCTGAACCAGACCGTTCACAACCTTGGCGTCCTATTTGACCCTGAGATGAGCTTCTGAGCATATATCCACTCCATCACCAAGATCGCCTACTTCTACCTCCATAACATCGCTCATCTCTGCCCCTGCTACAGCTCATCGCTGCTGAAACCCTGATCCATGCCTTTGTTACCTCTAGACTTGACTATTCCAATGCTCTCCTGGCTGGCCTTTCATTTTCCACCCTCCATAAACTTGAGCCAAGACTCTGCTGCCTGTATCCTAACTCGCACCAAGTCCCATTTACCCATCACCCCTGTGTTCGCTGACCAACATTGGCTCCCGGTCTGGCAACACCTCGATTTTAAAAATCTCATCCTTGATTTCAAATCCCTCCATGGCCTCGCCCCTCTCTATCTCTGTAACCTCCTCCAGCCCTACAACCCTCCAAGATCTCTGCGATCCTCCAATTTTGGCACACCCCCGATTCTCATCACTCCACCATTGACGGCCCAACCTTCAGCTGCCTAGGCTCTAATGTTTGGAATTTCCTCCCTAAACCTCTCCGCCTTGCAACCTCTCTCTACTTCTTTAAGATGCTCCTTAAAACCTACCTCTTTGACCAAGCTTTCTGTCACCTGACCTAATGCCTCTTTATGTGGCTCGGTGTCAAATTTTATTGATAACGCTCCTGTGAAGCGCCTTGGGATGTTTTACTACATTAAAGGCACTAAATAAATACAAATTATTGTTATTTAAATATAAAATTAGGAAAGGTAAAGGATTGGGATCGGTGGAGTGGTAAATCACACATTCACATCAGTAATGCCCCACTGTTGACTATGTAATTAGATACTTTTACCTGTGCTCAAAATTGTGCTTTGTTTCAGAAGAATGACCAACAAGTGCCACTCTCTGGCCTTTACACTCAGAAATGGTAGCTCAAGAGTAGGTGTCTGGGGTCCACTTTTAATATGAAGCCTCACAATGAGCGTAGGCTCCCTTTTTGCAACCGCACGACCACAGCCACATCTGGATCTACAATGCCACCAGTTCCTGGAACCTGGGCTTTTTTTTTTACATAATGGAGTGCAACAGATGGATGGAAACTCAAGCACTTGCATCTTGCGCTGTACTGCTATAGTGGAAGAGGTAGATGGTGTCTTCTCTTGCCCACAGTACATCCCTTGTTGGATGACATCAGTTTGATCAGCATTTATGGGCCATTATGCTGACTTTAGCTGATTTCAAATAATAATAACCATTCAAAATTGTGAAGAGCTACACAGGAACAGATGGAGAGGTCAAACTGCACCAGTACTGACATCCTACCCATAATGCCACTGGTCCGGGTTTGAAATGTGGGGAAGGGGCGGTTCCAGAGGTGAAACAATGGTGCTGCAGGGCATTGTTGTCACACATTGACTGGAGAATTGGAAACACACCTGTTGACTGTCCTTTTGAAATTCTCGGGAAGTGTGGTGAATTATAAAAAGAACGCAGCTGTCATTTTTAAATAGTAGACTGACTCAGTGTACCATATCGAGTATTGGGTTTAAATCACAGTCCTGTAAATAATCTGTTAAATATAAGTCCACCATTTAGTGGATACTTTATCACCAACTTGGCTGTCAGCTGGAATTTTGTGATTGTAACTGACCAATTCATCAGCGCTCTGAGATCCTTTAACAGCTGCCACTCCCAATGTAGGGGAAAAAGGATTCTGAATGAAGAAATCCAGCAGTTTGTGTAAGATCTGTGCAAAGGAAAACACAGATTCTATTTCCTACTGTTGCTTAATGAAAATGACTTCAAATGAATTAAACTAGCATCAAGCTGTTTGCCTTTCTCTCCCCAATTTTCTCCTCCCAATAGGGAGTCATCAAGGCACCCTTGATAAAAGAATCAAGACAATAGAGCTAATGGTGATGAATTGCATTGGGCGGCCGGTCACTGGAAGATTCAGATGTGGAGGCCTGAAGCCTGCAATGTGGCCGAGATGCTCAGTGCCCATCTGTGTGCAAGGCGAGTGCAGAGGGCAGCGGGAGCCTGTGCACAAGTAGCGTAGGGCTGATTCCACGATCGAGCGCTCTCACCAGGGAGTGGAAGATCAGGAAATAGCAGGCCTGCAGCCCGTGGTTTATTGCCCATTAATATCAATGGCTGGAAAATCATGGGTTGCAGGCTGTGCTCACTGTGAGCGCTGCTCCTTGCTGGGAGTGTCCAATTGCCAAATCATCCCTGGAGCCTGTTGCATAAGAGTTGTCATCTTCGCAACAACTAACAGTCATCCCTGGCCTGGAAGTGGTTCTCCAGCCTGGCTGCAGGATTGTCCATAGTTCTGTTGTGGTCTCCTTCAGGATACATGTACAGAAACAAGTGCCTGACCTTGAAAACATGGGTGGTGAAATGAGGATAAGCTGTAACGCAGCATCGAAGAAACAAAAGTGCCTGGTTGTCATTCCTGATCTGATTGTCTTTCTACTTTCTACTGACTGTAAAAGCTTCTATAGATATGTGAAGAGAAAAAGATTGGTGAAGTTAAGCATAGGCCCCTTGCAGTCAGAATCAGGGGAATTTATAATGGGGAACAAAGAAATGGCTGACCAATTAAATACATACTTTGGTTCTGTCTTCACAAAGGAGGACACAAATAACCTCCCAGAGATGTCGGGGAACATAGGGTCTAATGAGAGGGAGGAACTGAATGAAATCAGTATTTGTAGGGAAATGGTGTTAGCGAAATTGACGGAATTAAAGGCCGATAAATCCTCAGGGCCTGATAATCTACATCCTAGGGTAGTTAAGGAAGTGGCCCTAGAAATAGTAGATGCATTGCTGGTCATCTTCCAAAATTCTATAGACTCTGGCACAGTTCCCATGGATTGGAGTGTAGCTAATATAACCCCACTATTTAAAAAGGTGGTAGAGAGAAAACGGGGAATTATAGACCGGTAAGCCTGACATCGGTAATGGGGAAAATGCTAGAGTCCATTGTAAAAGATGTAATAGCAGAGCACTTGGAAAACAGTGACAGGATCGGACAAAGTTAACATGGATTTACAAAAGGTAATTCATGTTTGACTAATCTACTGGAATTTTTTGAGGATGTAACTGGTAGAATAGATAAGGGAGAACCAGTGGAGGTGGTGTATTTGGACTTTCAGAAGGCTTTCGATAAGGTCCCGCATAAGAGATTAGCGTGTAAAGTTAAGGCACATGGGATTGGGGGTAAGGTACTGACTTGGATAGAAAACTGGTTGGCAGACAGGAAACAAAGAGTTGGAATAAACGGGTCTTTTTCCGGGTGGCAGGCAGTGACTAGTGGGGTACCGCAGGGATTGGCGCTAGGACCCCAGCTATTCACAATATATATTAATGATCTAGACGAGGGAACTAGATGTAATATCTCTAAGTTTGCAGACGACACAAAGCTGGGTGGGCGTGTGTGCTGTGAGGAGGATGCAGAGAAACTCCAGTATGATTTGGACAGGCTGGGTGATTGGGCAGATGCATGGCAGATGCAGTATAATGTGGATAAATGCGAGGTTATCCACTTTGGTGGCAAAAACAGGAAGGCAGATTATTATCTGAACAGCAATAGATTGGGAGAAGGGGAAGTGCAACGAAACCTGGGTGTCCTTGTGCACCAGTCACTGAAGGTAAGCATGCAGGTGCAGTAGGCGGTTAAGAAGGCAAATGGTATGTTGGCCTTCATAGCGAGAGGATTCGAGTACAGGAGCAAGGACGTCTTGCTGCAGTTGTACAGGGCCTTGGTGAGATCACACCTTGAGTATTGTGTGCAGTTTTGGTCGCCTTATCTGAGGAAGGATGTTCTTGCCATGGAGTAAGTGCAGCGAAGATTCACCAGACTGATACCTGGGTTGGCAGGAATGACTTATGAAGAGAGATTGGGTCGATTAGGCTTATAATCGCTGGAGTTTAGAAGAATGAGAGGGATCTCATTGAAACTTATAAAATTGTAACAGGACTAGACAGACCAGATGCAGGAAGGATGTTCCCGATGGCGGGGGAGTCCAGAACCAGGGGTCACAGTCTAAGGATAAGGGGAAAGCTATTTAGGACTGAGATGAGGAGGAATTTCTTCACCCAGAGAGTGGTGAACCTGTGGAATTCTCTACCACAGAATGCAATTGAGGCCAATTCATTAAATATATTCAAGAAGGAGTTAGATATATTTCTTAAGGCTAAAGGGATATGGGGAGAAAGCAGGGACAGGGTACTGAATTTGGATGATCAGCCATGATCTCATTAAATGGCGGAGCAGGCTCGCGGGGCCGAATGGCCTACTCCTGCTCCTATCTTCTATGTTTCTATGTTTACTTCAGCTTTCAAATAGAGAGGTATGCCCATAAGGATTCCCATAGCTCTTTGCAAATCACTAATGTCATTTGCTGGACTTACAGGCACAGACAAAAGTTGCAGATATCTTTAAGAAGCTTTCAGGATGGTTACTAGAAATTTCACCATCTTCAATTGTTCCCCAATAGCAAAAAAACAGAGAAAACAGAACTTGCAAAGAGAAACACTAAAAACATCAGTGCACCTTTAAGATTCAACTAAAAGGAAGAGGCCTATTTTTCAGTGCAATTTAATGTTTTTTCAGGGGCTTTACTCAGATTATTGGGATATCCCTTTTGACTGAGTACTGGGGCTTCAATGAGCATAGTGCAGAAATGGGCCTGAGGAACTGCTAGATCATGCTGTTGAGGCCTGTGTGCATGGGCACTCGATGACCTCAGACCCCAGCCCATCATAATGCAGGGTGTGGTGCTCGATGTGCATCAATGCTGCAGGCCCCATTTGTATGAGATGTATGGGGTGACTGGATGCATATTTTTAAAATTTAAGATAAAATAAACCTTTAAGTTAAAATTAAAATTTGCTATGCTTCCCCACCCACCAAATAAAACACATTAGAAGAGCTTTGCACCGATTCAGATCTTTCAGCTGCTGCTATGAAAATTTAACCCAACCAAAATTCCTTGCAGATGTTGGGCAGAGGTTTCAGAGAAGGAATTTTGCGCTCCCACTTTTAATCATGTTCCTAACCTTGTTAAGATCCTCCCTCACTACATACTAGTGTGGAGAGTGTGGGCTGATGACCTGCTCTTCTCACCACACTAACAACTTGGCTTTTCAAGAAGTCACTAGTGTATTTGACAGCAGCTCTTCTGAGAGAAGAATGGGATATCATATTCTTCTTCTTTAAGGCAGTCCCTCGGAACTGAGGATGACTTGCTTCCACACTAAAAATGAGTTCTCAGGTGACTGATGAGTCCGATGCGGGACCTACAGTCTCTGTCACAGGTGGGGCAGACAGTGGTTGAAGGGGCGGGTGGGTGGGGTGCTTGGGTTGACGTGCGCTCCTTCCGCTGTTTGCGCTTGGCTTCCGCTTGCTCCCGGCGAAGAGACTCGAGGTGTTCGGCGCCTTCCCGATGCTTTTCCTCCACTTTGTGCGGTCTTGGGCCAGGGATTCCCAGGTGTCGGTGGGGATGTTGCACTTTTTCAAGGAGGCTTTGAGGGTGTCCTTGAAGCGTTTCCTCTGCCCACCTTGGGCTCTCCTGCCGTGTCGGAGTTCCGAGTAGAGCGTTTGTTTTGGGAGTCTCGTATCGGGCATACGGATGAGCGACCCGTCCATCGGAGCTGATCGAGCGTGGTCAAATCTTCGATGCTGGGGATGTTGGCCTGAGCAAGAACACTGACGTTGGTGCGCCTATCCTGCCAATGGATTTGCAGGATCTTAACATCAGGACATCAGATTAACCTGGCTGCAAATAACTCATACAGATCTCAGCAGCAGTGGTTGCTGAGTGGAGAACGAGGCAAGAAGTTGTCTACTCATACCAACTGAAACAGCAAAACCCGGAGTCTCTGAGTCCTATACTAACCATAAATACTTGGCTTCTACGAGATTGTGTGCGACCTAGAAAATGGGATGAACACGGGGCCTCACACTCGAAAATGGATCTTGTCCACCCAGCCTATTAGGACTTTCCAATCAAAAATGGACAGTGACAACTCCAACACAAGTTTGTGAGCAACTTTCTGCCCTCTCTCTTGGTGGGAGCACATGTTACAGACAGGCCAGCTGATGCAACAAATCGAAGATCACAAATATATTACTTAACTACACACAACCGCACTAGTATATTGCCCTTGGCATTGCCAATGGTGAGTTGATGAATTTTTTTTTTTATATACATGATGACGATTCGTTGGGAGAGAGACTGCAGAAACTCAGTTCACAGAGCTGCCTTGTGACCAGAACATTGCGACAGTTGATGTGGCAAATTTGAAATGGAAATGTTGACACTAAACTGTGTTGAAAAATTGTAACACCAATAGGTAATTATTTGTGTATATCTACACAAGATATACTGTCCATCTGTTGCTTCCCTTCACTATAGCACTTGGATGGACAAAGACCGAGAATATAAGAACATAAGAAATAGGAGCAGGAGTAGGCCATTTGGCCCTTTGAGCCTGCTCCGCCATTCAATAAGATCATGATGCGGAGATGCCGGTGTTGGACTGGGGTGGACAAAAATGAGAAGTCGCACAACACCAGGTTATAGTCCAACAGTTTTATTTAAAATTACAAGCTTTCGGAGCTGTTGCCCCTTCGTCAGGTAAAGGTACAATGAGGGAATCTATTACACAGTATATAAACACAGAAAGCAATTTGTCTGCAGATACATTCTTTTAGGGAGGCATTACATCAAAGACACATCAGAGTACAGCTAAGACAATGAGATGGGTCACAGGGGGTCCAACGTGTCAAATCCTGCCGTCTGCAGTTGAGCTTTTAACTTTTTTTTTGACCCCCTGTGACCCATCTCTTTGTCTTAGCTGTACTCTGATGTGTCTTTGATGTAATGCCTCCCTAAAAGATTGTATCTCTGCAGACAAATTGCTTTCTGTGTTTATATACTGTGTAATAGATTCCCTCATTGTACCTTTACCTGACGAAGGGACAACAGCTCCGAAAGCTCGTAATTTTAAATAAAACTGTTGGACTATAACCTGGTGTTGTGCCACTTCTCAATAAGATCATGGCTGATCTTCTACCTCAACTCCACCTTCCCGCACTATCCCCATATCCCTTGATTACGTTAGTATCTAAAAATCTAGTGATCCCTGTCTTGAATATACACAATGACTGAGCATCCACAGCCCCCTAGGGTAGAGAATTACCAAGATTCACAACCCTTTGACTGCTTCTATATAGCAATTCCCTTAGTGTAATACATTTTACATATGGCTCTAAGATAGAGTCTTCTGTTCTCATTGGGATTTGTGGACCACTTTGTGGACAGATTCATACATGTTCACTTTAAATATCTACCATTGGCTTTCATTTTAATGTTAACCCTTTGAGTTCTGCAGTCGAGTTTACTTGCCTGGGTGCTGTCGAGCAGCAGGGCTGCTGACAGGAATATCTTTAAAATGTATTTTTGTCCAATTAAATTATTTTTTTTCCAAAACGGACCATAGGATCGAGAGTAATGGCGCAAGCAGCTAAATAAAAAAAGCTTTTAAGTACATTTTTTAAGGAGAAGCTGGTGGAGAATGTGAAAGAAGGATAATACAAAAATGATTGCACCAAATAATAATTAGAGCAAGTTACTTGTTGTGATAAGTTTCAATCGCTCGAACATCCTCATTCTCACAGCCTCCACAACCTTTTATGCAAAGTTTTAGTACTTGAGCAGCAAGTCTGTGGGATATCCATGGGATGTCACGCTGTATCAAATCATTTGCCCTAATAAATATCTGTATTGGACACTGGCTGGAAGGAAAATGTCAAATTCAACATTTAGCTGTCATTTAGACAATGCCTATTGTCCCTACTGTTGCTTTGGCTGAAATTAATACAGCATAGACTGAAACTCGAACCTGGGACCTTATGTAAGACCACAAGAATGTCCAGAGTGAGAATAAGCCATTCAGCCTATCAAGTCCAATCAATCCAGAGCCCAAGTATGATTACTCTATCCTGAACTTTCCCCTTCCACACCGCCTAGTGATCCTTACTACAGATATCCTTATCCTATCTCCCCTGAAATAAAGTCAAACAGACTTTATTTTTAAAAGTTAAGAGACAGCAGTGAGCTAACAGTTATTAGCGAGGCCAGCCGGTAGCTATTGACCAGTGTGGCTAGGGTCTCTCTGAGGTAATTTTGGACAGTAATAGGTGGAGGGCAGAGTTTCTGTTTGATTTGTTTGATTTCTTCTCACTATGGTAGTTAAGCTGGAAGATGCAAATATAGAACATTTATTTCTATCCAAATATGCCAAGCTCTCAATACAAGTACCAAATGAATTTGCTGTACTGTCAGTCTCAGCTAACATGGCATCTCTGTGGCTAAAAATGAACCTTCGTGTTTAAATGAGGGCCCAGTGGTAAGCAAACTGCATGTTGCGGTATTGAGATATAGAGAAAAGAAGATAGCTAATTCGGGATAAATTGACACCTTGAAGAGGGAGCTGGATCCATTTCTGTTGAGAAGTGGATGAAGATTCATCGGGAGACCATTAGCAGTGTTTGACTTTATTTCAGGGGAGATAGGATAAGGATATCTGAAGTAAGGATCAATAGGCGGTGTGGGAGGGGAAAGTTCAGGATAGAATAATCATACTTGGGCTCTGGATTGATTGGACTTGATAGGCTGAATGGCTTATTCTCACTTTGGACTTTCTTGTGGTCTTACATAAGGTCCCAGGTTCGAGTTTCAGTCTATGCTGTATTAATTTCAGCCAAAGCAACAGTAGGGACAATACAATTGGCTTCAGTGTCCCTTGGTTAGACAATTGGGGGGTGCAGGGAGAGATCAGCTGGGGTTTATGTTTCTGATCGCTGTCCAAGAACTCCTACTGGGAAGTACGCAGGTGTAGACTATAGCCAGGGACAGGCTATAGTCTGTAGGCTGTGATGCCCAGTTGCTTGAAATATTTTTGACATCCAGGCTGAAAATAACATTCAGTTGCACAGTTTGATTAATTCCGACTCATAGCTGAAATACATGGAAAGCATCCACATATTGTTAAACCCCTACAGCTCACACAAACACATCACCAAATCTACGCTACAATGAATGGCTTCAATAGCAGGAGACAACAGGTTACAAGTTAAGTATAAGAAAAGAAGCCAAGCAGAATTACTTCACCCAATGATTAATAAAACTGTGGAATAAGTTACCAGAGAATGCCATTGCAATGGACAGTATAGTGCATTGAAGTACCAATTAGACGTGTTTCTGAGAGAGTAGAGTTTGAGGAATATGGTGAGAATACAAGTAGGCAATTTTGATGTCTAAACGAGCTTATTGGGCGTAATGGCACTACACTATTTCTGAAGTTCTTGTATTCTTACATCAGTCAAGGTGAGCAAAGTCAGTGCTAGAGGATGGGTCACTTTGCTAGTTTTGTACCCATAGTCAGCATGAAGCATTCTGAATTAGATATTGCACAGGCCAAATGCAGGATAAAGCTCTCCCAGTATTTCAGCATAAGTATTGGGATGTCTGGAAACTCTTTTGCTGACTCCTCCAAAGTTTCTGGCATCAGGCAATTGTGCCACTAGAGGGAGACTCTGGGACACCCACCCACTGAAGAGACCACAATTTGCAGCACAAGAGTGGCCGTCAACAAGGCATTGGTGGATTCCCGGGAAAAACGTTGAGCTGTCCCGATCAGCCCAGGCAAGCCTGGAATGATCTCACCAGGTATCACCGCTGCCAATGATATGCCAGGTCCCTCTAAGAGCCAGGAATGTGCACAAGATGAGATCCCACAATGAGGTGAATGACTATTCATTCGCTTTTTGGTGTGTTGGTTGAAGGAGGAAAGTTGGTCAAGACACTGGGAGCACTCCTTGCTCCTTTTTAAATAGCGGGATGGGATCTTTAACATGCACCTGAACCAATCCAGCAGGTAGGACCTTGGGGACCCGGCCCAATATTACTCTCTATTGCCTTCAATGGAGAGTAAAATCGGGCGGGGTGTAAAACCAATGTTGCACCTGATCCCGTCAGTTTCCCGACGGGCGGGTTAGTTTAAAATTGCTCCCTCTGTCTCAGTGAGTGTGGCGTTGAAAGGAATTTTTTGTACTTTTTGAGGCCAGCTGTTATATTTTCAACATGCTCTGATCCTCATTTTGAGTGAAGTATGCATTTAGCCCAAGACCTTGGAAGTGATCCAGACCACAGAGGGTGCCAACTTTCTCTATTTCTGTCTGTTAAAGAATGAAGTCTTTAATTTTTCACCCTCTATGTGTTTCCAGCTGTCAGGACGAAAGACGGCAAAGAATTAAGTCATCCCTTCATCTCAAGTAAATAATACTGTAGAGGAAATGGTTAGGTTCATAGGGGCTAAACCTGGCAATTGGGATAAAGGCAAACACGGGTTTATTAGAGAGAGAGTAGAAAAATCAAGATCAGCCTTTGGCTCTCCAAACATCACAATACAAAGCAGCTGTCAATTTGTTCAATTACTCCCTCACCTCCACCTTTGATGGCTTTGTCCCCAACAAAACTTTTTCTACCTCCTATCCCAGTTGTTCTCCAAGGTATGGCCCCATCTTCACTTCATCAGGTCGAAGTCTCCCTCCTGCTCTAATCGTGAACCCCCATCTCCCCTCAAGCCCTGTCCGAGCTCATCTTATCCATCCGATCCACTTCCTATTCCCTTGATCCCATTCCCTCTAAGTTGCTGACCACCCAACATCCCATCCCTGCCCCCACGCTAGCTGACATTGTAAATGGTTCCCTCTCCTCAGGTGGCGTTCCTGTCCCTTTCAAAACCGTTTTAGTCACCCCACTTATCAGAAAACTACCCTCAGCTCCTTTGTCCTTGCAAACTACCATCCGTATTCAACCTCCCTTTTGTCTCTAAACTCATTGAACATGTTGTCACCTCTCAAATCCATGGCTATCTTTCCCTGCTTAAATTTTCCCAATCAGGTTTTTGCCCCTGCCACAGCATCCAAACCACCCTAACTAAAGTCACAAACAATATTCTCTATGATTGTGACCACGGTGCAATATGCATCCTCATCTTTCTCGACCTTTCTGCATCAGCTGTGGCTCAGTGGGTAGCACACTCGCCTCTGAGTCAGAAGGTTGTGTGCTTCAAGTCTCACTCCAGGGACTTGAGCACATAAAGCTAGGCTGACGCTCCAGTGCAGTGCTGAGGGAGTGCTGCACTGTCGGAGGTGGCGTCTTTCGGATGAGATGTTAAACCGAGGCCCAGCTGCTCTCTCTCAGGTGGACGTAAAAGATCCCACGGCCCTATTTCGAAGAAGAGCAGGGGAGTTATCCCCGGTGTCCTGGCCAATATTTATCCCTCAACCAACATAACAAAAACAGATTATCTGGTCATTATCACATTGCTGTTTGTGGGCGCTTGCTGTGCGCAAATTGGCTGCCGCGTTTCCCACATTACAACAGTGACTACACTTCAAAAGTACTTCATTGGCTGTAAAGCACTTTGAGATGCCCGGTAGTCGTGAAAGGCGCTATATAAATGCAAGTCTTTCTTTCTTTGACATGGGTGACCACACCATCCTCCTCTAAAGGTTCCCTTCTGTTGTCCAGCCTAGAGAACTGCCCTCCCTCGGTCCCACTCTTACCTATCCGATTGTAGCCAGGGATCTCCAGCAATGGGTTCTCTTCCTGTCCTCACACTGCTAACTCTGGATTACCCGAAGGATCCATTCATGGCCCCCTCCTATTCCTCATCAAAATGTTACCACTTGGCAACATCATCCAAAGACATGGGCTCCGATCTTGACTGGGGCGGATTTTCTGAGCGGTGGGGAGGCGTTGCGTGTGTCTTTTTTTTCCAGCAGGTTCCCCGCCCGGAAGCCGGCCTGATTGACAGGCTTGGCTCCCTGTTGGGCGGTGAACACTCCAGAAGGACACAGCCCCAGGAGCAGGTAGGGAGCCTGCTGCTGGAGTAGTGATAGTGTGCGGAGGTGAGGCGGGGGGGGCGGGGTGGGGTATGAATCTTGGGGTGAGGTCTATTCCTGGGGGGGGGTCTGATCCTGGGAAAGTGGAATTGAGGTCAAAGATCAGCCATGATCTTATTGAATGGCGGAGCAGGCTCGAGGGGCTGTATGGCCTACTCCTGCTCCTAATTCTTATGTCCGATCTGAGGGGGAGGGTCAGCGATCCTGGAGTGGGGGAAGCAGGTAAGCTTGGGGGGCCAGGGGAAGCATTCCTGCTTCTCCTGGCCCACAAGCAGTGCTGGAATAGCACTTATCTGTTCCACGCAGAAGTCCTCGCCTCCCTTCAGCTGCCAGTTTCCCGAGGCCTGGGCAACCCGGCCGGCCAGCATTAAAGCTGGAAAACAGATATAATATGAGGCACGCAGCCTCATTATAATATTTAAATGACCAACCCGCCTCCTGGGAGTGGGTTGGTTGCCTGCCCCTGTCCCGCCTCCGTTAAAACCGGAAGTGGGTGGGTTGGAGATGGGTTGGGTTCAGGTTTGTGAATTTTAAAATTTTCACATCCCACCCGACTCAAACCTACATGTTTTTGGGGGTTCAAATTCCCTCCATGGGTTCAGTTTCCATATGTATGCTGATGACACCCAGCTCTAACTTTCCACTACCACTCGGCCCCTCTACAGCATTTGTGTTGTCAGAGGATTTATCCGACATTCAGTCCAGTTTCCTCCACCTAACACTGGGGTGGCCGAAGCTATTGTCTTTGGTCTTTGCCACTAAGTCTGTACCCTTACCATCGATTCCATTCCCCTCCTCAGCAATTGTCTCAAGCTCAACTAGGCTGTTCACGTCCTCAGCGATTGCGAGCTGAGCCTCCGAGTTACGACCCCCTATTTTCTCCACCACCATACGTTGCCCTGCTCCACCCCTGCCTCAGCCCATCTGCCACTGGATAGCAAACAGAACTGGGAACCCTGGTCAATTTTACGTCCTCCAAGTCGAACACTGAGATCAACTGTAGGTCCCCCACTGCCAACCCAGCTGAGATTAGTTAACTTTTTAATAATAAGGTTGGGAATTGTTGTTGGTGATATTAGTGATTGAATATGTTGATACAATATTCCTCTGTCCAGTATTTTAATGGAGATATTAAAATATATCAGATAAACAGGCTAATGCATGTATAGTAATAGGAGGAAGAGGAACACATTAAGCGTCTGCTAATATTGTAAACAGTAATTTCCAGAGTAGATTTTAAGTAACACCTTGCATTTCTCTACCACCATTAACATAATTAATGTCCCATAGCAATTGACAGATAGGCAGGCATAAGAGAAGAATGGACGCCAAGGCAGGAAGGGTGGGCTGAGGACGCCTGACCAAAGGCCCGATCAAGGATATGTGTTTTGAGGAGATTTTTAAAGATGGAGCGAGAGGTGGAAAGATTGAAGGAGGAAATTCCGGAAGCTGGGATGGATGAAGGCCAACGGAGGGTCAAATAGAGGGCAGAGGACAGTGTTCAGAGGAGAATACAGGGTTGAAGGAGTTTCCAGAGATAGGGTGGGACAAGGTCTTGCAGGAATTTAAAGATGCAGATGAGGATTTTAAATTGAATGCTTGGGGGCCGTGTGCCAATGTAAGTCAGCGAGGATAGGGCTGATGGGCGAACAGGATTTAGTGCAGGGAAACGTTCTGTGCAGCAGAGTTCTGCATAATGCAGGGTGGAGGAAAGGCGGCCAACAAGGAAGGCATTGGAGCAGTCGAGGCTGAAGATGATGAAGGTGATGATGTATGAGAGTTTCAGCGGCAGAGGGGCAGAGATAAAGGTGGACGAAGTGTTGCAGTGGTGGAAGTAAGCAATTGTATTGTTGGAGAGGATATGCGCTCTGAAAAATACTGGCTCAGAGCAGAGTATCACACTTGCTGCTCCACCAAGAATACTATAGAACATGAGGGTGGCCTGTGAGTACAACAACAACAACAACAACGTGTATTTATATAGCACCTTTAACGTAGTAAAATGTCCCAAAGTGCTTCACAGGATTATTATAAGACAAAAAATTTGACACCGAGCCACATAAGGAGAAATTAGGGCAGGTGACCAAAAGCTTGGTCAAAGAGGTAGGTTTTAAGGAGCGTCTTAAAGGAGGAAAGAGAGGTAGCGAGGCGGACAGGTTCAGGCAGGGAATTTCAGAGCTTAGGGCCTAGGCAACAGAAGGCACGGCCACCAATGGTTGAGCGATTATAATCAGGGATGCTCAGGAGGGCAGAATTAGAGGGGCACAGATATCTCGGGGGGTTGCGGGGCTGAAGAAGATTACAGAGATTGGAAGGGGCGATGCCATGGCGGGATTTGAAAACAAGGATGAGAAATTTGAAATCGAGGCGTTGCTTAACTGGGAGCCAATGTAGGTCAATGAACACAGGGGTGATGGATGAACAGGATTTGGTGCAAGTTAGGACACGGGCAGCCAAGTTTTGGATGACCTCAAGTTTAGGTAGGGTAGAACGTGGGAGGCCAGCCAGAAGAGCATTGGAATAGTCAAGTCTAGAGGTAACAAAGGCATGGATGAGGGTTTCAGCAGCGGATGAGATGAGGCAAGGGCGGAGACGGGTGATGTTACGGAGGTGGAAATAGGCGGTCTTAGTTATGCCGCAGGTATGTGGTCGGAGGCTCATTTCAGGGTCAAATATGACACCAAGGTTGCAAACAGTGTGGTTCAGCCTCAGACAGATGCTAGGGAGAGGGATGGAGTCAGTGGCTAGGGAATGGATTAGGCTGCAGCTACACCCTCTTGGCCTGAGTAAATTATAATTTGTGCCCAAGACATTTTATTTGACCATTCACATCAGCCGTATTCCATGTGAACATTGAAATAAAAATGGACAGCAGATTATTCAGAAAGAAAAATGCAGGTTAACGTTGGAACTGGGACCCTTCAGCAGAACTGGTCAGCAGCAGAATCCTTTTAGAGGACTGACCGAAACAAAGAGGGTGAGGCAAAAACAAGAACTGAAGATCAAGCATATAAAATGACGTTCCTCCTCTCTACTTATCTTTGAGAAATGCTAGTTACTTCAACAGTGAGGCAGCTAATGGGTTTAATATAATATTCAAAGAAAAAAGTGTATTATATAGCACCTTTCACGACCTCAGGATGTTCCAAAGTGCTTTACAGGTAGTCACTGCTGTAATGTATGAAACACGGCAGCGAATTTGTGCACAGCAAGGTCCCACATACAGCAATAAGATAATGACCAGATAATCTACTTTTTTGGGGTTGTTGGTTAAGGGATAAATATTGGCCAGGACACTGGGGAAAACTCCTCTACTCTTCTTTAAAATAGTGACATGGAATCTTTTACGTTTACCTGAGAGGGCAGACGGGGCCTCGGTTTAATGTCTCATCCGAAAGATGGCACCTCCGATAGTGCAGGACTCCATCAGTACTGAAGTGTCAGCCTAGATTTTGTGCTCAAGTCTCGGGAGTGGGGCTTGAACCCACAACCTTCTGACTCAGTGAGCCATTTCCCTTTAAGAGATAAGGGAGGAACTGACACTAAATGATATGTGCCTTATAATAGCTGTGGCTTATGCTCTAATTATAACCTGTGTTTGATGGGTGTAATCCCTCTGTAAACATCACTTACATTGCAGTCCTCCATATAATTGAGGATTGCCTATGTGGCTTTGGACAGCAACCATGATTGTTGTGTGTATTTGGATTTGTACAGTTCAGTTCTTCATGCGATCACACTGATGATTGCCATTTTTACGTACTGCCTTTTCCAAAAGTTGCACTTTGTAAATGACATCCACACCCATTTTGTATATTTTTCCCCCTGCCTCGCTTTTAAATGTTCTGTCCCTCTTGTGCTGTGTTTCACTTCCGTATCTGAATAGGCTGAGCAAGCTCTAATTGGATCTAATGAGATCATTGAAACATTTGTCCTTCTCAACCGCCTGAAGCCTTTGACATGGTTGACCACACCATCCTTCTCTTAGCCTTTCCACTGTCATCCAGCTAGGTGGGACTGCACTCGTCTGGTTCCATTCTTATCTATCCGTTTATAGCAAGAGAATCACCTGCAATGTCTTCTCTTCCCACTCCCGCACCATTACCTCTGGTGGCCCCCAAGGTTCTATCCTTGGCCCCCTCCTATTTCTCAGCTACATGCTGCTGCTCGGCAACATCATCTGAAAACACAGAGTCAGTTTCCACATGTACGCTGATGATACCCAGCTCTACCTCACCACCACCTCGCTCGGCCCCTCCACAGTCTCTAAATTATCTGACTGCTTGTCCGACATCCAGTACTGGATGAGCAGGAATTTCCTTCGTCTAAATATTGGGAAGACCAAAGCCATTGTTTTCGGTCCCCGCCACAAACTCCGTTCCCTAGCCACTGACTCCATCCCTCTCCCTGGCATCTATCTGAGGATGAACCAGACCGTTCGCAACCTTGGTGTCGTATTTGATCCCGAGATGAGATTCCAACCACATATCCGCGTCATCCTATTTCCGCCTATTTCCACCTCCGTAACATCGCCCGACTCCGCCCCTGCCTCAGCTCATCTGCTGCTGAAACCCTCATTCATGCCTTTGTTACCTCTAGACTTGACTATTCCAATGCACTCCTGGCCGGCCTCCCATCTTTCACCCTCTGTAAACTAGAGGTCATTCAAAACTCGGCTGCCCGTGTCCTAACTCGCACCAAGTCCAGTTCGCCCATCACCCCTGTGCTCGCTGACCTAAATTGGCTCCCGGTTAAGCAACGTCTCAATTTTAAAATTCTCATCCTTGTTTTCAAATCCCTCCATGACCTCGCCCCTCCCTATCTCTGCAACCTTCTCCTGCCCTACAACCCTCCGAGATATCTGCGCTCCTCCAATTCTGGCCTCTTGTTCATCCTCCATTTTAATCGCTCCACCATTGTCGGCCGTGCCTTCAGTTGCCGAGGCCCTAAGCTCTGGAATTCCCTCCCTAAACCTTTCCGCCTCTCTACCTCTCTTTGCTCCTTTAAGACGCTCCTTAAGACAGATCTCTGAAATCTGTTCTAATATCTCCTTATGTGGCTCGGTGTCAAATTTTGTTTGATAGCGCTCCTGTGACGGGACACTTGGGATATTTTACTTTGTTAAAGGCGCTATATAAATGCAAGTTGTTGTTGTTGTTTTATGTGTGCGCGCATGGCAGATGCATATTTGATGTAGCTATTAACATTCATTCAACAGCAGGAAAAAGCTCAGATACTTATCCTTTGCTATTCTTTAATTTCTAGGATGTTGTTTACATGGCGAAAACCGTGTGGTGGGCAGCTAAAATCGACTGGGTGACTTACCCGCTGATGTCCCACCTAGAACGTGCCGTCCTACATTTAGGAACATAGGAAAAAGAATAGGCTGTTCAGCCCCTCGAGCCTGTTCCGCCATTTAATTTGATCATGGATGATCTGTACTTCAACTCAATTTTCTTGTCTTTGATCCATAACCTTTGATACCCTTACCTAACAAAAATCTATCGACCTCAGTCTTAAAAATTTAAATTGACCCGGCGCCCACAGCCTTTTGGGGGAGAGGGTTCCAGATTTCCATTATACTTTGTGTAAAATAGTACTTCCTTATTTCCTAGCTCTAATTTTAAGATGATGCCCCTTTGTTCTGGATTCCCCTACCAGAGGAAGTAGTTTATTTGTATCTACCCTATCTAATCCCTTTATCATTTAAAGACCTTGATTAGACCACCCCTCAACCATCTAAACCCAAGCAGATACAAACCAAGCTTATGCAACCTGTCCTCATAAACCGTGGTATCATTCTGGTGAATTTTCATTGTACCTCCAATGGCCAATATATCATTCCTGAGGTTCGCTGCCCAAAACTGAGAGCAGTACCCCAGATGGGGTCTCAACAAGGATCACTTTCTCACTTTTGCATTCCGGATCGAGATAAAGACCAAAATTCCATTAGCCTTTTTTGATTAGTTTTTGCATCTGTGCATAAGATTTGGACCTGCTCTTCTGAGCAGGTGGCAAAGGCACCCGTTTGAAGCCAGCGGGGCCCTTCTTTAATTATGCAGATTGGGGCCCAATGAAATCATCGGGCCCTGACCGCTATTTTAACTGCAATCTGAGTGGCGAAGCCATTGCGGCGTTCTCACCAGGTAAAGTGAAGCCGGAAGAGGATCGGAAGCAGAAAAGCACATTCAAGGCAATTTTTTTTTACTTCTCTTTGTGGGGCCAGGAGGAGCAGGAATGCATTCCGCCCGGATATTGGCTGACGGTACGTTAATGATGCTCCGCGTTTAAAATGACCGTGGCCACATTCTACTGCAGATGTGTGGGAATCTAACTGAAACCTGCAGGTTGCCACAGGGCAGCTAAACCCCTCCCCCCGCCCCCCTCACCCACATTAAAGGGCACTTGGCTGAGGGGATCGTCATTTAGTAAGAGCCTGCTGATATGTTATTAACGTTTCTTTAAAAAGTCTTCAGAGGAGCTTCTGGTGTTCAGAGGGATCTGGGTATCCTTGTACATGAATCACTGAAAGTTAACATGCAGGTACAGCAAGCAATTAGGAAAGCAAATGCTATGTTGGCCTTTATTACAAGAGGATTTGAGTATAAGAGTAAAGACGTCTTACTGCAATTATATAGGGCCCTGGTGAGACCACACCTGGAGTATTGGGCCAGAAATTCGGGTCTCCATGGGTGAGTACGTGCTGTGTACTCACCCGTAGACCCAACGAAAGTGCCGGTTTTGCGCATGCACTGCGCATGCGCTGGAAACCGGAACTTCCGTTCCCTTGAAGGAAGGGGTTCGGAGGTCAAGTGCGTGCGCCGGAGAGGCAGCACGCACGCAGCAAACTTTCGTTTTTTTTACAGGTTTTGAAGTGAGGGTAAGTCTCTGGCAGCTGCGCGGGGAAAAAGCAGGCGAAGGCCTGCTTTTAACAAGGTAAGTGACGAATTAAGTGAAATTTAAACATTTTTCCCACAGGTTTATCTTTTTTAAATACTTTAAAGAAAGGTAAGTTTATTTTTAGCCCCGTTAAAAACTGTAATTATTTTTTTCAAAAATTTAAATTTTTGTTTAAAATAGTTAAATTATGTAATTTATAGTTATTTTAAAACTGTGATTTTTAAAAAAAAATTATTTGAAGTTTTAGTTAGGTTTTGGGGGTGATCTCTATTCATACGTTTGACAGGTCTTCCTGTCAAATCTATGAATGGAGATTCCCTGCTCCGATTGGCTCTCCATGGCCCATGTGATCCCAGGGGACGCTTCGAACTAACTGCGCCCCTGGGACACGCGAGCACTGCACACCGGCAGCTGGAGGAGGCCCAGGACCGGAATCCCACGCGGGCCCACAGCACAATGACAGGCGCGCTAGGTAAGTGAAGGTTGGGGGCTTGCACCCGCGGGAAGCCTCCGACCCGAATTTCTGGCCCATTGTGTACAGTTTTGGTCTCCTTACCTAAGGAAGGATATACTTGCCATAGAGGGAGTGCAACGAAGGTTCACCAGACTGGTTCCTGGGATGCGGGGATTTTCGTATGAGGACAGATTGAGTAGAAGATGCCTATATTCTCTAGAGTTTAGAAGAATGAGAGATGATCGCATTGAAACATACAAAATTCTTACAGGGCTTGACAGAGTAGATGCAGGGTGGATGTTTCCCCTGGCTGGGGAGTCTTGAACCAGGGGTCACAGTCTCAGAATAAGGGGTCGGCCATTTAGGACTGAGATGAGAAGAAATTCCTTCACTCAGAGGGTGGTGAATCTTTGGAATTCTCTATCCCAGAGGGCTGTGGAGGCTCAGTCGTTGAGTATATTCAAGACAGAGATCGATAGATTTTTGAATATGAAGGTAATCAAGGGATATGGGGATAGTGCAGGAAAGTGGAGATGAGGTAGAAGATCAGCCATGATCTTATTGAATGGTGGAGCAGGCTCGAAGGGCCAAATGGCCTGCTCCTGCTCCTATTTCTTATGTTCTCCAATACCTCAGTCGGTAAGTGTGCTGCTCCGTGCAGAATGGATCCATACTAGTTCCTGGTTCAATCCCTAGCCTGGCCTGCCCTGCTACTGAGTTATCTGATCTCAGTTAGAGTGACAGTATTAGCACAACTGTCCACAGTGCACCGTGTTAGGCAAATAAGGCCAGGATTTAACTCCTGATCAGTATCTAATGACTTTGAATGCAAAGTCCAGATGGGGCCGTCAAGTGACAGCAGGTTTGAACTGGGCTGTGATGTGGAAAGGCGCTTACCTGCTGGATCCAGCAGTCCTTGCCTTCCTTTAGCTGGCGGGTTCCCCGAGGGCAGGGAAACCTGTCAGCCACAGTTAAATTTAAAATAGAGATTCAAAATGTGGCACGCAGCCTCATTGTAATATTTAAAGTGGCAAACCGCTTGCTGGGAGTGGGATGGCCGCCCGCCTCCCCACCCCCAACCCGTTAAAACCGGAAGTGGGTGGGTTGGAGCCGGGTTGGGGTCAGGATTCAGATTTTTAAAACTTTAACCTCCCACCCGACCCCAAACCACCCATTTTTGGGGGTTAAAATTCCCCCCATTAAACGGGCAAGGGCAAGTCTGCCACAGCAAGTTTTGGGTCAATTTGATACCAAGATTACCACGGGGGACAAAAATTACTTCCGAAGTGTACAGTTATCCAATATGTTTGGTCTAATTTAAAACAGGTATTTGGGTAACAAGTAAAACAAACAATAGTTACAGAAGGTGACATAACCTAGTTCGAAGGGAACTTGGGTCTAGAAATTCGATGGCGCTACACCTGATTCGCGGTGCTAAATGGGCACCAAAGCTTCCAATATGGCAGGTAAGAAGTACACACTCATTACGAGCTGAAAGTGCGCCGCCCACCATATTAGTATAGGCAAAATATAGGCTACCAGGGTTAGCGCCTTAAACAGGCATTAGGCCCTTTGCATATGCAAAGAAGGGGCCTAACACTTGTTTGAGGCACCCTGTGCAAATTTGGGTTGCCCTGAAAATCAGGAAAACCAGGTCATACGGCCTAACTGGCGATCTTTAAAGAGACCGCTACAGGTCATCACCAAGGTAAGTTTTGAAAAAATACTGACCTGAATGTGGAGTTAGGAGGAGCAGGAGTACTCCTCCTGGCTCAACAATAAAACAACAAAATACTGCCGGCCACCATTCATGCCCTCTCATCCCGATCAGCCACCTGTCCCAATGTTCTGATCAATCCCTTATCCCGATGTCCCTCTACCTTCCTCTATAGCAACTACCCTCAACACCCACTACCCTCAACATATGCTCATGGAAAACTCTCTCTCAGCTCCCTCACTGGTTCATTCTCAAATTCCCATCTCCCTCTCATCTGGCCTTCTTTCTGTCTATCTGTATTGTTGACCTGCTAAACTGCTACCTTGCCTTTGCCACTGATGCCCTCGATTCAACCAAATCAATTACTGTTTCTCACCCCCACCATTTCCCCCATACATTCTTCATCTTCTCTATCTTAAGTCAGAGGGCTGCAAACTCAGAGGCAACTGATGCACAACTAGTCATTTATTGACAGATTTGGCCCAACCATGTCTTGTATTACCATGCCTTGTTTCCTAGACAAAATCCTCCAATTCCTCCAGAATTACATTGAAGACAAGAACAACCCAATGCTCCTTTTCTGCATGACTAAACACCTTCTCAAATCCATCTCTTCGTCCTCCTCCACCCTCACCGCCAATGCCAAGTCTGAGGAGTTCAAGGATTTCAGCCACCTTTGCTATTATCTCCCCTTTCTCCCCATGTCCAACCTCTTCTCCCCCTCCTCCCAGTCTCCTACCTACTCTACATCAATCACTTTATTAATCACCCTACCCTCTCTAAGCTAACCTCTAATGAGACATACCTAGTGCTCTCTTGATAACTCCTGACCAATCAACTAAACTTCCTGGCCCTCATGCTGGCCAATGTTGTTAATTATTTTCTTTGCTTGGGCATCTACCCTACCCCATCCTTCCATTATCAAATTCACCTCTGATGCAGTTGTCTTCTCTAAGTACAGCCCCACCTCTAGCCTTCCTTTCTTCTATAATGTCCTAGAATGTGGCATTCACTCGCAGCTCTGTACCCATCTCTCCCAAAACTCCCTGTTTGAATTCCTTCAGTCTAGTTTCTGCCCTGCTCACAGCACTGAGACCACCATGACCAAATTTATAAATGACATCTTCAGTGATTGTGATGCATTATCCTTCCTTATCCACCTTGACCTTTCCACAGCACTCAATATGGACAGCCACATCATCCCCTTCCATGGACTTTCCTCCATTGTTCAGCTCCAAGGGACTGCCTTTGTGTTTCCATTCCTACCTGATCAAAATCACTAAGGAAGTGGTACTCGGTAAAATAATGGGACTCAAGGCGGATAAATCACCTGGACCTGATGGCTTACATCCTAGAGTCTTGAAGGAAGTGGCGGTAGGGATTGTAGATGCATTGGTAATAATTTTTCAAAACTCCCTGGATTCCGCTAAGGTCCCGGCAGACTGGAAAACTGCTAATGTAACACCCTTATTTAAAAAGGGCAGTAGACAGAAGGCTGGTAACTATAGACCGGTTAGCCTAACATCTGTGGTAGGTAAAATTTTGGAGTCCATTATTAAGGAAACAGTAACAGGACATTTGGATAATCATAATTTAATAGGACAAAGTCAGCATGGTTTTACGAAGGGGAAGTCATGTTTGACAAATTTGCTGGAGTTCTTTGAGGAAGTAACATATAGAGTGGATAAAGGGGAACCAGTGGACGTAGTGTATTTAGACTTCCAAAAGGCATTTGACAAGGTGCCACACAAAAGATTATTGCTTAAGGTAAAAAATCACGGGATTGGGGGTAATATTCTGGCATGGATAGAGGATTGGCTATCTAACAGAAAGCAAAGAGTTGGGATAAATGGTTCATTCTCAGACTGGCAATCAGTAACTAGTGGTGTTCCACAGGGGTCAGTGCTGGGTCCCCAACTCTTTACAATCTATATTAACGATTTGGAGGAAGGGACCAAGTGTAACATATCAAAATTTGCAGATGATACTAAGATGGGAGGGAAAGTAGTGAGTGAGGAGGACATAAAAAACCTGCAAGGGGACATAGACAGGCTAAGTAAGTGGGCAGAGATTTGGCAGATGGAATACAACACTGGAAAGTGTGAGGTGATGCACTTTGGCAGGAAAAATCCTAGAGCAATTTATTATCTTAATGGCAAGAAACTGGAGAGTACTGAAGTGCAAAGGGATCTGGGGGTCCTGGTGCACGAAACTCAAAAGGATAGTATGCAGGTGCAGCAAGTGATTAAGAAGGCAAATGGAATGTTGGCTTTCATTGCTAGGGGGATAGAATATAAAAATAGGGAGGTATTGCTTCAGTTGTACAAGGTATTGGTGAGACCGCACCTGGAATACTGCATACAGTTTTGGTGTCCTTACTTAAGGAAAGACATCCTTGCTCTCGAGGCAGTGCAAAAAAGGTTCACTCGGTTAATCCCGGGGATGAGGGGGTGGTCATATGAGGAGAGGTTGGGTAGATTGGGACTCTACTCATTGGAGTTCAGAAGAATGAGAGGCGATCTTATTGAAACATATAAGATTGTGAAGGGGTTGGATCGGGTGGATGCGGGGAGGATGTTCCCGACGACGGGTGAGACGAGAACTAGGGGACATAGTCTTAGAATAAGGGGCTGCTCTTTCAAAACTGAGATGAGGAGGAACTACTTCACTCAGAGGGTGGTAGGTCCATGGAATATGCTGCCACAAAAAGCTGTAGAAGCTACAACATTAATTAAATTTAAAACAGAAATAGACAGTTTCCTAGAAGTAAAGGGCATTAAGGGTTACGGGGAGCGGGCAGGAATTTGGACATGAGTCTAGGTTCGGATCGGTCATGGCCCTGTGGGTAGTGGAGCGGGCCCAGGGACTGTGTAGCCTGATTCTGCTCCTATTTTGTGTGTGCAATTCTGTTAGATGCAGGAGATGGTTCTGTGATAGATAGTAGATTGGCGGTTAGGATCAGATCAGCCATGATCTTATTGAATGGCGGAGCAGGCTCGAGGGGCCGATTGGCCTACTCCTGCTCCTATTTCTTATGTTCTTATGTTCTTATGTCCCAACACAATGGCACATCTTCCATATAGCCAGCCCTGGAATCCTTTACCTCTCCTCTTCCTCATTCACATGCTACCCTTTGGTGATTTCATCTGAAGACACTAGTTTTACTTCTCCACCATTTCCCTCGACTCCACAATCAGCTCTTTGTAGTCAGGCTGCCTGTCTGCTATCAAGATATGGATAAGCCAATGCCTCCTCTGACTGAACATCGGGAAGACTGAAGCCATTGTTTTCAGCCACCACCATAAACTCACTCCTTTGCCACCATTTCTCAGCCACTTGCTCAAGCTGAACCAGTCCAAATGAAACTTCCATGTCCTGTTTAACCCAGAACTGAGCTTCAAACCCTATCACAGTCGCACTGCCACTGAAATCCCTATCCGTACATTGCTACCTCTACACTTGCTTTCTCCAAAGTTTTCCTTTCTGGTCTTCCATTCCTCACTGTCCATTAATTCCAACCTGTCCAAAATTCAGGCGTACATATCCTGACCTGCACTAAGTCCCACTCATCCATTACTCCTGTCCTTGCTTTCTGTTTTCCAATGCACTAAATTTAAATTCCTTATTCTCATCTTAAAATCACTCCATGGCCTCACTCCAATATAACTCTGCAACTTCCTCCAGCCTTTACATTCTCTCCCATACCTTTCAGTCCACTGACTCTGGCCTTTTGTGCATTGTACCCTCCCTTCGCCCACCATTGGTTGCAAAGCATTCGGTCACCTCAGCCCTACTCTCTGGAACATCTCCATCTTCACTTTTCTCTCCATCTCTGTTAATCATCTCAAAAACCAATTTTTTTTTCCCAAGCTTTCGGTCACCTCTCTTAACTCTCCCTCCATGTCTCAGCGCTTGTTCATTTATCTGTTTTATTTCATTTTTTTCTCCTCCCCTCTGCAAAGTGCCTTGGCTGACTTCTATGATAAAGGTACTAAATAAGTGCACATTGTTGTGACCCAGCAGTGAGGGTTAGAGGCACTAAAAACAGATGCCTTGTTCTATTGCCTTTCCCACAAGCATACAGGAGAGGTAAGCAGTGGAGAAGGTCATAGGTCGCTGATTGAGCAGCACTGTCCCAGGAACCCCAGCAGCAAAGTAAATGCGCCTTTAAAAAATGGCACTGAATATCCATCTTTGGTCTTGGGCTAATTTTGGTTATCACTATCAGAGCTATTATATAGAAAGAATAGCAGAATAGCTATTGTCTATTAAAAGACTTAGAATTGTAGGAATTCATACATGGTCCTTCTAAACTCCATTCCATTCTTCTTCATCTGTCATGTGTTGCAACCAAACACATTGCACTATCCCCTATTCTAAAGGATGAATTCCATAATCCTACTTTCAGCAGGGGTCATACTCAGCTGTGGAGCCAAAACAGTGTAGTCCTGATTCTCCGACATTCAAAAAGTAGCTACCTGCAAGGAACAATAAATTTACCTCTAACTCTTTCTTTTCCATACCCTTAAGAGCTGTGCTGTATGACTTTATGGTCCCGATATTTATAGGGAGGCGGTGAGGGAGCGGAAATGCGGTTAAAGTGGAGGCCCTGCCGAATTTAACGGAAGGACCTCATTTGAATTTTTTTTCCCATTTCCCGGCTAGCAGCCAGCCAGATTGAGAGGCTGGCTGGCTGTCGGGTGCAAAGGCCGATGTTGGAAGGCTGCAGCCAGGGAGCCTGGAGTAGGAAGGGAGAGAGGGAGAGATCGTGGGTGGGAGATGGGTTGAAGAGTTTGTGGGTTGGGGGAGATCGTAGGTCAGGGGAGATTGTGGGGGGGCGGTTGAAGTGATCACGGGTCGGGGGGAAATCATGGGGTGGTGGTTGAAGAGATCGTGGATCTCGGGTAAAAAGTAGGGTGGTGGTTGAAGAGATCACGGGTCATGGGGGGCTTTGAATCGCGGGGAGGGAGGCCGATTGCGAGGAGGGAAGCATGTTTGCTTGAGGGGCTGGGAGGAAGCACACCTGCTCCGCCAGGCCCACAAGCAGTGCTGGAAAGGCATTTACCTGTTGGATCCGGCCTTTCTCATCTCCCTTCAGCTATCGAGTTCCACGAGCCATTAAATTTAAAAGTCTGTTAAAATTTGAGGCATGCCGCCTCATTAACACATTTAAATAACTGGCCCACCTCTTGAGGGCAAGTTAGTTGTCCGCTCCCCAACCCGCCCCCATTAAAACCGGATGTGGACACATTCGAGGCGGGTTGGGGTCGGGTTTCAGATTTTTGAAATTTTAACCTTTCCCCCCACCCCTTTCCCGCCCATCGTGGGGGGTTAAAATTCGCCCCTATGATTCTTTGCAACATTGGCTCTCTACCTTGGTCCTTGGCATTTTATATAAGTTTCTTTATATATATATTAATTTGCCAATAGTTTTGTAGCTTTGGAGAGAAAGGGAAAGATTATTTCGGACTGAGTCATACCTGTTGGTGTACAACATCGGGAGCCCTGTAATACAGTACTGCACTCCTCCCAGTGATTTATTTGCTGTCCATTCCTCAAGTGTAGACACCAAGCTGCCTCTAACTATAGCCAGGAATGCACGTGTGATAATTTGGTAAAAATATCTGTCATCGGTATCTTGTTGTCTGGCCCCATAGCACATGTCTCACTTAAGTTACTTTGATGCTGACTTCATTCGACTTTCACCATTTTGTCAGTTTTCACTTAAAGTGGCACTATCTTGATAAAAGGTTGTTTGTCAATCTTTCGTTGGAGGCAGAAAAGCCATGCATCCGTTTCCTCAGGATGATACATATAAGGTGCATGATGTGTCTCGATATGGTTGGCATCATTGAGATGTGCATTTTCAAACAAATAGAAATAAGGTGTGCCCACCACTTTTCCATGAAGTTGGCACCTCTTTTAATCTGGAAAGTGGAGAACACTGCTCAATAACTAACATGACACCTATGTAAACAGATAATAGCAGTTGGGTAAAGTTTCACACAACATCATCAACTGAGAGGACAAGGTTTTCTATGTTTTTATGTCCCAATATTGAGTTATTAATTTCGACAAAATTGTTATGCTATAAAAGTTCCATAAGTAGCTAAGATGCCATTTGGTCCATCGCTGTATGAAAATATCTGCAATGGAATTCATCAGAAAGAATGAATTTTAATTTCCGTAGCACCTTATTACACCCTTAGGATGTTCCAAAGCCTTCACAACCAATTAACTACTCGAGAAGTGCAGTCACTATTGTTATGTATGCAAGCATAGTAGTCAACATGTGCACAGCAATGCCCCACAAAAGCAAATAAGATGAATGGCCAGGTAATCTGTTCTTTTTTTGCTGTTGATTAAGGGAGAAATGTTGACCAAGACAGCTCCCTGTACTTCTGTAATGAATGTCATGAGATTTTTTTTCATCCACGTGAACAGACGGATAGAATCTTGGTTTAACATCTCATCCAGAAAATGACACCTCTGACAATTCAACACTCCAGTGAAATGTTGGCCTAGATTAAGTCCTGGTATTATGCTTAAACTCACAAATTTATGATTCAGCGGTCAGAGTGCTACCATCTGAGCCAAGTTGACACACAAAAGATATCAGTAGCAATTAGGTCACATGATAGAAGGATAATGTTGCAAGAAGAAGAATGGCATAACTCATATTGGATCACATCATGGGACATAGAAGGCAAATGATAAAGACATTTTTTTACTCCCTGTGTTTTTCAGAAATTCCACAGCCATTACATTTTATATCTCTTGAGGACCTGAATCTCAACTATTTCATGTGAGGAAAGTGTCTAAATGTAGTATCCCTGCCTTTGATCAAGGAGTGGGATGCCCACATCTAGAGGATTTCTTCTTGTCATTATGGGATACATTTTGCAATTGGCAAAGTTGAAATCCAAATACTTATAGTCCTCCTCCATTATTTGCTAGGGAGATAATTAGACATTCATTAAGAGAAAGTGAAATGACTGATTTTAAATTGGAATTTGGAAGACAATTATCTATATTAACACATTTAAGCATCTACCATATTTGGGGAGCCTTGTCCGCTAGGCAATCCTACTTTCATTTTGGCCTCCAAAACCACTCTACTTTACAGTACTTTTTCCAGTTCTGACGAAAGGTCATCGACCTGAAACGTTAATTCTGTTTCTCGCTCCATAGATGCTGCCTGACCTGCTGAGTATTTCTAGCATTTTCCGTTTTTATTTCAGATTTCCAGCATCCGCAGTATTTTGCTTTTGTCCTCTCTATCTATCTATTGGAATCCTTCTTATATTTATTGATATTAGTAGGGTCACACTGCTCCTTGACCCTCCTAAGCTCCGACACACTCTTCCTCCTTCCAGCATCCAAACCGTGTTGAAATCAAGACTCAACATAATGTTTCCATTCTCATTCTTTCTCAGCATGTCAAAACTCTGAACTCCTTGCTTCAGTTTTCCTACAATGCACAGCCTACAATACCTAAGCTTGGTGTCAGTGAACAACTACTATTTTTATTTCACAATACCAAAATACTGCGGACGCTGGAATCCAAAACAAAAACAGAAAATGCTGGAAACACTCAGCAGGCCAGGCAGCATCCGTAGAGAAAGAAACAGAGTTAACGTTTCAGGTCTGTGACCCTTCGACAGAACTGGAAAAAGTTAGAGATGTAACAGATTTTAACCAGATGCAAGGGCAAGGAAAGGGGGGGACGGTCTGTGAGAGGGTGGAAGGCAGGAGTCGTTAAATGTTGCAAATGAGGATGGCAAAATTATCAACAGCTTGAAAAAATAGGGGCAGAGGTTATGGTCTGAAATTGTTGAACTCGATGTTGAGTCCAGAAGGCTGTAAAGTGCCTAATCGAAAGATGAGCTGCTGTTCCTTGAGCTTACGTTGAGCTTCATTGGAACAGTGTAAGAGGCCGAGAACGGAGAGGTCAGGGTACCTGCCTTCCACCCTATCACAGACTGTCCCTTTCATTTTTTCCTTCCCTCCCCCACTTTCCCTGCCCCTGCACCTGGTTAAAATCTGTTACATCTCTAACTTTATCCAGTTCTGACGAAGGGTCACAGACCTGAAAGGTTAACTCTGTTTCTCTCTCCACGGATGCTGCCTGGCCTGCTGAGTATTTCCAGCATTTTCTGTTTTTGTTACTATTTTTATTTATCTTGCTTCTTCTCGTGAAGAGGGAATTTTCTGATAATCGTTATTAGTAAAACTGTGAGCGTCCTTTATCCAGATTTTTATGATTTTGCTATGAACTGCAAACACAAAATCTTCTCTCTAAGGCTTTTGAAACTTGTTGGCATCTTGAACTATGGGTCCTGATCCTACACCTAAGTATCTTGATAGAAAAATCTTCATCAGAACAAATGTGACTCCAGTTCAGTTTCATGCCTTGAACTCGTAATACACATCAAACTGCTTCACAAAACCATGGAACTAACTGCTAGACATTTTGAAGCTGGTACCAATTTCTTTTTTCATTTTTGTGGCCACTTCCACTCTTGAGCTAGCCAGTTCAATTATTTTAACATGCAGTGGGTGTAGTTTGTATTCTTTAAGTGGTGGGTGTTGAGTTATATCGAAGTACGACTTTACTTCCTAGTCTTTAATCAACCAGTGCTAGATTTATTAATGGTAAAACTAATTATAGTCAATAACATTTGCAAATGGCTCAAGAAAGAAATATTTGAGTTGTTACTTAGTGGTAAGGTAGAGGCAGAGTTGATAATTTAGGAGTCTAACCACCTCCCTTTGACATTCAACGGTATTACCATCGGCGAATCCCCCACCATCAACATCCTGGGGGGTCACCATTGACCAAAAACTTAACTGCACCAGCCAAATAAATACTGTGACAACAAGAGCAGGCCAGAGGCTAGGTATTCTGCAGCGAGTGTCTCATCTCCTGACTCCCCAAAGCCTTTCCACCATCTACAAGGCACAAGTAAGGAGTGTGATCCACTTGCCTGGATGAGTGCAGCTCCAACAACACTCAAGAAGCTCGACACCATCCAGGACAAAGCAGCCCGCTTGATTGGCACCCGATCCACAACCTTAAACATTCACTCCCTCCACCAGCGGCGTACCGTGGCTGCAGTGTGTACCATCTACAAGATTCACTGCAGCAACTCGCCAAGGCTTCTTCGGCAGCACCTCCCAAACCTGTGACCTCTTCCACCTAGAAGGACAAGGGCAGCAGGCGCATGGGAACACCACCACCTCCAAGTTCCCCTCCAAGTCACACACCATCCTTACTTGGAAGTATATCGCTGATCCTTCATCGTCGCTGGGTCAAAATCCTGGAATCCCTCCCTAACAGCATTGTGGGAGTACCTTCACCACACGGACTGCAGCGGTTCAAGAAGGTAGCTTACCACCACCTTCTCAAGGGCAACTGGCGATGGACAATAAATGCTGGCCTTGCCAGTGATGCCCACATCCCATAACGAATAAAAAAAATAATCCGCAGTTGTGTCATTCATGTGATCTTATAAACAAACTAGATTTGTGTTTTCAGATTTTGTTCCCTTCAAATGTTTTTCCTCCTCTCCTGAAGCAAGTAGCATATGCTGGATCATGAGCCATGGGTCAACCTCAACCAGGTGGTGATTCTTACGAGTCCAAATAGCAAATGATGGCAGATCATGCAGAGTATCACAGCTGAGCCCAATCCTGTCACTGCCTTACCTCCACACATGTACACTTTCTAGTAGAGGCCACTGAACACTGGGATCGCTAGCTGATTTTTTTTTCTCCTCCTGATCCCAGGGGTACTGAGGCCAGTTGTCGAACGCTGCCACTACTTTAGCTCAGATCTGTTGACTAATAACAACTTTCACGTGTCTCCCTCTCTCCCTAGCACTCCTTGCATAAAAGTACATCTCAAAGGTGGAGAAATGGATACCAAGCAGGAAAAGGAGGAATTTGGGAGGGAGAGTGAGGGAGAGACCACAGATATAGTCAGAGAAAGGGGAAGCGGTCTTTAAAGAGGCTTTTGAATGCAATAAAGGAGATAGTGAAGGAAAATGATTTTGGAGAGAATTGCAAAACGTAGGACATAATGGCTGATGATCATTCTCTGATAGTGGAGCAGGTAAGAAGCGATGGTGTGAAGTCAAAGGAGTGGAGAATTCAGGTACAGATGTATGGCTGGAGAAGATTGCTTAGGTAGGGTGCAGTGAGACTGTGGAGTGATTTGAAAGACAAGGACAAGGATCTTGAAGTCAATCCACTGTGGAGGAAAGAGACGGACGGAAATCAGGAGAGTTCTGGATTAACTGATGGATGGAGGCAAAGAGACCAACAAGAAGAAATATAGGCGAAAGCAGGCAATGTTCTGCAGGTGGAAAAATGCAATCTTGACAACAGCTGGATTTGGAGATAAAATGCTCAGCTCAGGATTGAAGGGTACTGAATTTGGATGATCAGCCATGATCTCATTAAATGGCGGAACAGGCTTGAGGGGCCGAATGGCCTACTCCTGCTCCTATCTTCTATGTTTCTATGTTTCTATGAAGCGGGTGTTGTTGAACAGCACAAGATCCAATCTGAAAGAACAGCCGAAGTGGCTGATGGAGTCAGAGTCAAGGGCATGTCGGGATCAAAGCTGATTCATGCAGCTCAGTATTCTGTTGTATAGGAGGAAGCAAATTTTTTTTTTGAATAACAGGCAACCCAGAGACCAAAATTTATAACCTCCTGTTTGAGAGTCAAATGGCATCTGCTTGATCTGTTAGGTATCCTATTATAACTTCTGTAATGTACTGTAACACTTCTGATATGCCATGACCTTTGATACAATACAAATTGCTTATGTCTCCTAACAGAGAAACTCACTGTTGCACTGAAACCATTCCAAGCATATCTTTTAGACATGACATCAAATGGTTTCCGTTGAAGGGTCACCATCTGACACTAACGTGATTGATTGGTTGTCCCTCAGGGCTCTGCAATGGGATCATTACAGTTCCCACATTATGTTAATAGCCAGCAGAAAGTCTGTACCCACACTAAACTACTTTCATCTGCAAGCGATACAGTTCTTCCACAATCATAAATCTATAGACATAATTGGAAAGGTTTTAACAGATTCAGAACATAAATCAAGAATGAAAAAAGGACATTTGGCCAATTAGAGCTCCTGCCCCTCCTACCCTAGTTCTTAGGAACATTCAAACACAGGAACAGGAGTCGGCCATTCAGCCCCTCGAGCCTGTTCCACCATTCAATTAGATCATGGCTGATCTGTATCTTAAATCCATCTACCCGCCTTGGTTCCGTAACCCTTAATACCCTTGCCTAACAAAAATCTATCAATCTCAGTCTTGAAATTTTCAATTGACCGAGCCTCAACAGCTTTTTGAGGGTCAGAGTTCCAGATTTCCACAACCCTTTGTGTGACGATGTGCTTCCCAACATCATCCCTGAACGGCCTAGCTCTAATTTTAAGGTTATGGCCCCTTGTTCTGGACTCTCCCACCAGAGGATATAGTTTCTCTCTATCTACCCTATCAAATCCTTTAATCATCTTAAACACCTCAATTAAATCATCCCTTAATCTTCTATATTCCAGGGAATACAAGCCTAGTCTATGCAACCTGTCCTCACAATTTAACCCTTTTAGCTCCAGTATCATTCTGGTGAATCTGCGCTGCACTCCCTCCAAGGCCAATATATCCCACCTGAGGTGCGGTGCCCAGAACTGAATGCAGTTACTCCAGATGGGGTCTCACCAGAGTTCTATACAGCTCTAACATAATTTCCACCCCTTGGTATTCCAGCCTCTTTCTGAACATCACAAATAAGTTTTAGTCTCAACACCCTGGGGTGAGAATGGTCTTTGGCTTTAGCTCCCTCTTCCTGCTCACTTCGATACTCTCTGATTCCTCACTGGCTGAGTCTCAATGCTTTGTCCCTTCCTATCCAAAGTGCTGTACTGCTTCCGCCTCTCCCTCCGCCAGATCCCACCGCTTTGCCGTAATGCGTCCTAAAGCTCTTCTACCTCTCCGTTGCTGAGTCCCAATATGCACAGCTTTTACAAATCTCAACCAGCTTAGAATGGAAGTAATAATGCAAAGTCACGTTCCCTTTTATTTACTGTCTAGCTAAACAGACGGAAGAGATTTTTGCAGAAAAAAATAATAATTTTGAAGTTAAAGGGGATACTTTTCACTTTTGGCAGGGTGGGAAACTGATTTCAACGGAAAGCAAAATGGGCGGGATGTATAATGGGTGTATAATAATCCAGAGAACATGAATTCAAATCTCACCATGGTAGTTTGAGAGTTTGAATTCAGTTTAAAAAAATATCTGGAAATAAAAAGCTGGTATCAGTAAAAGTGACCATGAAGCTGTCAGATTGTCGTAAAAGCCCGACTGATTCACTGAGGTCCTTTAGGTAAGGAAACCTACCGTACTTACCGGGTCTGGCCTATATGTGACTTTATTCCCACACCAACATGGTTGACTCTTAACTACTCTCTGAAGTAGCCTAGCAGGCCACTCAGTTGTATCAGGGCAACTGGGGATGGGCAATAAATGCTGGCCTTGCCAATGATACCCACATCCCGAGAATGAATAAAGACATTTAGAAAAGTGCCACTGCACCTAAAGTATTGCATCTCCCCTAGCTACTTTTGTATTCAGAAGATCACAAGATAGTTACAGATGAGGAAGGCCATTTGGTGTATCTAGATTCTTCTATTCAGAAAGATCCTAAAGTCCTCACATGGCAGCATCCAACTGTTTCTTAAATGGTTACAGAATCTCTCACTTATACTTCCTTAAAACTTAAAAAGGTATAAATTAGAAATTCTGTAACCAAGGGCAATTTGCTGTATTGACTTTGTGTTACGGTTTCACTTTTACACTTAATAAACCTGGTTCGCAGTTTATGATCTAATTCATACATACCTCATATTGGGCTGAATTTTAATGGAGAAGGCAGTTTGGGGGGGTGGGCGGGCTCCAAGGCGGTCGGGAAACCCAGGAGAACAGGTTTCCAGCATGGGAAGCCTCTGTTTCCCACCTGCAGCCAGCCAGATTGAAAGGCTGGCTGGCTCTGGGCAGGTAGGCCTGCGGCACTAGGCCGCACAAAGGAGGGAGGCAGGGACCGCGGCGGGGGGGTGGGGGGGGGGGTTGTGCTGGGAGAAGATCGAAGAGAGTCTCGGGCCGGGGAAGATCGGGGGGGGTCCAAAATGGATCGGGGGCCGGGGAAAGATCAGGGGAGGGGGAATCCAAAGAGAGTCAGGGGCCGGAAGATGATGGCAGGGGGTACGAAGAGGATTGGGGGCTGGAGGAGCAGTACGAGGCTGCCGGAAGATAGGGGGGAATCGGAGTCCTCAGATGGGGGGAAGCCCTGTGGAGGGATCGGAAGCCTCGTGGATGGATCAGGGGTCTGGGGGGAGAGAGGCATCGTGGAGGGATCAAAGGCCTGGCAAGGGGATTGGTGGCCTGGGGCAGGGATTGATGGTCTGTGGGAGTGGGGGGGTGGGTTTCGGAGGCCTGGGGGGTGATTGGAGGCTTGGTGGTGGTGGTGGGGGGGAGGCCTGGGGGGTAGGCCAGTGGGGGTGATTGAGGTCTAGTGGGGAGGTCTCTGATCGCGGGGAGTGGGTTAGGCAGGGATCCTGGATCCAGGAGGTAGGTGTAAAGGTACCTCCTGAATGCAGCAATCCTCACCTTGGTGAGTTTTACAAGGTGTGCAAAACCCGACCGGCTACAGTTAAACACAAAATGATGGTTAAAGAAGAGGCTTCCAGCCTCATTATAATATTTAAATAAACGTCCCGCCTCCGTTAAAACCGGAAGTGGGCAGGTTGGAGGCGGGTTCAGGTCAGTTCAGATTTTTCACACTAACTATCCCCACGCCCCCAACCCACCCATTTTTTTTAGGTTAAAATTCTCCCCAGAGTATTTATTATTCCACCATCAGAAGAGCACGAGAAGGCTCATGCCAATTCATTAACAAGGGTTCATGTTCAACCCAAACCTGGACAATGCTTACAGGACAGACATTGAGTATATCGAGTCACACTCTGGTTCATAGGAGTGACGAATTATTATTGTGTGTGGTCTTTAGCATTGACTTTGAGAGAAAAATTTGCAATGAAGCCAAGAAAACATAACAGATGCATCTTTCAGTTTAAGAATGAGCATCAAATGTATATCCGGACTGATTCCTATTGAACCATTTTAGATTAAATCAGGAAATTCTGAATTTGGCCTCGCGCAGTTTTATGGGTATTTTCCCTTTAAATAAAATGGTGGTATATATACGGAGAGAGACATGCCTCACTAAACATGGACTGTCAGAACTAATGACTTCCCCCCCTTACAGCCAGTAAAGATAGGTGCCAAGGGCTGAGGTCATTCGTTAATTTAATCCCTATTAGTCTAGTAGACGGGTGTGGGGGTGGGGGGACAGGAGGGAGTTGGGCGGGAGAGAAGACAACCAGTTATCCAAGTTTCCCACTGTTGTTAAAGCTGCACGTTGGGGAACAGTAAATACTAGACTATAACAGTTAAATATCAGTTCTGTTACTGTATAAAATTATTCATTGCTTCTAATAGAAAAAGACTTCTGCCAAAGTACAGTACGACAGGCCAATCTCTAACCCTGTACTTGGCAATCTTTATGTTGTGAATGACTGTCTGCACCAATCTCTGCTCACTAGTCGAGTGCTGAGTGCCGACAGTCTGGCGGCTGTCAGCAGTCAAAGGCAGAGACGTTACTGAGCTGCACTGATTAGACTGGACAACATTTCACTAGTGATCTCCAAGTATGTCGATGCACGTGCGAGGATAAGTGGTGGTCACTGAGGTGAAAAATGACCACAGATGAGTGACAAAGCTACATTCCAATTTATATTGGGCGAATAGTTGGGTTTTTAGGTAAAATCAATTATACAGTTTAACAACTGAATCCTGTCAGATGCCTGGAGCTTTCTCAAAACCATTTAAAGTTTCCTGTTCAAACACCTGAAAGTTTGTTTCAAATGTTGATCACCCTTTTGTGAACACAAGATTGCCTATTTAGCTTTCGTTATCTTATACAAATAGATATGACAGGAAAAAAAACATTACAGGGTTATGGGGAAACAGCAGGGTAGTGGGATTAATTGGCAAACTCTATCAAAGAGCCGCCATAGGCACAATGGGCCAAATGGCCTCCTTCTGTGCTGTATGATTCTATGATTCGATACAAATCTCAGATATACCCTATCATTCTGGAAATCTGTGTACTGTATCAAACATACAGTAACCCTTCATAAACTTATATCCAGTCTCCCCTTAGTCTTTTTGTTTCAAGAGAGAAAATCCCAGCATACACAATCAATCTTCATTGCTCAATCCTCTAAGTTATTTTATTTGTTTATGGGATGTGGGCATCGCTGGCAAGGCCAGCATTTATTGCCCATCCCTAATTGCCCTTGAGAAGGTGGTGGTGAGCCACCTTCTTGAAATGCTGCAGTCCGTGTGGTGAAGATACTCCCACAGTGCTGTTAGGTAGGGAGTTCCAGGATTTTGACCCAGCGACAATGAAGGAGCGGCGATATACTTCTAAGTCAGGATGGTGTGTGAGTTGGAGGGGAACTTGGAGGTGGTGGTGTTAACATATGGTTGCTGCCCTTGTCCTTCGAGGTGGAAGAGGTCGTGGGTTTGAGAGGTGCTACCGAAGAAGCCTTGGCGAGTTGTTGCAGTGCATCTTGTAGATGGTACACACTGCAGCCACGGTACGCCAGTGGTGGAGGAAGTGAATGTTTAAGGTGGTGGATGGGGTGCCACTCAAGCGGGCTGCTTTGTCCTGGATGGTGTCGAGCTTCTTGAGTGTTGTTGGAGCTGCACTCATCCAGGCAAGTGGAGAGTATTCCATCACACTCCTTACTTGTGCCTTGTAGATGGTGGAAAGGCTTTGGGGAGTCAGGAGGTGAGACACTTGCTGCAGAATACCTAGCCTCTGACCTGCTCTTGTTGCCACAGTATTTATGTGGCTGGTCCAATTAAGTTTCTGGTCAATGGTGACCCCCAGGATGTTGATGGTGGGGGATTCGGCGATGGTAATGCCGTTGAATATCAATCATCTCCATCCTGGCCAGGAATAGTGGTCATGATGCGGAGATGTCGGTGTTGGACTCGGGTGGACAAAAATGAGAAGTCGCACAACACCAGGTTATAGTCCAACAGATTTATTTAAAATTACAAGCTTTCGGAGCTGTGTAATATTGTGGATTCCTTCATTGCACCTTTACCTGACGAAGGGGCGACAGCTCCGAAAGCTTGTAATTTTAAATAAATCTGTTGGACTATAACCTGGTGTTGTGCGACTTCTCATTTTTGTTGAATATCAAGGGGAGGTGGTTAGACTCTCGCTTGTTGGAGATAGTCATTGCCTGGCACTCCTGTGATGTGAATGTTACCTGCCACTTATCAGCCCAAGCCTGAACGTTGTCCAAGTCTTGTTGCATGCGGGCATTGACTGCTTCATTATTGTGAATGGCGCTGAACACTGTGCAGTCATCAGCGAACATCCCCATTTCTGATCTTATGTTGGAGGGAAGGTCATTGATGAAGCAGCTGAAGATGGTTGGGTCTAGGACACTGCCCTGAGGAACTCCTGCAGCAATGTCCTGGGGCTGTGATGATTGACCTTCAACCACCACAACAATCTTCCTTTGTGCTAGGTATGACTCCAGCCAGTGGAGCGTTTCCCCCCCGATTCCCATTGACTTCAGTTTTACCAGAGCTCCTTGATGCCACACTCGGTCAAATGCTGCCTTGATGTCAAGGGCAGTCACTCTCACCTCATCTCTGGAATTCAGCTCCTTTGTCCATGTTTTGACCAAGGCTGTAACGAGGTCGGGAGCCGAGTGGTCTTGGCAGAACCCAAACTGGGCATCAGTGAACAGGTTATTGGTGAGTAAGTGCCGCTTGATCGCACTTTCGATGACACCTTCTATCACTTTGCTGATGATTGAGAGTAGACTGATGGGGCGGTAATTGGCCGGGTTGGATTTGTCCTGCTTTTTGTGGACAGGACATACCTGGGCAATGTTCCACATTGTCGGATAGATGCCCGTGTTGTAGCTGTACTGGAACAGCTTGGCTAGAGGTGCGGCTAGTTTCTGGAGCACAAGTCTTCAGCACAATAGCCGGGATGTTGTCGGGGCCCATAGCCTTTGCTGTATCCAGTGCTCACAGCCGTTTCTTGATATCACGTGGAGTGAATCTAATTGGCTGAAGACTGGCTTCTGCGATGGTGGGGACCTCAGGAGTAGGCCGATATGGATCATCCACTCGGCACTTCTGGCTGCTAAACGCTTCAGCCTTGTCTTTTGTACTCATGTGCTGGGCTCCACCATCATTGAGGATGGGGATATTCATGGAGCCTCCTCCTCCTGTTAATTGTTTAATGGTCCACCACCATTCACGACTGGATGTGGCAGGACTGCAGAGCTTTGATCTGATCCGTTGATTGTGGGATCGTTTAGCCCTGTCTATAGCATGCTGCTTCCGCTTTTTAGCATGCATGTAGTCCTGTGTTGCAGCTTCCCCAGGTTGGCACCTCATTTTTAGGTACGCCTGGTGCTGCTCCTGGCATGCTCTTCTACACTCCTCATTGAACCAGGGTTGGTCCCCTGGCTTGATGGTAATGGTAGAGTGAGGGATATGCCAGGCCATGAGGTTACAGATTGTGGTGGAATGCAATTCTGCTGCTGCTGATGGCTCACAGCGCCGCATGGATGCCCAGTTTTGAGCTGCTAGATCTGTTCTGAATCTATCCCATTTAGCACGGTGGTAGTGCCAAACAACACCATAGAGGGTGTCCTCAGTGTGATGACGGGACTTCGTCTCCACAATGACTGTGCAGTGGTCACCGCTACCAATATTGTCATGGACAGATGCATCTGCGACAGGTAGGTTGGTGAGGACGAGGTCAAGTAGGTTTTTCCCTCGTTTTGGTTCTCTCACCACCTGTCGCAGGCCTAGACTGGCAGCGATGTCCTTCAGGACTCGGCCAGCTCGGTCAGTAGTGGTGCTACCGAGCCACTCTTGGTGATGAACATTGAAGTCCCCCACCCAGAGTACATTCTGTGCCCTTGCTAGTCTCAGTGCTTCTTCCAAGTGGTGTTCAACATGGAGGAGTACTGATTCATCAGCTGAGGGAAGGCGGTAGGTGGTAATCAGCAGGAGGTTTCCTTGCCCATGTTTGACCTGGAGCCATGAGACTTCATGGGGTCCGGAATCAATGTTGAAGACTCCCAGGGCCACTCCTTCCCGACTGTATACCACTGTGCCGCCACCCCTGGTGGGTTTGTCCTGCTGATGGGACAGGACATACCCAGGGATGGTGATGGAGGAGTCTGGGACATTGGCTGAAAGGTATGATTCTGTAAGTATGACTATGTCAGGCTGTTGCTTGACTAGTCTGTGGGACAGCTCTCCCAATTTTGGCAAAAGTCCACAGATGTCAGTGGGGAGGTCTTTGCAGGGTCGACTGGGCGTGCCATTGCCGTGTCCGTAGCCAGTGCCGAGGTCGGTTTCATTCTTATTATTTTGTTTCGTAGCAGTTTGTTACAATGGCTAGGCCATTTCAGAGGGCAGTTAAGAGTCAGCCACATTGCTGTAGGTCTGGAGTCACATATAGGCCAGACCAGTTAAAGACTGCAAACTTCCTTCCCTAAAGGACATTAGTGAACCAGATGGGTTTTTATGACAATCCGATAGTTTCATGGTTACCATTACTGATACTAGTAATTATTCCAGATTTATTTATTTATTTGATATTTAATTAACTGAATTTAAATTCCCCAGCTGCCGTGGTGGGATTTGAACTCACGTCTCTGGATCATTAGTCCAGGCCTCTGGATGATTAGCCCAGTGACATTAACACTGCGCTACCATTCCCTGCTCTGGGATTAACACTGGACACAATACTCGCAATACTAATGATCTCACCAAGGTTGCATTTAATTTCAAAATCACCTCTTAATGATGAGTTAACTAATTGCAAATTAGATATTGTTAAACAATGTTTAACAAATTGCAAAAAGGGTCTGTATCAGAACTACAGGATTATCATCCCCAACAAATAAGGCAGCACTTGCTTCCAGACGTCAGTCCGTGCTATTCTATTATTAGCCACTAGAATAATAGAAATTACAGCACAGAAGGAGGCCATTCTGTACATGTGAATGTGAATGTGAATGTGCAAGCACCTTAACTTAGGCAGACTAATCGTGTTTTCCTGCTCTTTCCCCATATCCTTTTATCTTTTTCTTTTTTGAGTATTTATCCAATTTCCTTTTAAATGATGCTATAGTTTTTGCCTCAGTATCCACTTGTGGTAAGGTATTCCATGTTCTAATAACCCTCTGTGTAAAACTCTCCCTTTCTTCATCCAGTGATATTCCTGAGTCTCTGTCCCCTTCTCACATTGATGGGAAGTGGGTAGTTGGTTGCCACAGTGCTGGGCTTTTCTTATCTGTATTCCTACCTATATATATATATATATATATCTGGATGATTTGGAATTGGGCATGAGGATCACAATCTTGAAATTTACTGGTGACATAAAACGGTAATGCAGATTGTAAAAGACTTCAGGGAACATATACATGTTAGCAGAATGGGCAGACAGGTGGGCAACGGAATGGGCAATTTAATGCAGAGAAGTGTGATGTATACATTTTGGAGGAAAACATAAGAATGAAAGTTATATACTCAAAAGAAAGATGTTGAATGGTATGGATGAACAAAGAAACTAAAGGGTTCAAATACAGAATTCCTTAAAAGTTTGAGTGCAGGTAGTTAAAGCCACAAAATAGGCAATCATGGAATGGTTACAGCACAGAAGGAGGCCATTCGGCCCGTTGAACCCGTGCCAGCTCTTTGCAAGAGCACTTCAGCTAGTCCCACTCCCCCGCCCTTTCCCCGTAGCCCTGCAATTTTTTTTTCCTTCAGGTACTTATCCAATTCCCTTTTGAAAGCAACGATTGAATCTGGGGCAGTGCATTCCAGATCCTAACCACTCATTGTGTAAAAATGTTTTTCCTCATGTCACCTTTGGTTCTTCTGCCAATCACCTTAAATCTGTGTCCTCTGGTTCTCGACCCTTCCGCCAATGGGAACAGTTTCTCTCTATCTACTCTGTCTAGACCCCTCGTGATTTTGAACACCTCTATCAAATCTCCTCTCAACCTTCTCTGCTCTAAGGAGAACAACCCCAGCTTCTCCAGTCTATCCACGTAACTGAAGTCCCTCATCCCTGGAACCATTCCTGTAAATCTTTTCTGCACCTTCTCTAAAGCCTTCACATCCTTCCTAAAGTGTGGTGCTCAGAATTGGACACAGTACTCCAGTTGAGGTCAGACCAGTGTTTTATAAAGGTTCATCTTAACTTCCTTGCTTTTGTACTCTATGCCTCTATTTATGAAATTGAGAGGTCGCACAACACCACTTCACCTGAGGAAGGAGCAAATCGATAGCTCCGAAAGCTTGTGATTTCAAATAAAACTGTTGGACTATAACCTGGTGTTGTGCGACCTCTCAATTTTGTCCACCCCAGTCCAACACCGGCATCTCCGCATCATGACCTCTATTTATGAAGCCCAGGATCCTGTATGCTTTTTTAACCGCTTTCTCAACCTGCCCTGCCACCTTCAACGATTTCTGCACATATACCCCCAGGTCTCTCTGTTCGTGCACCCCCTTTAGAATTATACCCTTTAGTTTATATTGCCTCTCCTTGTTCTTCCAACCAAAATGTATCACTTCGCACTTTTCTGCATTAAATTTCATCTGCCACGTGTCTGCCCATTCCACCAGCCTGTCTATGTCCTCTTGAAGTCTATCACTATCCTCCTCACTGTTCACGATACTTCCAAGATTTGTGTAAGCTGCAAATTTTGATATTGTGCCCTGTACACCCAAGTCCAAGTCATTAATATATATCAAGAAAAGCAGTGGTCCTAATACCGACCCCTGGGGAACACCACTGTATACCTTCCTCCAGTCTGAAAAACAACCGTTCACCACTACTCTCTGTTTCCTGTCACTTAGCCAATTTCATATCCATGCTGCCACTGTCCCTTTTATTCCATGGGCTTCAACTTTGCTGGGAAGCCTATTATGTGGCACTTTATCAAATGCCATTTGAAAGTCCATGTACACCACATCAATCACATCGCCCTCATCAACCCTCTCTGTTACCTCTTCAAAAAACTCAATCAATTTAGTTAAACATGATTTGTCTTTAACAAATCCGTACTGGCTTTCCTTAATTAATCCACACTTGTCCAAGTTACTGTTAATTTTGTCCCAGATTATCGTTTCTAAAAGCTTCCCCACTACCAATAGCATTTTGGGTTTTATAAATAGGGTCTTAGATTAAAATAGCAAATGGCAATGCTAAAAGCAATAGCTAGGCTACAGTTGGAGTAAAGTGTGCAATTTTGGTAACTCCATTATGAAGGATATTAAAGCCATAGAGGGCATGCAGCGTAGATTCACCAGGATGACATCAGGGCTGGGAAACTTTAGTCAATTACCGATCTAATTCAAGACTGTGATGGAATACTCACCACTCACCTGGATGGGTGCAACCACAACACACTCAAGAAGCTCAACACCATCCAGGACACAGTGGTTAACTTGACTGGTGCCACTGCCACTGGACTCAATATCCACTCCCTCCACCCTTGGCTCACATGTAGATGCTGTATGTACGATCTACACGATGCACTACAGCAACTCACCAAGGTTACTTTAGCATCACCTTCCTCGCCTGTGAGCTCTACCATCAAGAAGAACAAGACCAGCAATGTTGTAGGAACACCATCATCCTGACTTCAGTGTCGCTCAGTCAGAATCCTGGAATGCCCTACATAAGACCATTGTGGAAGCACCATCATCACAAGGACTGCATCAGTTCAAACTGAAAGTCCACCACCACCACCACCTTCTCGGGGAAACTAAGATGGGCGATAATTGTGGCCTTGCCCGTGTCATACACATCCCAAGAACAAGTAAAAAAAAACTACATGTATGAAGAGAGACTTAAGAAACAGGGACTATTTCCACTAGAGCAGCAACCCCAAATGCCCCATCCTACTCTCTCGCCAACTTTCCCGCCCAGCACTCCCACTGGGGGCAAATCTTGCCAATCTCCTCCCCGTCCAACTAATCCTCATCAGTGCTGACCCTGTGGACACTGGCAGTGGGTCAGCCATCACCGACCTTCCCTACATCTCCCTCCAGAATGTCCGTTCACTTGCGCACAAGGCTCTTGCCATCCATGAGCTTAGCGTGGATGATTGCATCGACATCATGGCCCTGACGGGAACTTGGTTGAAGGGTGATGACACCTTACCCTTAAATGAAGCCTCCCCATCTGGCTATACCTTCCACCACTTGCCCCGCTCAGACCGCCGTGGTGGTGGTGTGGCTCTCATCACCAAATCACACCTTGGTCTGTGTCCCTACTCCTCCGGCACTTTCTCCTCCTTTGAGCATCTCACCTTATTCCACCCCTCTCAGCACTCATTTAAAATTCTCGTTCTCTACCGCCCACCCAAGTACCACAAAAATGTTATTACCGAGATATCTTCACTGTTTCGCTCCCTCAGCCTTAACACCAAACAACTTCTCATCCTCAAAAGCAAAATACTGTGGATGCTGGAAATCTGAAATACAAACAGAAAACGCCTCTCCACCATCATCCAGCTGGGTGGGACTGCATTCGCCTGGTTCCATTCTTATCTATCTAATCGTAGCCAGAGAATCACCTGCAATGGCTTCTCTTCCCGCTCCCGCATCGTTACCTCTGGTGTCCCCCAAGGATCTATCCTTGGCCTCCTCCTATTTCTCATCTACATGCTGCCTCCTGGCGACATCATCCGAAAACACAGCGTCAGTTTCCACATGTACGCTGACGACACCCAGCTCCACCCCACTATCACTTCTCTCGACCCCTCCACAGTCCCTAAATTGTCAGGCTGCTTGTCCAACATCCAGTTCTGGATGAGCAGAAATTTTCTCCAATTAAATATTGGGAAAACCGAAGCCATTGTTTTTGATCCCCTCCACAAACTCCGTTCCCTAGCCATTGACTCCATCCCTCTCCCTAACATCTGTCTGAGGCTGAACCACACTGTTCACAACCTTGGTGTCATATTTGACCCTGAAATGAGCTTCTGACCACATACCCGCGACATAACTAAGACCGCATATTTCCACCTCCATAACATCGCCTGTCTCCGCCCTTGCCTCAGCTCATCCGCTGCTGAAACTCTCATCCATGCCTTTGTTACCTCTAGACTTGACTATTCCAACGCACTCCTGGTTGGCCTCCCACATTCTACCCTACCTAAACTTGAGGTCACCCAAAACTCGGCTGCCCACATCCTAATACGCACCAAGTCCCGTTCGCTCATCACCCCTGTGCTCGCTGACCTACATTGGCTCCCGGTTAAGCAATGCCTCGATTTCAAAATTCTCCTCCTTGTTTTCAAATTCCTCCATGGCCTCGCCCCTCCCTATCTCTGTAATCTCCTTCAGCCCCACAACCCCCCGAGATATCTGCGCTCCTCTAATTCTGCCCTCTTGAGCATCCCTGATAATAATCGCTCAATCGTTAGTGGCCGTGCCTTCTGTTGCCTAGGCCCTAAGGTCTGGAATTCCCTGCCTAAACCTCTCTGCCTCGCTACCTCTCTTTCCTCCTTTAAGATGCTCTTTAAAACCTACTTCTTTGACCAAGCTTTTGGTCACCTGCCCTAATTTCTCCTTATGTGGCTCGGTGTCAAATTTTTTGTCTTATAATACACCTGTGAAGCGCCTTGGTACTTTTTATTACGTTAAAGGCGCTATATAAATACAAGTTGTTGTTGTTGTTATTCAATAGATATTTTTTAAATGATGAAGTGTTTTAGATAAAGTGACTGAGGAAAGACATTTCCTTTGCTTGGGGAGTCAGTGATAAGGGGTCATCAATGAATTGATCACTAAGAGAGTAAGAAGGGAAATTAAGAAACATTTCTTTACACAGAGAGTTTTTGGAGCATGGAATGCTTGCCACAGAGAGTGGTTGAGGCAGAGGCCATTGCATCTTTTAAGGGAAAACTGGATGAATATCTGAGGCAGAGAATAATACTGGGCTGTGGGCAGAGCATGAGTAGTAGGATTGGTTTTGGATTGCTCTAGCAAAGAGCCAGCGCAGACATGATGGGCACAATGGCCTACTGTGCAGTACATTTTCTGGTTCTATTTCCCATACATAATGCAATGAGTGGGTTTATGATGCCATAGAAATCCTACAGAAAATGCCTTCTCCTAAGCAGCTCCAGACAAGAAATTCTGAAGCATAAAACAAAGGGATGAGATGCCTGATAGATGCTGCTTAGTGTCCAGTTACTTCCCCCTATAAACATTACAGTGTTCAGGGATTGTCTAAACTTCTACAACACCAGGGCAGTGAAACAGTGCAGAACTAGTGAGTACAGTGGCCAGTGTTGGGTTGGTACCAAAGATTCACCTTCTAGCCTTTATATTGCACCGCCTTCTAATCAGCGTGGAGCGTTCAGCACATTCATGGTCCAAGCGTCTTGCCAGAGTTCTAAAATAATTAAAGGGGCACAGCCTTGATCAAAATACATTTGGCAAACCTGTTTTCTTCCTTTGCCAAATACCCGATGAGTGAAGTAATCCACATGAAAGCACTGGATTGTGAGAACGTCACACTCCATGTGCCTGACATCACTGAGTCAAAAATGATTCACGGCTGGCCTGCCTCTGCTCTCGCCTTGGAGATGAAGACGGTGCCCTTTAATTACTTCTTTCAAGTCATTTGCTAGTTTCATGAATAATTAGATGCTTTCAGCCAGTGAAAATGGAAAGAACTGTCATTAGTTATCCCTTGACTGTGCAACACTTAAAATAAATCATGGGCAGAAATATTTTGCATCACCTCACTTATTCCAGACACGACGCGACCTCTTTTTTTGGTAACTGGCTGGTGGAGTGGCTCAAGCACACTATATACATTCACCTCTTGAGCCTGAATCTGAGCCCCAGCCCAGCCCGCTGGCATGAAATTCAGGGGGCTTAATTACCTCGGGGCTTCTGCCGCTCCGCCGCTGTAACTTCACTAGAAGCTCGGCGCGAAATCTCATTTGCGCGCATAAAGCTGGAGTTTCCCACCCCCGATCTTTCGGTGAAGTGACAGTGGTGGAGCGGGAGACGCCCCAAAGAAATTCCCAGCGCAAGTTGCTGCGAGCTTTAAGGACCCAAGGGAAATGAGCTTGGACCTTGCAAGTTCACAGCGCAAACCTTCAGTTCTGCTCAACCCATGAGAGCAAAATCTGTTCCAATAGGGGAAGAAAAACACTTTTTTTTTATATCATTGTGCATTTTTGAAGTGTTGCTGATGAAGATTGCAGAACAACAGCTTAAAAGTCAAGCAAAACAGTTTCTTTCTCACAAATGTTCCATCGCCATCGAATAATAGTGTAAAAAAAATTAATTCTCTGATCCGTGGATTGCAACAGTCTTTGTTTCGGGTGAGGGGGCACAGTGGGAGTGCACATCTGGTCAACAGCAAGTGCACACACAGACAGCAACACACATTACATAGAATTTCTCGCACAGAAACAGGCCATTCGGCCCAACAGTTTATGCTCCACATGAGCCTCCTCCCACCTTACTTCATCTCATGCTATCACTAGAACCTACTGGTCCTTTCTCCCTCGTGTGTTTATCTAGCTTCCCTTCACACATACACAGGAGTCCAGACAAGTCAATTTGCCAGTTTAAACGATCCCTGCTGCTGACTTGGCAATTTTGCTAGTTTACTTTTACCGATTATGAATGCTGATTTAAACAGCAGACTTTCGAAAGGGACACATGACGGGATTTTCAACTGCCAACCCTGCGTATCTCACCTGAAAAATGGACGACTGCAGAGGAAAATCTGGTGGGGACCTCGGACACCCAAGTTATGGACGGATTCTAATTTCAGGCAAGCTTTTAAAATCGGAGTCGGACACACCCACCCAGAACAGGTGAAAGCCTGTTTAAATATGCAAATGCAGGTCCCACGCCAGTTTTTGCAATTTTCATGGAGAAAGGGGTGGAATGGTTTTTCCAGGCATCGAGTGGCCCAACCAGTGGTCCTTAAAGGCACTGCGGGCGGTCGGTCCGATAAGGTGAGTTGTTACATTTGATAATTTTTGGGGGGGGGCCAGGAGGAGCATTCTTCCGGCCCACTGCTGTCCCCCCAGAATTCACACCCCCCTCCCACATCTCCTCCCCCAGCCTCCAACAAGCCTAACCTGCCCACTGGTTCTGTGCAGAAGCTGACCGATTTTCTGCCACATCAAACTGGGGAACTGCAGCAGGATACCCTCCGCCAAGTATAACTTCTGCTTGTCCAATCACATATACTTCTCTGCCTCAGGCAGGTTGACATAGTTACTTTAACTCATGGATGAGTGCAGTTACATACAACTAAAAATGAATGATCAAAAGTTCACAGGCGCATGAAGCCCATTAGGTAAATGAATTTATATGGTTTTCTAAAACCTTCAGGTAACATCTTCTTGCCTGATGCACTTCACCCCATAACAAACAGTAAGTACTTACTTTGACACAGTCTTTGTCGCAGTATTCCTCGGACCCTATCTATGGCATTGAAATCAGTAACGTGGAACATGTGAGCTGTTTTGGGTTCAGAGGCGATCTCCTCCAGTTCCTCCTTAAGGGCGTCACCAACCCCCACGGCAAAGAGCCTGATGCCAGCGGAGTGAGCCAAGGTAGCATTCGGCAACACTTCATCCTGACTTCTGCCATCTGTCAAGAGGATTGCCACTTTCTGAATGTCCGGATCATTGGGTCTTGCGCCCGCCTGTTGCGAGAAGCTATTCAAAGTGATGTAGCCAATGGCCTCCCCGGTTATGGTGTTCCCTCGGCGGTACCTGATGCTCGCCGCAGCCTGCTTGATGTCGTCTACGTTCTGGTAAGCACCTAAGTTGAACTCCGTGTGCGGCTTGTCACTGTAGCTTACGACCCCTACCCTGGTCTTATCTGGACCGATATCAAACGTCTCCACCAAATTGGCCACCCACTGCCTGACCTTTTCAAAGTTCTCCTTTCCCACGCTGTAGGACGTGTCCAGCAGAAAGACAAGATCATAGTGGACATTCTTGCAGCCTGTGAAGGAAGCAGAGTCGGCAGGTAATACACAGTATGCATTGAAAATCATCAGCACTGCTCCCCAAAGCATTTCACTGCAACATGCTGCCTCGAAACAGTGGATGCCAGAAAGATAAAGGAAAGCCTGGCTCTTTCACTTAGCTCCTTTGTGCTCCTTTTGAGAGGAGATCCACTTAAAGTGATGTACGACACAATTGAAGGCTGTTATTATACGCACTTCCAGCCTCCCTCTTCAGTTTGTTAAAGCCTGCCCTCATCAGACTGAATGTATTAAAGGAAGTTGTTTTCTTGTTAATTCCCAAATGAAAAGAGCTTCCAGCAGTGGTTTTCAAGGTGTATTCTACCTTAAAATTTCTATTAGTTAAAAGTAAAAATTTCATTTCAAAATGAAGACATGTGCTCTGTTGGGTCCTGCTCTATGTTTTAATTTTAAACAATAGCGCTTTGAGTGAATATTTTTATGGCACGTTTGTGGGTTTATTGTAGATAATTTACTCCCAACGGTTTGTGTTAGTGTAGAATTTTTTGTTGTTGTCTTGTATTGTGAGACTCCAAGCCAAGCTGCACTAACCCATTCATGGGGAGCGCAGTATTGTACTCCCTTACTCCTCCTCAGTCTTTGATGGCCTTTTCCCTTTGGCTAAACTCCAGCAGAAATGTTTGGGACACTTTATCAAACTTTGCAGTCCACACATCGGAATATATCATAGAATCATAGAATCATGATTACAACACAGAAGGAGGCCATTCAGCCCATCGAGTCCATGCCGGCTCTCTGCGAGAGCACTTCAGCTAGTCCCACTCTCCCGACCTTTTCCCGTAGCCCTGCAAATTTGTACTTTTGTACTTTTGCTCCAGGGAAAGTACAAAATGTGCATTTATATAGCGCCTTTCATGACCTCAGGATGTCCCAAAATGCTTCACAGCCAATGAAGTACTTTTTGAAAAGTAGTCACTGTTGTAATGTAGGGAAATGCAGCAGCTAATTTGTGCACAGCAAGGTCCCACAGACAGTAATACAATTATTAAGTGAATAAACTGTTCTAGTGATGTCGGTTGAGCGATGAATATTGGAGAGCTATTGTTCAAATAGTACCAAGGAAATTTTTACATCCACCTGAGAGGACAGACAGGTTTGAGTTTAACGTCTCATCCAAAAGATAGCACCTTCGATAGTACAGCACTCCCTCAGTACGGCATTGAAGTCTCAACCGAGATTAAGTGCTCAATTTCTGGAGTATAATTTTTCCCCAAATTTTCTTTCCTCCTCTGAAGATGTTGATTCCTCATATTTGAGCCTGGATGGTCAATGTCATGGGTGGATTATTAAAGTGGATTATTAAGGGAATGGTAGCATAGTGGTTAGGTTACTGGACGAGTAATCCAGAGGACTAATGATCTGGAGGCGTGAGTTCAAATCCCAAATTTAAATTCAGTTAAAAAATAAATCTAGAATCAAATGCTAGTATCAGTACTGGTGACCATGTAACTACTGGATTGTCTTAAAAACCCATCTGGTTCACTAATGTCCTTTAGGGAAGGAAATCTGCCATCCTTACCCAGTCAGGCCGATATGTGACTCCAGACCCACAGCAATGTGGTTGACTCTTAACAGCCCTCTGAAATGGCCTACCAAGCCACTCAGTTAAGGGCAATTAGGGATGGGCAATAAATGCTGGCCAGCGACACCCACATCCCGTGAATGAATAAAAAAAAAGACAATCTTGTCTTCACCCAAAGTAGATCTTACAGCAGAGGGCACTAGACAGTGATCGGTAAATAGGAGTCCCAGTGATTGATAAGGGTAATCTTCCAACCAACTGCACTTGCTCTGTGACTTTTTTGATAATGTGTAATAATGTACATTGCTGTAGAACCATGGTTTGAAAAGTGTTAAAACACTCAAGGCTGGTGACATGAATTGAAAGGCAGCCACAAATTGTTTCAATAAGGATAATATTCAACTCACACCACATTTTTAAACATTAATCCCTTTCTTAAAAGAATCAAGCCCCAACCGGTACTGATTTTTAAAAACTGATCAGATTCCAGGGCTGGGAAGCATGCCAATCTGCTGTTGAACATAAAAAGAACTAGTCCATGACAGACCTGGCCTTGTGGGTTTTTTTTCAGAAAGCTTTAACAGTCATGCTGCTGATTTTTGTTTTGAGCAGCCACTGTGAAGGGCTGACACCAAAGTTGAAAAGAATAGAAAAAATAGATGAGGTAAATCTCTTGATTTTGTTTTTGTCTGTCACTGGATTAGAATTACTAAAAATTGGTGGGGGTGAAATGGATAGGATGAGCATTCATGGACCGAAAGTTCTTTTTTCATCTCTAATTTCATATGTTAGTGCAAATCAGGAAGTAGTGGTTAGATTATGGGAAGTTTGGATTAGATAGGTCGTGAAAATAAACGATAGGAATGTTGGTCAGTGATCAGGGTAGAAATTTGAGCGCACCCATTTTTACCACATGGAGTGGAGGGGGGTGGGGAGTGGGGAGCGGCACAGGGTATGATCCCTGCATGGTGAGGCCTGAGGTGCCCTTGATATTGGACCTCGGGTCTCATTAACATCAAGCTGTTATGGTGCGATAAAGCAGCTGGTGAAGAACCAATGAAGATCGGGCTGCTGCTAGTGTTGCAGTAGCCCTCAGTTAAGAGAGGGCTGGGGAGGGAGAAACTGAGGCTGAGGGGGAATCGGAGCCCAGGTGGGGAGGGAGATTGGAGGTTGGGTCAGGGGGGAAGCGGCGATGGTCGGGGGAGGGGGAAGCGGCATCAATGGTAGGGGAAGTGGCGACCTACGTTCTTCAAATTCTTCAAAAGCACTCCATTTCTCCATAGAGGTTGAGGAAAACAACCACCCACAGCTGAGAAGGCGAAGGAGCTCGGGCACCTCCTTGCTGTATCATTGTAAAACAGCAGGCCTGAATCTGACTGTTGAAGAGACCAATAACAAATCTGGTTTAAGATGTTTCTTGACATCACCTCTCATCCTTACCAAAATGCTGCCAACACCATGGTAAAGCTGGATGTGAGTCAACTTTATGTCAGAAATTCACTGAGACCATCACAGCAGCATTAAACAACACATCAGTAATAAATGGACTAGAAGCTGGGTGGACAAAGTTGAAAGAAGCTGTATACAAAATCTCAGCCAAAACCATAGGCCTTTGACACTGTAAGCAGGAAGGCACCGTGGAAGCTCTTAGCTGATCTTGGCTTTGCTGACCAATGTGATTCAAAACTGCATGATGGGATGTCAGGGAGAGGGATTATTAACGTGGCAATATCTGATGTGTTCTCTACCACCAGCGGAGTCAACTTATTTGGCCTGTTCTTCTCTGCCATGCTGAGGGAAAACATATCAGACCCCTGGGATTGAGCATATAACCCGTTCATAACAGCTGAAAAGCTGCTTGATTAAATAAGTCATCATTCATGCGATGGTGTTCACTGATGATTGCGCTTTGTTGTACCAAAACATTGGAGGATCTCCAGACCAATACCAACTATTTTGAATCTACGGCCAAAAGCCACAGGCTACCCATCGGTCTGAAGAAGGCTAAATTTATGTTCCAGCTGGCACTTTGCTCACAATAAATACCACCATTGCTGTTCATTGAATGAACACAGCTGAGTTCAGTCCATAAACTGACTTGCCTATGCAGCACCCTGTTATTAGGCACATCTCAGGATAAAGAGGAGTTTCCGTGACAGAGTAAGACCTGCTCAGTTTTTGTCTGTTTGAGAACACATATATAGAACAAACATGGACTGAAAATGAAGTCCAAGATTAAGCTGTATATGGCGATGATCCACAGCTATAAGGTTTGGAGAGTTTATCTCCACGACATCAAAGACCTTGAAGATTTATACATTCTCAGCAGAAAGAAAGAAAGAAAGAAAGAAAGAAACAAAGAACATAATTTTATATTTGCTTTCACGACCTCAGGACATCCCAAAGCACTTTACAACCAATGAAGTACTTTTGAAGTGAAGTCACTGTTGTAATGTAGGAAACACGGCAGCCAATTCGTGCACAGCAAGCTCCCACAAACAGCAATGTAATCATTACCAGATCATTTGTTTCAGCGATGTCGGTTGAGGGTCACCAGAGTGAACTCCCATGCTCTTCTTCGAAATAGTACCATCGGATCTTTTACATCCACCCGAGAGGGCAGACGGGGCTTCAGTTTAATATCTCATCTGAAAGATGGCACCTCCGACAGTGCAGCACACTCTCAGTACTGCACTGGAGTGTCAGCCTGGCTTATGTGCTCATGTCTCTGGAAAGGGACTTGAACCCACAACCTTCTGACTCAGAGGCGAAGGTGCTACCAACTGATAGCAAGATAGAATTCTGAAACACTGAGGTCCTTGCTCATGCTGGCTGTCAAGGGTCAGCTTAGATACCCATGGCACCTCTTAAAAGACATCTAATGGCAAGATGTCCAAGATTTTCTTCTGTTCCAAACTAAAAGGGGATGAACATTCCCAGTTCAAACGTTGTCACAATACATTGAAAAGCAGCCTCAGAACTGTAACGTCAGTATGGAATCTTGGGAACAGCAGACCACAATGGGTGGCAGAATGCATTGAAACCAATGCCACTTTGAGAGACAGAGGTAGAAATTAGTCTTTGTCCGTTTATGGGCTTCGTGAGCAGCACACAACGAACCAAGAGACCTGAGGTTCGCTAGAAATTGTCCTCCGGCTTCAGCTACATATTCGAGACGAGCTGCGGCGACGACCGCGCCTCCACAGGCAGCTCACCCCATGAGAAAAGTCAATGTTGGCCTGTCTGCCTTGCTGGCAGCGGCCCTCAAGTAAGTTCCGGGAGGGGGCTTGGAGCGGGCAATAGTGTGGGGGGGGGGGAGGGGGTGTGATCGGTAGGACTGTGGAGTCAGGGGTGTATTTCTGCTCCTCCTGACTCCTCAGAAAGGCTATTTTATAAAAATATACAACTTACCCTTAGTTGGAAGCCCAGGGCCTGCTGAAGAATCCTGAACGTGCTGAAGCTGATGCCTGCACCACTCATCGGTAACTAATTTTGTAAAGGGGTCCTGAAGCAGGCATTAGGCCCTACATTAACGTATTCAAGGGACTAATGCCTGTTTTAGGTGGCGGCCCGGGACACCTAAAAAAAGAACCCCACAAATTTAGCAGTGGGCTTGGGCAGATTGGGCGCAGGCCGTCCCACTGCTAAATTGGTATGCTTTACATCCGTGTTACGCCCGAAAAGCAGGCGCAGTGCATACCAATTTCTATCATATTTAAGCTGCACTGATGAAAGGGAATAACAGAAATAAAAGCTGGCAGCCAGACATTGAATTCACTCTTGCTAAATATGATCACATCTGCGACTCGTGTTTCAGCCTAGTGTGTGATAAAAGAACACATGGGAGGAGACACTCCACCACAACAACCCAGGTTCTGACCTCGTTGAGTTGTAAACGTTGATCTGTCAGATAGCAGGGGTGTCGCAACTGGCCTCAGTGCCAACTGTCCTAGGGAATGAATAAATCGGCCAGCTCCTAATTGCTGCTCAGTAACCCATGCTGGAAAGCACATAAATGTGGTCTGTCAAGGCGGGGACAGGATCTGGCTCAGGTTTCTCCCCCACAGTTGAATAACATGCTGCCATGCACTATGAGGAAGAGTGAGGTTAAGAAGGAAGGCCAGTGCTTGTGGAACAGCAGAAGCCAAATCTTCAGGTGTGAATGGAGAGAAAATGAGTTGGAGGGGAAATCAGTACATAAAATGAGTATGTACAGTATGTAGAATATTTTGAAACAAAAAAATGAAAGTAGCAGTGAAGAGGCAATTATAGATTCAGACCATCTGGATTGCAGTAACTTCAGATGTGCACATATATTTATGCTGGTGAAAGCGTTCACAGAGCAATCATCATTTCATCAGTTAAGTGAAAAGAGATGCTTGCAAGAAAACAGTAGCATATATTTTAGTTTCCAGTTTTGTGACATTTTATTAAAAAAATATATTAAATTATTAAAAGAGCTCAGACTAAAATTTCACCCCTTCCAAGTTTCACTCCTGTCCTGATTTATGTTGAAAATGTGGGTGTAGAAGTTGGACCTAATCAAGGCAGCATTTGACCGAGTGTGGCATCAAGGAGCCCTAGTAAAACTGAAGGCAATGGGAATTGGGGGGAAAACTCTCACTGGCTGGAGTCATACCTAGCACAAAGGAAGATGGTTGTGGTGGTTGAAGGTCAATCATCACAGCACCAGGACATCGCTGCAGGAGTTCTTCAGGGCAGTGTCCTCGGCCCAACCATCTTCAGCTGCTTCATCAATGACCTTCCCTCCAACATAAAGTCAGAAATGGGGATGTTCGGTGATGACTGCACAGTGTTCAGTGCCATTCACAACTCCTCAGATAATGAAGTAGTCCATGCCCGCATGCAACAAAACCTGGACGATGTTCCGGCTTGGGCTGATAAGTGGCAGGTAACATTCACACCACACAAGGGCCAGGCAATGACTATCTTCAACAAGAGAGAGTCTAACAACCGCCCCTTGACATTCAACGGTATTACCATCACCGAATCCCCCACTATCAACATCCTGGGGGTCACCATTGACCAGAAACTTAACTGGACCAGCCACATAAATACTGTGGCAACAAGAGCAGGTCAGAGGCTAGGTATTCTGCGGCGAGTATCTCACCTCCTGACTCCCCAAAGCCTTTCCACCATATACAAGGCACAAGTCAGGAGTGTGATGGAATACTCTCCATTTGCCTGGATGAGTGCAGCTCCAACAACACTCAAGAAGCTCGACACCATCCAGGACAAAGCAGCCCGCTTGATTGGCACCCCATCCACCACCTTAAACATTCACTTCCTCCACCACCGGCATACCGTGGCTGCAGTGTGTACCATCTACAAGGTGCCCTGCAACAACTCGCCAAGGCTTCTTCGGCAGCACCTCTCAAACCCGTGACCTCTTCCACCTAGAAGGAAAAGGGCAGCAGGCACATGGGAACACCACCACCTCCAAGTTCCCCTCCAAGTCACACACTATCCTGACTTAGAAGTATATTGATGATCCTTCATCGTCGCTGGGTCAAAATCCTGGAACTTCCTACCTAACAGCGTTGTGGGAGTACCTTCACCACACAGACTGCAGCGGTTCAAGAAGGCGGCTCACCACCACCTTCTCAAGGGCAATTAGGAATGGGCAATAAATGCTGGCATTGCCAGCGACTGCCCACATCCCATAACCAAATTTTAAGAAAAGGACCCCTCTGGGAATTGGGGCTGCTCTGAGTGGCGCAGGCATCTAGCCTGCTCTCTGCAAGTTTCACTGGTGTGTTTGCAGCCTAGCTGCCTCTAGTGGCACGATAGCCTGAAATATTAAGATCAGGCCCAAAGACCAATTTCAGGTGGTCCTTGGGCTGGCCTCTTCTGGCACGTGCAATTTGTGTGGCACCTGGTTCACACCCGAAAATGGACACTAACCAATTTATCCCCCTTGGTGTTGTGGGTGCCAGTTGTCCTGTAGTACTTCACTTGACTTCATTCTGTGGGACCAGAGAATGTTAGCATACTATTTGTAGCAACTGTAGTAAACTTACAGCTGCCTTGCCTGAGATCAGCCAACTCAACATAAACCAGGGATTAAACCTGGGGTCTGTCTGGTCTGTACTACTTAGTACCATATTGGGCAGTGGATTTCCCAACTAAGCCATTAAGGTAGAGCTAATAGTTTGATTTCTGATTCAAGAAGTAGATCGCCTATAATCTTGAAACCAATGCGATGGCCCACAGTGCAGACACCAATAAAGTTGAAAAGAATGAGAGAGAAGTCAAGGTAAGTTTGGTAGCAGTGATTTGGTGAGGTAAGCTTAGACTGAGGCCAAGATAAATGGACTAAAATTTTAGTCTACGGTCACTGTGTTAATGTGCTTCTGAGTTGCAGGATACAGCCAGGTGTCCACAGTGGACCATAGGAAACACTTGCTGAGTGGAGTTAAAGTGCTTCTGCTATGGGAATGGGAAAATCAGAGAACGTGTCAACCTGTATTGCTCTTGTGCGTCTCTTAGAAGTCAAGACAAGAGTGCTATCAACTAAATGACCACTCCCCACTCCCCCCCAACCCCCACCACCATAGTTCAGGACCAGAAGAATTTTTTAAGAGCTGGTATTAAGCTAAACTGTTACCTTTATGTCAGGAACACAAGAGATGATGCAACTGCAAGACTATGTTCTGTGTCAATTTCAAAAGTCTGTCAACAGCAAAGCTTTACACACTGCATCTCCTACCCATGGATCTGTTCTTCAGATAGTGTCTTTGGCCCAGCGAAGCACAGGAGCCAGCTGCTGACCCTGAAGAACACTCCGCACAGGGATCTCGCAATCCCCGTGTCGAGAACTTCGGGTTTTCTGACCTTCAATTCAATTCAACGGAACTTAATGGGGATCCCCTTGAGTGAAGTGCTGTGACATCAACAGGCTGTCGAAGCAGCAAATCAACAGGCAAAATTCTCACTGACAGCGAACAAGGAAATGGGTAAGTCCTTAAAATTCTACCTTTGTAAAATAGTTAGATAGAGCAAAAGAAAGATTGGGGTTCTCATATGGTGAAAAGGAAAAACTAAAATAAAAATGCACAAACTTCAAAAAATGTAATTTTTAAAAAACGTTTCTTAAAATTTTTATTTTTTATTAAAATGGACAAATTTCACACTGCAAAAAATTAAAATTAGTTTTCCAGGCCCTTAACATTTGTTTAGTGGTCAATACGCTTTTAAAACCCCAATGACACCTAATCCCTTTGGGTCTAACTTTTAGTGGGGAATTTAACAGCGTAATTACTGTGGAAGAGCCGAAGTTTTCGTCAGTTTCAATGATTTATAAGATTTCACTGAATGCCGCCTTTGTGGGGGGGGGGGAGGGGGGGTGGCGGGGGCACAGCGAAGCCAGTTCGGAGGCATAATTGACAGACTGCAACTTCGGGATTTCTGCATGCCCTTGCGCCAAATCCCGAAGTTCCGGTCACTTTTAATACTCTGGGAGTACACCGTCATACCTTTATCTGCGACACCGTTCATATTATGCAGAAGTAGGAATGTAAAGGTAAATGTCATGAATGGACACTCCTGGGCAGAGCCTCAAGCGTCAGTAATGCATATCAGGAATTTGGATGTCTGACCCGGCAAATTCCCATCCACCGGAATCATGGGGGCAGGTGTGCAAATTCCTGAGAGGGCCATTCCGCAATTTCATGGGGAAGCCAAGCTCGCAGAGACCACAGATCGGAGACTGCAACACTACCCCTCAATTCACTGAGCTCTGTTCCCTGCAGGTGCAGCTTCACATTGGGAGCATGGAAAGCACAGAATAACCCCTGATATGCGATCCCTGTGGGTCCCACTCTCTCCAGAAACCCAACTGCCTACTCTGTATGTACTGCCTACGTCAGTGGCCTTCTCTGGTAACATCATACACACATGGGATATGGAATATAAGCTGTGACTAAGTGATCATGTGCTATTGTGATTATGAATTGGAGATTCTGACATACCGGAAAGGATGTATGGAAAGTTAATGGAATGTTGATCTTTATCTCAAGGGGATAGGAATTCAATAGTGAGGAAGTGATGCTTCAGTTGTAGAGCCTTGGTCAGACCCCATCTGGAATACTGTGTTCAGATTTGGACACTGTACCTCAGCAAATATATATTGGCCTTAAATTATGAGGACAGGTTACAGAAACTGGCTTGTATTCCATTGAGTTTAGAAGATCGAGGGGTGATCTAATCAAGGTATTTAAATTGATAAAGGGAGTTGATAAGGTAGATACAGAAAAACTATTTCACGAACAAGAGGGCATAATCTTAAAATTAGAGCTAGTCCATTTAGGAGTGAAATCAGGAAGCATTTCTTTGCATAAAGGGTAGTGAAAATATGGACCTCTCTCCTCAAAAGGCTATGAATGCTGGGTGAATTCAAATTTTCAAGACTGAGATTGATAGATTTTCGCTAAGTAAGGATATCAAGGGGTATGACCAAATGGAGTTGAGGTACTGATCAGCCAATGGTGGAAAAGGCTTGAAGTGTGAATGGCCTACTCCTGTTCCTATGTTCCTAATAAGAAGCAAGGTGATACTGTAGCTTCTTAACTTGTGTTCCTGGTATTAGAACCCTTCGCCATAGTGAAAAAATTGTCTGGATTGGCTTTGTCATTTCCCTTCACAATCTTGAAAACTTCATGATGTGGAGATGCCGGCGTTGGACTGGGGTGGACAAAAATGAGAAGTCGCACAACATCAGGTTATAGTCCAACAGATTTATTTAATTTTACAAGCTTTCGAAGCAGTTCGCTCTTTCGTCAGGTAAGTTAGCAGTGACGAAGTTGCAGTCTGTCAATTACGCCTCCGAACTGGCTTCGCTGTGCCCCCGCCACCCCCCCTCCCCCCCCCACAAAGGCGGCATTCAGTGAAATCTTATAAATCATTGAAACTGACGAAAACTTCGGCTCTTCCACAGTAATTACGCTGTTAACTTACCTGACGAAGGAGCGAACTGCTTCGATAGCTTGTAAAATTAAATAAATCTGTTGGACTATAACCTGGTGTTGTGCGACTTCTCATTTTTAAAAACTTCAGTTAGGGCACCCTGAAGTACCTTTTTCCAAAATTACTAAGTCCTACTTCCTTATCATTTCCTTATAAATTAACTATTACTTGCTAAACTAAGGTTTTTGGAGCATGCATTAGGGCTTAAATCTTGGACTAGGTGATTACCAACGTAATTTTTTCTAGGTCTTTCTGCACTCCAAAAAAACAGCTGGAGTACTGTAGCAGCAGGCTTTGACTTTGATTGATGTTAAATGACACTGCCTTAGGCCTAACGCTTCAACTTTGAACTTAACCCCACTTGTGTATGTTCGAACCTGGCAAACAAAAACTGGTCTTTGCATTGAGTAGGGCTCTGTAAAAAAGCTTAAGGAACAATTGTTTCACTGTGTTGATTATCACTAATGGTGGTGTTATTCTATGTAACCTCCTCCGGCCCTACAGCCCTCTGAGATCTCTGCACTCCTCCAATTCTGGGCTCTTGTGTATTGCCAATTTTAATCACTCCACCATTGGCAGCTGTGCCTTCAGCTCCCTGGGCCCGAAGCTCTAGAAGTCCCTCCCTAAACCTTTCCACCTCTCTACCTCTCTCTCCTCCTTTAAGATGCTTCTTAAAACCTATCTCTTTGATCAAGCTTTTAATCACCTGTCCTAATATCTCCTTATGTGCCTCGGTGTCAAATTGTGTTTGATAACGCTCCTGTGAAGCAACTTTGGGAGGTTTTACTATGTTAAAGGCGCTATATAAATGCAAATTGTTGTTGTTGTACACTTAATTTTATATTAAAAGGATGTTATTCAGCTCAGTTCAGCCCTGTGTTAATATTAGCCCTTTAATCATTTCTTTTTTTTGGTGATTTGCACCCATTAGGGTGAAGGATGATTAAGGATAAATTTGCAAGTTTGTGCTCCCGTAACAGAGCTAGAAGCGACAAGAGCACTTTTGTCTTTTGACAGCCATATGATTTTCCATCCATTAATTTCAGTGGATGGAAAATCAAGCGTGTTGTCCACCATGTCTGATTTCCTGCTATGTGCTTCCATCGCGCAGAGCTCTTTAACAGAAGTGTAAAATTACCCCCCATATTTCCCACTGCACCAGTCCGAGAGTTCCACACCTGCTGTGCTTGTGTGAGATTGACAACTTAACAACAGTTTTGTTTTTTTATTGGCCCATGGTTACTAGAAACTCGGTTAAAATCAGGCAAATCCATTTCAGGTAGGAACCTGACAACCTGCAGGGAATGGAGACTTTGATCCATTATTATGGAATGGAGTCAAACTCAAGTCCCAGAGATGAAAGGACTATGGCCCGGATTTAGCGTTCGCCATCATTACCCCTCTGAAACTGACCGCAACTTCAGGATTTAGCGCATGCCAGATAAAGGCGAAAATCTTGAAGTTGCGGTCAGTCGTTCACTGCTCCGCCACAGGCTGAGCTGTGGAACTCCCCATAGCTGGCAATCAGTTGAACTGATGAAAACTTAAGTTTTTCTGATCTAATTACGCATTGGCAGAAACCCGGGAGAGACACGTAAACGGGGTTTCCGCTGATTTTCCACCAAAGGTATGGTGGCCGAGTGGGAGAATCTCCCAAGACAATGTCCGGCTCACATGTTAAGTGCCAATTCAACCATCATCCCCTCAATCCCTTTCCACCTTACTTTTAGCTATTTCTACACCATTCTTTATATACATGAGGCATTCATTTTTCTTTCTAGTCTAAATTCCCTTGCACATGTCTGTACTGAATTTCATCTACCACTGATTTACCCATTGATTTATTTTATTTAACTCCTTTTTAGATCCTTAGCTGCTTGACATTCCTCCTTAGTTTAGCATTATCTGTGAACTTGACCAGTTTACATTGCTTTTCTGTCTCCAACTTATCAATGTAAATTGGGAACAAAAGGGACCCAGCACCAAACCCCGTGACACTCCACTCAGTGTTCTCCACTTCCCTAACAAGTAACTGCTGCATTCTTTCCTTCAGTCAATTCCTTATCTCCATCCAGGTTTCACTTTGAATTCCTACCCCTTTCAGTAGCCCTTCAGGAATGACTTTATCAAAAGCTTTTTGAAAATCTAAGTACACCATGTCAGGCGGTTTTGCACTGTCCACTTGGGATGCCACTTCCACAAAAAAGTCAAGGAGGCTCATTAGGCAGTATCTTTACCTTCTTAAGCTAAGTCGCCTATTACTTAATAGATTAGTCTAATAAGGGTACTCCTCGAGTTTATTCCTAGCAATTGATTCCATTATTTTTTTTCCAGCTATTTGTAAGACTATTGGGTCTGTGGACGAAAGGATCAAGACACTGCCATAGAATCATTGGGTGTTTCAACAGAGAAAGGTTATGTGACCCATCAAGTCTGTGTCAGCAATTGTCCCCACATGAGGTACCTAGTCTAATCCTACTGTCACGTTTCAGGATTTCTGTATATTTCACTTGGGAGCGACTCTTGGTTTAAGCTAAAATATGGCTTTGATATGGTTAAACCTAAGATTCTAAGATTTAATATACAAAGTTCCGGTAATGTTTTTTGTCCCTTAATAGAGGGAATGCTGGAGCCATTTGAAACATAGAGAACCAGGTGTCTCAATGGGTTCTCACGAATAGAGATGGGCCAGACATTGAAATTGTTATCCTTATGAGATCAAGACCACAACATTTTCAGATAATTCCAACATACATTCAAAGCTGGTATGTTCAAATAACTGCCCTGACTAGCAGCTCAGTGGTTGTTTGGCATGACCAGTTTGATTGGTAGTACTATTGGCCAACTCCAGGGAGGGAGTTAGCATCAACAATAACTTGCATTTATATAGCACTTTTAACTTAGTAATACGTCTCAGGGTGCTTCACAGGAGTATAATCAGACAAAAATTGACAAAGAGCCAAAGAAGGAGACATCAGAACAGGTGACCAAATGTTCGGTCAAAGAGATAGTTTTAAGGAGCTTCTTAAAGGAGGAGCAAGAGATGGAGAGGTAGAGAGGTTTAGTGAGGGAATTACAGAGCTTAGGGCCAAGACAGTTGAAGGAATGGCCACCAATGGAGGGGTGAAGGAAGTGGAGGATGCACACAAGGCCGGAGTTGGAGGAACGCAGAGTTCTTAGAGGGTTGTAGGACTGGAGGAGGTTACAGAGCTAATGAGGGGCGAGGCCATGGAAGGATTTGAACACGTGGATGAAAATTTTAAAATCAAGGCACTGATGGACTAGGAACCAATGTAGGTCAGTCAGCACAGGGCTAATGGGTGAATGGGAATTGGTGCGAGTTAGGATACGGGCAGCAGAGTTTTGGTTGAGCTCAAAATTATGGAGGGTGGAAGATGTAAGGCTGGCCAGGAGAATATTGGAGCCTAGAGAAAACAAAGGCAGTCAAACTGCCACCTTCCTGTCCAGGTAAGGAATAAACATAGTCTGGGGTCAGTTGTGGAAGATGGGTAAGGGTAACAGGGAAGGGAACGATCCACCATTATTTAAAATAGAGCAAAATCTGAAGAGAAAAAGCTAAGCAGGAAAAGTTCAGTTAGCCCGATAGTGTGGCGTAATTTGCTGTTTCATATGTTATGGGGAACATTATGGAAGAAGTTAAAATTCAGGATTTACTACTTTGTTCGGTCATGTATAATCTGTAAAATATACCAACTTCTTATTTTTTTCATCTTACTCTCTCACTGTTCATCAGTTCTGCCTCTTGGCAGATTGGAGAAATGCACATGGTTGCATGTGGGAGATAACATGACCCAATTCATAGAGCATGGGGCTTTTATTGTTATGATCTTGAGTCATGCTATCATATAACTAGATATTGGGCAGGAATGGTAAACTCCTCATTGTAACAGATATGGGATTCACTTACGGAAGAGAGCAGTGACGACAGATTAAAGAGAATACCTAGAATAGGCCCGGAAATTGTAACACACCACAACAATAACAACTTGCATTTATATGTAATGTAGTAAAACGTCCCAAGGCGCTTAAAACCAGGTGTTGGGGGATCGGGAGCCAATGTAGGTCAGCGAGCACAGGGGTGATGGGTGAACGGGACTTGATGCGAGTTTTGGATGAACTCAAATTCATGGAGAGTGGATGATGGTGAGGTACCCTTCAGCTTGCTCCCCACAGACTTTAAATATCACAAGGTAGAGTTTCCGCTTTGGGCGCAATTGGGAAATTGTGCCCAAAATGCACTTGAAATTGCGCTGGTTAGGTTATGCTTCATGTTTCCGCTAATTCATGTAATCAGAAGCGTAAAATCTTCCATGAACCAGTGCAATCGGGCAGCGTAATAGACGTTATCATTTCTCTATTGTTTCTTTCCATTAAAGAGTATTGCTTGATGTGTTCAAGAGCGATAACCTGGTGCAGTATAATGAATACAGCTGAAAATGGGTTTATCACCAAAAATAAGCATTTTTAATAAGTGTCCAGTACTCCATCTGTGAGTAACCTGATTTAACTTCACTGAAAATGACTTAAAAAACGATGCTGAACCATTTAATAGTTTCATTGGTGTACACTAGTCAGTTTCTTAGTAAATTAAATATTCTTTGATATGAAAAAGCTTTTAAAACGTGCTTACAATGCCTGTGCACCTAAGAGAATGAGTGCAATTTGAAGAGCCTTCCCGAACCAGAGCAAATGGCGGAATCTCGCAATTTTGACCTGGGGGGGTGGGGGGGGTGAGGCCAGTTTTGTGAGAGCGGCCTGATTTGGGCTAATTGATTCTTGAACCAATGTAAAAGATCACAGAAAGCACGAACGTAAGTGATTTTGGCCGTAACTCACTTACGTTTTAAGTTCCTAAATCGTTTACGCTATTTTAAAAAACATCGCACTTGAAGCCGGCCCCAACCACAAAACTGGCCATGCCCCCTGACATGAATCTTGTCATTCATGGGAAATGACTTATGACATAATACTGGGCGGCCTGCTGGTGGCGCTGTCCAGGGAGAGTATAAATACTCGGGCATGGGCCCAGCTTGCTCAGGACATTCTTTAACAGGAACCAGTGAAGGACAACTAGATCTCCATGTTGTAAAACAGCTGATTAAAGCTTTGTTTAATGCTTAGACCAAGTGCCTAGTAGTTTTCTTACGTCACCACCCAGATCGAATTAATCACCATTGCGAGTTTCCGCTAATTAGCAATATTGAGCGGAAACTTAAGCAACATAAACACTTCTTAAAACTAGAGCAATTTTCAGCACAATTTGCGTCCATATGGCTGCTTGTGCTCAAAGCAGAAACTCCTGGCCCTGTTCTTTAGTTACTGTCTTGTCAAATAATGGAAGCAATGGCCGGAATTTGAATTTGGAGGTGGGTAGGGAGCGGGGGTGCTGGAAAGAGGTCTGGAAACTGGGGAGAAGGGGTTTCCTGCAGGCCCTGTCGAATTTAACGGCAGGGCCTGATTAGCAGCCCAAAGCTTTGATTCCCACCCGCATGCCAGCCAGATGGAGAGGCTGGCTGGCTGTTGGGCGGGTAGGCCTGTGGCACCAAGCTGCAGAAAAGAGGGATGGAGGGATGGGAGGGTTTGTGGTGGTCGGCGGCCAGAGGAAGATCGGGGCCAGAGGTTCGGCACCAGAGGGAGATCGGGGGCAGAGGAGGACAGGGCCGGAGGAGGATCGGGGCCGGAGGAGGATCGGGGCCGAAGGAGGATCGGGGCCGGAGGGGGGGGGGAGGCCAGGAGCTGAAGGGGGGAGGCTGGAAGGCTGAAGCGGGGATCGGAGGCCGGAGGGGGAGGTTGGGGGCCAGACAGCGGATCGTGGGCCAGAGGCCGAGGATCGAAGGCCAGAGGGGGGATTGGAGATCGGGGGGATCGGAGATCATACGTCTCATTGCGGGGGGGAGGGGGCCTTGGAGGCCTCGGGGGTGGGGGTGGCAGAGGCCTCGGGGTGCGGAGGCCTAGGTGGAGATCGGAAGGGTCGGCAGGGGGGGTGGTGTCTGATCACGGGGGATTGACAAGGCAGGGATATTGGATCCAGCAGGTAAGTGGAAAGGCACTTACTTCCTGGATCCAGCAGCCCTTGCCTCCCTTTAGCTGGCGAGTTCCCCAAGGCCTGGGAAACCCGGCCAGCCAGAGTTAAATTTGAAATGGTGGATCACCATGAGGCACGGAGCCTTATTTTAATATTTAAATGGACGACCCGCCTCCTGGGAGCAGGTTGGCTGCCCGCCCCCCTCCCGCCTGTGTTAAAACCGGAAGTGGGCAGGTTGAAGGCAGGTTGGAGTCGGGATTCCGTTTTTAACTCTTTAACCTCCCACCCAACCCCAACTCACCTGTTTTTTGGAGTTAAAATCCCCCCAATGTATCACTAATTACCTTTCATGTAAAGTTATCCTTAAACTTCTCCACTCTGGTGAAAAAAATCTGTAACTTATCAAGTTTTGCTTCATAACTATAATCCCTCATCCCTGGTAACATATTAGTGACTCTACACTGCACCCTTTCCATTCATTCTATAACCTTCCTGTAACAGGGTACTCAAAACCACACACAAGTCTCCAACAGCAGCTTAACTAAGAACTTGTACAAGTTCAACATTATCTCCTTGCTTATATATTCCATGCCTTTAGATACAAAACCAAGGATACCATTTTCCTTTTTTATGGCTTCATCTGCTATCTTTAATGACCTCTGTGTCTGCACACATCGGTTTCTCTGTTCCTCTACTTCAATAGTTAAATTTAAACTATTTGTGGTGCATTCCCTTCCCTATTTTTAACTTCCAAAATGTATTACTTTACAGCGTGGAAGCACTGGGGCCAATTTTGATGTCCCGTCTTGGAACTGGTGGTGGGAATAACACCACAAGCACTGAACCACAAGCACTGAACCACAAGCACTGAACCCAGCCACATTTATGAGTTCAGCCTAATTTAAAAAATAAAGAACTTGCATTTGTATAGCGCCCTTCACAATCTCAGGATGTCTCAAGTGTTTTACAGCCAATGAAGTACGTTTGAAGTGTAGTGACTGTTGTAATGTCGGAAAAGTGGTAGCCAATTTGCGCACAGCAAGGTCCCAGGAACAGCAATGAGATAATGACCAGATAATCTGTTTTAGTGATGTTGGTTGAGGGATAAAGATTGGCCAGGACACTGGGGAGAGCTCTCAGGTCTTCTTCAAATAGTGCAATAGGATCTTTTACATCCACCTGAGAGGGCAAACGGTGCAGCAGTCCCTCAGTACTGTACTAAAGTGTCAGCCTAGATTATGTGCTCAAGTCTCTGGAGTGGGACATTGAACCCATGATTTTCTGACTCAGAGACAAGAGCACTACCACTGAGACAAAGCTGACACTTAATTTTTAAATTGTGGGTGACCTGCAGACTTGAGAATTGCCTAAAATTTGCAATTAGAACATAGAAACATAGAAAAATAGGAGCAGGAGTAGGCCATTCAGCCCTTCGAGCCGGCTCCACCATTCAATATGATCATGGCTGATCCTCTATCTCAATACCATATTCCCGCTCTCTCCCCATACACCTTGATGCCTTTTGTGTCTAGAAATCTATCCATCTCCGCCTTAAATATATTCAGTGACTTGGTCTCCACAGCCTTCTGTGGTAAAGAATTCCACAGGTTCACCACCCTCTGAGTGAAGAAATTTCTCCTCATCTCAGTCCTAAATGTCCTACCCTGTATCCTGAGACTGTGACCACTCGTTCTAGACCCCCCAGCCAGGGGAAACATCCGCCCTGCATCCAGTCTGTCTAGCCCTGTCAGAATTTTATACGATTCAATGAGATCCCCTCTCATTCTTCTAAATGAGTTCATCCATTGGGGGTGGTAAATCGTGTACTGCTGCTGCAGGTCTTAAAGGCTTGCTGCAGATTAAAGGGGCATTCGCTGACATGTCTTCCAGCAGTGAAGGGTGCAGCAAGCTGCAGGAGAGCGGCTCTGTGCTTATCCACTGATCTCCACACACCCACAGCTGCAGATCAGACCTCGATATAGCAAATGATGAATGCCTTCAGAGTCCAACTCTCGACGGTACAATGTGACAGCAGGCCTATTGGTAGGCGGAGTAAGCGGAACGGTGAGGAGGTTGGTAAGGAGGTTGGTGAAATTAGCCCCCAGCAGGCGTGCTGGGCAGAAAGTTCAGTGAGAGAGGAAGATGGGACAGTAACAAGTGGGCACAGATTCACGGTTATCACAAGAGCAAAGTGGAAAGTTGGAAGACTTTTCACACTGTGCTATTTGCCACAAGTGCTTGTTGAAGTAGCGATTCATTTCAAATGGAATGAGACAGGTATTTGATAAGGCAGAATATAACAATGTTGAACTGAACAAAGGAGCCAAACTCAAAATCACACTAGATTTTGAGCAAAATGGAGATTTTCTGTGCTGTAATTTTTACAACTCTGTGGACAACGGAAGCAGCGGCTGTCTGAGAAAAGGGATTTTCATCATATCTGACCAGTTGTACTTTCAATAATGAAACAGGCACCATACCTGCTCTCTGTGCATTTGTCTCCTCTCCAGCCCATAACGAGAGAATTATGATGACATATGAAACTCGAGACATAGCTCGAAGGACCATTCCTTTTTGCTGGGAAGAGATATTAGGACATTAAACCCTGTGGTAAAATAGAAAGAGATTAATCGTTAACTCATAGATTGCTCTCAACATTCTATTCGGCAAGCAGAAATCCAGCCAGGTGGACCGCAATGGTCCTTTCTGGTCCTGTACATTCCTAATCTTCTGTAAACCATAATTACACATTTTGGCGCATAGACTATTGGAATGCTTTAAAATTTTCAAATGTAAATGGTATTTTTTTTATTAAGTTCCCTCCAGTCTGCTTTCTCTCCTGAAGAGTTAACCTTCCACACAGTTCCATTCTAGGGAGAACAGAAGAGCAATGTGAACTTTTCCTCCACTGAGACCAGCCCCTATGATGGGGGGCTTCGCTCTTACATGCAGACAGTGGAGACAGTGTCCATCCTTTTGACTGAGATGACAATGTAAAGAGAGGTACCCGCTACATGCATCTGCAACATGTTACAGGAAGTTTTTCATAGCATGCAGAGCACCCTGGAGTGACACTTCTAAAAGTTCTGCAGCAACATGTTGCCAGGAGGAGATTCTAAGGACAGTGGTGACTTCTAGAGTGGCAGCTACTCAATGCTTCAGTCGAGGCCTTGAAGGTTAACCTGAACACCGCACATGCACAAAGCTTCCAAGAATTGGTTAGGCCTGTTATGACATAGTGGTCAATGTCACTTCTGAGCCTATGCCCTGCACCAGTGGGCTGCAAGGAGTGGCTACATATGCCACTGTCTCTCCAGAAAGTGGTAATGAACCTGCTTCCTTAACGTCCCTTCGAATGATGCACATGAGAGAGCTTCAGACATGTGCCCAGCACACCTTGACAATTCAAAAGAAAGGCAGCCAGAAGCTGATTCATCTGAGACAGCTGCTTCACGGAAACAAGAGTCACCCGTAAAGCTCCAGGAAAACCATCCCAGCCACCAACCGCAACCTGATCTCATTCAGGGATTACCTCATAATAGTAGCAGACAAAGAGCTCGAGCAAGTAGGGTAGCTAGCACAAAGACTAGACACGGTGTTAAGAAGTAGTTCTAGATAGGGTGAACGAATGTCATTCACCCAAAGATGGCTTGACCACAAAGAGTTCTGAATTCATCTCTGTGGATCCTTGCAAGGTGATACTAACAGAAATATAGATTTCTGTCTTATGATAGAAATCGACAGAAGGCTTTGACAGTGAGGGACTTTGTGAGGGTTTTGGCGGTGTGGGGGGTGGGGTGGAGGTCGGCAGCTGTTAAGTGACTTTCCCTGGTGTGTCAACCTTTATTCATCAAAGGCACTGGGCTATAAGCTGTGTCCTCCTTTCTCTGTCTGTTGGCTGTACTATAATGATTCTGGTGACTCTCACTAGGCTGTATCACCAAATTTATCCAGCCAACTAAAATGAGGCTGCAGTCTGCTCTCTGGTACTTTTTGTACTGACATGGGTCTCATGATATCTGTTTCCCCTCTCAATCCGTGGAATCCTTACAGGGCCCATGAGTCATGACTGCAAATGGTAGCCCTGTTCACCAATCAGCCATCCGAATATATGACTACGTCATGAACGCTGGTATAGTAGATTGTCATATGATGAAAACATCATGAAAGTTTCCTGGGTAATGGGTATTCACATGCGGGATAGGGTGATTGGCATTACATTAATGGAATGAAAAGTTTTTCTGTTCTTGGAATTGAATGGGTTCACATATGGAGCTTTCCGTCAATTGTTCCTTGCACCTATAGGAATGTTATCAGTCAGTAGAATTGGACAACTCACTGTCTTTGCTTGGCTCTATCAGGAAAAGAATTGTATGGCCTGCCTGAAATTTCTTTATACTGCCTATCTAATGTGTCAATGGTCATCAGGTGCTGCCTGGAAGGAAATTCAACCTGGTGGAAATGGGGTGAAGGTCTGAAGCCAGGAGCTAACATATCTCCCCAGTTTTTTTGAGGAGGGGAGAAGCGCAGCCTTCTGAGCCAAGGATGACAAGTCTAAATAAGACCATTTTTAGTCTGTAAACCTGGTGAGTGGGTATTTGCGTATAGTGAATATATGTCTTCATCCCTCATCCCCATCCTTCTCATTCACAAAATATAGGAATAGAGGTATTCCCATCGGGAATTTACATCCCCAGTCCACAACTGTACAGGATCGTTAAAGTTGCGACAAACTCTCCAGAGCGCCATGCAGCTACAATTGATACATAGGCGAAGTAGAACCAACCTTCAGCTTTAGCAAACAAAATGGCCTCCTGAATCTGGTATCACTCCCAGAGATACTGCTCTGCAGCTCATACTGACACTTATATAGTAATGGTGATAATTTGGGTGAGGTTTGGGGTGGAAATTGTGGAAAATGGAGCAGGTGTTAACTCTGCCCACTTGACCCCATTTGACTGTGGTAGGAATGGTGTTATTTCTGCAGGATAATTCTGGTGCAAGTTTTTATCAGCATAGTTGAGGTAGTAGCTATTATTGCCCATTTTACTCCAAATTACTTGAAAATGGGTGGTAAATCAAAGGCAAATGCAGTCCAAAATGTTAGAATGTGATCAGTTTGAAGGATTGGACTGACGTTCTCACAGACTGACAACTTGTAGGCCTACTTCACAAGGGTTTAATTACACAGATAGATACATAAGAATGTAAGAAAGCTTGCAGTGAGAAGAAGTCTATTAAACTCATTCTTTACATAGACAACGTATAATCTACCCTGTCATGGGCTCTACCAATTAATCTCCTGAGGGAAAATTCCACACAATTACTTCTTGCTCCCCAAAAGTTATGATGTAAAGCCTCTAAATATTTATTCATTTCCCAGTCTGCACAATTGGAAACCAATCTCTGGTCATTCACAAGCAACATTGCTTATACCTCCCCCACCCCCCACCACCATCATTTCAGGAGCCATCATGCCCTATGGGGATATTTGGTCATTTCACTCTATCCCAATAAAATCCAGTCCCATTCACAACTGGGCATTAAATAAACCACCTGTTAGACATAAAGATTTGACAGCTTTACAATGTTTATCAGATGTTCTACTAGTAAAAGAAAGAGTGTAGCCTCCAGTTTTTTGATGGTAACAAAATAAACCACAGAAAAAATGGTAATTTAATGGTGGGTTTGATCGGGCATAAAACCAGCCCTTTGACTTAACTACTCATTATGCAGTGATAATTTATAATATTGCCTTTGAACAAGAATCAGCCAAGCTAAAAGTGAGTTTCCTTAATGGCGAAATATATTTAACGATTTGTCACTTAGCCCAAAATGCTGTTTACTTATCAATGTCTCTGAATCACCCTTGTTTTGTCTTTAAAATTGCTAATTAGAGAGAGCCTGGGTTATTTTGTCCAGAACAATGCCTATTATGACATAGTGAATGTGCAACAAACCATGTCCAATTTCATACATTCTGCCCAATTTTATTAACCTACTGAGAGAGATAAGGAATGATAGGTAACAGTTACAAGATTAACATTTATGAATTTTCTCCTTAAGTGAATGGAATTCATATATCAATCTATTGGCAGACTGTGTGGTGCAGTGATTTAGACACTAGCCTTTCAACTCTAGAAGTTGGGGTCAAATCTAGTCCAGACTAATGAGATAAAAGTCTCTTTTGTCCACTGGCTGTAAGAATATTATGTGAAATGAGCCTGGCCAGCCTTGATCCAGTTTCTGGTGGGCATGGACCCACAGCACAAAACTTATCCAAGTTGGCACTGATTGACAGAAAACTGGCAGTTTCACTCTGATAGGCTACAAAAAAATTAGCATCGCTCACTGTAATGAGCATAAATTTCACTAAACACATGCAAAAAAAGTTACACATCAATCTCAAATTCCTAACCACATGAATCAAACCTGGCTGGTTACATTCCACAGCTAATATCCCTATTGCCCCCAAAAGACTGGAACCATGTGTTGACCATAGAGTAGTTGATAATCTACATCTTTACCATCCTTATTATCATTGAATCCATTCTGGACCAGATATTCATCGAGCTCCACTGGAAAGGCGATAATCCTCACAGCATCTACTAACTTTCATTGCAGTCTGTTTCATATTTTCACTGCAGGGACAGCAATGATTCTAATCTCTTATAGGCGCTGATGCTTGCCAATGTTTTCCTCGTGCCTATTGCCAGTGGTCACAGTTGAATTCAAATTTCCTAATTACATCTTTATTATACGTGCCTTTTGACTCGGCTACAGAACATTTTGGAGGGGGAGGGCGAACAGCCAGTTGTCGTGGTGCACATAGGCATCAACGATATAGGTAAAAAACGGGATGAGGTCCTAAAAGCAGAATATAGGGAGTTAGGAGGTAAATTAAAAAAGAGGACCTCAAAGGTAGTAATCTCAGGATTGCTACCAGTGCCACGTGCTGGTCAGAGTAGAAATAGGAGGATATTTCAAATGAATACGTGGCTAGAGGAATGGTGCAAGGGGGAGGGATTCAAATTCCTTGGATACTGGAACCGGTTCTGGGGGAGGTGGGACCAGTATAAACGGGATGGTCTGCACCTGGGCAGGGCCGGGACCGATGTCCTAGGGGGAGTGTTTGCTAGTGCTGTTGGGGAGGGTTTAAACTAAAGTGGCAGGGGGTTGGGAATCTGAGCAGGGAGACAGAGGAAAGGGAAACAAGGATAAAAGCTAAAGACAGGAAGGAGAAAAACAAAAGTAGAATGCAAAGAACTCAACGGTTTAAATCAAACATGGTCACAGTAAATAATAATTCATATAGGTCTGAGAGCGTTAAAAAAACAAGCCTGAAGGCTTTGTGTCTTAATGCAAGGAGCATTCGGAACAAGGTGGATGAATTAGCTGCGCAAATAGAGGTAAATGAATACGATTTGATTGGGATTACAGACACATGGCTCCAGGGTGGCCAAGGCTGGGAACTCAACATCCAGGGTTATTCAATATTTAGGAAAGATAGGCAAAAAAGAAAGGGAGGTGGGGTAGCATTGCTGGTTAAAGAGGGGATTAACACAATTGAAAGGAAGGATATTAGCTCTGATGATGCGGAATCTGTATGGGTAGAACTGAGAAATAACAAGGGGCAGAAAACGTTAGTGGGAGTGGTATATAGACCTCCAAACAGTAATACGGAGGTTGGGGACGGCATTAAAAGGGAAATTAGAGAAGCATGCAGTAAGGGCACAGCAGTCATCATGGGTGACTTTAATTTACATATAGATTGGGCTAACCAAATTAGTAAAAATACTGTGGAGGAGGAATTCCTAGAATGTTTACGAGATAGTTTTCTGGAACAATATGTCGAGGAACCAACCAGAGATCAGGCCATCTTAGACTGGGTATTATGTAACGAGAAAGGATTAATTAGCAATCTTGTTGTACGAGGCCCCTTGGGTCAGAGTGATCATAATATGATAGAATTCTTCATTAGGATGGAGAGTGAAGTAGTTGAATCAGAGACTAGGGTCCTGAATTTAAATAAAGGAACCTACGATGGTATGAGGCGCGAATTGGGTAGGATTGATTGGGGAATGTCACTCAAGGGGTTGACGGTGGATAGTCAATGGCAAACATTCAAAGACTGCATGGATGAACTACAGAATTTGTTCATCCCAGTGTGGCATAAGAATAAAACAAAAAGGGTGACTCAACCGTGGCTAACAAGGGAAATTAGGGATAGCATAAGATCCAAGGAAAGGGCATATAAATTGGCCAGAAAAAGCGGTAGCCCTGAGGATTGGGAGCAGTTTAGGATTGAACAAAGGAGGACAAAGGGATTAATTAAGAAGGGGCAAATAGAATATGAAAGTAAGCTTGCTGGGAACATAAAAACTGACTGTAAGAGCTTTTATAGATATGTGAAGAGAAAAAGATTAGTGAAATCAAGTGTAGGTCCCTTGCAGTCAGAAGCGGGGGAAGTTATAATGGGAACAAAGAAATGGCAGCCCAATTAAATGCATATTTTGGTTCTGTCTTCACAAAGGAGGACACAAATAACCTCCCAGAGATGTTGGAGAACATATGGTCTGATGAAAGGGAGGAACTGGAAGAAATCAGTATTTGCAGGGAAATGGTGTTAGGGAATTTGACGGTATTGAAGGCCGATAAATCCCCAGGGCCTGATAATCTACATCCTAGGGTACTTAAGGAAGTGGCCCTAGAAATAGTAGATGCATTGCTGATCATCTTCCAACATTCGATGGAATCTGGAACTGTACCCATGGATTGGAGGGTAGCTAATGTTACCCCACTATTCAAAAAGGGTGGTAGAGAGAAAGCGGGGAATTACAGACCGGTAAGCCTGACATCGGTAGTGTGGAAAATGCTAGAGTCCATTATAAAGGATGTAATAGCTGAGCACTTGAAAAACAGTGACAGGATCGGACAAAGTGAACATGGATTTACAAAAGGTAAATCGTGCTTGACTAACCAGTAGATGTGGTGTATTTGGACTTTCAAAAGGCTTTCGATAAGGTCCCGCATAAGAGATTTGCGTGTAAAGTTAAGGCACATGGGATTGGGGGCAAGGTATTGACTTGGATAGAGAACTGGTTGGCGGACAGAAAGCAGAGAGTAGGAATTAATGGGTCTTTTTCCGAGTGGCAAGCAGTGACTAGTGGGGTACCGCAGGGATCGGTCCTTGGACCCCAGCTATTCACAGTATACATTAATGATCTAGATAAGGGAATTAAATGTAATATCTCCAAGTTTGCAGATGACACAAAGCTGGGTGGGAGTGTGTGCTGCGAGGAGGATACCGAGAAACTCCAGGATGATCTGGACAGGTTGGGTGAGTGGGCAGAAGCGTGGCAGATGCAATATAATGTGGATAAGTGCGAGGTTATCCACTTTGGTGTCAAAAACAGAAAGGCAGACTATTATCTGAATGGCAATAGATTTGGAGAAGGGGAAGTGCAACGAGACCTGGGTGTCCTTGTGCACCAGTCGCTGAAAGTAAGCATGCAGGTGCAGCAGGCGGTGAAGAAGGCAAATGGTATGTTGGCCTTCATAGCGAAAGGGTTTGAGTATAGGAACAGGGATGTCCTGCTGCAGTTGTACAGGGCCTTGGTGAGATCACACCTTGAGTACTGTGTGCAGTTTTGGTCGCCTTATCTGAGGAAGGATGTTCTTGCCATAGAAGGGGTTCAGCGAAGATTCACAAGGCTGATACCTGGGATGGCAGAAATGACATATGAGGAGAGATTGGGTCGATTGGGCTTATACTCACTGGAGTATAGAAGAATGAGAGGGGATCTCATCGAAACATATAAAATTCTGACAGGTCTGGACAAACTAGATGCAGGAAGAATGTTCCCGATGGTCGGAGAGTCCAGAACCAGGGGTCATAATCTATGGATAACGGGTAAACCATTTAGGACAGAAATGAGGAAGAATTTCTTCACCCAGAGAGTGGTGAACCTGTGGAATTCTCTACCACAGAAGGTAGTTGAGGCGAAGTCATTGGCCCAGAAATTAAACAGTGAGTGTTCCTGCGGGGGTAAGGCTTCCCCGCGATATCTCACTCCACGCCTACCTTTTTCCTCCGGGCCCACACGAACTTTAGTTTCAAGGCCAGTCCCACATGCAGCTGTGCAGTGTGTGCGTATCCCAGAGGCGCAATTAGTTCGTGCGAGCTCTGGGATCACGTGATTCAGTTAGAGCCAATGGCAGCACACCATCTTTCATTCATAGTTTTCACAGCAAGAGCTGTCAAAGCTATGAATCCTACACACCCCCAAAAGAACAGCTAAACCTCAATTAAATTAAAAAAAAAACCATCACATTAATAAAATAAGTATAGTTAAATAAATTAACCACTTTAAACAAAAAATAAAATTTTTGAAAAATTTAAAATCTTTTTAAAAGTTATAAAAATAAACTTACCTTTCTTTAAAGTCTCTAAAAAAGATAAACCTGTTGAAAAATTTTTTTAAATAATACTTAATTAACTACTTACCTTGTTAAAAGAGGGTCTTACGCCTCCTTTCTTCATGTGTAAAATCTTCCATGCTTACCTGCGTGTTCAAAGCTGCAAAAATAACTAAGTGCACTGCGTGCGCGCAGCCTGTAGCGCGCACGCGGTTCACTTAGGAACCGCCCCCTTTTGAATTCACGAAGTGCCGGTTTCCCGCGCATGCGCAGTGCATGCAGGAAACCGGCAATTGGAGACCTAAAACGCGAGAGTACACAGTGCGTACTCTCGCGTATTAGGTCTAATTTTCGGGCCATTAAATATATTCAAGGATGAGTTAGATATATTTCTTAAAGCTAAAGGTATCAAGGGATATGGGGAGAAGGCAGGTACAGGGTACTGAGTTTAGATGATCAGCCATGATCTCATCGAATGGTGGAGCAGGCTCAAGGGGCCGAATGGCCTACTCCTGCTCCTATCTTCTATGTTTCTATGACTCTTGACAAAGTTCTTCACTGAAGGCCATTAGTCAAGCTGAGAATAGGACAAAGGGATACAGGTTGAAACTAATGACAAGTATCACGTTAGGAAATTCTTCTTCACACAAGAGTGATCAACCTATGGAATAGACTTCCAGGTGGGGTGGTGGAGGTAAAACCCTGGAACCATTTAAGAAACAACTGCATGCTGCAATGGGGTAAATGTAGGGTTTTTGTGGAAGGATGAACTAAGATGGGATGAATGGCCTTCTGAATCTGTAATTATCTTGTGCTCTTAGGCTCTTTAATGACCTATTGATACCTCTCCCAATCTTCTTTTCTCCAAAGACAATAAATATAAGAAATAATACCTGCAAATGGCAGATATCGGAAATAAAAGCAGTAATTACTGGACAGGCACAGCAGGAAGGGTCTTACACATAAAACATAAACCCATCTTTTCTCTTTGTGGAATGCTGATTGGCCTGCTATTCATCCATTTTATGTTTTTATCCCAAAGAAATCCAGTTCACTTTTGTGAGTCTCTCATAACTTAGGCAGCAGACTCCAGAATCCTTCCAATTGCTCTCATCTGAATTATTAATAAAATATCAATGGGGCTTCTGTAAAGCTCACACAATTCTAGGTACCTGAGCAATACAAATTGGGAAGAACCCAGGTTTGATTCCAAGTCTGTGCTGAGTTACTTGATCTCAGCTCAGAAAGTGATAGGGTGACCACAACTAGCATCAGCTCCCAGGGGTTACATCAAGGAAAAGCAGCAAAGGTCCCTATCCCCAGTTGCTATCCAACAAGCCCTGAATTGAAAGTACAAGTTTATAGATATCAGGTGAGGAAAGCATCATGTGCAGCTATGCCACCTTGTGTTGTTAAACAACCTGCTGATACTGTCAAGGCTTATACGTGAATAACGGCCACTTGGGTGACTACCAGAGAGTACCTAGTGCCAGTAGAGTCAATGTGGTAGATTTACCTCTTTACTACCTTTCAATGGAAGGAAAATCCAGTGGGTTCTGTTACTGGCATGCAAACCTCCGTGCCAGATTTTCCTTTCTGCGCCCTGCACAGGCGATGCTCAACACCCTGGCCGTGAAGAGGAAAATCTACCCCAATATCTGTCCTGTTCTTCTTTGAATATGCCATTGGATCTTTTACGTCCAACTGAGAGGGCGGACAGGACCTCGCTTTAATATCTCATCTGAAAGATGCTACCTTTGGCAGTGCAGCACTCCTTCAGTACTGCACTGGATCGTCAGCCGAGATTATGCTCAAATCCAGTGGGCGAGGTTTGAGCACATTACTTTCTGACTCAGAGGCAAGAGTGCTACCACTGAGCCAAGACTACCATCCATTACACATAAAAGCGTTACCTGATTTCACTCCTCAGTGGTCTAGCTCTAATTCTAAGATTATACCACTTTGTTCTGGATTCCCCCACAAGAGGAAATGCTTTCTTTGTTTCTGTCCTATTAAATCCCTTTATCATTTTAAACATAGATCTTGGCTTTCAGTTACTGGCCTGTTGTCACTGAGCACTAAAGTATGCAGAGGCATTGTATAATTAAACAGAGAAGGCAACTCTCAAAGACTTCCAAATGGCTAATGTGGCTTCAAAAATAAAAATAGACGTTGAACCTACTCAATAACCATAATAGAAAGCAGACAGATACACTGATTATACACTACAGCAAAGTTTATTTTTAACTAGTTTGTTAAAGAAAAATCCCTTTAATCAGATGTTAACATGCCAACAGTATATGTAGGGAAACAGCAACCTGAAGAGCAACTTAACCAACTCTTGTTGCTTCATACATTGCTTATAAGATCCTTCAGAGAAACCGATTTCATCTCACTCCAACTTCACGGTTCAGGCTGGTTGAGGTGGGGCATCATAAATTTGTTCTATTTACGCCTGCTACTGCTGAGATAGTGACTATGTACATCTGAAAATAGTATCATGGAAACTGTAAGCTCGAAATGACCGTTTGCGATAATAAGAGAACAACTCTTAACATGTATGTACTACATTCCTCTCTCCACTATTTCACAAAACTGCGCAGGGCATGCAGAAAACCGGCAATTGGAGTGGGAATACGCGAGAGTATGCAGTGCGTACTCTCGCGTCCCGGGATCAATTTTCGGCCCATTGTTGCTATTAAAATAGTGGAAAGAATAATGGTTCTGGAGGATTAGTCATAATTCTAAATCCTTGTTGCACATGGTATGTAAAAGTAGAACAGCTTCTATATATTTATGTAGTTTGATTCTATGATTTGATATTTTTCCCAATTTTAGCTTCTTTTCTGAAAGTGCTGATTCGTGCTGTGGTATGATCTCATAACGACTGACACCCATTCAGTACCTTCCCTAAGTCTGCAAGCCTAGATAATGAGTGTGGGCAAACTATTTCACCATGGGTGGGGGGCGGGGACATCAGAACAAAGCCTGATCTTGATCTCTACACCCAGGAGCAGAAACTTTGACTAAAGAAGCAGTTGGCTTGACTTGAGGGCTAGTTACACCGAACTCATCCTGCTCACTCTTCAACACAAGAATACAGACTAGTGCCCGAGGCCTCAGTTTACAAGCAGAGTCATGTGTATGCCATTGGATTAAAACAAGTTACTCAGGTTAGATATCCTATAATTCATTAAAAAATAATTCCATTGTAGGACCATTCTGGTGCATTTCTTCCAATGAACATAAGAACATAAGAATTAGGAGCAGGAGTCGACCATATGGCCCTTCGAGCCTGCTCCACCATTCAATAAGATCATGGCTGACCTTCGACCTCAACTCCACTTTCCTGCCCGATCCCCATATCCCTTGGTTCACCTAGAGTCCAAAAAGCTATCTATCTCAGCCCTGAATGTACTCAACGACTCAGCATCCACAGCCCTTTTGAATAGAGAATTCCAAGGATTCTCAACACTCTGAGTGAAATAATTCCTCCTCATCTCAGTCTTAAAAGGCCGACCTCTTATCCTGAGAATATGCCCCCTAATTCTAGACTCTCCAGCCAGGTGAAACAACCTCTCAGCATCTACCCTGTCAATCCTCCTCAGAATCTTAAATTTTTCAATGGGATCACCTCTCATTCTTCTAAACTCCAGAGAGTATAGGCCCAATCTACTCAATCTCTCCTCATAGGACAACCCTCTCATCCCAGGGATCAATCTAGTGAACCTTTGTTGCACCGCCTCTAAGGCATGTATGTCCTTTCTCAGATAAGGAGACCAAAACTGTGCACAGAACTCCAGGTGTGGTCTCACCAAAGCCCTGTACAATTGTAGTAAGACTTCCTTACTCTTGTACTCCAACCCCCTTGTAATAAAGGCCAACATGCCATTTGCCTTCCTAATTGCTTGCTGTACTTGCATGCTAACTTTCTGTGTTTCCTGTACGAGGACACCTAAATTTCTCTGAACACCAACATTTAATAGTTTCTCACTATTTAAAAAATATTCTGTTTTTCTATTCTTCCTGCCAAAGTGAATAACCTCACATTTCCCCACATTATACTCCATCTGCCATCCTATTGGCCCAATCACTTAACCTGTCTATATCCCTTTGCAGGCTCTGTGTGTTCTCCTCACATCTTACTTTCCCACCTAGCTTTGTATCGTCAGCAAACTTGGATGCATTGCACGCAGTCCCTTCATCTAAGTCATGAATATAGATTGTAAATAGCTGAGGCCTAAGCACTGATCCTTGCGGCACCCCAGCCTGCCAATGGGAAAATGACCAGTTTATCCCTACTCTCTGTTTTCTGTCCGTTAACCAATCCTTTATCCATGCTACTATATTACCCCCAACCCCATGAGCCCTTATCTTGCGCTACGTAACAACCTTTTATGTGGCACCTTATCGAATACCTTTTGGAAATCCAAATATACTACATCCACTGGTTCCCCTTTATCTACCCTGCTAGTTATATCCTCAAAAACTCTAATAAATTTGTTAAACATGATTTTCCTTTCACAAAACCACGTTGACTCTGCCTAATCATATTATGATTTTCTAAGTGCCCTGTTACCACTTCCTTAATAATGTATTCCAGCATTTTCCCAATGACTGATGTTAGGCTAACTGGCCTGTAGTTCCCTGTTTTCTCTCTCCCCCTTTTCTTGAATAGCGGGGTTAGAATGATTGGTTTCATAGCACTAGTGGCTGAGGCCCAGGGCTAGGTTACCTATTCCGTGCTACCGGCAATGCAAGGCACCAAGACAAGCCAGTGGCATTCCTCTACAAGGTGGAAAAGAAGGATGGGAAAACAAGAAATTGGTGGGCAGTCACAGCTGTGTGGTCTGTAGTATCTCATTGTGGCTGGATACCGGAGCGTTGATAAAATGCCTTTCTTGCTGATAATAGATGTGCCATTGTCAAGCAGACTGAAGATTAGGGTTAATTTTGGAAAAACAAATAGCACCACAGTATAGAAATTCACAGTGATGTGAGTGTGTAGCCATATCGTGTACTATTCACCTTGAGAGTGGGAAGGCAGCACTCTGAAATGCAAACAGTGCACTGCTCGCTGGCTTCTGTCCCCCAGTGAGATTTCCAATGATTTGAAAAGTCCTCTGCGCACGAGTTAAAATTACCCATATTATTTATTATCTTTAAATAGTGTGGGACTTCAAGCATCGTCCCAAGTGCCAAGTGTCAGATGCCACTATGATATCACATAGTTACACTGCAGCCGCTCTGACACAGCATGAATGACCACAGCCTCCAATGCAAGACCTGGCATTTACTTGGGGTATTAGATAGGCACAGCGTGAAAGAACAGACCCTTCAACGCAAGACCTATCATTTAGGTGGGGTATTAGATAGGCACAGCGTGAAAGAACATACCCTCCAATGCAAGACCTGACATTAATTGGGGCATTAGATAGAGACAGTGTGGAAAATACATCCTCCAACACAAGACCTGGCATTTAGATGGGGCATTAGATAGAGACAATGTGGAAGAAGACACCTTCCAACACAAGACTTGACATTAATTGGGGCATTAGATACAGTATGGAAGAAGACACCCTCCAACGCAAGACCTGACATTTATGTGGGGCATTAGATAGACACAGGGTGAGAGGCCATGCCCTCTGACACCAATACCTGGCACATAATTGGAGCATTAGATAGGCCACAAAAGAAAGCTGGTTTGGAAATAGCAATGTTATCCTGATGCAGTAGGGGGCTTGAGGGCATATTGTAAGTGGCAGAGCAGAGAGTGTTATGTTCTGCCTCTCACTTGTCATGACAACTGGGTGCCCAAAGTGGAAAACTGTGCCATTGCCTGCACTGGCAAGCATCAAACCTATGAACACACACACACACACACACAGGTCATTTTAAAAACGGGTTAAGACATTTTGGCAGAATGGCACTGGCCTTTCAGTTATGTCCAGCTATAATCGAACTCTCGATGATCCGATAAGCAGGATAAAGTATCCTGGAGTTTGAATGTAAACCCAGGACTGGAAAGACAGGAGAAAAAAATGTTGCCCTCAAACCACGCTGACAGCATTCTTTAACTTATCGTTTGCTTTGCATGTCCAAAAGTAAACAAGTGACCGAGAAATAAGATTTGCATTTAACTCAAAAAATGTTCCCGAATTTATATAACGCTTTTGTTCTCGGGAGGGGCGGGTGTAAAACGCAACATTGCATCACATGGGACATAATTACTGAACTTACAATCAATACACTTAATTTAAAATAAAAGGTTAAACAAACACCACGGGATAATTATTTAAAGAAGCATGCAGACAAATTAACTTTTTGCACTAAGCATTAAAATTAATATTTAAGCTTGGCATTCCACCGACCTGTAAGTAGCTCTCATTAGAGCAATATCCTTTTAGCTCAGGGAGCAAAGATTATGTTCGTTTCAAATTAGATTCTTACCTGCACTGAAGATTTCCTTAAAAAAGAACTTTCAAGGTCAAATTCTCACGATCATGGGAAAAAGAAAATAATTGACAAAACTGAGCAAAGAGCCAAAAAAACACTCCAGATTATTCAATTCAGTTTTTTTTAAAGTGACAGCTCTCCCATCACGATCCAAGCGTCCAAGTTTTTCCAAAGAAAAATCACACTTTGAATGAATCTGAAGATCATCCACTGAAGAAGTAAACCCAGTTAGAAACACAAGAAAGTTCCCCTCTTCACTATTTATTTTTTCTCTCTCTCAGTAAATCCCTCATCTCTTGATCATCTTCAGCCCTTCTAGATTGGGGCAGTGTCACTGTATTAAGTTTCAGCGGCAGCACATAGACGGCCCATCCAATTATAGCAAACTTTGGGGTATTTTGGTACTTGTGTATCTGAAACCATCTCATAGCAAATCCATTAAACAGAGAGGCTGGTTGCCTTCCTTCATTGACATTTGAGGTTTGTTTCATATTCCCCGGCTGGGTTTAAAAAAAAATTAATACAATTGTAAAGATATATCAGTAATCTGATCGGAAACTGCTATTTTATTTCAGAACTGATGTTTTCAAAAGTGATAATCCAGCCTCGAGGCGATGGTGCAGAGAAATCGCGCCACCTTGTGTTCGGGCTGTGAAATTAATTTAAGGGGTTCAACGGTTGTCACGGCAGATAGTAGCTTCAATTATATAACGTGAAATTTGTTAAAGTTGCAGCAATAAATTAAAGTTTAAAATAAAATGTAAATAAAATCAATATCATATTTGATTGCATTGACAGATCTGGGCTAAGGTTCCTTGTATTAACACCAAACTTAAGTTATTACCATTGAAATGCATCATGGATTTCTCAAGTTAATGCAGATGATGCAACGGAGAATATAAAGTGTGCTGGCTTGGCTCATTTGGTAGCATCTCAGTTCTGGATCAAGCCACAGTCCAGGGCTTGATCTCATAGCCTAGTCTGACTCTGAGGGGAGTCAGAAGTACCAGCCATTGTCGGAGATGTTCACCTGTTTTGGTAAATAGTAAAAGCTACCATGGCACTATTCAGAGAACAGCATGGTGTTGTCCTGGCAAGCATTCCTTGCTTTAATCAATAGAGTTCGTTTCTAGCTGCCAATGGTGGGGCGAAGGGAGGAGGAGATGCGCAAGAGGCCAGTGTCGAAGGAACGTAAGGTGGTTCAGCTCGGGGAGGTTACAAGGATTGGAAGGCGGAAGCCATGAAGGGATTTAAACATAAGATTAATAATTTTCAACTGGAGGCCACAGTTATGGTGAAGTTACAATGGGGGAGCAGGAGCAACTCTGAAGAAACTCACGGCCAATATTGGAGCAGAGCTTTGATGTGCAGCTAACCCATGTTACCTGGTCTGAGATCTCTTGCTGCAGACACTGGATGCAAAAAGTGGAAATATATTCCTTTTCAGCACTAACATCCATCCAAAAAAAACACAATTAAAAAAGATCATTCTCTAGGTGGACTCGTGATTGATTAGGATGTCATGCATCCTGATTGCTTTACATAAATGACTCCAGTTTTGGAAAGAAAACATATCCTGAAGAGTTTAATATGTTAGTATTATCGCCATTTCTAAGAGTGCAAGAGAGCTTAACATTAACAGTTGTCACCACAATTCTTGAAACATCTGCTTTTAATGGTTATCCCTCTGGTAATGCCATCTGTTTCATTTGTGCTGGGTTTAGTAATTCCTACAAGCCAATGCTCCCAATGTCATAAGTTTTATGAGCTTCATGAAAAAAGGGTTTGGCAATGTTTGATTTTCTTGGTTGACAAGCACACAATCAAATGTCATACATCATATTGAACTCACATATGAGTAATTTGAGACATGACATTTGGTAAGTGTAGTCTGCTTGGGATGTCTGTGAGCACTCATGACACTTACCTTGGCCAATCTGTTGAGGCCATTAAAATGAGTCTAGCACTGTATTGTTGTTTGTGGGTAGGTTGATGTGGCATTGACTGCATGCAGTACCTCCCTCCAGATTGCATACACTATCCTTTATTTAGGACTTTCTGACTTTGATGCCAAATAATCTACCCCCCACCCCCATTGCCCATGTCTGCCGTGACTCACTGGGTAGCACCCTCGCCTCTGAGTCAGAAGGTTGTGGCTTCAAGTCCCATTCCAGAGACTTGAGCACAAAAATCTAGGCTGACATTCCAGTGCAGTAGTGAGGGGGTGCTGCACTGTCGGAGGTGCCGCCTCTCAGATGAGATGTTAAAACCGAGGCCTCGTCCGATCTCTCAGGTGGATGTAAAAGATCCCATGGCACTATTTCGAAGAAGAGCAGGTAAGTTATCCCTGGTGTCCTGGCCAATGTTTATCCTTCAATCAACATCACTAAAGCAGATTATCTGGTCATTATCACATTGCTGTTTGTGGGAGCTTGCTGTGTGCAAATTGGCCGCCATGTTTCCTACATTACAACAGTGACTACACTTCAGACGTACTTCATTGGCTGTAAAGTGCTTTGGGACATCCTATGGTTGTGAAAGGCGCTATATAAATGCAAATCTTTCTTTTTCTTTATATCTCTGCTCATGTTATCTCCATGGAAGCTGCTGAGATTCTAGGCACTTTCATCACAGCAAACACTTCTGGTGCTGGCCCATTTTCTGCTATGCTCCGCTCACTGTGTTCCTGCTCTATCTCTACCTCATGAAGGCTTGAACTGTCCTTTGGTCCATTGCGCTGTAGCAGCCTTTTAACCACAGCAGCTGCACAAGATTTACCTCCCTCCCCAACAGTGACATACCGCTCAGCAACGGGAATTTTGGCTTTAACCACTCTTGTGTGCTTAATTAGGCCACTCCCAGGAAAAGGCATGATCTCGTGATTGGGCAGAAGTCCTGGCACGGACTCGATGGGCCGAATGGCCTCCTTCTGTGCCGTATGACTCTATGACTCTATGGGCTGGATTTTGATACGGGGCGGGCTGGGGTCGTGTAATCCGCATTTCGTGTTAGCCACCCATTTCTAAATCGATGTGGGAGAATGATGCCATTTTAACCTAATTGGCCAATTGAGTTCCAACGTGTGGGAACCCATGGCCAGTGAGTTTTTCCAGTCTGAAAGTCGCCTTCAATGACGTCATAATTGCTGCTGCATTTAAGGACTGCAACAAGCCTTGCTTCTTCTGCAGACTGCCAAGCTTTTGCCCTTGCATGTTAGAGGCACCTGCAGGAAGAATGGCCAGCCAGAGACCTAGGTCTGCACCCCGATTTGATGACATTGCCCTGCAGGCTTTAGTAGAGGGAGTAAGAGCAAACAGAGATCTTCCCTTCTTCAGGGAGGAAGAAGCCTCCCCAGCAAACCAAGGCTGTGTGGATCCAGGTGGCAGAGGAGGTCAACTCTTTGTCAATAACCCGCAGAACCTGGCTTCAGTGCAGGAAGAGACTTCATGAACTTCTGCGCACTGGAAAAGTGAGTATGAATTTCCCATCACCCTCAATCTGATTCCCATTGCCTCTCCTCACCAGCACTCAGCTTTAGCAATCTCTTCCTCCACATCCCACTTGACACTGACATCCATGCACCCTTACCCATTCCCTCTCTCTCTATGGTCACATTCACCTAACTATTCGACTATGCAGCCCTCACACTCCCTATCACTGTGATGCAATTACAACTTACAACACACAAGGAGGGCCCTTGGTCTTGCCATCTCACTCCATCTTTGTCTCCCTCAAAGCATCTATGCTATGGATTCTCTACACTCACTCCTTCATTCTCACTCAAACTCCACTTGTCTCCCTCATTGCAGGAAAAGAGAGCACACAATAAGAGGGAAAGAGTGAGGACAGGTGGAGGGCCACCCTCAGTAGCCCAGCTCACCACCTGGGAGGAGGCGGTCCTGGAGATGGTGAGAGTGGAGGAAGATTCCCAAGTGGGGGACGGACAGACGGGCGCATCACAGCAAGCTGGTGACAGAATAGTTTTCCATCTCTCTCAATGACATTGCATGAGTCGCTGATAATGATTCTGAAGCTCTAACAGTTGGACTTATGATCATCTGCAATATGCAATATGCATGTAACCTTGGCCTCACATCTCTGACGCTTTCCTTTACTCCCCCCAGGACCATCGCAAGCACCCGTCCCCACTATCCAGGAGGAAGAGCATGAGTCTCAAGACTCCTCAGAGGAAGCTGCAACCTCTGAAGGCGCAGCGTCAGCAGAATTCAGTGCACCCAGCACCAGCGCAGACACTCACACCTTGGAGGGAACATTGCGAGATAGCGTAGTGTTGTCACCTGGTGTATCACAGCTCACAAGTGAGCATCAGCAGATTGTGGAGACAGTGACAGCAGTGGAGAGTCCTAGTGGGAGGGTGCAGGACTCTCCCAGCTCAGCTCAGCTGCATGTCGACCCTCTGCCTCTGGGTCCATCCATAAGATCAGCGGTGCTGTAACTCCAGGAACAGATGCAGGAGTCTCTGACAGGTTTTGTCTCCAGGGTCGCTGTGAGTGTGGAGCGAATGGAGGAGTCCATTGTGAACATGAGCAGAGCCTTTCTGGAGTCATTGGCGCATGAACGCATCACCACGGAAAGGATGGCAACCTCCGTGCAAATGATGGCAATCTCCGTCGAAAGGATGGCTACAGTAGACGAGAGGATGGCTGCAGCCATGGAGGAGATAAGTCGCCAGAGTGCAGAAAACATGGTGAGTGTTCAGAATAGAATGACATCTCTGGAGGAGCGATGGTCATCTAATGAACACAGAAACCAGACCTTCATAGAAGTCCTTCTGAGTAGGACTTCCAGTGCAGATACGGGTCCCCATGGCACCCCTGATGTGCAGCAAGGAAGGTGCTCTCAATCCACTTGCAAGTGCTGAGGTGGACCTGACCCATGAGAGGGATGTTGTTTGCAGAGAACAAGGAAGTGGGGGCTCCTCTCCAAGCGCTCACACTTCCATGCCACTGACAAGTCCTCAGTCAAAGCCCCACCAGAGTCCGCACCCAACTGTGATCGGCGTCTCAACCCCTGCACAGCCGTAGGAGCAGCAGACTGTTGGTGAGCCCTCACAGGTTTGCAACCCCAGAGGACGCCCGCCAAAGGTGTCGAAACAGGAGCAGCAAGAAAGTGAGCAAGGGGCCTCCACATCTGCTGAAGCCACAGGGGAAGCACCACGTAGGAGCATGCGTAAGAGAAAGATAGTGCACAAATAGTCACAAGGGTAGTCACTTGGGTGAATTTTGATGTTTTATGTTAAAAAGCCATCAGATGATTACTGTAAATAAAAAATCTGATGGCTACTGCTGTAGTTGTGGCATGTGTCATTTCGCGAATGGGACTTCCACATTGAGGGCTTAGGATTACTTGCAATTGTCAGTATGGTGTTCAAATTGCTAGGAATCCGTTGGTTCTTGGCCATTGTCGATGCTCAGGTAAGAAGCTGCGAGGCAAAAGTGCTTGATTGGCTAGGCTAAGCAAATCTGGCCAAGATGAGTGCGTTCCTTGCATCCCGGGCAGCAATGTTCTCGCGTACTGCTGCCGCTGGTTGATGGGCCTCTGCAAGATGTTCGTTTTCGATCTCCTCCTCCTCCTCCTCCTCCTCATCTGAGGATGATATGTGACGAGCCACTTGGTCCTCAGGAATCTGCAAGCCACGACGCTGTGCCATGTTGTGAAGTGCACAGCAAAGCACAATGATTCTGGAGACCCTGGCTGCTGAGTACTGCAGGGCTCCACCTGATCTATCCAGGCATCTGAAGCGCATCTTTAGCAAACCAATGGTTTGCTCGATTATGGCTCTGGTGGACATGTGGCTGGAGTTGTAGCTCTCCTCAGCTTCATTGGATGGGCTCCTCAATGGCGTCATTAGCCAGGTCTTCAGGGGATAGCCCTTGTCTCCAAGTAGCCATCCATTAAGTTGGTCTGGCGGACTGAATAGCGGAGGCACACTAGACTGGCGCAGTATGAAGGAGTCATGGCAACTGCCAGGGTACTTGGCACAAACATGCAAAATTTCCTTCTTGTGGTCACACACCAGCTGAACATTGAGGGAGTGGAAGCCCTTGCGGTTGACAAAAATACCTGGATTGCGATGGGGTGCCTTAAGGGCCACATGTATGCAGTCAACGATGCCCTGCACCCTTGGAAAACCTGCCAGATTAGCTAATCCAACCCATCGCGCCGTGACACTTGCTTGATCCTTGGTGAAATGGATGTGATTGTGTGCGATGGCAAAGAGGGCATCGGTTACCTGCGTGATGCAAGTGTGTGCGGCCGCCTGGGAGATGCCGCTGATGTCTGCTGCTGATCCCTGGAATGAGCCTGAGGCAAAAAAGTTGAGTGCGGTGGTGACTTTGATGGCCACTGGTAAGGGTTGTCTACCTGGTCCTCTGGGCTCCAGGTCTTGTTGCAGCATTGCGTAGATGTCACCACTACCTCTCGCGAAAGTCGGAGCCGCCTTTGGCACTGCTGCTCAGACATGTTGAGGTAGCTGACCCTATGTCTGTAGACCCTGTTTGGGGGGTATCTCCTGCGCCGACGGGCTTCCATGCGCTGGCCCCTTCTGGCCTGTGCAGCTTCAGGTGGGTGAGCAGCAGCTTGGCGCTCCTGTTGGTGCTGCTGCTTTTGGTGCTGCTGTTGGTGCTGCTGTTGTTCATGGTTCTGCTGGTGCTGCGGCTGGTCTTCGTCCTCATCTGAGGTCCAGAAGGGAAGGAAATAAATGGCTCCCATGCTTCTGGTATATGCCTCAGTTGAGGAAGCGCTCAGTCAAGGTGGCGAGAGGGGTTTCCCAGGAGGTCACATTGGAGATGGGTGTCAGGCTCCAAACTTCCACAGCTGTGGTTATGCCTTCTAAAAGATCCCCCAGACCTGAGACAGCAAAGTCCTGCCACCTGCAAATGATGGCTGATCAAATCTCCTATTTAATGGTTGAGCTGCAGCTGATAGTCAGCAATCCAATTGTGCTACCGCCAGGTTTCACCGTCGTGTTTCAGAACAGGCGTGCTTCACGTGGGAAAAGGGTTAAAATCACAAAGGCCTATCAAAATGGCATTATAGAGGCAATTTGGTGCTTGTTAAGGGCCTTAACGGCCTATCCCGCCTCTTGGAGGCGGGACGGAGACGGGACCAGTAGACACGATTTAATGAAAATTGCTTGGAGGCGGGATGGAGGCAGGGTTGGGCCCGCCCGCCAGTTTTTGCAATTTTAACCACCCACACGCCTCCAATCCCGCCTCAACGGCCCGATGAAATTCGAGCCCTATGACTCCAACCCTGAAATTTTTCCAATGGGCACTAGAAAATCCAAGCCAATTGTTCCAATATGTGGACCATACTAGGAGACCATCATATCTGTATGGATGAGTATAAAAAGCTATGAAGGAGTTATGGGGAAGGGAGAGATAAATTTTCTCACATTGTTTATTTATTGTTGGATCATTTTTATTCTAATGCAAAATCATAGACAATGAGCAAAGCACTCATCACTGCAATTGGGCACATTATCACCATGCACGTATAATCAGGATGGCAGCAGGGGTGCTGCAGTTTGGCTCAGTGCTTCTTTTACAGGGAGGGGGTAAAAATCCGCCAGAGTTGATATGTTGCTTGGGTAAGATGAAGTAAGGTGGGAGGAGGCTTGTGCGGAGCATAAACACCAACATAGACTTGTTAGGCTGAATGGCCTGTTTCTGTGCTGTAATTCTATGTAATAGTTCTCACTCCCAAACGGTGTCCAGTGACTGCTCCAGAATGTGTGTTTGTGGGCAGCAGATTGAGACCAGACTCCAGCTCACCTGTAATGCCCCGAATGGTCATATAGCCCACTGATTCAGTGTGTGGACTTACACATGATGGATGGCCACTTGGGCGACCTGGCATCTGGAACTGTACCCCAATATGAGTTGGCGCCTTCAGAAGACAAAGGGGGAAAATTGGAGGAAGACGAAGGGGAAAAATATAAATAGGAAAAGACCAATTCACACGTATCTTCCTTTCAGAAATATAAACAGGAAATGCTGAAAATACTCAGCAGGTCAGGCAACATCTGTGGAGAGAGAAGCAGAGTTCATGTTTCAGGTCAGAGCTGTATCTTCCTTTCCAAAGCTCCCATACAGCTTTCTTAAAAAACAATACATTTTCAATAGAAGAAAAATAAAGGATGGCAATATTACACACAGATTTTTTCCTAAGATTATTATTTTGCAGTTTCATCTAAAGAGCTGTCATTTCTGCCTATAAATAAGGGGCTGACTGCATGACATGAACGATTATTTTCAGTTTAATGCAAGACTGATGATGAGAAACTGATATAATACAATTCTTTCCTCAGATAGTGGCAGCTATTTTTCTCTCTGTGTCATTCTCTGCAGAGGACTAATGTGTCTCAAGGTCGATTTGCTGCTTTGGCAACCTTAGTGATGTTAAAAACTGTGAACAGCACAATGGAGGAGAGGTCGTTTTTGTAATTTTAACTCCTCTCTAACAAACATTCAGTAAGATAAGAGCAAACAGTCGAACCACACAGTCGCATGGTTAATCGCTTCCCGCTGAGAGGAGGGGGAGCTTTATTTTGCTATGGAAGATAAGTAGATGACTGGCAATTATATACAAGGAAATAATTCAATGAAGTAGTTCTTAACTGCAAGAGCGAGAGTCTGGAATATGAGTAAGGGTTGGAATGTCGCGGTCTACACCCTTGGTATCAAACTGTTCATTAAACCAGACTCCTGGGCCACTGAATCCTACTCTGCTTTGAAAGTGTTTCATGCTTTTCTTTCTACTACCTATCCCCTGCGCACCCTCCCCCACCGCCCCCGCCCCCCCCCCACCGCCCCTTTAGCTATTCACACGGTCCCTGTGCCTCATATATGTCTTTTATTTCTTAGAATTCTCATATTCTGTCTCCTATTCTCTTCTGCTAATATCACTTCTGCCACTTCACTACTTCCTGTTCGCCACCTAAGCATTTTACACGTCATTCTGTTTCTTTTCTTCTGCTCAAACCTCAGGTTGGCACGGAGCGGCAGGCAGAACAATTGCTCTGCCGACATGCTGCCCGGTTTGGGCACAAGACAAAATTGTAACCCTCGAGTGCAGTACTAAATGAGCACTGCATTGTTGGAGGTGGCGCATTTTAGATGAGACGTTAAGCTAAGACCTCCATCTGCCTCCTTGGATGGATGTAAAAGAACCCATGCCGTTATTTGGTAAGAGTGGGGAGAAGTCCTGACCAACAGTCCTCACTCATCCACCCAAAAACAGGTTAATTCATTCATTTGTTCACTTGCTGTTTGTGGGACCTTGCTGTGCACAAATTGGCAGCCACATTAGCCTTCATAACAACAGATACTACATTTTGAAAAGTAAGCCCTTCGTTATAAAATGCTTTGGGATGCCCTGAGGACCTGATATGGCACTATATATGTCTGAAGCTTAGGGGTAATGATTTTTGTAGTCCCTTTAACAGACTGCTGTGTGGCCAGGAGCTTCCAATTGAGAGCTTATATCAGTCTGCAAAGGCTCAGATCAGTCTGAAACCATCAGAGAGACTGAGCAAGATCTGGCTCTTCGGTAATATTTCATCACACAAGTGAGTGACGATGTTTCAAGGATCAATATTTGTTGACAGGTAGCACCGGAGAAGTATCTTTGTTGTTCTGATCTTTCAAGGGGATACGTAAAATTTGCAAGTACCTTTGTAAAACTCTGGTTCGGCCTCAACTGGAGTATTGTGTCCAATTCTGGGTGCCACACTTTAGGAAGGATGTGAAGGCCTTAGAGAAGGTGCAGAAAAGATTTACGAGAATGGTTCCAGGGATGAGGGACTTCAGTTACGTGGATAGACTGGAGAAGCTGGGGTTGTTCTCCTTAGAGCAGAGAAGATTGAGAGGAGATTTGATAGAGGTATTCAAAATCATGAGGGGTCTAGACAGAGTAAATAGAGAGAAATTGTTCCCATTGGCGGAAGGGTTAAGAATCAGAGGACACAGATTTAAGGTGATTGGCAAAAGAACCAAAGGTAACATGAGGAAAAGCTTTTTTACGCAGCAAGTGGTTAGGATCTGGAATGCACTGCCTGAAAGGGTGGTGGAGGCAGATTCAATCGTGGATTTCAAAAGGGAATTGGATAAGTATCTGAAGGAATTTTTTTTGCAGTGCTACAGGGAAAGGGTGGGGGGTGGGGGGGTGGCGGTGGGACTAGCTGACGTGGTCTTGCAGAGAGCTGGCACAGGCTCGCCAGGCCGAATGGCAACTTCGGTGCTGTAACCATTCTATGATTCTATGATTCTAAATATCCTGTTTTTGCTGTTCGTTTACCAGTTGAGTGTTAAATTAATTTGTTTTTGGGTTTATAGCCTGAGCTCATTCTAACAGAGGGTATATTCCATCTACCTATTGGTAAGACATGATATGTTGCAGTATGCTGAGCTCCCTGTCCATTCCTTGACCCTGGGTCTCACTACATTTACCTGGATCTTGGGCAGATAAAGGCATGCAAGTTCCACTTTTGAGAGTGATCATTGATGCTGAACCCAAGTAGAATCCCGAGCATAAAACCCCAAAAATGTAATAGCATGTTTCGGACGGACTGGACTGGTTTGCATCTTGCGCTGCATGACGGGGTTGCAATCAGAACTGCCAGTGAGTGCCACCTGAGCCATTCCATGGCACCATCTCATAGGTCAACATTGCAGCATACCTGCAATGTGGTAAAGCCAAGTTTCTGTCATCAGTTGACCGCTACGATCACTGGTTGTGCCAGCCTTGTACTTCATGGTAGCTGTAAGCATCCTTGCAACAGATGGCACTGCACCCCACTGGCTTCTCTGCTAACCTAGAACCTGAGAAGACAGCTCCCCACTGGTAGGTGGGTGTGTCAAGGCCTACAGTAAAAATTAGTGGCATCTTGGTGTATGTGGCCAAATGATCGTGCCTTTCATGTGAGCAGGTGCTTTCATGGAAGAATCCAACATTGCAGTTAGTCAGGCATTCACATACCTTAATGATGCTATCAGTGATCTGCTGTCCTAGCTTCCTCTGGCAGAAGAAACCTCCACCAGCACTAATATTTGCCAAAAGGAGGTACGTCTGCAGATGCGGATGTGTGGTAATTCATAGGTGAGCAGAGCATGTCTCATGCAACCTGAGTTGCTTAGCAGCCCTCAGTAGGCTCTCCTAAATCTTCCATTCATATCAGATATGGGGCTTCTAATTGGGAAACCAATTGGTACTAGAATGGTGAATAACTTACTGCAGGGCTCATTAGAGCTGAAGTGCCAGCATGAAAAAAAAGTAAGATTTTTTTTTTAAATGGCTAAAATGCACTTACCTTTCTATCACCGTGTCCTATCCATGGTTTCCAGGATATTTACTGCCGTTTAGCATCCCTGGATGCGCATTTCAAATCAGCGTTCCTTACATCACCAGAGTGATGGGAAATGCTATACAGGACTGACATGCCCATAAATTAATAGTTAAATGAAACATCCTCAACTTTTGCCTCTACTGGTCCCACCCATCAGAAAACGTGTCAGGATAAATCACAAATGGGGCAGGATTTCTGCCCATTTTCTGAATTGCACCACTTAATTTACACCACCAGATAGTGGCCAGCATCTAATAATCTTTTCTTCTCTTCCTAATCTTATGCATGAAGGATGGCCACTTTAATGTGGTATTGGAGAGCTGCCGGTGGCAACTGAACCCCAACATAGATTATAAAAGCAGAAAATGCTAGAAATTCTCAACAGGTCAGGCCACATCTGTGGAGAGAGAAAGTTAACATTTCAGGTCAATGACCTTTCATCAGAACTGGAAAAAGTTAGAGATGTAACAGATGTAACAGATTTTAAGCAAGTGCAGAGGCAGGGAAAGGGGAGAGGGGAGGAAAGAACATAGGTTAGTTGCTCAGGAGGCAAGGGCAGGAAATCGTGCAGCCTGTGATTTTGCATTCCTTGCTGGCTGTGTTTGAGGCCTTGCTGGCAATGGGAAGCCTCACAAAATTGTCCCTTGAGCAACATTCCTGTACATTTTTTTTGGGTGCGTAGCCCCTTTAAGGAGCTGCGCGGCCCATTCAAATTACCACAAGTGCACAGTTTTTTCCCATTATAACGCCATTGAGCGGCCTGCACAGGTTAAAGGGAACATTGCCCTTGAGTCTTTGTTTTCTTTTTGACTAGGAATAGATTATGCTTTCTTATTGTTTGTCATAACCCAGTTATACATCTTTACTTGTGACGGGGTATCTCTCAGGCTGCGAGCAGTGGGCCCGCTATATTCCAATGCACATTGGTGGTGTGCATGGTATCTCAACAGGGAAAGGATTTTGAGAATCAATACTGTGGAATCAGCTTTGTTGCCCATCTCTGAATTCTCAGCACTGTCTCCATGGGGCAAATTTTATAATTAAAATGAGTGGACAGAAAGCCATGCTGTCAAATAGGGTGAAAAGACTTCCACACCCAAAATCCACAAATGGGCACCTGTTGTACTAAGTTCTGTGTCAAGAATGCTTAATTGTAAAATTTACTCCAATATTGGTTTTTAAAAATATATAATGGCTTGGATTTTGCGGTCAGTGGCGAAGGGACGGCGTCGTCGCTGACCTCGAAAAAAGCTGCCCACAAAGATCTCCCCTATACAAGTTGTTGCTGTTGCTGTTGTTGTTGTTATTCTCGCACCATCTATAGGGGATCTGTGGTGTCCAGCAACAGTGAAGTCATCAAGCAGGCTGATCAGCCAATCAGATTGAAGAATTCTCACAGACAGCAAACCAGGAAGCAAAAAGCATGGATTATAATTCACTTTTTAATCATTTTACAGAAAGCAAAATTAAGATTGGGACATACACATGGGATTAGGTAGAAGTTGAAATATCATAAACAAACGTTAAAAAAAATATATTTTTAAATGCTATTCTGGGGGAATGATGCTGCACATTTATAAAATTTGTTTTTCAGGGACAGAGAGGCTGTTCAGCAGTAATTATGATGTGGAGATGCCGGTGTTGGACTGGGGTGGACAAATGTGAGAAGTCGCACAATACCAGGTTATAGTCCAACAGCTTTATTTGAAATCACAAGCTTTCGGAGCGCTGCTCCTTCGTCAGGTGAAGTGAAGAGATACATATAGGCACAGCATATATAGTCAGAGAACACTGCCAGATGATTACAGTTAATCTTTCCACACCTTTGATTGCCGTGATTATCTCTCTGCCGAGGCGTGATAAAGGGCAGTTGGAAAGATTAACTGTAATCATCTGGCAGTGGTCTCTGACTATATATGCTGTGCCTATATGTATCTCTTCACTTCACCTGACGAAGGAGCAGTGCTCCGAAAGCTTGTGATTTCAAATAAAGCTGTTGGACTATAACCTGGTGTTGTGCAACTTCTCACAGCAGTAATTATGACTTAGTATGCCATTAAAAACTCAGTTACCCTTCAGTCAACATGGCTTAACATTTTCAATGGTTTTTACAGCGAGAATGGTGCATAAAAAGTTGAAGTTCACGTCAAATCACTGATTCTGTGTTGCTTGCATCTGTGAAAACTGCAACAGTGTACCCTGTAGAGGAGCAGGGTATCACTGACAGCAACATCCAGATTTCCGCGTTTAACTGCACATGTGCAGATGCCAGCAATTGCTGTCAGTTTTGCACAGTAATGACGGCGAGCGCTGACAGTTTTGCCGTCATTACAACTGCAAATTCGGGCCCTTGATTGCAACTCAATACACTGTATAACATGTAGAGATAAATTTTCATCTTCAGCACATGGGCAGTAATCTGCAGAGTGGTTCCTTCGCCTGTTATATAACACCGCGATTTTCATTCCATTGATTTTAATGGAATGAAAATTGGGTGGGTTCTATAATGGAAGGGCAATGGATTCCGCCAGATTACTGTCCAAGCAATGAAGCTGAAAATTTACCTCATGATTTTACTAATGTGTTAGATAGTTTCAGTATCCTTGCCTTGGACCTCTGTTTTGTTTGCCTTTGCAACTGTTCATATGATAAGGGTTTAAATGTGCTTTGCTTACTAGGGTATGGTGTATGTCCATGCTGTGGGCAGAGGATAGTAGGGAGATATTCACACATTTCATGGTGAGTGGTGCTGCTTATCTTCCTGCTGGGTGGAAGACCCATCTAGCAAAGGATTAAACCCATGCTTGTGTCTTGTGTAATGATCAACTAGAGTCTAACCTCCTTGGGAATGGCAGTAGGTAAATGTGGTCTTTGCTTTAGGGGTTGGTTTTCTGTTACAGCAGTACTCCATGCACATTTGGGTGTTCATAAGCCTTGATAGTTTTCAAAGTGCACCTGGGTTCTTCAGGCCAGGTTGGGATCTGTCCATGGGATTAGTGCACACTTCAGGCAATGTGAAGTTCTATTTATGTGAATTTCTCAGTACAGTATTTGATTTGGAGACTCCTAAGGCTTCCACACATACAAGCTGACCAAAAAAAAAACCAACTATTATCACAATCTTCCTAATTTTATTTCAATTGAACTGTATTAGGAACATAGGAACATTTGAAGCTGGAGTAGACCATTCAACCCATTCCAATTAGATCTTGGCTGATCTGCACCTCAGCTCCATTTGCCCGCCTTTGCTCCATATCCCTTGATACCCTTACCAAACAAATATCTATACATCTCAGTCTTGAAAGCTCAAATTGTCCCAGCATCCACAGCCTTATGGGGTGGGGGGAACAGTTCTAGATTTCTACTACCTTTTGTGTGAAAATGTGCTTCCTGATTTCATTCCTGAACAGCCTAGCTCTAATTTTAAGATTGTTCTAATAGTCTGCTTCTATATTACTTATTCTACCCATTTTAGTAGTGGAAGCAACCTTTTTTCAATGGCTGAAAACTGACTTTGAAGGTTAGTTTTGCAGCCAATGTAAAACCAAAATTCTATGGGGTAGAAATTCTTTCACGCTGCACCTGTTTTGCACCCAAAAAAACACTGCAAAGCATACCAATTTAGCAATGAGACTAATCTGCTCAGGCATTGGTCTCACTGCTAAATTCGTGGGGTCCTTTTTTTAGGCGTCCTGGGCAAACACTTAAAGCAGGCCTTAGGCACCTTAAATATATAAATTGGGGGCCTAATGCCTGTTGAAAGACTTCATTAAGAAATTTGTCGGTGAGGAGTAGGACAGTCAGCCTGCCTGCCCCACTCAGGATTAATCAGTGGCCGTCAACGAAAGGTAGGCAATTAAAAAAAAAATTACTGGAGGAGCATAAGTGCTCCACCGACTCCATAGGAGTCACGATTATTGCCCACACCCCGTAACCCACTCCAACCCCCACTCCCAGGCTTACCTGAGGGCCGATGTTGGCGAGGCGGCCTGGAATTGATCTTTACACTCAGGCGAGCTGCCTGTGGTGGCGCGAACAACGCCAGCAACTTGTGGCCAGTATGCTGATGAGGCTCGAGAACTAATTTTCACCAATCCTCAGGCCTCTCGGTTCGGGCGCACACTGGTCAAAAAACAGGCCCAGACCAAAATCTATCTCTATAATTTGATGTGGCAGGTCAATTCTTGATACTAGAATCATATCAAGAACAAGAAGTTTTGAGGGATTTTTAAAGAGTAGTTGGGGAGAAACTGTTTCCACTCACAGGTGGGCCGGTAACCAAAAGACACAAATTTAAAATAATTGGCAAAAAAGCCAGGGGGAGATGAGGAGAATTTTTTTTGTTCAACGAGTGGTTATGATCTGGAATGCATTGCCTGAAAGGGTGGCAGAAGCAGATTTAATAGTAACTTTCAAAAGGATCCCTACTTAAAAAAGAAAAATTTGCAGGGCTATGGGGAAAGAGCAAGTGAGTGGGACTAATTGGTAGCTTTTTCAAAGTACTGGCACAGGCACGATGGGCCAAATGGCCTCCTTCTGTGCTATATGATTCGATTCCAGGAACTGTTTTGCTCGGCAACAAGACAGTAAGTAAGCCTCAGGACTTAATGGAATTTAATACTGTAAGGGTTAAATGTCATTTGCAATTAACCCAGTTGCTAAATATCTGTAGATCTCTTTGAATTTTAGCCATTCCTCTGAGGACCGTGCCTTGCCATCAACCTTGGTACCACCTGTGCACTTGGCACAGTCTACTTTTAATTCCTTGCAAGCCACCAAACACATTGTACTATAATATGTCAGCGGTTGAAGCTCAACCTTCAAACTGGCATATTTCTATTCTGGTGCATATAAACAACAGAAATTACATCATTGTAGTAGGAGAATTCAAAATAAACCTGCATATTCATAACATAAGGAACAAATGAGCTTGCTGAAATTTTAAATGTGTTGCCATCATCTATTTTATTCATGTATGAATTTCCATTTGGATGATCAATGGGAATAGTTCAGTGCCCGTGGTATTCCTTTCGCCATATTCAAAATTGCTTGTTCTTTGTTATTCAGATTTGTCATTTACAGTGGGATTTTTCATTCCATCATTCAACCCCAGCAACAGTCCTACATTCGAGAGTAAAATCAACTACAATCCATGGAAAAATATAAGCTGGAAAATGTAAACAGAAGAATAAATTTCTTACAAAGCAGACACTCCTTTTCGCAATGCTCCTGATGTGCTCTCCTCTACTGCATTTGATAATCTGTTTCTCAACGGTTTGGCATTTTTCTGTTATTTCTTTCTTTGTTTTTTTCCCCTGTGCAAACTAGTTTCTCAAAGCGTCAACGGTCACTGACTTGAAGTATGCAACTTCTTTCAGTTTGCTGAAATCAGGTCTGCTATCCACTAGTTTTTCTTATACATTTTCCCCTGGCTCCATTGTTAAGTAGCTTGCTTGCCTCACAGAGTTCTTTCTCTGTCTGCTGGCTGGCAGTGTTAAGTTCTTCATTGATCTTACCATTACTAAAGGTTAATCGCAATGGTTTTAAAGGCTTAGACTTATCACGTGTTCCATTATCACAGCCTTTTCCGTGCCTCAGCCTTAATCTCCCTCTTACAGCGCCGAGTGAGGATTCAGGATTTTCATTAGGAATATAACTCTGTGCCTCATGTGCTATTTCAGATTTAGCATTTATTTTTGTGCTCTTAGGAACCAAGGGTTTGCTTGGAAGTGCTGGTTCTTCAAATTTCCGGTTGGTGCTTGAGTACGAGATCTTGGCAGGGAGAAATGGTGCTTCTTGCAGCAGATGTTTTGGGGCTTTTTGGTTGTCTAGAAATGTCTTTTCTGCCAGCCTTATCTTCTCCAAGTTCTCCAGCTGCTTGCGATTCCTCACTTTTTTTGGCTGGTGTTCAATGTTAATTGCTCCAGTGGTGGCCAGTTTCTCTGCAGCTATCTTGGCCTCTATTTGAATGTCTCTAAGCTTCTCAAGTTGGGCTTTCTTGACATCCTCAGAGAGTTCTAATGGAGCCAACTTTATTGGCTTCTTAGGAGGAAGTTCTTTTAATTCAACCTTAGCTCCTTGGTATGACTTTGGTGATGTAGCCTTGAGCTGTCCCTCATCTGGATTGGCAGATAAGGATACATCAGCAGGGCTGTCCATATCACGGGTTGCTGAATGATTTGCACCAGCTGCATTTAAGCTCTTTCCGTCTTTAGTTTGGTTGAGATTGAGGCTGCTTAGCTTATTGGAGGCCTTTTTAAGTTTGGATTCTGACCTCCCCTCAGTTGGGACTCCCTTGAAAATAACCAATTAATTTTGTTATCGTTTTAAAACATATACGGTGTACAGTGTAGTGTCACACATTCTCATATATGCCTCCCTTAAAAGACAGAAACTCTTAAATTAGAAATTAAATCAAAACAGATTTAATTCAAAAAGTGTAAGCAAAGATATCTACAATTCTCTCTTCCGCATGTCCTTGCTTTTGTAACTTGTACTTTATTTTCTGATTCTTCAACAGAGGGCAGACAGGAATCTGTTCCAAGACCTCTACCGACATCATTCATGAACTCGGCACAAGAATGGCATTCACTCCCTCTAGCATCTTATCTCCATTCAGATGATCTGAGTGACATTGTGAACTGGCCGTGTGGGAACTGTAGACCACTCTGGGGAGCACAGTATTACTGCTGTTTGAACCTGATATATGTAACTGTTTAAAGAAACCTTTGTTTTTACAGGTCTGCTATGGTTTCAGATTTAACATTGCATTAAACAATGTAAATGTTGTTTAAATGAATACTCCTTTTACCAAAAACAGTCATTTTGTTGATATGGAGCAGGATTCTCACCATTAGTACATGTATAAATATTAAATGATTATCAATTTTTACACCTTCATATCTATGGGTTATTTGAATATTTTAAATGGTAGTTGCTGGCAATATCAGCAGGGAAACTGAGCCAGACAGTGTGAGTTAACTGAATTTTATTATCATTAACCTAGGCTGCTTCAATAAACTCGCCATTTCAACTCTACACTTTGAGGACATTGATGGAGAATGTAGGACTTAGGCACATAATGGTTGATACACTCACTTCATAATCTTCAATTTGGTTTTACTAAATGATAATTCCAGTTGAAGGTAGCACTTTGAAGGGAAGCTCTTTGTTGGACCTGGGAAATGTGATTGCCATCCTGTAGCATGTAATATCACAGGGTGCTGCTGCTATGCCATCCATAAGAAAGGAAAAATAGAAAGACTTGCATTTATATGGCGCCTTTCATGACCTCAGGACATCCCAAAGCGGTTTACAGCCAATGAAGTACTTTTGAAGTGTAGTCACTGTTACAACGTACAATTACACATGGAAGCCAATTTGTGTGCAGCAAGGCCCCACAAACAGCAATGTGATAATCTATTTTAGTGATGTTGGTTGAGGGATAAATATTGGCCAGGACACCAGGGAAAACTCCCCTGCTCTTCCTTAAAATAGTGCCATGGGATCTTTTATGTCCGCCAGAGATAGCAACAGGGCCTCAGTTTAATGTCTTATCTGAAAGACGGCATCATCGCCTTGCAGCACTCCCTCAATACAGCCCTAGACTGTCAGCCTTGATACCGTATTTTGGTTTATTTTGAATATTTTGGGTTCCTTTATTGTGTTTAAAATTTAAAATCAGATATTAGGAAGTAAAGAGATTGAAGGAGAGACACGAAAGACATGTTTTGTTGTTGCACGAAAGATAATACAGTTATGGAGTTAGTTATCAGGGAAGTAATTAGTATAAATAGGTCAAGAGGCAATTAGACTTGTTCCTGGTGAAGAATTTGAAGGACATGGTAAGAACATGGGTAAGTAGGGGCGATCTGTTAAAAAAGGGTTTGTTTTATATTATACAAATTAATTTGGTTAAAGTTATTGACCAGTTAGAGTGGGGGACAGGATTAGGTAAGAAGTTTCGGTTCTCCCCTGATCCAGCAGCATTAGTTATGTCCCACCCCACTCTCTGCGCACTTGCAGAATTGTCTGGAATGTCACCTCCAACAATCTTAATATGTGGTTCTGCCTCTAATTTGTAAAAACTTCTCTATTAGTTATCGCTTGGTTCACAATAATCATTAGGAAATTAGGCTGACATCTAAACTGAATCTTTGGAAAACCCACCTATAGAAAGGTCAGAGTTTAGACAGAGTAGTGGCATTTTTACAATGGGCTTTCAGATTATAATAATTTGGGTAGGAGCGTGACAACTGAATCCTTCAATGTTGCATGTGTAGATGACCTGAAGGCGCTGATTATGGTTATTTTGTTATTTTTGATACAGATTTCTATCTGTAAGTGAGAGCAGCAACAGGGAGTGCTGCCATGGAAACAGTAGCATGGGAAATGGGACCAGACAGGGTAAAAGACACTGCCTCAGAAAATGCTGCCGTGTGATTTATTTTTTTCCCCCGAGTTGCCTTTTTTGGTTGTTCAGAAGCACCAGTTGCTTTTGCAAGCTCTTATATCACAGTGCAATCTTCTGTGCACTATCTGATCCCAATTATTTTCCTGGGAGCAATCTGGAGTCTATTACATGAATTACCATATTTTCTAATATAAGCAGGAGTCCCCCTGCACTTCTCCATCGCACTGAACATTTCATTGGTGAGTTACTGTTGTGTATTTTTATTGATCTCCTTTATTCTTGCCGTTATTTATTTTACTACTACACTACCAGCTGTGCTGATTGCATTCCTCTGTCCAACATATCAAAAGTGTTAAATGAAGAAAAAATAGAGGAAAGAAAAGTAATCATTTGGAAGAAATATAAAGATAACTAAATCTAAAAGAATGCAACCATGAAGAGTGGTCACTTGGGAATGAAAGGAAAGGAGAGGAGGAAAAGATTGTTGCAGATTAATACGTTGAAATGACACTGCGTGTTATTAGCCCAGGAATGCTTAGTGCCTTTGTCTGCTATTTTAGTAGCGGCATTGATAATTTTATTTCAAATGACTTATCACCTCCATTAAAATAGTAGACAAAGGAATTTCATACCACACATTAAAATTTTACCAACCTCGGCGGGTCCATACTGGGCAACGTCGGTGGGGGGTCCCAACCCCGCTGCTGGCTCCAACCCGCTGTCCAAAATGACTTTCCCCTGATTGGGCTTGTTAAGCCCGCCCAGCGCGTTTGCTGACCAACTGAAGGAAGCGGGTCTGATGACGTCATTTGATGACGTGCCATCAGCCGGTTTCCTTAAAGGGACCATGCGCAAATTTACTTTGACAGTTGTACTGCCAGTGTTCTACAGCATTGAGGTGCTGCAAAACTCTGACAAGCATTGGACAGAGGTGCAGGGCTGCACCCAGGCTCTCCCATGACTCCCTCCATATGCTTATGGAGGGAGTCTCAGCACGCAGGGAGGTTCTCTTCCCTTCCAATGGGCGGAAGAGACCTCCCCAGGAGATCAACACAGCCTGGTTGCACATTGCATAGGAGGGCACAAGCAGGGAGGTCATCAGGAGGACCAGACTGCAGTGGGACAAACTTTTCAATGATCTCAGTTGATCACGAAACGTTAGTACAAAGCCACACTCAACCTCATCCTGCTGTGCCACTCATCACATCCCCATCACTCTGCCTTCCCTACCCTACTCCTGCACATCCTTACTCAAAGCAACTTACCTTGCACCTCCATCCATCCCTCTCTATCTATATTATCACATCCCCATCTCACTCGCCACCCCTCACACTCAACCTCATCCTAGTCCAATCATACCAACTAACAACATACACGGGTAGGCATTTGTGTGTTTTAGCCAATGTTCATGTGAAGTTTCTGTTAATGTGCTGTCAAGCATTGAAATCTTTATTTTCAACACTTTGCATTCTTGGACAGCTTTGTGTGAAACTTTGGAAGTGGCTTAGTGAATGGTGAGACATAACGGTACCCCCCCACAATGATCATGAGTGTGAAAGGAATGGCTTGGACATTGTAGGGATGCTTTATGGTGTTGGTGTGTAGTGGTGCCAACCTGGCGCATCATGTAGCAGCCAGGGTGTACAGTGTTAAGTGAAGTAAATCTGGCTATGGTGAGGCCATCACTGGCGTCCCCAGGCAGCAATGTGTCGGGTGGTGATGCCCTCTGTCCTGTGCAGCATCAGGTGATTGCGGAGAAGGTTGTTGTTGTTGTTAGTGCTGCTGGTGTGCCTGGTGATGCTTGTGTTGAGGCTGATCGTGGTGGGATTCTGAGGACCAAGGTGAAATAGTTTCAAGGGTACCGATGCTGATGTAATAGATGGCAGGTGAATTTGAGATGACAGAAGCGATCTTTCAGTGGTGAGAGAGGTTGTTCCAATGAGGTGATACTGGATAGAGAGTTTACTCCAAACACTTGCAACCTGCATAAAGCTCAATCTGTCTTCCAAATATTGTAAGCAATAGCTTCTGAGCTTGGAAAGTGAACAGATGTGAGATAGGAGCTTTTGCAGCACATTTGCAGCAGTCAAGCAATGAGATGATTCCATGGTAACACAACTCCTAACCTGCTCACCTGACGTGATCCTGGAACAACGTGGACCCCGTGGGCGACCTCGTAAAATGGTAAGTTGAGCTCAAAATACTTCTTAATGGGCTGCTAACAAGGTCATAATGACCTGAATTGCCTCCCCAGCCGCTGCATCTGGGAAAGGCGCATGGCGGCGGGTTGACAGCGAGGTCCCGACCCGCTGTCAAAAGAAAACTTCTTCCTACCCGACCCACCACCCGCTGACACCCCAAAAAATTCCTCCCTAAGTGTTTGCACACCAATATCTCACTGTGTCCTTTCAAAGCAGTAGAGATTAAAACCCAAACAGTTTTGGACTTTCATTTCAGATTCAATTTCAGCGCAGCGCTGCCGCGTTCAAAGGCTCCTTCCCTCCCTTAAAATGAAGGACCATCGCTGCAGGCTCTGCAATATAAAAAATACCTACCTGGACCACCAAGGCAGCTGCGATCCCGCGCGATCAGCCTGGCACTCAAGCAGAGTACTGGGCTGATCGATCACAGGCAGGAACCCGCGAAAAAAACTGGAACAAGGTATTTTTTTTTTCACTTACCTCGGCCACCATCATTTAATCGTCGCCCCCGAAGCGGCCGGCCGCCAGACGCACACTTCCTGCAGCTGTCGGTGTTTTCGACCGGTGCTGCTGCAGGGGGCGGAAGCCAATTTCGGGTCCGGGGCGCTACCGGGGCAATGCGCACGGCGATGACGTCACAATCCCTGGGCAAAGGAGATTGGCCCGCCGAATATGGCGGGAGTCGATGTCAGCGCCGCGCCTGGTCGCAAAGCCATATGCACACCGTTAGCGCTCCCCGGGGGCACTAACGGGAGGTACAAAGGCACCCAATTTTGTTCCCTCTGAATTTGAAATATTCCAATAGAGGTCAAAATAAGACATTCACAATTTAATCTACATCCTTCATTTGGACTGTTATAGATTCTGGCTGCAGTTAGATAGATAGATAGATAAATAAATAGATAGATAGACAGATGATAGATAGATAAATAGATAGATAAATAGATAGATAGATAGATGATAGATAGATAAATAGATAGATAAATAGATAGATAGATAGATAGATAGATAGATGTTAAATAGCTAGATGTTAGATAGATAGATAGATAATATATAGAGACAGACAGACAGACAGACAGAGACAGACAGACAGACTAGAATGATTACAGAGATAGGAAGCTGCTTTATAAATGCAAAGGACTAACTTACTAGCCTTCCCAGTGGTTCCTGCCTTGGTCTTTGTTTGATCATCTCCCTGCAGCTTTCACCTCCAGTACTGTGCAGCCCAGAGACCAGCAGGGAGCTCTCAGCATGACTTTGGATAAGAGATCTATAAATGTCAGTATAAGGTAATTACATGAAGATTAGGGTCACTGCTTAAACAGGTATTTGCAGACAAATTCATGTCAGTGTGTGCAACTGATACTCATCAGAATTGCCTGAAATCCATAAACCAGCACGGAATTTAATATTCATTATGTAAAATATAGCTGAATAGAAAATGGTATGGTTAAATTTGAAGGAAAGTCCAAGGGCAGTATTCATTAAAATATTCCCTATACCTTACACTTATATTGTGCCTTTTCACAACCCATAGCACTTTGCAAGTTGAATAGCAGTTACTCTGCTTTTGGTTAAAGGAGGAATGCTGGCCAGGACACTAATGGAACTTAAACAAAACAGAAAATGCTGGAAACACTCAACAGGTCAGGCAGCATCTGTGGAGAAAACAGACAAGACCAGAGGTGTGCTGCAGCTGTGAGAGGAGGCATGCACACCACTCAATGTTTCTCTCCTGGGCTATTTGCACGGTCCAGGTGTACTCCCAGCACAGTTGGGATTGATTTCAGTGGAAATGAAAATCGGGAGAGATTTATAACGGGCCGCTGATCTGTTATCGCCCATTATGCATCTCTCCCGATTTTAATTTCCATTGAAGTCATTCCCAACTTTGGGTGGCAGAGTAAAACGGGCAGCTTATCTGACGTTGCCTGTTGTACACTATCACCCAAAGTCAATCCCACCCTGTGGATGTGAAAGACATTATATAAATTCAAGTTCATTCTTTCCTCTTTACACAACTATGTATATATGTTGTACTGTGATCAAAATTTCCCAAGTTGAGAGAGATTCACCATTATTTCTCTAGGGTCATGCTGATGACCTTACTAATGAAAACCAGCACCGTGTTCTACCTTGCTTCATTAATTTGAATGGGAACCACAACTTTAGACCAGCAAGGGAAATGATCGGGAGCCATGCTTCTGACTGCGTATGCTGCATATATTTTCCTTCCCCTTTAAGTATTGGCCCAGAATTTGCTGGAGTGGGGCACGTTGGAAGTGCCAATTGATAACAGTATGATGAGGTCAATGGGGCATCTGGGACCTTGGTGAATAATGAGATCAATAATTTATCTCCTTAACCAATGAAATTTAAAGATAGAAGGAAATACAGAGAGGGAAAGAACGAGTTGATTAAAAGAGAGGAAAAAAAGAGACAGAAAAGAAAAGTAAAAAAAAATTACAACATTTAAGATTTTTAATTTTAAAAACCTCTAGGAACAATTTACTACCTGTAGAAGTGAAACTCCACAGTTTCAATTGTTTCCTTTCTGGGCCTCCAGGGTTGAGTGGCATGTCAGGATCATAAATCATCCCACGAACAGGGTCCTTACGCCGTGAAATAGCAGCCCTAACTTTGTGCGGCTGGTTTAATTTGTATTTATGGTGCAAATCCAGCAATTTCTTAACACTCAAGGGGAGGTTGACGACGAGCTCCCGTTTTTGCGAGGTTAATGGAAAAACGGCGCAAATTGCCCAGCAATTTGTGGTGATTCCCGACTCACGGCGTAGCTCTTCCTCGCCACAAATTGCTGGCTTTTTTACGCACTAATAACGGCATGCGCCGTGAACTGGCAGTCATTTTTACAGCAAATTCTAGGACATTATTTTTCATTGTGAGCTGATGACAACCTTCAGATTTAGTGTGTTTCCCTAGACCCAGAAAAATACATGTGAAACTACATATTGACTGTATTAAATTTACAGGGTCCCTCAGTGCTTCAGGAAGGAACAGTGAAACAGTGATGGTCTGTGCTCAGCAACAGTTTACTACTATTTTCACTATTGATGCTCTCTTTTTTCCAGACATGCTGTTGGGACTTTATAGTTCAACATGGACAGCTCCATTATTACCACAAAGAGAAATTATGTTGTGTGCGGAAGTGTCACGATGCCATGGTTCAAGGTCTGATGCCTCTGCCGCGCTGGTGAAGAACAATAGAAAATGCTTACCCTTCGAATGGAGACATTTTTAGTCATAACTATCCCATAGCCTACTCTAGAGGTCAAAGGTAGAAATTGCTTTAGGCAATTATATTTAACAGTTGTTGCAAATACTTCCCTATTTTTAATCTCAGAATGATGTACACGCTTATAGCTTAAAATATGTCTACATATAAACCAGATAATGAAGTCCCCCGCTGTGAAGAATGATGAAAGCCTTCAATGGAATAAGGAAGTGCATTATTCTAAAGCAAAATGCAGGAAATGTAGGTCAGTCAGTATCTGAAAGAGAAAAAAACAGAATAATTGGTTATTGTTTCAGGCAAGACATTTTTATCAGAACTGGCATATGCAGGAGAACTCAAAATGTGGGCAATACTGGCAAGGGCGTATTTCTATCAGCCCCAGTTGCTCTGAGCAGGTGACAGTGGGCCTTCTTCTTGAACTACTGTGCTTGTTTGTACCACTACACTGTACCATATGGGACTGACCACACCAGTTATAATGAAAGACTCCACCCAAAATATTTTCCATCAGTTACTTGATAAACACAATGTCAGTCTCTGGGTAAGTATATACAAAAGAACCAAAGTCCCTCAGTTACATATGCAACAGCTTTCAAGGTTTCGGTAGCATAGTAGTTATGTTACTGGACTAGTAATCCAGAGGGCTGGACTAACGATCCAGAGAATGTGGGTTTAAATCCCAACATGGCAGTTTGAGAATTTGAATTCATCTTAAATAAATCTGGAAATAAAAAGTTGGTATCAGTGAATGTGGCCATGAAGCTGTCGGATTGTTGTAAAAACCCAACTGATTAACTAATTTAGGGATCTTATCTTGTCGGCCTTATCTGATTATCTGACTCCAGTCCACACCGGTTGGGGATAATTCTGACTTTGTGAAATAAGTGATAGCGAATCGCAGCCCACTTTACATCTCTCCCAGTTGGAGTCCCTGGATGGTGATCGAAGTGGGAACCCAGGCTGATTTCAACCTTCTAAGTTAGGGACACTGATGCCATTGCAGCACCTTTACTGCTGCTTAGGTGGGATCAACCAATTTGGCATAGAGCAGGGATTGAATTTTGGACCATTCTGGTCTGTATGATTCAGCTACTCATTGGTTAAACTCACTTATTTATTTAAATGTTTAATCTATCACCTTCCAAAGTTGAGATGAATCATGCGATATAACCAGCAACAAGGGTTTTCCATTTGCTCCCTGGGTTCATTACACATACCTACATATTGGTCAGATCATAGGAAGTGAGGTTTCCCCCGGGAATGGTCGGAGACACTGAACCTGAGAAAAATTTAAAGAGTAACAACCCAAAAATATAACAAGGATATCGGCATCCAATCCCTTGTGTTATGGTGTCTTCATTTCATCCCTACCAGTGCAGAGATGATTATAAGAATACTACAAAGCAAGGGATGAGAAAAGGCCACTTGCCCACTCTGCTCTTCAAACTGTGTGCTCTCCTCTCTAGCTTGGACTTTACACAACCAATTTAACCTCCTGAGGAAAGAGACTGCAAATTTCTCCCTGACATATTCCCAAGGGATGCATTGATGTCCACTATGGATGGTATCAAGTGTTATCTACGGCAACCTGGAGGATTTGAACCTTTGGTCAGAACCAGAAGAAAGCAAAACAAAGAGGCAGATAAATTTGTTGCTGTTACCTAAGCGGGCGGGTGGAATGCACGTGCACATTTCAAGCCTGATGTGCGCCTTCTGCCTTACTGATAAAGACTCCTTATAGGCGTCCAGAACCCTACCCTTTTTATTTGCAAACCTACTGAGGCATCATGCAGCATGCAAGCTACGGTCGGTATTCTCAGACGCTTGGCAGCCAAAAATATATATTTTTTTGTGGAGTCGGGAGGAGGACGAGTGCTCCTCCTGGCTCCACGTTAAAATTGCAGGCCGCAGCCGACCACTGCTCGCCCACCCTCCTGATTGCCTCGCCACCCCCTTCCAGATTCTACTTGCTGCCTATGCTGAGATCTGAGTTGGCCAATTTTCGTTCTTCCGGGGACCGGCGAGTGCTGCCTCGGGGGGGGGGGGTCTCGACTGGTGCCGGTAGTCAACAAACGAGGCCAGCGAAACCAATTTTCCATGGTGCTGCCGCCTGCCTCATTGTGTGCTGCGCTGGGATCGCGCCCCGATTTCCAGACCAATCACTTTCCTAATATAAAAGAATAAATATGCCATCAGCTGCAGAGAACCTGCTGCTCAAAGCCTTCAATATTTGTCTTGCCTGGAAATGTAATCACTATTGCTTTCATGCCCCATTGTGCTCAAACTATGCATATCAGATCTGTAAACTCTGCTATGCTGTCCGACCAGCTTGCGTTCTGTATCTTGACACTGAGGTAAAAGCACGGCACAGTCTTTTGCAGAACTGATGGCCTCGAAAATCATTAGCCAGTAAACACAGATACATTCTCACAAGAAGTCCCTCGGGGATACAAGGAAAACAAGCAAGGTAATTACAACTAACTGCCAGGAAATAGGCAGACTGGAGAATAAGGTTAAGTTTGCTAAAAGTTATTTGTTGCATTCATGCAACATTACACACTCTCACGCATTTAAATTACATGAGCATCGATAGTGCCTTTGAATGTAATAGCAGTATTTGTCACTTAATGGGCTCGATGAGATTAAATTCATAGCAACTGAGGGGGATGTGCATTTACCCATTACCTAAAGCTATTGATGAATCAATGATTTGAAAAAAAAAATCATAGAACGTAGAATGTTTGAAACCTGCTGGGAAGCATTGATATTATAACATAAACACTTTATTAAAAATCCCTATAATGTTCACTCTACTGCGCTATACACTGTAATAACTAAGACCTTTGGTACTCTACAGTCGTGGGGTGATATAGATGTAGACAGTTCAAATTTTATTAGCTGTGTTACAACCTGGATGCTCGTGATGCAGTTTTCTTTTTAGTAATATTACTCTCTATTTCCAATTCATTTCTCGTTTCTCTCCCGTCTCCCAAAGATAATGGGGAAGAAATTAGACTTGCGCCCAAATTGGCAGATCGAGTGCCCAGCGTGGAGCTCAAGCAAAATTCAGCCTCGGGCCGTATTTGAATGGAAGCAGGGTATGACGCATTCCAGTCAGCTCCACCGTGAGCCGGCCTGCAGGAGGGTCTTCGGAGGTGGGATGGGGTGGCGAGGTGAAGCCAAGTGGGGGGAGCCCAGGCTGGCAGCGGTCCACAGTACTTTTGTGGATCCAGGAGTAGCACTCCTGATCCTTCAAAAGTAGAACATTGAAAAAAAATTAGCTCCTATTGTTCTTTTAATACATCCCAAATCTGTTTTGCTTTACTCACCAACACCGGGCGTTGTTGCATAGCTTCAATTTATTGTCAATCACGACCCCCAGATTCCTTTTATATTCTTTACACATTATTTTCTTTCCATTTAAGTTAACCTGGTGTTGCTTAGGACCCAGCACTGAATTCAGCGCTAGGGTCGAAGTTCGCATTGGTGACGTTAAGTCGGCGTTGCATGCCGATTGACGTCATCATGCCACCATTTTTTTTTCCAGGGCGCTGCCAGTTACTGGCAGCACAAAGGGGGAGAATAATATGGCGCCCACTACAGGACCCACTACCAGCTGGCGAAAGAGCGGCAGCCACCCCTCCTCCAGCCTTCTGATCCCTGGCCCCTGGCCCATGACCTACACTCTGGCCTCCGGTCCCCGACCCCCGATCTTCGACACCCCTCCGACCTTCCGATCCCCGGCCCCCGGCCTCCGAGCCCCGATCACTGACACCCCCACCATCTGGCTTTCCGACCCCCACCGATCCCAGCCTTTCGACTCTCGCCCGATACCGCCCGCCTCCAATTCCAGCCTTCTGATCCACCCAATCTCGGCCTTCAGACACCCACCTCCCCCAATCTCCGACCCCCTCTGATCCCGGCCTTCAGACTCCCTCCGATCCCGGCCTTCAGACTCCCTCCGATCTCAACCTTCCAACCCCCTCCGACCTCCGGTCCCTGGCACCCCCCACCCCGGCCTCTGAACCCTCCCTCCCTTCTGCTCCCTGGCTGTGGCCTGGTGCCACAGGCCTACCTGCCCGACAGCCAGCCAGTCTCTCAATCTGGCCGGCTGTGGGCGGCAAACAGAGAAAACAAATATTAACCAGGCCCTGCCATTAAATTCGGCAAGGCTTGAGGGAAGCCCGTTCTTCCGGGTTTCCCGACTGTAAACCAGGCCCCCTCACTCTCTACCCACCTCCAAGTTAAAATCCTGCCCATCGGAACAGAAGTAGGCCATTCAGCCCCTCGAACCTGTTCAGCCATTCAATGAGATCATGGCTGATCTGTATCCACCGGCTAGCAAAAATCTACTGTTCTCAGATTTAAAATTATTAGTTGAGCTAGCATTTACTGCTTTTTGTGGGAGAGAGTTTCACACTTTTGTCACCCTTTGCATGAAGAAGTGTTTCCTAACTTTTCTCCTGAAAGGCCTGGCTCTGATTTTAAGGTTATTTCCCCTCATCCTGGACACCCCTACTAGCGGAAAAGCTTCTCGCGATCTACCCCATCAATTCCTTCCAAATCGTAAAAACGTCAATCAAATCACCCCTTAACTGTCTATATTTCAGGGAATACAAAACCTAGTTTATGTAATCTCTCCTAATAATCTAACCCTTGGTTGAATAATCCACAAAATTATAACCAATTAGTCTTACTTCAGTTGTTGATAAAGTATTGGAAGCTTAATATCGAATGGAACTGCCAAGCACCTCCCAAACCTGCGACCTCCACCACCTAGAAGGACAAAGGCAGCAGGTGCATGGCAACAACATCACCTCCAAGTTGCCCTCCAAGTCACACACCATCCTGACTTGTACATAAATCGCTGTTCTTTCATCGTCGCTGGGTCAAAATCTTGGAACTTACTACCTAAGGAGCACCTTCACAACAGGGACTGCAGCGGTTTAAGAAGAAGGCTCACCACCACCTTCTCAAGGACAACTAGCGATGGGCAATAAATGTTGGCCTTGCTAGCAACGCCAATATCCCAAGAATGATTTTAAAATATAAAAGCTATGAGATAATGCTGAACTTGTACAAGACTTTACTTAGACTGCAGTTCTGGATAACTCATATAGAAAGGATATAAAAGCAATGGAACAGGTGCAGCATAGATTCGCTGGGATGTTACCAGGGAAACAGTTATGAGGAGAGTGAGATGGTAACATGAGAGCATAAATTTAAACAGTGAATGATTAGAATGTGGAACATAAATCATTGTTGAAGATGAAACCATAAATAATTTTGAAAGGGAATTTGACAGTTGTATGAAACAGTGTAATATTCATTGGAAAGAGACTTGGTGGAAAGGTCTTTCAGGGAGCTGGAGCTGGAAGAATGTCCTCCTAATGTTCTGTAACATTCTTTGATTTTATGATTGCAGGGTATGGAGAACAAGCAAGAGTGTGGGATTAGACTCAGTGATTCATTGGGAGAAAAATGCTGGCATTGACTTGATGATTGAATGACATGTTTCTATACTGTGATATTCTATGATTCAACAAATTATGAACACATAAGGGATGATTTTAACCCTGCCAGCTGGTGGAGACTGGGCAAGTGGGCATTTAAAATCAGCCGGGAGACCTACCTGCCCCTGCCTCCCACCCCCTGACATCCCGCTCCCTTCCCACAGTCTTCATTTTAATTCTGAGCAGGTGGCAAGGACACCTACGGAAACCGGTGGGGTTCTTCTTTAAATATGCAAATCAGTGACATCATCAGGACCCGACTGTTATTTTAACTGGTGGCTTGAGTGGGGTAGCCACTGTGGCTAGCGGGATGAGGGGCCTTGGCTAGAAGAGGCCCAAAGAGGTGAGTCCTTTTACTTTCCCTGTGAGGCCAGGAGGAGTGGAAGTCCAAGGAAAGTTTAGGCCTCCTGTGCCTCGGGATTACCTCCCCTTCCCAATCCTGAGACCCTTCCGAAAACCCAATCCCAAACCTGAGTGCCGGTGACCGTGCCCTTGGTCCCGGTCGGCGACCTCCTGCTGCCCGACATTCCGCTCCTGCCCTTCCTGCCATTGTTGGGCGGGCAACTGACTGGGGGAGCTTGCAGATCTTTAAAAAAATTTATTCACAGGATGTGGACGTCGCCGGCAAGGCCAGCTTTTATTGCCCATCCCTAATTGCCCTCGAGAAGGTGGTGGTGAGTCGCCTTCTTGAATACAACTGAGTGGCTTGCTAGGCCATTTCAGAGGGCAGTTAAAAGTCAACCACATTGCTGTGGGGCTGGAGTCACATATAGGCCAGACCGGGGAAGGGCGGCAGATTTCCTTCCCTAAAGGACATTAGTGAACCAGATGGGTTTTTAATGACAATCCAGTAGTTTCATGGTCACCATTACTGATGCTAGCTTTTTATTCCAGATTTATTGAATTGAATTTAAATTCCCCAGCTGCCATGGTGGGCATTTGAACTCATGTCTCTGGATTACTAGTCCAGTAACATAACCACTATACTAGCATACCCAAGATGAGGCCGGGGAATTAAAATCATCTGTTCACTACACTGCCAAGGTCAGGGGGATTTGCTGATTTCTGCCCACCCAGTTCACGCTCCAAGTTAAAATCAGTCCTGTAGTAAAAGCTGAGAATTTGTAGACTTGACCAAAGTCACTAATAGGGCAGGATAACTTGTGGCAAACCAGAATTTCTCTGAGAGAAAGGCTGCTGAGGGTACAAGAAATAACACAAAAAGAAATACAGATTTGTATGTTAGCCAAAAGCATAGTTTGCCATGCCAAAGTGTTGAGGAATATGGAACCACTTAGTTAGTAGTTTGCAGATGATACAAAGATTTCTGTGAGTAGTAGAACCATAGAAGGGAAGAAATAACTACAATTGGATTGAAATATGACGGAGGAATGGGCCCACA